>CM070647.1:12245000-12845000 GCA_036346575.1 Dendrocalamus sinicus | reverse complement strand
AGTAATATAAACGGTCACACTTGTAAAATTATCTGTGATAATTACAACACTGATGGATTCTGGAAAATCATCAGTGATGAGGTATCCAGTATAGCCTTCTCTGTAGTAGTGCCCCATCCGCCACTCACTAATCTGCACCACTGCCCCACGAAGCTCCTCGCCATCCGGAGGGTCGCTGGTGCCTAAATTTAGCTGGATTGGACGATGAAGGTCCAGATCCAACTAGATCTAGTCCCTGTTGACCATAATCTGGGTGTTGCCATCCTCACTCGATCCAGCTGTCTTTGCATGTGCCGAATCCAGCCACCTCTATGTAGATCTGACCATAGCTGCCACCACTATCCCAGCAATCGTGATCGTCTTCCAAGACTTTAGCATCTTCTCGGGCATCACCATGGCCGTTGTCTTCCCGGCGTTGTGTGGGCTCGACCTATGTGCATCACAAGGTGCAACCTCTCTCCCCCTTACTTTCTCCCCTATACCACTCCCTTTTTCCTCAAACCACCGCCCCCTTTGCAGGTTGCTCTCACAAGCTACAAGCACCCACATTGCCTCTACAATGGCATTCGAGCCTACCTGAACCCGTGGGGCACCCGGCTAGGGCGACACGAGGGCATTTCTAGTGCATCCCAACTTTTGGTGCATCTCCATGTATCCTCTTCAAAACACAATGCAAATGGTCATGAAAATTCCCAAAAAAAAAAGTTGACAACATTGACACAAAACAATTTATCAAGCCACAAAATTTTAGTTCTAAATTCAATCTACACAAGGTAACATCCCAAAATTTGGCTTTATTTAAAATGTTAATATCAAATCAATTATTTAAATTATTTGAATTTTATGTGTAATCCTAAAAGGTAATCTCAATTCCAATTCCAATCCGAAATCCAAATTCCAATTCCAAATCCAAGTCCAAAATCTGAAAATATTTTCTTCCTCGGGCCAAGCCCATTTTCTTTCTGGCCTAGGCCCATTTCTTTTCCTCTTTTCTGTTTTCCTTTTTCCTTCCTTCCTCTTTCGTTCTCTCTCCTCCCTTCCTTCCTATTCATCTTCTTGCTTCGGCCGAACAAACCAGGCACTAAGGCGCCACCCACCCAAGCCTAGCCCTAGCTCGACCCTCCTCTCCACCTCATGCTAAAATGGAAAACATTCCAAATTACGCAAGCAATCAATCCCTTGTAGATTCTTTGCGATTTGTTCTTCTGTTTTTCTTTTATCTCGTTCGTTATCCAAACCAAAACTGATGCCAATAAATTTGTGTTTGTTTCCATCTTTTCCAAGTCTTTAAATATGACCCCATGACCTCTCTCAACTCCTTCAAACCTTCCTCAAACTCCCTCAAACCCCAGAGCACTAGCTTTCACCGCAAGCCCGCCATTCTCGAAATCATTCGTCGCTCTGACTCGTGTTCCGTGCACTTCAGTGATGTTTTTTGTATTCCTTTTTGCATCACATTGTGTTCTTGACTATCTTGCATCCTCATATAAAGTTAATTTGATTTGCGTGTAGCCATTTAACGGGAATCAAGTTTTTCTCAAGACTGGCCAAAATCATCTCTCGTCGTCGATTTGTTGCCTCCAATGAACCAAAATCCAATTCCTTGCTATTGCACAATCACCATCACCTCCTCTACATGTTCCATACCTCGGTTTGCCAATTGCATCGCCGAGAAGGTCCATCACCGACACACCCCATGGTTCCAATGCCCATCATCGTCGCTAGCCCGTTTCGGCCACTCTCTAGCCAAACCGATCTCACCAACATGTTCCCTTTGCCAAAGTCGTGCTCATGCTACTTCCCCGTGTTCCATGCTAGAACTTCATTGCCCACGTGAGCCCGCCTCTGACTGCCACCCACACAAGCCCGCATCTCCAGCCGTGACGCCACCTCACACATGTTCCTCATCTCAAACCACTTATTTTACCTACGACGGAGAGACGGGCCAAAACCGGGAGACGAGACCAACATGTTCCCCATGCCAAGACCATGCTTATTCTCATGCTACTTGTCGAAAACTCCGTTGCCCATGCAAGCCCGCGTCTTCAGCCGTGGCGTCACCTCACACATGTTCCTCAGGTCTCAAATAACCTATTTTACCTATTATGGAGAGACGGACCAAAACTGGGAGACGAGCCGAGCAAGAGAGAAAACCGAATGGGCGCGGCACTGGATTTCCTAATGCATACACACGCATCAGCCTAAGAGAGAACAAAATTCACGTGGATCGAAGCATTAGGCAGACATTCCCCATCTTTAATTTACGGAGGATTTGTGCGGTTAGCAGTGCAAAGAATCTTGTGCTGCACCGTGCGCGTGGTACCATCCTACCAGGTTAGGCGAAGCCCGGACTGCCTATGGCACTCACTGATCATTGGCCCCACTAGTGGATGCATGTGTATGTGTCTAGCATGCTCCATTCACATGCGTACATATATATGGAATTATTCGTGTCTAGACCCCTACTTAAGGCCATCTGAACTTAGAGGGTGTTTGGTTGCCAGCCATAGTTTACCACGCCTAAGGTTAGGCAAGTTTGACCAACTTTGAAAGCTGTTTGGTTGCAGCCACAGTTATGGCAAAATTCCCTTTCAGCAAACTAGATCCCACGCGTCAATGACTCAAAAAAGTGTGGCAAGATTCCCTTAAGCTTGCTAAAGTGTGGCAAAGAATTTGAGTACCTCAACTTAAATAAATATGACAATTTTTATTAGTAAAATATAGTTAGTAATCAAACAGCCCCTTAATCTCTCGAAGGCCCTCTTCAGTCTTCACATCAAGACAGAGAGAGAGAGACGTTTCATGCAATGTGACATCGAGCTTCGCTGGCGGTACTACGGCCCCCAACCGAACACAATCTCACTTTCGAGAGAAAAAGCAGATCCTTGGTGTACAACTCAAGTAACGCATACATCAATGAGTGAAATTAACATCATAAAACATGACCTGTTAAATCACCAACAGTGAGAGATGGACGCATGAGGATGGGGTCGACCGACGCATCAACAGTGCTACCGCTCTCCAGTATTGGAATATTCACTCGCTTGTTACCAATGAATTTCTACGTACCATCGAACTTCTCTTGTACCGTCGCAGCGCCAGCAACGGCATTATGAAAGCCTTCAGCACGGGCTGCACACGGCACGGCGTTTTTCCTGTTCCTGGGAGCTGTCGGCCGAGTTGCCGAGGCTCACCACCACTGGGCTTTCAGATAACGACCTGTTAGGAAAACGGGAATTGTGGAGTAGTTTAGAAGGAATCAGTGTAGTTACTGCATGATTACTAAAAAATCAGCACATTTTAAATGGGCTCTAAACGGCACGAGTGTTTATCTTTCGGTTTTCTTAGAATTTGAGCCATTTGATACTTCAATGTCTAGGTTGAGATTAACAGTTTTGTAAGAAGTCGAGCATCTCGATCCTCAAATTAAACCACATCGCCTACCTTGATTAGAATGATGTGTGGTCCCTTGTACGTGTTCTATTTTTTTCTCCCAAGAGTAAGGGTGAGGCTTCAGCTAAGATCTGTGCACACTGCACAATGTACCCCTATGTACATCAGTATTTAAGGTCTCGTTTGGCACAACTCTAATTCTGAGATCTATGCTGGATCTGTAGTTTGTTGACTAAATTAAAGTGATTTAAATATGTTTATTTAATATATAATATAAATGAAATGAGTCATGTAAATGCACTTAACATGCCTACAACTCTAGATTCAGGATTTCCTAGAGCTACAGATGACCAACTCTAGGAAATCTATAGATTTCCTAAAGTTAGAGTTCTGCCAAACGGGGCCTAAGATAGGTAGCTTAATTTCATGTCAAATTCGAGATTCTTAGTAGTGACCATTTGAACAGATATTAGTCAAAACAGGTCATACAAGATGGGCCTATTAGCGAACAGTTTCTCCCCTTTTTTTCGTCCTTGGGCTATTGTTTTTTTATCAGTTTCTTGTTAGTATTGTATATGGCATTAGACAGTGTATCAAATAGTATTGTCCGGAGTCTGAAAGATCATGTATTGGCTCTATTGTCAAGCAGTACACCTACGAGCTAGTCACTGACAACAATTTCATGAACTAGTAAACCTAGTAGGAGAAAAATAATAAGCCATGCATCTCCCTTCCATAGTTACAATATTGCCCCAAATGTGATGATTGGCCTCCATTATTTGGTCAGCACTGTGGGGCTCTCTTGTTACCTTTGCTACTTCATGCCTAGTAAAAATGTCTCTTTACCTTTGCTAATTATTTTCCTTGTAGACGAGGCTTCTTTCACTTTTCCTAGTACAAAAAGAAAAGGTAAAGAAGCTGCTCTGAATCTCTAGTGCATGTGAGGAGCTTGCTAGAAATAGGGGTGAAAACGGATCGGGTTAATCCCGACCGATCCGGCACCGAATCCGATTGGTATCGAATCCGACTAGTACCGAATCCGGAGAAAAAAATATGGGTTAGGATATGGTAACAGCAATATCCGTCCGAATCCGATACATCTTCAAGTTTGATTTCAGGTTAATGTTACTATTTGACGTTTCATTTTCTTTTGCAATGGTAAAATAAAATCTTTCACATCAGCTATTAAATAGTAACATCAAGTCAGTGCGTCCTACTCCATTTACTGCACTGTATGCATTCCTTATAAACAAGTAGGGGTGCAAACGAAATGGGTTAATCCCGACCGATCCGACACCGAATCCGATTGGTACCGAATCCGGAGAAAAAATATGGGTTAGGATATGGTAACAGCAATATCCGTCCGAATCCGATCCGTTTTCACCCCTAGCTAGAAAGAAGAGTTTCTAAAAAAAAGCATTCAAACCCAAGTAAGAGTTTCTAAAAAAGCATTCAAACCCAAGTACCTAGCAGTACTTGTCAAGTCCGAATGACATTTGTACAAGTACAAACAAGGACAAGTATGGGAAACTTTTCTAGTACGAAGCTCACAATATGTTAGTACTCACCAAACACCCTGACAGTCTCTTAACACGCCACAACAAATTGTCCTTCTCATGGACCAGGTACACCGAGTCAGGGTAAATAACTTTTTAAAATCATTTTTTGGTATTAGTAATATGATGTTGCAGAAAATACAAACACATAAACTACACTGAAGCCAAGATATAAAGATCACAAACCTACCGATAGGAGACTTTCAGTCTTAATGATCTGGCCACTACACAAACAAAGACATAAGTAGCGTTACCCACGATCAAGAAAATAGGTAACTCTTAAATTACTAATCTAAATAAGATAAAACTTAGTACAAATCCTCCTTAGTTTGTCAGTAACTGTCACATCCCAAAATTCACTTTCTGAAAAATTTAATTTTAAATTAATTATCTTAAGGTATTTCGGCTTTATTTGAATTTATCTGGATTTTATTTAAAAATTTAAAGCAAGAAAATATATTTTAAATATTTTATTAAAGCTAAAAAGAGTTTATTTTATTTTTCCTAGCCTTTCCTAAATTTTAAATAATTTTTGAGAATTTTCTGGATTTAAAAATAAAATTTTAAAGTTAAAAAGTATTTTAAAAAATTATTAAATGCAAATATGAAATTAAAAATATTTTTCCTAAGTCTAAAATACTCCCAGGAATATTTTATGATTTTTCTGAAATTTTTTAGACATTAATTATTATTTTCTAAGTATTTATAAAGTTTCTAGTATTTTCTGAAATTTATTCCGAAAATAAAAATCCAATTAATCCAAGCCCGCCACGTGTCGCTCTCAGATTGAATTCCTCTCTCTCCACGATTTAATCCTAGTCATACAAAGTCACTTACCCCTTCATATCCATCCAAAGGCCATGATCAAATCACTTGCCACGTGTCGCAAATCCGACGGCCCATACCCCTTCACTTCTCCTCTCTCTCACCGATGCATGGACCCCACATGTCATATGTTTCTTCAACCTCTTCTTCTTCCTCCCCTCACTCTCTCTCTCTCCTCCATTAGAGCCGAATTAGAAGCTTTGATTCCGGTCGTTTCTCTCAATTAAACTCCAATCTAAAGCATGCAATTGATTGCTCTCATCATTCCCCACCCAAGCCGACCGTCTCCCCTCTTTAATCCTTCTAAAAACCGAAATCCCTTCACCTCCTCTCTCTTTCTATAAAAGCTCCTCCCCACCATTCTTTTCACCCCTTCGGCCCTTCCACCCGGCGCCGCCTTTCTCCACCTCCCCGGCCGCCACCCCGCCGCCGTGCCCCGCCGCCTGGCCGCCTCCCGCCGTCGCCCCCAACTATTTCTGCCGCCTCCTCTCCTTGCGCCGCCGCCGCCCACCTCCGCCGCCGCCGTGATGCCGCCTCTCTCTCCCAACCCCACCGCCGCCACCAGCGAGGCCGCGGCCACCAGCGAGGCCGCCGGCGGGCATCTCCCGTGCTGCCCTTGGGTGCGCCGCGTGGCGGTCCGCCGCGTGGGCGCCACGTGGCGCCACCTCCTCGCCCGCGTGGCGCCAAATGTCGGGCGCCACCTCGGCCGTTGTTTTCTTCCGTGGACTTGGTTCACGGTGGACCGGACCTGCGTGTCATAGAAAATTCAAATTTTGAATTTTCCCTGATGTCATAATTAAGATTTTCCCGTATAAAAATAAATCCCGAAAATCAGCCTTTTTCATTTTCACTTCTTTTAATCTTTCGGAAGCCATAACCTTTTCATTTTAACTTCGATTTGAGCCGTTCAAATTTCTAAATTTTTCTAAAATCATAATCTATCCAAATATTTATTCTTTTTGAATTTTTAAATTTTATTTGAATTTTGTTTATATTTATTTGTTTTGTTGCTCTGTCTTTTCGTGCGTAGAATCCACCGTTGCCGAAGATCTCTCCACTCCGCAGCAAGAAGACCCAGAGAGCGTGTAAGAAGGCAAGTCTCCTTTGGTCATTTTGAACCTATGTTTGTGAAATATTTTAATTATTTTAAATTTATGTGCATCGCTATTTACATAGAACTCTAATTCTGTCTTAGCAAGTTAGTTAAACCAATTGTTGTTATGCCCTCAATTGAAGTTGAATGCCATGTACCCTTGTAACCCTAGTATAACCTTTGTCTCAATAATGAGAATTATATAATCCTTTGGTAATATTAGAACGGTAGAAAAATGCTTAGTCATGCTAATTAATTCTTTTGTAAATATGGAATGGGAAATTATGTTTCATTACAATAATCTTTGTATTTAGAAATAAGTGGCAATTGGTGTTGCCGTTGTTCTTTTAAAAATAAATAAAATGTGAAAGTTGGTTTAGACTGGGGCGGATGGTTGGTTTGGGTTGGTGCGGCAAGCACGAGATCTTGTAAAGTGTATGTTCCGCCCTAGTCGATTAAGGACCGACGCTTGTGATTGTTCAGACTGAGCACTACCGTACAACCCCGAGTCTATGTGGGTACGACCTAACTGATTAACTTACGATAGTCTAGTTTAGGTGCCACTAGTGGAAAGTGGGTACCAAGGATTTGCTGGTTATTCACAGTGAGGGACATGGACTTACTGTACTCAAATGGCGCAAGAGGGGGCTTCGGATTGGGTGAATTTAACCCTTCTGCGGTGAAACCTCAGCGGGTGGTGTCTGGCTAGACTAGAGTGAGGTAAAAGCTTTGTGATATTTTATCTGTGTCTCATGCCAAGGAAGCGTGGTGACCATTAAGATAATTTATCTGTTGGAGGTAAAGTTGTACAATCTCTACAGAGTGTCAAACTATTCGAATAGCCGTGCCCACGATCAAGGGCGAGCAAGGAATGCATTCACATGGTAGATCTTTGGTTTTCGTTTTAAAAATAAAGTTTTGGTATCCCGAGAGTGGAGGGAACTCTCGAAAGGGTATACTGACGGTTGGAGCCAGAGCGGGTGGTTGGAACCCGCAATTTTAAACTTATCGGATAGAGCTGGTTAATTGGTGTTGGTAGATAGAACCTTCACTGTAATTTGTTTACTAGTTTCAGTTAAAATAATTACTTTGTGCAAATCAATGCCTTCGAAAATATTTAATGTTATTTGAAATAAAATATTGCTTTGTGCAAAAGAACCATATAGCCTTCTTTTGTTAAGCCTTGCATCTACTGCATTTCTTTCTCAAGACTTGCGAAGTACTTTATGTACTCACATGTTGCACTAAAAATCAACTCAGAAGAATATGAAGCTCAAGATTGTGACTACGACTATTTCGCGTGTGGATTCGATGAAGGCTTCCCGGAGTTCTAGGTTGCGCTTCCCCAATCAATTGCCTGTGGCGTATTGATGGGTCTTCGCTGGATTTATTTCTGCTTCTGCTGTATTTTGTGAGTGTGTGAGGTCTTGAAACCTCCTTTGTAATAATGAGATCTTTCGGTCGGTACTCTCTATTATTGTAATAAAGCATTGTTGGTTATGTAATCATTTCTGTATGACTGTGTGCACTAGGTTTGATCTGGGACTAGTGCTGTAATACACAGAGGGTCCGGGTTCGGAAATCCGGGGTCCCGACAGTAACATATTCCAATAATTGATTGTGAAGATCATAGCCAACATTCCGACATTTACCCAAAATGAGGAATGTTGCACCAAAATTGGGCAAAAGATGGAAATGGCTAATTCTTAAACCACTTATCCAAGTAAGATAAAACTTGGTATAAATCCACCCTATGATGTTAGGAATATATTTCAATTATTGATCATGAAGATCATAGCTAAAATTTTGATATTTTCCCAAAACGAAGAATATTGCATTAAAACTTGGCAAAATAAGAAAAACTTCGATCTGCACTTGCTAGTGATGCCTTCATGATCTAAATGATCTTAGATGGGTTCTCACATGTCATAGCAATTTAAGTCATAGCACAAAATTGGAAAGAAACAAGATAAACCAAGAACTCCCCAAAACACCTCAAGAAGACAAGCAAATCAAATAAGAACACAAGGGGCGAGATAAATAAGTTTGATCTTCCATTACCACGAAGGAATGAAAGATTACAACCACTCCACACTTTGGATTATACACTCTCACAATAGCACACACAAAGCCCTCAATGCAAGGAAACCTAACCCTTACTTCCACTTATCTAGCACAAGGGATATTTTCTCTCAACACACACAAGGACTTATATAGTAGAGACTCCTCATCTCACACCCAACCCTAACAACCATCCCAAACTTAGTGAATACAACTACTTACAAATAGAAAAACCCGGTAACCCATACAAACGAGTTTTACACTTGCACACTTGCATGTTTTTCAAGGCACAACTTCCTCATGACTCTAATAACTCGATAAAGACACACCATCCTCTACCTTAGCTCACCACCACGGTTTTGTAAATCACCTCTCCATTTGATATTAAACAATTTACATAATTGCTACCCACTGGCCTACACATGCTTCTCCTCGAATCAAGCTTCAATACGAAGTCTGTAATGCCCAATGACTTGCTACTAAGTCTATACGCTTCCTGCCTCCTCCCAAATTGTCTTCACTTGAAACGGCCTAAGTCCAACAGCACATCACATGCATGCATTTGGCTCATCACGATCCTTGACTTTCTCCCATGCTTCTCTACTTATGATTAACACAACGCATTGACTCCCGCCATAACTAACATTTACATGGACTCTCGCCATGAATAACACCTTGTAAGGACTCCTGAAAAACTCCTAGAGCAACAACTTAGCTCACTCAACTCAGTACCGGCCGGTGTGATCGCCAACCAATGGCCGGTTAGATAATCCTGATCAACTCTGGTTAAACCCCGGTAACAGGGGGCCAGTTTGACCGCTAACCCAACGCCGCTCAGACCACCCTGATTTGACCACTGGCCATAGGCCAATTAGATCGCTTAAGAGCATCAGAAAATACTATCTCTGAAATTTTGGTTGCACTCTATCTAGTTTCAGCTTAGAACTCCAAATTGAGTAGCACCAAATACAAAAACATCCTCTAAAAGGCCATATGACTGGTCTGACCGCTTCATAGCCATCGATTAGATCGCCGATGCCAGGCCGATCAGGCTGCTTAACTCCTAACATTAACTCTAAAAACTAAAAAGCTTTAGGTGGCATTTGATCTAGCTTTTTATAGCAGCTTCTAGCTTCTGGATATTGCCTTTTGGCTAAAATTACACTACAGTGATTGTTAGCTTTTTATGGGTCGTTCAATTAAAGGAAATGAAGAAAAATAAAAACAATATTGTTGTATCTCCATGGACAATGCAAAGGAAAAAAGAAAAGAAAAAAGAAACGCAAAAAAAAAAGCCAAAAATAAGAAACCAACACGTTCATTCCTATCTCTGTCCAGAAGCCAGAAGCTGAAACCGAAATGAACGAAGCCATAAAATCAAACTTTTAAACTTCGATAGAACTTGTATATCAAAATCAAATACACATCATATACCCTCTAGCTCTAGTACTACCACAAGAAACTATGAACTTGTGATTAGGGCTAGGTTCTTTTGGGTTTGTTTCTTGGGGCTTTTGTCTTATGCTACAGTAACTAACTTTTAAATAGCGTGTTTTTTAAGACAGGGTGTACAAGTCGATTGTAGTAGATACTATATCAAAATCATCTATATTGGCTAAAATTGCACATGAGTATCTCTTTCTCCATATTCTTTATTATGAACAGGCAAAATTCAAAAGCTATAAGCCAATTCAGGAAACTTGCACCTGATTCGTGTACATAGGTCATACTGAACAGTGTGGTTGCAGATTGTGTTATTTGGGACCAGAACCCAGAAGGAACAAGGGACTGTTTGTAGGAACGGACAGGCAACAGAGGGGGGGTGAATGGTGCCTTCAATAACTCCTCAAGTATCTACTTAACGTTTTTCTCCAATAGCTACTGAGCTATGAAGACTCAAGTTGAAATCCCACTAGAGAAATAGAACTGCGAAGAGAACACAACAGAAAACTGAACGTGGTCGAAGACTGGCAGAGCGGTCGGATTTCAACGACGTAGTCGTAAGCACGACAACGTGGTCATAAGCTTCGACTATGCGGTCGTGTCCTGAGGCTTGAGGCGTGAGTACAGCGCATTAAGAGTCAAAGTCAATAGATCAGTCGTGTCCTTGATAGTGGTCACTTTCATCTCCCACACCCTCAACCAAGCAGAAAGCATTTGGCAAGCATTGTCCGAGTCTGGGTATGTGAGACCAACACCTCGGAGGTTGCTCAAAATCTTGTGAAATCTGGCAAAGCACTCATCTAGGGACTCACCAGCAAGCATCTCAAACCTGTTGTACTCTCGCTTGTATTGGTCCTGTTGGATAGTTTTGATTTAGGTGGTGCTCTCATGGTATGCATCGAGGGTCACCCAAATGTCATATACCGATGAAAGATGAGAAATTCGATCAAACTCATTTCTGCTAAGTCCTTGAATGATAATGTTCCTTGCCTTAGCATTTGCCTCCACATCTGGCGTATTCACCACTGTGATGAGCTCATCGGCAGGAATAACAAATCAAGTCTTAACTTTTCTCCAGATTGCATAGCCTTGAGCCTGTATGTAAGACTCCATCCTACTATTCCAAAAGGGATAGTCAATCCCATTGAATATAGGAGGCTTGGTGGAATACTTGTCTGTTGTCATGGCTCCAAAGATCAGTTAAGATCTATTGACAAGAGCTAATCGGGCTCTGATATCACTTGTAAGACCGGACAGGCAACAGAGGGGGGTGAATGGTGCCTTTAATAACTCCCCAAGTATCCACTTAACTCTTTTCTCCAATAGCTACTGAGCTATGAAGACTCGAGTTGAAATCCTACTAGAGAAACAGAAATGTGAAGAGAACACAGCAGAAAACTGAACGTGGTCGAAGACTGGCAGAGCGGCCGGATTTTGACAACGTATTCGTAAGCACGACAACGTGGTTGTAAGCTTCAACTGTGCGGTCGATAACCGACAACGTGGTCGGAGATCGTCCAAGTCGATGACCACCGAGACCAGAGCCAACGTGATCAGAAATGGTTGCAGCAAAGACAGATGTGGTCGTAGACAAAGTGATCGAAAGCTAACTAGTAGTTGAACAATCAACGTTGTCATAACCAATCAGGGGCCGTGGCTTAAATCAGTGCGGTGCGGTCTGGAACTTGATCTTGGTCGAAACCAACGAACTCGTAAATCCAATCGACGTTCTAGAATGAGGCTTGCACCGACTAAGACTACTTCAGTTCAGTTTCAACACAAGAAGAAAAGAAAGCAACAGAACTGAACGTGGTTGTAATGTTCTCAGAAAAATAGAGGAAATGCAGGGAGGCACATGACCACAAGATCCAAATTCAGAATGACTTTTGATTCACGGTTCATCTGGTCATGAGCCTTTGCACACAGCAAGAATAAGATATCAAGAGACTGCTTTGGATTTTAATTGAAAACTTAGCAACCAAAACAAAAGCTTTACAAGATTTCACCGAGATCATTCAAAACGAAATCTAAGAGTATAGAAAGACAATCTGACCATGCCAACAGGAGTAGAATAGCCAAGATGGCTTTGAGTACGATTTCCAACATCAGACAAGTCAGATTATCAATAAAGCAAACCAAAACTCTCAAATCAAGAACAAGAAGAACAAACACAGAACGAAGAGAAAACACCCACAACAACCATACACAACTTAACTCCAAACATAAGAGTGACACAAACAGAGAAAGAAAGATGATATATTGCTCTAAGAGAAGAGTCTACAGCCACTCCATCCAGGAGGACCAGGAGCACAACTGCTTCACTAAAAACAAGAACACACGTAAGAACAGAAAACCCTTGAGCCTCTCGAAGAGTAGCTCTCCTACTCCTTTTATAGCCTCTTGCTGCCGGGGATAACCCGTTAACCCCATCTAATACTGGGTTTTCATACGCACCCGTTAACACATACAGGAGACAAACACACTTTAACATAACAGCTTCTTTTGCAGGTGTAGGGCAAATCACCAAAATACCCCTCCAATACCTTCCCGGAAGCTTCCTTTTTTCTTACCTTCCATGCTTGCAACCACTTTGCAGCCTTAGTCATCTTCGGCTTCTCCCGACTGTTCTGAACCTTAACACTTCCCTGTGTCTAGTCCCGATCGTCCACGCCTCACCATGACCTAGCTCCAAGGTCCTGCAAATATCATAAACAAGCAAAACATCACATAGCACCGCACTATAAACAAGATTCATTAAGCTGCATATATCAGAAAATATTCCAGTGAACAATCACAGCAAGACAACTAGTCTTAAACCACTTACGACCACTCGTTTGCACTGAACATGAGGTAGTCGTAGCCCTAGAAGACTTCCCAGCTGTCTACGACCACACAGCAGGTCGTTACGACCACCACACAGGTCGCTACGACCATCGCTAGCAGCTACGACTTTAATGCACTTGGTCGTTACGACTTACGACCACACAGATAGAGTTACGACTATCGACCACAGTCAGTCAGAGTTACGACTATCGACCATGGCTAGGCAAAGTTACGACTATTGACCATGAAGTTGTAAAAGTGTCTGCGGACCACCAAGTCGTAAACTCGACTGCCAACCACAGAGGCACACAACGTGGTCGTAAAGAGCAAGTTGTAAAAGCACTTACGACCACCAAGTCGTAAACTCGACTGCCGACCATAGAGGTACACAACGTGGCCATAAAATCGACTGTGACAACGTGGTCGTAAAAGCCACTGCTGGCCACGACGCCTTCTGACAACGTGGTCGTAAATGCTACTGCCGACCACGTGGTTGTAAGAACAACTGCTGACTAAGTCGTAAAGGCTTAAGACCTTACAGATAGAGCACAACCTCAAAAACTAAACTCAATCTCTCTAAACCAAGGGTCAATTGCTCATCACAAACATAGAGTCACCTCCACATGGTCTCTCACTGTTGTTGTGTGGTTGGTCTGTCTGCCTCGTCGTAGGCTACTGTCCCGTACACCACCTTTGGCTGCTTCTTCCTATGATTCTATCGATTCTCGCTCACCTGTTGCCTTTGGCTTGCTCTGCTCCCTGACACCACAACCTATAGGGTTCTATTCATATTAGCTTTTCTGGCTTAAGTTTGGAGGAGTCATAAACTAATATTAACATTTGAGTTTTTGAAACGGCTTTTTTACTCTTTTTACTTTCATCTTATTTCGAAAATAAGACAGGAGTCAGTAATAGACAAATCACATATTTTACTTCCCTTGCTTCTATTTGTATTTTTTTACTTTTCTTACTGCTTGTCCCGTCTCTTCTCCCAACAGCTCCAATCCTTCCGTTCCTTCATTTTGTGCGTGCGTTGTGGGTTATGACAGAGCCAGGGCATTATCAATGCTAAAAGTGTAGTGTTCGTTGGAAGTTGCGACAAAGAAGAGGTGATGCATTTTAGACGTACATTCTCTGGAATAAAATGTAGGTCCAGCTCTAAACCTCTTTAATTTCTAGCTTTCGGCCATTTGAAACATGTCGATATTTTAATTTTAGTTTTTTGATCTTTTTTGTTTATATTTTTCTTCTTATTCCTTTACATTATTCTAAAAGATATAATGGTATCTTTAATTTTATTATTATTTTTTGACTCAGAAAAGTTAATAACTATAATTATAGCCAAAAGTCTATAGCAGAAACTAAAAGCCATAAATTTTAAGCCATTTGGAGCATTACCATAGTATGCCCTACCTTGACCCATTCCCTTTTTAAAAAACATAGGAATTTTAACGGAATTACACTGATTGTGGCGATATTTTATGCCTTTGTTATTTGAATGTTTTTTATGTCTCGGTTGAAGGTTTCCTTGTGTACACGCAGCAATGAAGGATGAAGAGTGCCGCCGTACAAAATGTCCTAACCACCACCTGGTGTCGTAGTGACACATAATCACAGCCGCTGGCTTTCTTTATCAGAAAGCAAGCAATGCAAGTGTATTGTGTGCAGCGAAAAGTTGTCAGTGAAGAAGCTTACGTCCCGTTTATTCTTGTTTGAACTTCCGATTTCTTATTTATTTTTTTTTACTATTTATAAAATTCGTTTTTTTGAACTTTTATCTTTTTGAGCTCATTTACCGGTTCTTTTTCTCGTATTCGTTTGTCTTATCCGTGATAGGTTAACATATTTTTTATTTTTAACTTTTTTAAATTTAATTACGCAAAATAAGACACCTTCAGCTACAGTGTAATTTCAGTCAATTATAGTATAATTTTAGCTATAAATTACTATTTTTAGTCTAATCAAGTGGTACCTTAAATTAACACAAAAAGGAAAGGGCCGAGAAAGAAAGCACCGTTAATCAAGTGGCCATCACGACGGTCGCTCTCGCAGGGATGTTCGTGTCTTTGCGCGCGCGCGGAGCGGTACAGACAAAAAGATTTAATTTTGACACTGGGGCGCCCGGGCCTGCCTGCCCCATCCTTTCCATCCATCTTTCCATCCATCCATGGACGAACCAACCGATCGATCAAAAGATGTTCCTGTCCTTGCAAAGATCTCTCTCTCTCTCTCTCTCTCTCTCTCTCTCTCTCTCACTCGAACGCGGCATCGCCGTCCCACAGAAACTGGAAATGATGCATGGCCTGCCTTGTTTCTTTTATCTCTCCCTGTCAATTCAATGCTAGAAGAACATTGATAAAACAAGGGATTGACTGAGGTTTGATATTCGTTACTAATCAACCGACAAACTACTCGATCAGCGTCTCTGCATCACTATGCTTGTACTGCTTGACAACAGGTCAGCCGCTCTTGCTGCAGTCGAATCCCATCTTTTACGTTGACATACAAGCTCCTATATAGTAACCTCGCTACGAGGTAAACCGCCACTAACTTCCAGTTGGAGTACTGAATTCCTGCTGGCTCACAGCAATTCATCCAGTGGGTCATTCATGCGCAAATAATTCAGCCGAAAAGCGCTCACAAAGACATGCAATTAGCAGCAATTAGCATGCGTGCAATTAATTGCTTTCCCTACTGTGTGTTCTCTGCATCGAAAACGATCGGTCAAAGGAGAGAGAGAGAGAGAGAGAGGAGACCAGGCAGGCGGTTGATAAAAATCAATGGAAGGCAAGGGGAGGGACAGCTGCGGCACGATCTGTCTGTCCCTCTCCCAGGCTCTCAGCTGCGCTCCTCCTGCTCCCAGTGTCCTCGCCACCTTTTCCTCTCCTCTCCTCTCTTCTCCTCTCCTGTTGTAGAAGGAAAGGCTTCCACGACACCAACGAACCTGCCCCTGCTCTGTCCCGTCCGTCCTAGCTAAACTAGCAGCTATAGGTAGGCTGCACTGCACGCCCAATTTGGCAACAACCATACTGCCCGCGCCAGACTTGAGAGCTGGGCGGGGAAGGCACACCAAGGAGGAGAAGAAGTGGTAGCGGTGGCAGGCATCATGCGGGACGTGGTGGCGGCGGGCGGGAGGGCGAGCGGGCAGGGGCAGGGCGGAGTAGGAGGAGGGGCGTCGGCGCCGTGCGCGGCGTGCAAGCTGCTGCGGCGGCGGTGCGCGGCGGGGTGCGTCTTCGCGCCCTACTTCCCGCCGGGGGAGCCGCACAAGTTCGCCAACGTCCACAAGGTCTTCGGCGCCAGCAATGTCAGCAAGCTCCTCCAGGTACACTGGCTACACTGTAGGCTGCTGTACACACACCTACACCCGCATAGTTGCATACGAATGCCTGGTGCTTCTCTAGTTGCCTACTCACTATCATATATGCCACTCTGTTGCTTGTTTCTTTCCTTGTGTATGAGTATCCCCAGCGTCTTCGTTGGGGGGGTGAATTTGTTTGATTCACCAAGTGAACTTGTTGCGAGTGTCTGAGCTTTTCTTTGCCTCCCATCTCTTCTCTGTGCAGCACAAATATGTATTTACAGTTTAGTTACTGAGTTCTTAGTTCTAGTATTGTTCAGTCTCTGTCCATTCACCAAAAGAAAAAAAGGCACGGTCAAGTTTCTGCTTGTGCTGGAGCTTCGGTTGGAGATAGTATTGCTTGCTTTTGTTTAGCCTACAGTTAAGTCAATGTGCATGTACTGCACTGGTGTATGCTTCGAAGTGCTGTGTGTGTGTGGCAGTGTGTCGGGTACTCTGGTTTGCTAGAAATAGAATGATTCTTTTTTAATATATAATTAACAAAGTTTCTCCAACTGGCGATGCTGCTAGAGATCATGTTGCTTAGGTTGCTTAATGTTTTTCAACTTGTACTGTATTAATCACAAAAGGAAATACTTGTACTGGTACACGCTTAATACAGTGGTTCCGCCAATTTCCAATACATTTTTGCTGCTCTTGCACTTGCCTAGCTGCGCAGCCCAGCTCTAGGGTTTGGCTAGGTTTTTTGACTTAAAGTTAGCTTATATTTATACTGTTTACACAGTAACTAACTTTTAAACAATATATTTTTTCAAAACAGGATCAATAGAAAAAATATAGTAAAAAGTGTACTGAGTTCAGCTGTACCGGCCAAAATTACATGCGACTATTTCCCCTCTGCGTACTGCCTCTCGTGAACAACCAGAATTCAAAATATTTAAGCTATAAGTTATAAACCATTAGTCTAAAAGAACCACCCAAATATCTACTTGTATAAGTTCAAATTTGTACTGACCACAAGCTGCATATGCATGAATATTCATAAAACATCCTACTTTCACTGCTCAGTGGGGTTCATGCAGCAACCCAAGCCTCTGTATTGTATTAAAAACTAGGTCAAAAATAATTAGATTTGCCCAAAGAAAATTCAACTAATTAGATTTGCTATATTTTTCATCAGCATGTGCCCATAGTCATATCTAGTTACTACAGTTCTTTGGTACTAATTAAATCTACAAAGACTTAACCATATCTCTAAATTATAAGTTCATATTCGTATTGATTTCTAATAACTGCTTTTCTACATTAAATAATTTTTTGAATAAATTATTACTATTTATAAACCAAAACTAAAAGCTAATATAAATAAGTCTTTAGCTTTTCCACGTGTAAGCCGTCTGAAACAGTCGATCCGGACCGTACGGCCTAGTTCTATCTTCAGCGGCCATCTTCAGACAAGAACTGCACATGCTATGTGAAAAGAATCTTTCGGCTGCACCAAACATGCAAACATGTTCTTAATTTTCCCATTATCTTTCTTGGAACAAGAGACTCCAACTACCACCAGCGTTCCTCGGTCACAAAGGATTAAGGCACGTTTATATTAACGGTAACCGATGGTATTTGGTTGCGACGGATGATTTTTGTCTAAAATTATCTTATTTCCAAAGTAAAACAAGAGCGAAAGAAGCATGAGAGTCGTTTCTCGAAACCGAGTGTTCATGTAGCAACTAGGAAGACAAGTTTCTTCTACCTTGTGTGTGCATGCACTACTTGCAATTCTGCACGAACAGATGTGAAACCTGCTACGGACTTGCAGGAGATACCAGTCCAGCACCGTGGGGACGCGGTGAGCAGCCTGGTGTACGAGGCGAACGCCCGCGTGAGGGACCCGATCTACGGGTGCGTCGGCGCGATCTCGTCGCTGCAGCAGCAGGTGGAGGCCCTCCAGGCTCAGCTGGCGCTGGCGCAGGCGGAGATGGTCAGGTTGAAGATGAGCAACGCCTACATCGCGCACCGCCTCAAGGCACGGGGCGGCAGCAGCACAGGCTCGCCTTCCTCCATGTCCTCACCGAAGACGGCCGAGCCGGAGGCGCACTACAAGCCCGCGCCGGAGCTGGACATGGTCGTGCATCGACCCAACATGATACAAGACTCCCACTTCTGGTCCTACTAGGCTGACTGCTGCATCAGGTGCTTTTGGATCCAAGCAAGTTTAGGCCTTAGATGATTTAGTGTGCGATCAAGTGCTGTTTTGAGTCACTGGTGGTTTGGTGTATAGTATCAAGTATATGACGTGTGTGCGCTGTAACAGCGTGACACCAGGAGGAAGGTGAACATAGAGGCCTTCTCCTATACCTTCTAGTATGTCCAGGGCTTTTTTTTTTTTTTTTGCTGTCCTTCTGTGAGAAGGTAGAACACTGTTACAGGCATTGGTGTGCATTGTGTTATCCATTGCAAGAACCTTTATTGCTCTTAGCATTTTACGTAGTTAAACAGTTCGAACTCTGCCGTGTAAATGCAGATAGCGTTATTTATATTTGTCTTAATGTTTTCTTATGGCTGTGTTTTGGGAATTGTCTGCCAGGTTGATTTAGCTCCTGCTTCATGTAGAGCAGAACCAAAAATCATCTCGATCAATCAATAATTAAGTATCAGATAGCCATTGCAGCTGAAGTTATCATAAGGCTTGAAATACTTTCAAGTTTGTGTTTGGCAATTTTACAATGCTGGGTCGCATGGACAAACTGAAACCTAATTTGGGCAACGAAATACTACCCAATTTCAACAAGTACAGCACTTTCATAAAAGCTACAGCCCTTTTGTTCAGACAGATCTGATCATTTCATGACCTATTATAGATTTTAGGACCCAAAATTGCAACTGAAGATTGCACACCACAGCTCTAGATGATAAGTTATCCAATGCACTAACTTCATGTTATCTGCAATTCTAAAAGAAATTAGCATATTTTGTTACCATGAAACTCTCTCAGCATATAAATCATGGATGATGGAACTCTTTGATTTGGTACAAACCTTACCAGAAGCGGAGCAATGTGAAACCTATGCCCTATGCCAAGCTACGGTTTAGTAAGCCTTGGAAAGAGAGGTAAAGATCTTTGTTGTCTGAACCAAAGATCTCTTCAGCCTTCTTGAGAGTTTCCTGGTTCAGATGTAAATATGGAAAATTATGCAAGTGAGTATCACGAGACAACATAACCACAATTTATAAATTAGCAAACAGATGCCAACGACCAACCTCTCGTGACTGCTTATGAGCATTGAGCTCTTTAATGTTGGCTAAGAATGCTCCAAATTGTTCGTATGATAGACGGCTCCTGGTATTGCAATCATGTTTTATGAATTATGATACACCCATCTTGGTTGCTGTTGAAGATGTAAAAGAGTAAGAGATCAACTGACCTGGCCTGACGGAAAAATTCCTTTCCATCAATACGAGGAGTGCGACCTGAAACCCAACCATTAACCATATTTATGATATTTCATTCTACACAATAATTTCAGGCAGCAATATGTCTCCAGAGCTCAGAATAAATGAAACCTGGGTTGGGACGTCCACTTGGAGGTGAGTTAGCTGCAGATGACTGCTTGCTTGATGGATACCACGGTGTCATTGACACGTGTCCTTCAATTCGAGTTCTTGACGGTGAGGCAGTTCCAGACATCAACTTCGGTGTTGCTGTGGTAGACAATCCTCTCGGAGAAGCAGAAGTGGACATTATTTTCGGTGTGGCTTCTGGAGTAAGGCGAGGGATGATGTGCGACGAGAGGGCATACTTTTGAAGTGGAGGCCTTGCTGTACCTAACAGATTAGTAAAAATGCAGAGGATTGAATCTTACATTGTCAGACTAATTTGACAATATCAAAACATACAATGAATTCAGCTAAGAAGACCTTCTCGGGTTATGCTTCCAACATACACAGACCCATTCAATTGATTTGTTGTAGAGTGGCTGATAGATCCATCTTCAATTTAAAAGAAAATATTAGTCAGGGGATTGGTGTCAGATATTTTCAATGATAAATAGCACATGAATGAAAAATATTAAAGTCGAGATAAACCTCCACAGGACAATTCATTTGATGATACTGACTGATCACAGGTTGTAATGTCAACCGTTTCTTGTGGCTGCTTGGAAAGGATTCAGCAGAGAATCAAGGTCAAACAGTCAACCGTTACCATAAACTAGCAAGAAATAGCACATGCGAATAGAGA
Organism: Dendrocalamus sinicus; assembly: GCA_036346575.1. Taxonomy (NCBI): domain Eukaryota; kingdom Viridiplantae; phylum Streptophyta; class Magnoliopsida; order Poales; family Poaceae; genus Dendrocalamus; species Dendrocalamus sinicus. The sequence continues at coordinate 12,824,268 of CM070647.1, read as the reverse complement.
TCGTTGAATAATGTAGTTCATTGGGTAAGTAGATGAACATACCGACGGACTATCATCACGGAGCGACTGCATCAGATGCTTCTTAAATGACTCCAGCTGAGAAAGCAAGAATAGAGCAAATATTTCAGAATGTTATCAAACCAAAGGTTAGGGAAGACCGGAAGAAAACAAAAAAAAAAGACTAATTGAGAAGATGAAGAATCATCAGACTTGGTCCTTGAACAGCTTAACAAATAGTGTTTCCCTCCTTTGTATCATAGAAAGTGAAAAAAGCACGCATTTATTTGTTCAGTCCTTGCACGAATTCTTACATCATCTTATTTGCTTTATTGTAGGGGGTGACAGGCCAAGGCCATTATGCCAATCAACATGGTTGCGGATTGGATTAATAATATTCATTTCACCGTAATAATCCACTTGATTATTGAGTTGCATGCACCAACAAATTCACCCAGAAGCATAAGTTAATGACGAAAGGTGACAATATACTTCAAAATTGATTACCTTTTTACTGGTAGTACCCAACAGCTAGTGCAATCAGCAAAAATGCCCTTCATTTGCTATCATTATATAAACATGTGAAGAATTCCAGCTATACTCTCAGAATCTCACTCCCATTTGCAGCCTACCAAATTGAGCCTAAAATTAATCTACTCTACAGAGTCCAAATCGAGCCTTGTCCCTCCTCCACCTAAACGTTCAGGTTTAGGAGCAAACACTGTAAGGTTTTTCAGACAGACGCACCCAATGAGGTGCTAATTTACACGAGCCATCCATTGTTCCGGTCATTGGCGTCAGTGATTTCATTTGTACTCCCTGACCCAATCGGCCAATCTCCCACCATAACAAGTTCCTAAAGATAGGGTCTTCTAAGGCGAGTTGCACACCACCACCAGGACCAATATCTACAAGGATAGCAAGAACAAAAAAGATCAAAGAGGCCACCTTCTGCAGGTCGCGCGCCAGCTTCTTGGACGTCTGCGCCAGCGAGTCCCGCTCCTTGTTCAGCTTGATCTGCAACCACAAAGCAAATAGCAAGCTTCGTCAACCAAGAGAACCGAACGAGCCGAGACGGGATCAACAATAGAAACCGTGGAACAAGGCGCGACCCACATTGTCCTCGAGCGCGGTGCGAAGCCTGGCGTTGGTCTCCTGCAGCGCGCGGTCGAGCAGCGCGACCCGCTCCCGCAGCTCCCCGTTCTCGCGGTCCTTCTCCGCGGCGGCGTCCCTCAGCCGCGCCGCCTCCCGCTCCAGCCCTGTCACCCTCCCGGCCACTGCCAGCGCCGTGATGCGCCGCGCCAGATCCAGCTGCTCGTAGGGGTCCCGCGGCAGCACCGCCGCGACCTCGTCCGGCAGCGCGAACTCCGACAGCCCCACCCCCGCCGCCCCCTCCGCCAGCGGCATCGCCGCGAGATCTCTCGGACGGAAGCGATTGGATTGGTTGTCGAAGGCTTCTCTTTTTTTCCGCTTGGATTTCTCCGCTTTGGATGGGATGGGAGAGGAGGCGGAGAGCGGAAGGGACCACTGCTTCGCGACGCTGCTGCAGTGCGGTGCGCTTGGAATTTTTCGGATTTATCGGCTCGGCTCGGCGGCCGAAGCGAGGTTTGAAATTGTTTTGCGGAATAGAGGCGTCGCCGCAGTTCTGTTGAGTGGGCGCCCAAACTAGCAAATGAGAGTAATATCTTCGGGTCTGTTTTTAGTTTCAGTTCAACTTTTAGCTGCGATCTATAATCTTTAGATTATTTATAAAAAAAGTATGAAATAATATAAACTTACATACGATTTTAGCCAATATAGATAAAGTTGCTACAGTATGTACTATAATTAACTTATAGACATGTCTTAAAAAGATATTCCATTTAAAAGATAATTACTATATAAAAATCGAAAAATAGTTTTAGAAGTTAAAAAAAAGAAACTCTAAGCTCAAGAGCTCAAGGCTATGCTCGTTAGAGCTTCAGCTTTTAGCTTCTTAAGTTTATCTTTTTCTTGCTTTCTAACTTTTTTTGCTTTTTTGCCTTTTCTTTTTTTCCTTTTTTTGCATTTTTCGTGTTGATATACCTTTTTCTTTTTTAATCTAATTATGCTAAAAAAAACTGCCAACAGCTACAGCGAAAAAATATCTCTATAGTGCTAAATATGCTAGAAGCTTAGCCTTTTAATGCCAAATGAGCTCAAAAAGACGGGAAGGCGAGAATTTTATAGGAATTTTACATGAAACAATTCGATTTTTGCATGAATCGAGTAAAATTATTGTGTTTCAAATACGGTCTTAAGTGACTTATGGATTCTCATGATCTGCACCGGATTCATCAATTTCATTACTTGAGGCAGGAATAGGGGTGGATGATGCTGTGAGCTTTCAATTTCCTCCCGTGTACTATTACTGACTGATTTAGGCTTATATCATGTTCAAACGAGCGATTCACGGTTCATATCAATGATCGATATGTCCGTCAAGAGCGAATGCGTGAAATTACGAGTGTAGAAATCAAAATCCCATTCTACATTTTGACCAATGCATGAAATTACAAGTATAAAATTCAAAATCCCATTCTAGATTTTTGACCAGTAGAAAACGCTCAGGGGAAGGATTCGCCACGTGTTAGAATTGCGGTCTGGTCTCACAAACGTTGCTATTTTCACCATAAAATTGGAAAGCAGTGTCTTTTCAGCAGCAGAACGATGGCTGATGAGGCCCCTGAAGCCAAATAGCCAATACGCATCTGCACCATTCGAATGAATACGGTAAGCATTGTGTGATGCCACTCTAGAATACGGTAAGCCACGACACCTAACGGATCATAACAGGAAAAATAATTCCCCTTTCAATTTCCAAGAGACAGCATTCAGCAAAGCAAGAACAGCATTACAGTTAGAGATGGCAATGGGTACCCGATACCCGAATACCCGATGAATTTTACCCGATAAAGAGACGGGTATAGAAAATTTTATGTACCCATGGGTACGTTATTGGGCGAAATCCTCTACCCGCCGGGTAGGCGGGTGCGGGTATAGGTAGTATCCGCATTAGACAACTAGACATCCCACTCAAATGTTAATTTTATTATCTACTTGTTGTTGATTGTTTATTTGTTTGTCATATGTTAATATGGTCATGTCAAGTATGTTTATGTGATGTACTAATTTTGATCATTAGACGTTTTTGTGCTTGGCATGTATGATTAATGAATGTCTAAATTGATGATATTCTTATGTGTTAAACCGGGTATGTTTGCGGGTATGGGTTACCCATCGGGTAGTAATACCCGCGCGGGTACGGGTATAGGTAAATTTCCCTATCCGCGTGCGGATACGGATAATCCGACGGGTAAATTTACACCTAGCGGGTACGGGTATGGAATGGCAATACCCGATAAGTATTTACCCGTTGCCATATCTAATTACAGTCCTGAATTTCTTGGTGCTCATCTACAAATGAGAACAAAATTGAAGCACTGTGTTGAAACAACAAACCATACCATTAGTTTGTAGCATTCGCAGATGCACACTGCAATACTGCATATTGCAGTTCCCCCTAAAGAGTACAAAAAAAATTTGCACAACACTCACAATGAGGTGAGTTGAAGAACATTCTTGAACAGGAATAGAACGGGCATCCTAATTCAGACGGTAGGGAATATACATGCATAGATACAATACAGCAGCCTTACCAAATAAAGAAAAAGAGATGAACAGATGAGAGACTAGCATGTTATGTCCAGACACCAGTCGGTATAAGCTGCAATGCATATTCGTCATTATCCTTTGAAGGGGGTGTGGGTATCATATCAGCTTAAAAACATAGAGGGCTGTCACCCAATCACCCACCACGATTGACATTTCGTCTTCAATTCTCCCCCATTTTCATCTCCGTGTTTCTATGTCACCTGATCATTTTCATTTTGAGGTAGATCGGTGTTATCTTGACCATGATCACGAACATCTCTGAACATAGAGAAGAAAGAAACTATGCCATCAGAAGAACCGCCTCCTAACAACCACAGCAACAGGGAACCAAATGGATTCAAGGAGCCCGAGCCTGCAGGAGCATTGCCAGCTTGCTGAGGGTTTTGATCTTGGTATCGGAGAGGGTTGCTGGCTGTTGTCTCGACATTGTTATTCAGTTGGCCCTCTTGTTGGTTCCTAGTAGGCTCATCCTGAACCAGTAGGGCATCTACTTCACGAGCAGCACCAAGGCCATCATTTATTGTGCCAGGGTCCCTCACATTGACCCTTGCAATATGTAATGTTGACGTATAGATGGTTGAGGATGTAATCTGAACACCAGTTTGTTGGTGAATATGACCTCGGCTCCTAATGAATCTCTGAAGGGCTGGCACCTGATGCACACAAGCCAATCTCAAGTAAATGCCAGGGTGACTAAGGGAGATGTTGGGGGCTGCTGAATCCATTATATAATCTCTGCACTATCTTGTGTGCACCCTATCTATCTCAGTGAATTGACTGAGTTCAGGCGATCTTTCCAAATTAATACATGAAAGTGTGACAAGTTGTACATCCTACTCAGTGTTCGGAAACTACAAATGGTACAGTGCATCGTGTCGAAGGAGAAGCAAATGTGAAGTGGAATTGACATGCCAGAATATTAAACAGGGCAGTAATAAGCCCTGAATAAAGAAGAATGAAAAACACAAGTACAAAAACAACTGGATATTAACTTACCTCGAAACGGTTCCAAAAATATAAAATTAGATGCTGGATGAACGCGGCCGTACCAGAGAAAGCCAAGTATGAGAAGCCTGATAAAGAATACAACAATATGCAAGTCATATAAAGATAGGATACTCCCAATAGTTTATCAATAGTAAGTTGCAGAAAAAACCCTATCAGGTATATGTGATAGCTATCCAATGTTACATACCATAAGTGTATGACAAGAAGTAGATGTGGAAAACCAGAAAATACAGCAAGAAAAAGCGTGGAAAGAACTGCATTGATACAGATGTCCGCACACTGCAAAGGAAGGATGCAAGATTAAAACTAATTCAGGTTAAACTCAATTTGCTATGCGCAAGATTGATTCTGATAAGTGCATGCTTGTAGGTGGACCTATATTATGTCCAAGCACCTATTGATCCCTCTAAAGCTTTCTCTACACTGAAATATATCGAACTGCTCTCCCAGCAGTCTAATGAACAAAGCCTAGTAATTCCCTCACAATCTCACATGCATAATACAGTAGAAGGAATTATAAAGCATTCCAGCAATATGTTCATGGAAACATTACCTGATCATCGTGAATAGTTCACATAACCATACAAGAGTCAAAACAAGAAACGCAAGCAACTGATCATCGTAGAACTCAAATAGAAAAAAGAGGATCCCAATCATAATCTGCAAGGATCAGAACAAAAGGATAGTAAGTTATTCAAAAAAATGTTAAAGGATACAGCTACACATTTTCACCATGAATTTCAGCCAGTTAAATACATTGAAGAAAATTTCCATACCGGAACAAAAACCAATGATTCGATGACATGCATGAATATCAATTGAAATGTGGGCAGTTGGTGGCGTGCATGGTGTTGAAGCTGCACTGAAAAAAAAATCAAGGAAGAAACATGTATTATTTATTATTCGTGAATTAAGTATTAAGTTAAGCAACTAGCAGTCCCAAGTCACAACCTACAGCAAGAAACACAAACCTGTGAATTTAAGCATGCGGGATTGTGTTTCTCTCAGAGTAAATGAAACAGACATGGTGGTTGTGAAAAAAACAAAGAGTGACATTAGAAGGACACCACATTTCGTCACAAAGTAATCTGCAAACACCAAAGTTGCAATGCGTCAGATTTTAATAGATAAACAAGATAGGACTCTTGTAAGATACGAAGGGCTATAAAAGGGCTGTTATGAAATTTGAAAATATTTCAGTTCCACATTTTTCTAATCAAAGCTCACTGCATGATTAGCAGTCAGAATCATCAGGTATAAAACATGGATACCAGTATACCACTGATAGCTCAATGCATCATAAAAATGTGTCCAGCAATCGGGTCAACATATTTGAGATAACAAAGTTTGGAAAACTATACAAACCTCCAAATCTTGTAGGACCTGGTGGTGGTTCATGCCCGTAGCTGAGATTATAAAGCTCCTTCGTCTGAAAGTTATATAGATAGCCTGCATATCATACCTAAGTAAAAATGAATGTAGTCTATAATGGGTCGTGTTGAAGAACAATTAAACAGAGTGCTAACAACCAAAGTTCAACATGCTTCTAAGCAAGTCCAATGCATCATTAGTTTATCATGGACTAAGTTCGTGACCACATTGTAGAACAATTTGGATGGTTAAGGCCAGCACAAGAACGACAATATCAGATGCGTACCATGACCAGGAGAATTCGCTAAGCTGTTTGTAAGTATAGTATCATAGCCAACAATGCTGTTTATTAAAAGCTGCTGCCACCTGGAAGGGAAAATAAAACAGGAAAATTTGGATAGAATAAGTAAAAACAGAGGACATGCAGGAACCACCAGACCACCACCACCGTCCCAGACACCCACTAGAGAAGCATAATAAAAGAAAACAGAAAGAATGAATGATCTTTTTCACATTCTGTACACAAGTGAAAGATGTTACGTAACCATTGGATATTTCATGTTTGCAATGAGAGATTATTGGGCTCTTTGAAATACACCAGTTCCAATTAACAACAGCAATACTGTCATAGATCAAGTTCAACTCAAGATGAAAAACAAATAGACCTGCCAAAGCATCAAAGTTACCCAACCATGCATTTGTCGGGCAGGAATGCAGGATAGAAAACAACAACATAGAATGAATTAGAAATATATGCAAAAGTGGAGACTTCTGGAGACACACATATCTTTTTATGCCCATTATGAGAAGTCAAACAGTAGTACAATCTACCACGAATTCCACAAGATCCACCCAAGGTTGTACAATCCTAAAAATAAATAAAATTTTGCGTTTTGTTTGCATTTTATGGATTTGTCACCCATCAATGTTTTTAAGCTTGATGAGATGATGAGCGATACTATGGTCATACTAGCAATTTGGAGCTGCATAAAAAACCTTGATAACAGGGGGAAAAGTTCAACCAAATACTCAATAATTACCTATTCCCAAAACAAGGATTTCGGGCAGAAATTGTGATATTTATAGTCTGGACACCATGACGAATTTTAGCCCCTTCTGAAAGCAAGAAATATCCCTGCAGGAAAGAAAGGAACAGATAAGAAAGCTCTTAAAGTGAATACTAGTCAAATTACAATGCTAGCACAAGTATACAAACAGAAAAGGAAGTAATGATGGATTCCCTCAACCCTTTAATAACTCCATGAGTTATACTAAGAATGGCCTACAAAGTTAAGTCATTTTTAACAAAAGTTGAAATTCCTACACTGCTAGGAAGTTCATCAACAAGCAGTCAAGCAGCATACTAGAGCAACCAAAGTGACCAGGTGATATCAATATGCCAAGAAGAATCTTACCTTCTCCACACCATATAAATAGGTAAGCTCAAATGCTTTGCTTCTTCTCTCAAACCACTGCACTGTAATAAACAACATAACATAGCAAGAAGTTAGAGAAAATGAATACTGAGAGTTTAGCAACCAAAGGAAGAAGTTAATAAAATTCATACAAGCAGCATTATAGGATGAGACAGGGAATGTGATATGGACCAAATTGTTACCTCAACTTTGGTTTGTGTTTCCAATACACAATCTGAAGTTATCTCGCAAGACGATGCTGTTTTATTGCAAGAAGAAAAGAACAAGACAAGAAGGCCGAGAGGGAGATGAGGGAGGCCGGCCAAGAAGAGAAAACCCTAGCTTGAAACCTTGGGCTGGATGGAATTATGCGTATATTGTGTGGGCCTAATCTCGGTGATGAGAGAAAAGGCCAACAGTGAGAAGTTACTAAAACCTTAGAGCATGCTGTCCGACGGCCACATGAAAAAGAGGGGAAGGGAAGAGGACAGTGGCGGATGCAGGAATTTTGGAATAGGTGTTCGAAGTTGTAAAAATATTTTTCAGTACAAAGCATAAAGATCTACAGTAGCAATAAAGATCTACAACTAGTTCCAATTCTCATAACCAAGCCAAATAACCAACTAACCAGTTTGGCTAAGGTACGAGTTGAAGTTTGACATGACAGAAGAGAATCTATTATTTGAATAATCCAAGACTTGATCAAAAATGCTAACGATTGTCAATGGGTTTGGCATCAGGATCTGGCCCTGGAGCCCACTGAAACTGAGATCAAGAGATATCAAACGACTGTTTGGGAGAAAATATGAAGTGAGTTGCATATCTGTGAATATGTTGTGTGAAAGATTCAGATACGCAAGGCTATGGTCCCATGTCTCCCATATCCATTTGGGTATAGTCCCATGAATTTGGTTGCACGAAAGGTCCAATTGACTAATATATTCAACATGCATCAAGAAGCTTGGAATTGTTGTCATACTGCAAGATGTAAGTTCTAATATCAAGAGTTCAGACATTAAGGGTAATGTGGATTTACTAATTTCTCTATCCGTGACAGACAACTTATTGTTTGAGAAAGACAAGGCAGCAAGCTTTCTTAATCTCCAAAATGAGTTAACACACTGGACAGGAAATCATCCGGGTATCAAAGTTGCATAAAACGAAATAGCTACAGTGCCCTGTTCAGCTAGATGCGGCCAAACGTTGTCTTACCCTTGACCAATTGGGTGAAGTTCCATGCTACTAGTGCTTCTTATAAATCAGTACAATAGACAATTAACTTCACCAAGATAGGTTGCAACCAGGACTCCAAAGCCTAATAGCCATATACAAAATCCGTAAACCCTAATCTTAGAACAAACATCCACAAGGCAGACGAGAACCATGCCACAAGCAAGACCCAAATTTCCTGGATTAATAACAAAGCCGGCCAGTGAAGGCACTCACCCGGTGGCCAGACTCGGCGGATCGAGGCGCCGGAGACGGAGAAGCAGCAGATCTGTGGGAGGCGGCCTCGGCGGTGTCCCCCGCTCGAATCCCACACTCAGATCCATCGCGGAGGCATGACAAGAAAAAAAGGCGCGGCGCGGAGCTTTGGAGGGCCGGCACGATCTGCTCACAGCTCGCCTGCTCGGCGCTTGCTCGCTATCGCTAGGGTTACCAGTGGCGGACTCGGTCGCACTTCGCTCGGGCAGCGGTTTCTACGCCGTAAATGGGCTGGCCGCATGGGCCACACGCAGGCGCCAAGGCGCAAGTTGGCGGCTTAGCGCACGCAGCCATGAGCGTCGCCGCGAAGCGTCGGGCGGGCGAGCCAAATAGGGGCGGTTGGAGGCTGAAATTAGTAATTTTGGCTCAATTTTATTTATATATATATGTATATGTATTATACCTCATATATACTAGGTTTTTTGTCAAAAAATTTAGGTGTTCAGCTGAACACCCATGAACCACTGTAGATCCGCCCTTGGAAGAGGAGCGACTACTTACTATCAATTTGTCCTTTTCTCTTTGACCCGACCCCCTCACAGGCAAACTCACTATTCCCTCAATATTCGCAAGCCTTCTAAATCTGAATTACAGCCCCTTGTTGACAAGGTTGCCAACAACCTCCCTTCCTGGAAAGCGTCGCAAATGAATAAGGTCGCGGACTTATTACGATGAAGGTGGTCCTTTCGCTATCCCTATCTATCTCTTGATCGCCTCGACTTGCCTAAATGGGTTTTCAAGGCCCCGGACAAGAGGAGGCGTGGGTTTCTTTGGAAAGGGCAAGAGCAGGCGAACGGTGGTAACTGTTTGGTTGCTTGGAGCAAAGTCCAGCTACCGTTTCTGTATGGGGACTCGGCATTCTTAATTTGGAAGCTTTGGGATGGGCGCTGCGTATCCGGTGGCTTTGGTATAAAAAAACTGACCCCTCTAAGCCTTGGGTGGGATTGCCAATTCAAATTCCACGGATCGCTCAGGCTCTGTTTGATGTTGCTATTGAGTCTCTGGTTGGCAATGGTGAAGGCACCAAATTTTGGGCTGACCGGTGGCTTCAAGGAAAATCTATCCCGGAATTGGCTCCTAACTTGATCAAGTTGGTTCCTAAGAGAATTTCCAAGAAGAGAACAGTAAAGGAGGCGCTGAATAATAGAAGATGGGTATTTGATATCAAAGGCGCTTTAACTGTCCAGGTGATTCTTGAATATTTGACCATTTGGGGTCAGGTGGATGATATGGTCTTGGATCCTGTTATTTCTGATCAGCACTCTTGGCGCCTCTCTAAGAATGGCAGCTACAGCAGCAAATCTGCTTATGAGGCCTTCTTCATTGGTACTATCAGGTTTGCTCCTTGGAAGCGAATTTGGAAGAGTTGGGCTCCCCTGAAATGTAAGTTCTTCATTTGGCTTGCTCTCAACAACAGATGCTGGACGACCGACCGTCTTGCAAAGCGTGGCTTGCCTCATCCCGCTGCGTGCCCTCTTTGTGATCAGGTCGGGGAGACTGTCCAACATATTCTGATGTCCTGTGTCTTCTCTAGGCAAGTTTGGACAGCCATTCTTACAAGTGAAATGGGTTTCCATGTCTCCTCAACCATCGATACTCATTTCTCTAGCCGGTGGTGTAAGTCCATAAAAGGCTTGCCTAAAGATCCTAAGAAGGGCCTAAATAGCTGATAATTCTGTGGCACAGGAACTTTGGAAGCACAGAAATTTCGTGTTTTTGAGGTGGCTCCCAAGTATCCACTGGTTCTCCAAAATGTGAAAGAGGAGTGTGGATTATGGTGTTCGACTGGTGCTCGAAGCCTCTCCAAGTTGGTCCCCTCAGGTTTTCCGTGCTGAGTCAAGGGGGGTTTTGCTGGACAGTGCTTGGTTGTTCTTGTTTAGATGTGTGTGTGTGCGGTGGGCTGGGGTTGATGGCTGGGTCTCTTGACCTCTCCTGTGTAGCCCACTAGCTGTTGTTGGGGTTTTTGGTTTTGGTCTCCCTTGTAGCCCGTTTTTTCTTCTTCTTCTTAATGAAATGACTCGCAGCTCTCCTGCGTCGTTCTAGAAAAAAAGAAAACGAGAGGAGCTCGAGATAGGAGAAAAAAGAGGGAGAGGAGAGGGGAAGTGAAGAGGAGAAGGTCGCAAAGAAGCTCTGGAGAGGAAGACAAGGAGAGGGGGAGAAGTAGAGGAGCTCGGGAGAGGTAGTGCTTGGGAGAGGGAGTGAAGGAAAGGAGAGCAGCTCGGAAGAAGAAAAGAAGAGGAGATGAGCTCGTGAGGTTAGAGAGGAAGATGAAGGAAGTTTGTTGGTAAGAAGAAAAGGTTTTCGCATGTTGATAATAGCCTCATCCGTTCTTGTTCTCATCCGAATGTAGGCAACGTGTAGGTACGTATTTGGTTAGAATATATTTAGTGCATGCATGTTGACAAATGGTAATAATTTGAAGTGAGAAATCAATCATGTTGGAACCCAAAACATTGAAAGTGCATTATAGTGTTGGTATCATTTGTGAAGGTCTGTACGATGTTGACCTAAGCAATTTCCCACAAGTTAATATAATACTTCCAGACGCAGAGAATGTTCAAATTGGAGATGTCCTGGACTGGCTCACACACAGCTTCTCCTTGGACCCCAATGTGTGTAGTGTCATCCTACATGAGCTTTGGAGTCAGTTAGCCACGAACATTCGGTGGGAGTTGAGGAGACTGATGCGCACGGTTGCGTGGAAAGGCTTTGTGAAGGGCTACCAGTGATGTGGCTAAAAGTGCGTGCTACTCATGCAACCATGTCCACAGGAAGACACAGGAGGTCCGATTGTTGGGAACAGCTTTACGCAGTGACAAGACAAAAGTAAACAACTTTGCACAATGACAACACCAAACTGGGTAGATTATGTAGTGAAAGAGACCAAAAGGGAGCAGCTTTGTGCAGCGACGTGATCGTCTGGCGTGTCGTGGCCTTGCGGACGCAAATTTGCCCAAATCGAATTGCACTTGCAAAGCGTACGCCGCGTCGGCTAAACCTATAAGTTTTGCCCCTTCCACGGTGTGTTTTCCTCCACCACGACTGCAACACTATATCGGTAGTGTGAAAAAGCAATGGGAGGAGATCACCCGACTCGCAAGGGCTGCTGCAGCTCAGGAGGAACAAGCAAAGCGTGCCAAGAGGCCACCTCTCCTAAGCGAAGCCCCCATATCTCCAACCCCAACCCATACCTCAACGTTCCCACCAAGCGTTCGCTGCAAGACCCGCCCATGGGGGAGACGCCCCCCTCTGCTGTTGCAGGGACGCATGCAAGTTCTTCAAGTCCAAGGAGCGGTTGAGCCTGGGCATGCATTACTGAGGTTGCGATAACTACACCTAGAACTATCCCGACTGGCGTTGGGACACGGCCTGCTACTGGCAGCCCATACGAACGGGTTACAATACATTCTCTTACCAGTTCTCTTGTATGGCACGCATTAATAAGCTATCCCCTCTTCTTGTAGTCTCCGGATCCACTATGTGCCTACCGCAAATGGATCGACCGGGAAATCTACCTGCATGACCAGTGGACTCTAGACTACGAGGAGTGGAGCGCCCAGACGGCACGCGAGAGGATGGAGTGGCACCGCAGCGAAGATCGAAATGTGCATATTCGGCGGGAGACACAAGCTCACATGGAGGCGTGCAGGCATAGGGAGCGGGAGGCTCGTGAGGAGCATGAGAAGGCATGAACTAGAGGCCAAGGCCAAGGCCATGGCCGACAATGAGGACTACAACGACGAGCTAGGCCACAAGGACAAATGGCCACATTCCACGCAGTAGTTCGACAATCTTCGTCCATATGTCCTATGTATTTCTAATTCTCTAAAGGTGTGTGTGTACCATCTTTGGTTCTTTAGCTTGCATGCCATGTAACCCCCTTGTCGGATGAACGGTCGTGTTGTTTTCCTTGCGTCATTTATCCGAAGTTCTCCGTATATAAATTACCGGTTGCATCACAATATCACTTATCTTCCTACTTACAAACCGTTGTGACCTCAATCGTGCTCACAAAAGTTTTCGGAAAATTTATCACTACAACATACGACGATCACAAAATGTTATTGCGAGTCTAACATATTTGTACCATTCACAATCTACAAAAATCACAAACGGATCAACCAACATTGTGTGCCCTTTTATCTCAAAGGAAAAACTTGCAAACAAGATTTCCTAAATGTTACCTATTTACAACAATTGCATTTACCCCCACAATTATTTCCATTGGATTAATAAAATAATTATATTTTTTTAAAAAAATCGTTCAACGGTTGGGCGACTATAGAATTATCGCCCAACCATTGGGCGACTTGAGGTCTTGTCGCTCCACAATTGGGTGACATGGTCTAGTTGCCCAACGGTTGGGCTACTTAGCCACGTGTCACCCAGCCCCAAGTCGCTCAACCGTGGAGCGTCATATGGTCAAAACTGTAAAAAAAATAAAAAGCAGGTATAATACTGTCATTCGGAATTAAAAATTGATTATTTAAAAAAATCGCTTGTAAATTAGCTGGATCTTCATCAGAATGTGACCATTTAATGCAAAGTGCAAACATTACCTATCGTCGAAAGAAGATGCTCCAAGCTTGGTAGTTGAAGATCCTTAATGATATGGAGGAAATCATTCCAATTTGATCTGACCTGTTGTTCAAATAAGCAAGAAAAAATTAACACTCCATAAATAGGATATATGTTCAATTTGACCAATAAATGATACATAAAAATCAGCACCACACAAATCATCAAAGAGCAACTCCATAAAAAAAACATGATTTCACTTTATGGAATTCAGTAGGGATAATTATCTTGTTCACTTGATGAGCATTCATTTTTCTTAATCCGAATCTTTCTGATCTTGATGGTATTGGCTATTGGAAATAGAAATCTTGACAAAATGGTACTACAAGCTTGCACCTTCACAAATGTTCCTCCACAGCAAGTTGGGAGGCTAACAAGCACCTAACAACTCTTTTTCTTCAAACAATTCCATGATCTAACAATGATATTATTACTTGCAAAACAATCCTTCAAGGACCAACTATAGAGGCATTTTCCGGAAAAGCACAGTACCAAAATGGGGGCGGTTTAAAATGATACTGATCAAACTTCTTACCATTAGCTGGAGAGTATTATCTGAAAGCTGCTTTATGTTCCTCCAGAATGAGACAACACGAAAGTACCACTTTCTGAAGAAATACATAGCCGCTGCTTTAAATGATTCTTTAGCAGATAAAGGATGATGTACAGAACCCTCTCCAGTTGCCTTCAAGTCCGATACTCCTGGCATGGTTGTGGTAACAGTTGCATCAGCTGCATTCTCTGATTGTGGTTCAAATTCTTTGTCTCCCTTCCAAGTTCTAAACATAATCTTACTCCTAGCTCCAGGACCAACCCAAGTTGACCAAAACTTACATGCCAAAATATGGAACTTATCACCATTAACCTCTAGAATTTTCTCAGCTGAACGCCCCAGGTTCTGGAGATCCATAATGTAAGAAGCACCTTTGCTGGCCCATAGTCCCCCACTGATTATCTACAACTCAAAAGCAGAGTAATATTTTACAAATGATGCCAGGAAACATGAACAGTTATTGCAAAAAGGGAGCAAATCACAAGGAACATTATTATATTGAAGTCACAACTCACAAGTTAAAAAAAAGGAGGAAAAACATGCTCAATAAAGTTCAGAGTAACTAACGCCTAACAACAAAAATTGCAGAAGAGCAACAAACAGCAGTACGTACCTTGATTTGGACAAGTTGTGCTTCACCAAATTCAATCCCAGAAAACTCACTTGAGCAGCCCGGCTTCACATGCAAAAGACAACTCAAAAGATGATAGGCAACTCAAAAGATGAGAGGCTACACATACACACTAGATAATTATGGTCTTATGGACCAAGAATTCAATTGGAAGAAATATTAGCTACTGAGTCCACCAAACAGAATGGTTTTGTATTCTTTTCTTTTTCTTCCAAATCTACGATTTTGTGTTTCCCAGCTAGTATGGAAAATTATAGGACATTTCTCTTTTTGTCCAATTAACATGACCATGGGAATTTGGAGAGTTTGCTTTGAGGATGTACAAACATATAGAAAGATTGTGTAGATGACTAGGGTTATAGTTGCATGCACTTGCTAGGGATGATGTGTGCTCGGTGCTATATATGTATACATGTCATAGTTTATTGACTATCTGTATTGTGCTACATTTCATGCATTACTAAATCCATTGTATAAGACTGGATAAACTAGATAAATTGGATGAACTCAAATAAACCTTGCACTAGCTCAATGAGATCAAAAATCGATATCCTCTACGTTAAAACGAAAACATACATATAGAGAGTTTTTTTAAGGAGGCAGGCGCTCTGCCAATCAATTCACATAGAGTGTATAATCTCATTGATTTAACGTACAGTAGTAACTAACATAATAGGAAGCCATCACTACGTATAGAAATTTAACGAACTAATAGAAGAACAGCACTTGACACCTTTTTCACCTCGATATGTTCAAACTATACCATAAATCGAAAGCATCTTCATACACAAATTTAAAGAAAATGTTGCATTGAAGCATGAAAGAGGGGGACCGAAACTAAAAGGAAGTCTAGATATGTGATTACCCAAGTCAAGATTTGATGAAAGGAAAAAACAGAAGTAAATCTGAACTGTCTTTTGGGTGGTTCAATAAATAGATGAATCTCTTGCATTTTCTAATTTTACATGAGCATGGACTTTTCTAGAATCTAATAGCAGAAAACAAGAAGTCACCTTCGAACTTCACCATGCGCACCTCTGCTAGACAGCAAGAGCAGGACGTAAGAGGAAGTTCAAATTATAAGAGCCTCTTAATCAGTGGCCAAAATAAAGCTAGTTCCTAATATTCTTTGCCGCAAAATCGTCAGCACGGCCTCAAATGTTAACTGGACTTGCCCAATTTTACATCGAATTGGTAACGTGATAGCACCGCCGAATCAAATCGCCGTGGTTAGCACGAATTCAACAGAAGCCCACGAGAAGTGTCATCTCGTCCCAACCACATGCTAGCGAGCAGTAAACCAGAGAAGGCTAGGCTACCGGTTTTTCCCCCGAACGGCCCGGCCAGGCTCACCTGCTGCACGAAGTTGGTGTGCATGACGACGAGCAGGCAGAAGAGCGTGACGGCGCCGGCGAGGTAGAGGTACTCGAGCGCGAGGCGGATCCGCGGCGTGAGCAGTTGCGACAGCATCCCCGAGAGGCGCGCGTGCACCCGCAGGAACGTCTGCTCCGGATCCATCCCCCTCCCGCCCCAAGCCGGCGCCGACCACCCCCAAACCCTAACCAGGGCCGCACCGCCGTCCTCCACCTCCACCTTCTTTCGCCGAAGCTTCGATTAGATTCGATTGGAAGGGGCTCGGCTAGATCGAAGATTCCAAGCGGCCCCTAATCGGGCTTTTGGGAAATGGTGGCTGGGTTTGGGGAGTTGGGTGGTTGGGATTTGAATTTTCCGGGCCAACACGCATGTGATGTGCGACGCCTCGTTCAAAATGCTTTCTTTTGTGTGTAATTTTCAAAGTAAAATTGGACGGTAAATAGTGATTAATTATCTATTTATATGCTTTAAAATTAGTAGTATTTTTTAAGTGAAAAGTATAAAAGCACTACTCAATAGGCTTTTGTGTATGATAGTTTGGCTGGAACATCCCATTAAAGAAAATAAAGAAAAATAGAAAACACATTATACGACAACGCAAAGAAGAAAAAATTAGTAAAAAATGACGTGCTCAAAACGGCTTTCGTTTTCTATCAGCTAAAAGCTAAAAAAACAAAGTGCGTCTGTCTCCCTGTCTCTCCCTTTTTTTTCTTCCTTTGTCCTTTCTAGCGGAATGGGCTCTCCGTGTGTAAGCGTTAGAGCAGGTACAATAAGGCTTAATCAGCAGACTATAGCAAATATAATATCAACCAAATCTTATATGGCAGAGAGAGAAAGGAAGAGAGAGAAGGAAGTTGGCTACTAAATTACAGCTAGCTATAGCACGTAAAAATATGCATTTCACTCTCTTACACGTAGAGCCAAATAGTTATTGTAATAGCTACCTTATTGTATGAACTATTTTTTCGAATGCTATAGATGAAATGGACAAGTGTTATAGCCACTAGTTGGCTATACTATTGTACTTGCTCTTAGTTGGCTCTGACTCTGCCGTGGTGTATCTGTCGTTGACGATGATGACGCCGCTGGGATGAGACCACACAAGCGAAATGGTGGCGATGCTTAAAAGCTCATGATTTAGGGCATCTCCAATGGTTATAGCTAGCAACTAACTATAAAACTTCTACATCATTTATATAGTACATAAGCTAGCATTCTAAAGAACTATCTATAAGGATAGCTATTTGATGCTTACATGCACACACAGAATTTATAGAGGCTGCCTCGTTTGGCGTTATAGACTAGTGCTTAAGGAAGAGCTGGCTCGATTTTTTTTTGCATACTCTCTTTCCTCCACATAGGATATATGATGATGTGTACATGCATATAGCTATCTGACTCAGATCATTGGAGATGCCCTAGCTGAAAATATTGTAGCTGGCTGAAAAAAACATTGTAACTGATAGAGACTTATTTAGCATAATTAAATTTAAAAAAATTTAAAATATAAAAAAATATGTTAGCCCATTACGTATAATACAAACAAATACAGAAAAAAAAAACCGGCAAAAAAGCTCAACAAAAAACCAAAAGTTTAAAAAAATGAAATTTATGAATAGTGAAAAATAAGCTGAAAGCCAAAAACTTAAGCCCAACCGATCACTGCCAATCGTGGTATCTCGTTAGTTACACGCATGTATATCAATAGCTGCCTACTAAGAGCAAGGCTAATAATACAGCTTTCAGCTGGCTGTATGGACACTTACAGCCCACTTATCAGCCCATTCATATAGTAGTTTATCAACACCAAGGTCAGATGACCCACCCTTTCTCTCACAAAGTTTCTTGGTTCTTGTGCTTCAGCTGGCTGTAAACTTACAGCCCACCTCTCTTCTCTCTCCTCCTCTCTCTCCTCCACCTCAACATACAGCCTACTAACAGCCTCTTATTATACTTGCTCTAATGGTCTGATGTTCTCTTCAAACGAGAGACAGACGGCCCGGTTTTACCTGCCGGTCCGAACTTCAAAGTTCAAACCAGGTCCAAGAAGGCTAGGCCAACTCCAGTAGTGCTCCAGCTAGTTTGTGGGTTTTTTCTTTTCAACTTCCAAAAATTACTTTCTGATTTTTCTATAGTAAATAACTTTTAAATAGAGTGTTTTTTACAGGATCTATAATTTAATTATAGTAAACATTGTAGCGATTTTATTTATATCGGCTAAAAATGTATGCAAGTTTATGTTGCTCTGTACTCTCTATTACGAACAGACCGAAAAGTCATAAGCTGCAGCCAAAAACCAAAACCAAAAGGAACAGGCCCTCTAGTTATAGGCTTCTGGCTTAAAACAAACTGTAGCTGACGGTAGCTCAAAAGGGCTTAATTTGAGTGGCTTATGGCTGGAAAGTACTATAGCTGGTTGAAAAACACTGTAGCTGACGGTAGCTTATTTGGCGTAATTAAATTTTTTTAAAAAATTTAAAAACAGGTTAGCCTGTCACGAACAGTACAAACCAATACGGAAAAAAAGAACCGACAAAAAAGCCAAAAAAAAAAGAAAAAGAAGAAATTGTTGAATAGTAAAAAATAAGTCAGAAATCAAAAGTTCAAACCGAAATGAGTGGGATAGCAACTAAAAATACAATGTAGCGTCTATTAGAGAGAAATTGAGAAAAATAAAAAAATATTGAGAAAAAAAGAAAACGCCATCATATCTTCATGAACAATGCAAAGAAATAAAGGAAAAAAATAAAAACAATAAGCTAAAAAACCGAAAAGCTAAAAAAGCCGAAAGTAAGAAACCGACACGTTTCAGAAGCCAGAAGCATAAGCCGTTTGGAGCTGAGCCTCTTTTTTCTGGTGACGAGGTATTTTATAGTTAGATTTGATGCAACATTTAATTTTTCAAGCTAAAAAACATGTGTAATTATTACCATACGGAGCTATTGATGAGTTTTCTAATAAGCTAATTTTTATCAAGGATTTTCAACACATCTAATTTCTTACCAAAATGATCTAGCCATCCCTCGCCTCGTGGGGACAAAGCGTTTCTTAAACCCAAATCTGTTCCAATCTACTAATTGCTCCATTTGATTTACATATGTGGTGTATTTTTGTTGAAAATTTTATGAATTAATTTTTGTATAAACAACTATTACATAAAAAAGGTCAACATATACTGCAAAATACTGGAGTAGCATTTTGACAAAAGTAGATAAAAATCCCAGAAGTTGTGTTTGACCAAATTTTGCGATCCAACTGTTTTCTAAAATAGGCAAATTGAAAAAAAATCCAGAGAAATGCAACTTAGTTATTTCTGGTTTAATTCGAATCTATCTATCCTTTTCCCAACCTTGAAATAGTCGGATACCGTCTGGTGAAGCCAGAGAACAATGTTGTCAACTACTGGTACATCAGTGTTTAATTGCATGGACGATTTTTGTTTGACAGTGAGAGAATTTTTTTCCCGAATCCTACTGGAATTGACGCTTTTCCTTCAAAATTCCTATAAAATTCCTTAGTTTTCAACCCATGCATACAGAGCAGAGCTGCTGGCCCAAGCTTGGGCTCGATCGTGATGGGCTCTTTGTCAACATGGGCTCGGTTTGTTTACGTCAGCCCAGAATCCAGGTACATCTGCAAGATGACTTGGAGCGGTATGCGTCTGCGTCGAGCGTGTCCCTTCTTTTTGCCGTCCCGTCGGGATGGCTAGCTACAGTTTTTACCACTAGAAAGAGGAACGACAGCCACTCCCTCAGTCCAGGCCGTACAGTTTTATTTTCACCATGAAACTCCGCATGGTGGCCTACACGTCTCAGCCTAAACAGTAAATTTACTTCAGCCACTCCACTCTTCCTCTCTCTCCTTTGATACCCCTCACCAGCACACACCCTCATTGACCGCTCCGCCCATGCTCACCTCTGCCTCCCATCCTATCCACCTCACTAGTACAAGCCATCGACTCCTTCCTCGTCTCCCCTTCTCGCTCTACCTTGGTCTCCACTAGATGCCTCCTTTCCATCCACTTTGGTCTCCCCTTCGTTGCCTCCTCCCCCTCCTTCGCTTGCCCCGCCCAGATTTGATGTGCGGTGGGGCGATGGCCGATACGACACTCGGCGATGGTGGTTGGTGCATTCGGCGACACTTGGCAGTGGCCGAACATGACGGGTTGGCGTTGCGGTAGCCTGTAGATGTGGCGGGCTAGCGTAGCAGCAATGACTAGTGGATGTGGTGGGCCGGCATGGTTATGGCCGATGTATGGATGCATTAATGCAATGGCACCATAAAATCGATATAGGTGGATAAAAGTCTTCTCTCTAATCCACATTTTTACTATTTCTTATATGTTGTTTGTGTATTTGAGTAATGTCTTGTATGAGACATTGCGTCTCTCTCTTTTATTAATTCCCTTCAATTCAACATCGATCTTAGCTGGTATGCTGTAGATATTGATAACGCAGGAGCATCGGGATTGTCCTTGGAGCTGCAGCTGCAGATCGAGTTGATAGTGAAGAGGAGCAGCGCTCCGGAGTCCAGAACAGTACTGAAGTGTGCGCGCACGTACGCGCACGAGCTTGCTAGGGCCCGGAGAAGGACACGCGACCCACCCGCCCGCGCAAAGAAGGCAGCAGCGGACAAGGCGAGCTCTGTGTGCTTACCGCCGGATCTCTCCCCGGATTCGTTCCCCGCGCTGCACGTTCACCCGTCCAATCCAACGCAACCCAACGACTAACAGAAAACGACCCAACCGGCAGGCGCGTCCGTCCGGTCCCGCGCTCGCGCGGCCTCGGGACCCGGTGCTCGACCCGGCTGCCACTGCCATCCCGGCGACGCCGCCGGCCGCTGGATCGAGCTGCTGTGACTTTGCCGTGCCGTCCTGCACGATCGAACGAGACGACGTGTGTAAAACTGCGACAAGTCTGCGTGCACGACGTCCAAGAATGATCACTTGAACTAGGGCTAGGCACCGCCTGACAAAATCAAACCAAGGAGGCAAGGACCGGTCTAGTTGCAGCTGGCAGCATCACGACGTCATCGAAAATGACTCGCACGCGAGTTCGGTTGATACCGCCATTTGCGTACGTACAGACCGCTTGTTTTTTTCAGGAAAAGAAAAAAACCGCAGAGAGGAACTCTAGTATACAGTACACATGATGGAGTACTTGACTGTTGCCCGTTTTCGTGACAGTACGAAACCTCCTGGTGATCTGCGACCTTGTAACAACCGAAATGATGGCGCGCGTCCATCTCCATGTTCTCGCAGGGAAGAGTCAAAAGGCATCCACGAAATAATGAGAAAGTGTATTGTATGTCCATGAACAACTTCTCGCTCTTCTATAATTTACCATTGAATAAGTATCTATTTCTTCTATACCATTGGTTTTCAAAACTTTGTATTTTCATAACATCATCGTTACCTCCCGTTAGTGGCCTACCATTAACTATGTCATTTTTTGCAATATTGTCCAAAATGCCCATTCACTCTTCTCTCATGTTGACCCAGTCAAAATCATAAATGCAATCGCAAATTTTTCCCGTCCCTTCCTTAGTTCCCTCTCTGACCTCACCAGGGCACACCGACGGTAGAGCCATGTTCATCTCGTCGACAGCCAGCGCATTGAGCTCTGCAGAGCCGCAAGTGGCGGGCCCCATGATGCAGATGAGCTTGGTGCAATGGGTGCTCTAGAAGTCGTTCTCCCGTAGCTCGGGCTCTGTGGCGATGACAATGTCGATGGGTGTAGGCTTGAAAACCAGGAGGTCGTTGGGGTTAGGGAATGCAGTGAGGTTGGAGTGTCCGGAGCTGTAGGAGGTTGCGAGGTTGTGCGAGCGGCAAGCGAGGAGGCGGAGGTGGGCCATGGTAGGGAAGTGAAGGGACCATGTTCATCTCATCGACGACCAATGCCTCGAGCTCGGCAGCATTGCAGGTGACGGGCCCCACGGTGCAAACGAGCTTGGTGCGGCCTATGCTCCTCAAACTATTCTCCCGCAGCTTGGCCTCCGTGGCGACATTGATGTTGATGGGTAGGGGAACATGTCTTTGCAAATGCACTCAAATAGATCAAAAAACTGTAACAACCCTATTTTCGAGAATAGGGCTGAGAAGTTTCCTGTAACAGCTCAGGAGTTTGGTTACGGCCAAAAAGATATCATGTCTGCTCACGGGTATTTAAAAAGAATTAGCTTGATTAAAATATGACCTATCGACCAAATTACAATAGTTTTGCAAGCGTTCAAGTCCAAACTTAACTTACATTCAAGGGAACTGAAGAAAATCCCGCAGGAATGCTAGAGTGTGATTGTAACCCTAACACTAAAGTTGAAGCATCCTTTTTTCTTCGGATGTCTGTTCTGGTAAAAATAAACAATATTGAGTACACTAGGTACTCATCAAGCCACATGGGAAGGCTATATAACTAATATGCAAAGAGTACAAAATGGATATAGTTAGATGTTATAATATGATAAGTATGGATGCAAGTTTGTTGATAAAAACTTGATATTTAAATAGTAAAACAATAATTAGTTAGCAAGGGGTTTGTCATCCACAATACTTAATATTTAGCTTTGTTGGTAAAAACTTGATATTTAAATAGTAAAACAATACTTAATTAACAAGGGTTTGTCATCCATAATTTTCATATTAAAATCCTCTAAATGCTACTTATGCCTTGTTGCTGGAATCACCCATGAAACACAACTTCATTGACCAGGAGCACGGTGAATTTGAATACCATTTGTTATACTCTGTAGAGCTGTCCAACTTTAACCATAAGATATTTTAGACTCATAATATCAATCTATAGACACGTAACATGTTAGTGTGTAACTGAGTTGAGATAACAAGGTCATTCACTATTCTATTCAATCTAGCATCTACTCGGTAGGCTCGAGGCCACACAACATTGTCGGAAACCCATAGGCCAAGGCAAAAATCGTGACCTGACGTTAAGTGGACCTACCGTTATGAAAAATGGCAAGTGACTTTATCAATCCCAACTTCCGCTCCACCCCTTTTTCGTGGGTTATCAACAAACCTTGGAATAGCCACCCTCCCTATAGATATTCGATCAGATCGAGCAGTGTACTAGACCAGATTGACAAATCAAACTTGTGATTGAGCGAGTTTTATGTCCTTTACTTGGCATAAGGATCTAATCCTTATGAAGCTAACATTCTAGTACCATGTGCCCACTGGCACCACACCATCACATCCAAACCAGAGTCTCAAATCCTAGAGTGTGGTAGTCTCAAATAACTGTCATACGGTTGTTTCCCACACGTTTGTCTTCCATTGACAATAACCGACAATCAGGCTTCCTCTTTCTGACAATAATTACCTCCTCAATTGGACGCATTGGTTCTATAAGGTGTCTTTCCTGGCGAATAATTGTCATCTCTTCATTGGTATTTAAGGTTGAACGAGAGAAGACAGAAGGGCAATCAATTCGACAATTCACATCCCATTTGATTCTATGTAATTAGGTATAGTTTCATGCCTTGTTAAAGACTCCCAGTAATCAGTTTATAGTAATACAGAGCATCTCTATTCTCTTATAAGGATTTTTGCCATCTTTCTCATATTATTTCGTAAGATTGGCGACTCGAACATCAACATATGGCTAGCGGTGGCAGTGGTTTGGGTTAGCTTGGCATGTGCATGGCTATCCACGGTGGCAGGGCTTGGCTAGTGGCGGCGCATGGCACCGACGGTCTAAGGGTCATTGGAGGGGTCGATGTGGACGGTTTTAGCTTCATGACGTCCAAGCGGTGCTAAGGTTGTAAGGAATTGGGTTTTTAATTGTCGCTAGCGGAAAAATCGGGTTTGGGGCTCATCGGCATGGTCACAGTGGTGGCGGTGATTCTTGATTGAAGCTGGAAGGGAAAGGATTCGGTGATAGAATTGGTTGCTAACTTTGGCTAGTTTGCAAGTCAGTTGGGTTTTAAAGGCGAGGGAAGGCGATGGCAATGTGGGAGGGCCTCGATGAGGATGGCGTGTGGATGATGACGCTGGCGATCGGGCTGCTTCGGTGAGGTTGGCGGTAGTGTTGGAAGTCACGGTGGCATCATGAGGGAGGCAGTATCTCACTAGTGCAAGGGTGCGCACTGGCGTGGTGAGTTAATGCTTCAGTGCGCGTCGAGCAAGCAACAACAGCAAGGTTGGCAACGGCAGAGGAATGGCATGTGGCTGGAGGCGATGTGACGGTCATTTAAGGCTCGATCGGCGATATGGCAGTTGTTGTGCAAGCGTTGACATCAAAGGGCAGCTGTGAGGTGGCGCAACATGCTGGTGATGATGGCAAACGGTGGGCGGGCAGGTGGCAACATGGCACAAGGGAGGAGGCTTAAAGCCAAAAGGCACCAGGGCAGGGAGAAGGCTGAAATGAAAAAGGGGAAAGCAGAAAACTCAAAAAGTTTCCCAATTCGGGAAGGAAACAAATCAAAGAAAATTTAAAACTTTTGATTTTTTTGTTTGTTTCAAAAACCATTGCCGGTGAAGTCATGCAGCTGTTAACTAGTTTTCTAAATTTTTTACTAGACTGCTCTTGAGCTGGCTTTGGAAAGCAAGGTGCATGGAGTTGCACCTCTCTCCATTATCAATTTGCGCCAATGCCTTCATGCAAGCTTGTGCTGTTAGCTCCCTAATTTTTGGCGCTAACCAACTTTGATCGTCAAGTTGAGTTTTTTTGGACTTATGGCTTATAATACAATAACTAGCTTTTAAACGGTGTGCCTTTTCAAGACAGGGGATAAAAAGTTGATTGTAATAGACACTCTATCGAATTCATCTATATCTACTAAAATCATATGCAATCGTCTCTCCTTTATGAACAGCCAGAATTTAAAAATTTAAGCTAGAAGGCATGGTCCAGAAGAACTCACCCAAGATTTACCATTCTACGATAATACGGTCTTATCCCTATCACCAACTGCGTATGAGTAAGATCAACTGCCGAGAGAGAAGAGATAACCTTGGTTGTATTGGCTTCTACTTAGAAAAGCTGAAAGCTAATACAAACATCCGTCTTCTCGAAGCGACGTTTTTACTCCTCTCGCTACCGTCTTGATCTGGAGATAAGACAGGGGGTCACAAATGTATCACGTACCCACTCATCTCTTCTGTTACACACACGCATCTTTCTTTTACTCTCTCCACCATCTACACCCTCTTTATTAAAATCACTTTTTTCAGCTACTACAAAACCTACCAACAAAAACCAATTCGAATTGTGAAACGACTATCCTCAATAATAAGCTAAAACAAATAGTGTTTCTACACACCGAGTAATAACTGAGCCGTTGCTTTCTTCTTCCCCTGCTGAGAGCTCATAAATGGTGATGGTGCCAATGCCATCTCTCTTTTTCGTGAAAAGAACGAGGCACATTAGATGCACGCATGATCCCACACTGGTGATAATTTAAGCCACATCATTAGCCAACAAGAAGAAAGGCAAACCTGATCAAAAATAGTTTGTCGAAAGCTACGGGGTAGTAAAAAGTTGGCCCTATTGTACCTCGGACCCCGTGGTTACTTGCTGCACTAACGACGGTCGCAAGCAAAGTGACAGCCACGTTAGCAAGCGCAGTGTCCGGCCAAGACCAATTTGGCTCCTCCCAAAGTCGTCGTTGCCTCTCACCACTCGAGGAGTCGCTTTATTTAACTTTGGACAAGAGCTACTACCTACAGTAACTGTTGCTTCAGGCACCCTAGAAGTCTAGAAGTGCTTCAGGAAAAAGGTTTTCCGTATCGGATTTTGCGTTTGTGTGTGTGATTGCTTGGCCCCAAACTGCTACTTAGAATTTGAGTTAAAGATGACTGAATCTTCCCAAACTAACAATAAATTTAGGAAGAAAAGGACAAGAGGAGTACCACCACAACTCCATACTGATAATAGACGAGTGCGCCTATTTTCTACTCGGGAATGTGATTACTGAGTAATTTTAATAGAGGTTCAGAGACATGCGTCTTCTCCCCTTCAAACCAGAGAAGTCATATATGCCAGACAGGAAAACAAAGTAGTCTATCACGTTTCATATCGCCGATGACTACCTTGTGATTGGTCAAGAACAAGTCCAAGTAATGGTAGTGGTAAATCATAATACTACTTAACAAAAGGGAGCACATTCCATTGAAAATACACAGTGAATCATATATAAATCCCTAGCCTCCCAAAGTTCCAATTTAGTCTACTAGTACACCTCCCATTTCTAGTCAACCTTCCGTTTCAGCTACATTACACCAAAAGTAAAAAAAAAAAAAAGAAAAGTAGAAAACCAAACCCAAAACTACTCTCCCAGGAGGTATGCACAGAGAACTAAACCGGGTGGTGCCTGGGCTGGGTTCGGGCCGATCTCAGGGAACCCGAAGCTCTCTCGTCCTTTGGCTAGCTAGCCGTCGTCGGCGAGGGACGCGAGCGCGCGGCGGAAGGCGGCGGGGGAGCAGGGGATGCGGAGCGGGCCCTGGTGGTCGTATCCGTACTCCTGTGCGGCGCGGCCCAGGAGCTCGGCCAGCGCCGGGCGGCCCAGCAGCTCGGCCCGTACGAGGAACCGCTCCGCGTCGCCCCCCTCCCCGACGTGCACCGGCACGTGCCCCTCCGGCACCGCCTTCCCGCCCCGCCGCTTCGGCGCCGGCGACGGAGGGGGCGAGGGCGAGGAGTCGCCGACGCGTGAGACACGCCGGACCAGCTGCCTCATTCGCGCGGTGCGGTGGTTGTGCTGCGTCCACTTGGCTGCAGGTGCGCGGGCGTGCAGCGACGGGAGCGGAGACTAGCTGAGCTGAATTCGGGGACGGATTGCTTGGTCGCTTATTTATACTGGCGGGGGGATCTGCGGTTCGGTTGGTGACGTGGCACGCAGGGGCCCGGTTTTCAGTGAGGCTGTCTGGTCAGTGCGGGGTGTCGTGGAGCGGAAGAGGAGGAGGGGGGAGAGGTGGAGGGTACAAGTGGGACTGGCAGTACGTGGTCCGGTACGATCTCCTCTTTTCCTCCTCGATTTCTTTCGTGTTTTCTTTTGGGGGCTGCTTCGTGCGCGTCGGGTCGAGCAGCGTCGGCGTGCCGCTCTCCCAGTCCAAGAGACAGTAAATTTTTTTTTTGCTTTTGCGAGAGGTCCAGAGACAGTAATGATGGTTCAGGTCAGACAAAGGCATTGCTACTACGCAAGTACGCAGTCAGCACAATTTCTCAGAACGTGCTCTCGGATTTGTCTGCTCCTTGATTTGGGCTACACGTACGTACGTACGTACTTGCATTTGCATAAAGCTTTATTACCTTCTCCTTCTCCATTTTATTATATTAAAGTGCCGATCTAGCAGTAGAATCAGCTCGCTCTCCTTATTGGCACAGTTCTTTTCCAATTTTAGTTGACTTATGTTTATACTGTTTATAGTGACTAATTTTTAAACGGTATATTTTTTCAAAGCAAAGTCAACAGGAAGATTGTAATAAAAAGTGTACCAAGTTCAGCTGTATCGACCAAAATTATATATAACTATTTTTATATATGTACCACCTCTCATAAATAGCTAGAATTCAAATATTTAATTTATAAACCATAAACCTTCGGCATAAAAGAACCGTGCATTCTCGGCATGCGCATTTGCCATCGAAGGTACAATGGCTAGTATTCGTCACCATGATCCATCATTATTACCCAATCTGGAACAAGTAAACCCTTTGACGTGTCGACTGCCCATCCCTAATTTTTTCGCTCAGTAATTGTTTGAATTTTTAAATATACTAAATAAGATAAAAATTACAAAAATTTCTAGACAACCTTCTGACACAACATACTTAACAGTGTAATTTTTGGGTAATTTTATCTATTGTGAATGTTGCTTAAAAATTCGTATAATTTTGATATTTGTATGAGTTTTTACATATAGCAAACGAGTTTAAAAAATTATGACATTTTATTATCCGACTACCGAATCCAGATACTTACTATCTAAATCCGAATAGAAAATAGATCCAAATTCAAATATTGAACTAGAAAAGTCTCATATGTCGAAAACGAATCCGGTATGGCCTGACATGGATTCGGAGCTAGATAATATCCAGTTTCGATAGATGTAATAGCACCAACTAGCTAATACGTATCTTTTGTATTTGACCTCTAAATTGGACATATTATATATGCATTTCGATCATCTCGACGAGCCTGTCATCATGGTGAACTCTATTTTTGTATTACATGTTTTCATCTTGGCACATCCCCCAATAAAGCTTTTTACATACTCTTTGTAGCCAAATTTGATATGTTTATAACCTATTTATTTGTAATATATCTAGAAATAGTTAATATTAGTGGCAAAATGACACCAATAATCAATGAATACGTGATAAACTAGAGAAAAAGGGTATAAATATTACTATAAAACTGGTGCCAATTTGCTAATCTTCATTGCGCCATAGGATATGAAGCTGTATTATACAAATATGTGAGATGAATGATTCATTTGTTGTTGTCAACATAAAATGTTAAAAAAAATTGGAGGTTTGTTTTAAATAGAAGAGGCCACGAATAATTATTGGAATCCGAAAATAGTCGAATTCGATTCGATTTTGAGTATAGTCCGATCCAAACTCGTATCCAACATTTGTCTAGTTCGTATTTGTATCCGACATTTATCTGATTCGTTTTTGAATCTGAGGAAAAAATATGGATGCGAATAGTGGCAGAGCTAGAAAACTTGCAATGGGTGTGCACACTTCACATGCACAATTCCATACAAAATAGTTTTGTAACATCATAATGGCAACATATAAGTTTGAAATTTGCCAAAAATACAATACAAACAATTTTAATAGGGTCTTACATGAATAGGAGATTACAAAATATGTAGTAAAAGTCATAATACTACTTTACATGTTTTCATCACAATTTACAACAGACAATATATAGCAATTTATAAGGTTCAAGATAGCAGCAAAATTCTGTACTGAAGATGACATTGTCAGAATAACTTACAAAAGCCTTTGCCTCTCTAGCCGATTCATTGATTCAACATTTCAACCAGATGAATGTTGATTCTTCGCTGGTCCGTTGCTCTACATTTACAAATTACAATATTCTTTCAACTCTCCAAATCTCCAACACAACATTCCATTTCCACAAATCCCAAATCAGAGATCCAAATTTTAGAATTTAAAATTGAATGCTTAATTAGTTAATTGCTTACTGATACTCAGTACTCACTATGCAAAAGTGCAAATTTGAAATCTGCAATGCTTCTCAATTTCTTAGCTTCTAGGTGAAGTGGCTCCCCTTGGCCGGTTGGACATCGGATATTGACTACTCGGCTGGGTGCTGGGCGCGCTGCTCGGTTGCTTCAGTGACCGGTGCCCCTGGTGTCCTCGGTGGCTCAGCCGGGCGCTGGCCACTGCTGACTGCTCAGTGCTCGCCTGATCGCTGGGTGCTGGCCGCTTGCCCGCCGCTCCAGTCCTGCTCCAGGCCTCCAGCACTGCGCGCCAAGCGCCCAAGCCGCTGCCCGCTGGCTTGCAGTCTACAGAGCCACCGCCGTCCACCTAGCCCTAGCAAAGGAGCAACTACAGGACAGTAGGACTTGGGGACCGGGTTGGGGATTTAGGGTTGGATGAAAGGATGACTGGTGAATGGTGACTAGATGAGTACCGAGTATATTATCAAGCTCCGTGGCTCCCTCCTGGGCTTGAGGAAATAAGGTCTTCTGGCCTTGAGCGGTTGAGTCGTTGGCCCGTTGAGTGGATTGGCTGGCTGGCCTACCCTGCCTTGAGTGAATACTAGTAAAATGCCTGTGCGTTGCAACGGAATCTCAAAAAAAGTTGAGACATGGTCATAGACCATACAATAAAATAATTATAATTTTTCTTTCACACACATATCAAGCAAAACACGACATGTCAATACGTCATAGCTCAACATCCACGCCGTGCCTCATATTCGCCACAAAGGACAAGTTTCTACTTATATCTAGACAATCAAGCCTCAATAAGTTGTACCAAAGCCAAAATTAGGAGTAGTGACTAACTCGGTGCATATGAAATCACGATGTTTCAACATATACTAACACTCAATCTTCCTGAGCCTAGATACTTTTAGACAAAAGGAATCAAGAATAACATCAGAAGCATTCTAGTTCACACATCCAAAGAGACAATGGTGTATGGAAAAAAATATTTGGACAAGACCAGAGCAGTTGTTTGAAAATGGAATATGATGTATCAAAAAAAGGTCCAGGGATCACTCTCACCATGAAATCAACAGAGGATCATGGAGAGAGAAGGGAGAGAGACTACTATTCTTCAAAACTCTTTATTAGCCTTTTTACGTTCTCTTCTTAGTGATGACCGATCAAGCATCGAGTGAAGAAGTCCTTTGTTCTGCTCACAGAACAAAAAGGGAAAACAGAAAATCCATACACATACTCATTATCTAGCATTGACAAAGCTTAGTCAAATGAAAGGAATAAACTTACAACAAATTTGTTGATCCAGGACATCTTATAACTACTACTCCAAGTTGATGCCTCATTTGGATGAAAAATACATTTCAACTGAAGCATAAACAACAGGCATGAAAAATGCCAGAAGCATGAGCATGTAGACATGTACATCTCATATATATGGAGTAATTGTCATCATATGAAGCTATTCACACAAAAACAAATAACTTGACTGTTGAGCATGAAAAATAACATATTACCAATCCTGCGCCTTTGAGTATTGCTTACCATTACCTTCTAATTTTTCCCAACTTTGTAAACAACTTGATGGAATAGGTAACTTGATGCATGACACTTGGTGAGGTAGAAAAATGTTTTGCTGGTATTGTTGAGGTCGAAGAATCCGCTGCCCTGGCTCCTCCAGCATACTTTAAGTTTAGAACATCAGTTTGCTCAAGCACATTGGAAGGTTTCACACTCTCCATTGACCCTAAAGATGATAAAAAGGAAATCATCACACAATTTCAATAAGAAAAGCAGCTTTAGCAAATGAGTTCATTCCCAAATACCAGTACCATCAATTCATCAACAAAAAAGTTTTCATGAGTCATGATCTCAGTTTCTAAATATTCCATCACCAATATTTGCTAGAACTAACCGCAAAACACAAATGTCAGATTTAAGTGCTAGCGTTACGTATCAAACATCAAATATCTAAACGGTTTCAGCAGCAAAACAAAATTCCAAGTTTCAATGATCCATGCTCTTTAGCTCATGTCATGAATGCACATATTCCCACTCGTTGAAAACAACAATCAAGATGAGTGCGAAAGTAATTGAGAGCGCACTGTTAAGCAACACCATAAAAACTTCATTGAGGGAACCAGATTTTGAGCGCCTCGGTGTAAGTCGTTATAAGAAAATCACATGTTAACTACACGTGAAGAAGGGGCGCGCAGAATTAATATAGTTGAAAGTAAAAAAATAGTTTTGGTATCACCAATGGCTTCAAGGGGCATTATAATCTAAATGAATTGAAACGGCAACTTAATGTTAGGGATCCAAATGCCTCACAACAATCTTTTGCTCAGCAGTTCATCAAACAGACTGTAAAGATGCTTAGAATAATCTATACATGTGTAAAATCATGAGCACGAAAGAACTAACCGAATAGAATGCAATCGAAAGCAATTCAAAATTTGCCACGTGTAACCACTAGATGGAAAGAACGATCCGTGATCCCCAACAAACAAATGATTCAATCTGCAAAGAGCAACAGAGAGAAGTACGTTGATCGTGTCAATAATCATGCTATTCTATTGTTACATTCTTAATACAGAAAATAACCGAGTCATTAGGTAATGATTGGAAGTAAAACAGGGGACATGCGAAGCAGAAAAGGGCATACCATCAGAAATAATGCAGCCCAAACCTTTTTGTTCTGACCCTTCCTAAAAATATATATTTCTCCTATAGCTGTTAAAATATTTGTCATGTTCTTTAGTATCGTCACCATTGCAACATTTATGTACTTCAAACTGGAAATTGATAGAAAGAAAGAAAAAAAAGATAGTTAGGTCGATAGTATTCCAAGCACATCACACAAACAAAGTTCAATTTGTATTAGACATGTAAAGCTTGAATAAGAGCAGATGAAGTAATGTACTACTTTTTTTCCCTTAACAGGCCTGATAGTAAATTGCGATAAACCAATCGCCATCGTGTATACATATTGTGAAGTAGGAAGTACCTGTACATTCCAGTTACAAGCATTCCGATAAAAATAAGATTCACTGGAATCGAGACTTTGATCAACTTCCATGTGAATTTTTCCGTTGAAATAACAGGAAGAACTCAAGTACGGAAGGAGGACCACACATATAAGATTACGAGCCATCAAAAGAGCCATGATCATTGAATGATAATAACTTGCCAATAAAAATCATTGCATTGCAGGCATATGCATATGCATGTGCGAGCAATGAACAACAAAATAAGTGTGTAAACAAACATGCAACATCATTACAAGTACTTTAAAAAGGACTAAAGTAGCATGAGATTACAGTACAGATTAGTGATATGCCAAAGATTGAAATTATAGCTGGAGAGAACCACCTTGTTGAGCAATATCACGCTGCAAGAAGCAATACAAGAAGATATTCCAGAGCAGAGGTCCAGCTTTGTTTCCCCACTTGCTTTGTCGCTTCGAATTAAGTCATCAAAACATCGAAGTCTTCCTCGAGAACCCGGATAGCGTGCGAGTAATCACCGATTTCTCCATCCATGAAGTTGGCACGCAGTCGCATTTAAATTAATCGAGTGGTACCGCTACATTACTTGTTGGATGCCGCCTTCCCACCGACATTGGTGGCGACTCGATGATGGAGTTGTTCTTCCGCTGGCCTTGACGTACCCATGGATGATCTTGTACACCGACGCGTCGCCGTTCTTGATAGCGGCGGCGGCGACACGGCGCGGGTGGGGAGGAGGCGGTGGAGCAGAGGGTGGGGAGGAGGCGGCGGAGCGGAGGGGTGGGGATGGCAGAGAAGTGGGAGGAGGAGCGGCGGAAGGGAGGCGGCGGTGGTGCAGTTAGGGAGGAGCGAGGAAGGAGGATTAGGAAAGAGGAGCGAGAGGTTGCGGGAAGAGGTGGGGCAGCGGTTGCGCGAACGCAGTGCGGCGGTTGCGTGAGGAGGGAGGCGCGTGCGGGTGTGCTGCGCGACGGAGGAATGGGGGGAGGAGGAGGCGGCGGCGGAGCGGAGGAGCGGGGGAAGAGGCGACGGCGGAGCGGAGGGGTGGGGGAGGAGGAGGCGGCGGCGGTGCGGAGTGGGGAGGAGGGGAGGAGGCGGCGGCGGCGGGTGGGAGGAGGAGAGGAGGGCGCGCGGGGTGGGAGAAGGAGGTGGCGGCGGCGGCGCGGGGGGGAGGAGGAGGCGGCGATGGAGCGGAGGAGGAGGCGGCGGCGGGGGGGGGGAGGAGGCGGCGGCGCGCGGGGGGGGAGGCGGCGGCGGGGTGTGGGGGGAGGCGGCGGCGGGTGGGAGGGCGGGAGGAGGCGGCGGCGCGGGTGGTGAGGAGGAGGAGGAGGCGGCGGGCGGGGTGGGAGGGGGAGGAGGCGGCGGGCGAGGCGAGGAGGGGGCGGCGGCGCGCGGTGGGAGCGGGGAGGCGGCGCGCGCCGCGCGCGGGAGCGGGGAGGACGCGCGCGCGGGGGGAGGGAGGCGTCCGCGAAGAGGGTGGGAGGCGAGCCGCACGCAATTAGGAAGGAGGTGGGGCCACACGTCAGCCAGTTTTTTCTTTTTGTGAGAAGGGATGGGAGAGGCCGTACCAACCACCAACTCCTTCTTTTATATAGTAAAGAAATGGCCAAATAGCGACCTGCATGGTTCAGATTATGACATGTCCTGTCGGAGCTAACTACCTGAGACCTGCATGGTAGAAGTACTGAAGTTGCACATTTCAAAATTTTGGGCCCGATTAGCTCCGCCTATGGATGCGAATATGATTTGAGTACTATCCAATCCGTATCTGATTCATTTTTACCCCTAGCCACATGAGCCTCTCAAACCTTTTTCTTAGTATTAAATCTGGATGATCCGAGGAGAATGAAGATTCGAAATAATGCTATATTAATAAAATCTATGCGGAGAACGAAAATTTGTAGGAATAAGTTAGAATTCCACCACTTGTTGTTTATCCAAACAAGGCCTTAGGGTGCTTAGATAGTGGGTTCTTTTAGGTTGGGGCTTATAACTTTTGAATTCTATCGGTTCATAAGAGAAAGTATAAGCGATAGATAGTCACATGCGATTTTATCTTGTATAGCTGAAGTCAGTAGCAGTGGCAGACTCAAAACCAAAATTTAGGGGAGGGGGCTAGTGGGACAATCATTCTGCATTCTGTGAGGAAAATTATAGCCTTTTGGTTGGGATGGACCTCTCACTACTACAAAAAGGGTCATTCTTGACACCTCATCGTAGACGGTTCAACACAAACTATTTGTAATAAAGTTACCAAAGACGGTTTTACAACATGGACTGTCTAAGTTCACCGCTATAAAAAGAATCGGCTGTGATGAACTATTTATCACAGATGGTTTTTATTCCGAACCGTCTATGATATATCACATATGGTTCAGAACAAAAAACCATCTGTGATGTATGTACTTATCACCGATGGTTTCATCACGGACAATTTTTAGTCTGAACCGTCTGTGATAATGACACATCATCGATCCGTGGCATTTCTCCTAGTATTTTGATCTCACCCATCCATTATCTCCACATCGAATAGCAGGCTCCGGTCTCCTCCCACCTCTTGCCCCCTTATTACTCTCCTGCTCACTTTCCCCCAATTTCATTCTAAGAACCAATATTTCCTGCTTGTAACATCCTGAAAATTTAAATTTGAAAATATGAAGCTCTTGAATTATTTTACAATATATTTTATTGGAATTTGGATTTTATGATGTTTTCTTGAATTTGTTTGAGGTTCCAAAAATTGAAGAAAATCATAAAAGACAAAGACAAACATTGGTAATGCCATAAAAGGAAATATACATATAATAGAAAAATAAAATTTAAAATACGAATATGAAAAGATGATCCAGTAAAAGGGAGGGAGAAACTTGAATTAAAAACATGAAATTTCATTTTGGGCATAGTGGGGCACATGACAATACAAGTAAATGAGGGAAATATAAATCCAAGTGAATATTTATACGGAAGTATTTAGATATACATATAAATATGCCTACAAAATGCAAGGATTAATTCAGTAGTAAGGAAACATGAAAATTTTGTGAGCAAGCAAAAAGGAATAAAATATAAATGCTACATACACAAAAACACATAAATGAATAAATAAATAGAATAAAAAAAGAAATGGGTAGATGGAGTCAGGCCGGCCATCATCCCAGCCCAACCCCACCATCCCAGCTCCTCTCCCTCGGCGGCGGCCCGGCCAGCTCCTTCGCCTCTCCGCCCATCCGCGCGGACCTGCGCCCCGCCGCGCCTCTCCTCCCGCTGCCGCGTGGCCGCACAGCCTCCACTCGCTGACCAGCCGGGCCCCCGCGCCAGCCCTTTTCTCTCCCTCTGCCCGTGGACCCGCTCCGCTCTCGCGCGCTCTCTTCTCCTTTCTCCTCACTAGCGCACGCCCTTTCCTCCCCGTATGGCTGCGCTCGCTCCACGTCTCCCTCTTCCATCTCTCCTCTACGCCGACTGCAAGCTAGCGCCCGAATCACCCATTGACTCATAGTAAAACTAAAATTGAGTTTATTCGGATTTATTTGGATCTTTTTGAGTTATTTTTTTTATTTGGATTCAATCGTTTGTCACGTAATTAGAAACTGGAGTCCTGAAGATTCTATGGATCAAGCGAGACCGAGATCGATGAAGACCAGGAATTAAAGATCATCGCATGAGACAACTTTGTGTGAGCTCAAGACCGCGGTAAACCGTGCCAGGCGAGTCAATATTTTGATCATGTTGATCCTACTTTTTTTGCAAATTATTTTTGTTTAAATTATCAAATTGCATGCTGTTACTTTATATGCAAATACATGCTTAATTTAAGATTCTAGTTATATGCCCATTATTGACTTGATTAATATTACACCTCCTTTGGAAGATTTGAATATGTGAACCTTGTCACCCTAGCAAAATTATAATAGTAAACTTCGAAAATAAGAATGTAACTACACGCCATGCTTAGTATTGCTTAGACACTCGGGGGCGCTGAAATGCCCCAAGCCTTATTATCATTTTAATCATGAGAAACTGGTTTGGATAGTCATGGTGGGAATGACTGGTATATTTTGATATGATTATTGTATGCTCCCAAAAATCCCAACTTGCTTAAATATATGAGCGGATGGTTTGGGGGCTGGTATGTGGTGTAGTGGAAGCACAAAATTGTGGAGTGTGGTAGAACCGCTCAGGTACTCCTAAGGACCGAATCTTGTCATGATATTGATTCTTGTTTCAGTAGATACTAAGCTGAAAATCCGGTAATGAAAACCCTGTACAATCTTGTTTCTTGTACTTCATCCTTAATCGTCGGTACATGCAAATATACTGCAATTGTCTTAATGAAAATGTAGAATGTTGTGGTAACAACCGATGTAGAAGAACATATTATTTTTCCCTTCTCATGAATTTATGAATTTTTACAAATGGAAATAACAATATGTTACCTGAGACAACATGTGTCTGTGTAGTGTGATGATCCATTTTGATAAACCAGTTTAGTAAGCCCAAATTTCTGTAAACACTTACAGGTTACTAGTAAAACACAGTAATCACTTACCACTAACTAAATCAGCTTATTAATAGATAAACCATGTATGCGTAGTGTGATGATCCATTTTGATAAACAATATCAATAGGTAACTAAACCAACTTACTAATAGATACATCATATTTTTTTCTGAGAGATAAAAATGGAAGATTGCATGTTTACTTGGCATTCTTCTAAGCCCAGAATTCTTGCAGTTTAAGGAGCCATCTAAATTCACACCCTATTATCAAAAAACTTGGAACTGTTGAGTTACCTGGGCACCATCATCGTCGCTAACCAAATTTTTGTATTTTCACTTAGAACCATGTTGTAGCCCAAGTTGTATAGATTTCTTGCATGGGTGAGTTTGCCTATTTTATTAATGTGCCAATTTTGATGTGCCAATTTTGTGCTTGTGTTGCACAGGAAAGTAATTGAGCGGGGCGCTAAGGTTCAAGCATTCTCAGAGCAACTCGTATATGAACAAAGATCGACCTTGGAGATTTATTTTCTTATCGCAAGATTATTTAGGATCTTTTTAGTCTCATTTTGGAGATTGACATTATAATCTTGTATTATTTGCGTCACTTGACATGATACTCCTTTTAGTTTCATAATATGGTGGATGAAAATAAAGATGTTTGGATTTCATATGTCATGCTGCATTTTATATGTCGCTACTACTGTATTGCAACAGCGGTTCATTGAATATATATAAAATGCAATATGCTGCCCTGAATTATTATTTCGTTGCGATACATTGCTTATTGCCACGTTGCTCCTTCGTTGTGATGCAGCTCTTATTGCCACGTACATTCATCGATGGTATAAGTCTTATGTACAACCTAACTCATTTCGTTGCGTTCACATCTCTAGCCACCAAACATTTCTTGTTGCAATAAAACCTATTGCATCCAAATTATAATCGTGGTAATAATTTCAATTGCAATGAAATGTGTCACGTGGCGCGAAAAACACTTGCAACAAAATGATGCACGTGGCAAAAGGTTCTATTGCAACGACAGTTTTGTCGTGGCAATAACGCTTATCGCAACGGAGCATGTTCGTGGCGCCAAACACTATTGCCACGGCGTCACTCGTGGCAATATTCGCAATCGCAATGCAATAGGTTCGTGGCACTAGAGGTTATCGCCACCACGACAGTCATGGCAAAAGCCTCTGCTGCCACAAATAACTTCGTTGCATCTCCTATGTATCGCCATGCTCCACTTCGTGGCAATACGCATATCTATTGCAACGAAACACAAAACCGATGCGCAAACTTTAGAGCACGCTAGCACTAGCAACGCTAGGCAACGAAAGTGATTTGGTTGGCATTGGTACCTGTTGCAACCAAACTGGGCCTATTGCAACGTTTTTGCGTCGTTGCGAAACACCTGATTCCTTGTAGTGTGTGTAAAACAGTACAACCACAAGTCTGTAAAGTACAACTTGGCTAAGTAAATTTATCGAAACCCCCAGACTCATCTCACTGGTAGTGGATAGAAGTGGATACGCAAGGGCAAGAGAATGCCTAAAGGGACACCGAATGGAGGGTGAAGTTTCCCAGTCGTACTAGCGCTGAGGGGAGTGGAGCCCGAATAACGCTAGTAACCGTGGGGAACATCCCGTGCATAGATGGGACCCACCGCAAGTGGGCAGTTTCACATAAGGTGAGATGATAAAAGGGACTAGATACTTTGAAAAGTCACTGTGATGGTCTGCTCAACCACACGACTAAGGAATCGTGTGGGGCAACGAGTTGATTGTCTCTTATGGTGAAAGTGTACAAACTCTGCAGAGTCAAAACTATTCGAATAGCTGTGCCCACGGTCAAGGGTGGACATGGGAACTTAACTAGATATAGTTCTATTTCAAAATGCTTTATGGATGGGTTTGGAAAAGTGAAGGGCAGTGGAAAGCTCTGATTTGAGTTGTCCTAGGTGTCGTCCCAGTGGTAATGTAAGCGGTTATAACGCTGAAATGTTAGCATATGGTGCAGATGCCATGTAACGGTGGATGGACTCTGGATCGCTATTATTACTGCATTCTCTTACACAATATGATTTTGTTCAAAACTGTTAAGTCTCATAAAATTTCTATGTATTGTATTTTTAAAATAAGGACAATACTTCTCATAAAATAAAATGTCAGGAAGAATAAATAGAGTCATGAGTAAAGAAGATGGTTGTCTATGGTAGACACACAAAGATGTTGGTAGATTCATGTCGATCATAAAAAGAAAACAATAGTGTGGATTCTAGGAGAATTAAATTGGTGGAGCTTAAATGAATATATAGGCTAGATAGATGATTTAAATGATTTTGGAGAATTAGGGAAGTGCAAAGGTAAATGGGTGGATTATAACACTGATAGCTAATATAAACCCTTGGGAGATGTTGGAGATAATGGGATAAATATGATTTGATCAAATACTAGATGGATGAATTGAATCTTGGGAATTTGGAGGAATGATAGCAATTATTGGAGTATAACCTTGATCAATGAAATTCTTAGTGGATGAATACGAGTGAATCGTAGACTTGATCAATGATATTTTGGTGGAAGTATACTAGTGAATAAGTCAGAGATAGATAATAGAAAATAAGGTTGATTATTGGAAGATCAAATTATGGTTGTGGATCAATAGCAAAAAGGGTTGGATGGTTAGGAATTTAGAATACGAAAGATATTGGTGGATTAATTAAATGATATTAGATAAATGATGTCACTCGCTGTTTGGGGATTTAGGCAACAACTGATTGGTGGATTGTATAATTGGTGATATTCGCTGTTTGGAGTTTTGACAGCACTGAATATGGAAAGTGTGTGTTTAGTGGACCAATTGAATGATGACGCTCACTGTTTAGAGTCTTAGATAGCAATCAATATAGAAAGAGTAAGATCGGTGGACTAATCAAGCGGTGTCACTCGCTGTTGGGATTCTTAGACAGCGGTCAATAAAGAAAGTGTATTTTTGGTGGATTAAGTCAATTATAGCAATCGTTGTTGACATGCGTCATTTATATATATATTTACCTGTCATTTTACCCTCATATTCTTCACATTTCGAGATCATTTATCATAATTTACACGCTTTTCTAAAATTAATTGCTCGAATTGGACCATTTTACATTTTTTGCAATTTTCCATAGGCCGGCGCGATCTAGGCGCATAAACGACAAATCTGGACCTTCGGGATGCTTCGTGCAGAAGTATGCATCATCACGAGTGTGTAGGATTTTTCCGCGCTGAAAACGGATCTCCGGAGGGCTAGAACAGAAGAAAACAATAGGAAAGGACCTAACTGCAAACCCTAGCTTCTTGGAGGACTAAATCGCAAAAATGCAAAAATCCCCATTTCCTTAAGCCGCCGCCGCCTCCTGTGGAACCCTTGAGCCTGGCACTTTCTTCTCCCTTAGCCCCAGTGTGCTTCTCTCCCCCTTCTCTAGCTCCGGCCGGCGGCGAGGCCAGGCCGGCTCGCCACCGCCACCACCTCTCGGCCGCTCTCCATCTCCTCCTTCCTCCGCCGTCGATTCTCCATAGCTCCTCCACCACCGCGTCGCCATTTTCTCCACGTCTCAGCGCCGCCTCCCTTCTTCCCAAACTCGCTGGCGTCCACCCTTCCTCTTCCTCTCCTCCGCAGCTCGCCGGCTGCCACCACTTCTCCGGCCACCTTCTCTACACCCGCCGCCGCTCCTCCTTCTCACTCCCACCCTGCTGCCTCTGTTTCTTCCTCTCCCCCTCCAGATCCACACCGCCGCCATCACCCCGCAGCTCCTCACCTCTGCGCCTTCCTCCTGTCCGCCACCCCTGCTGCTCCACTACCTCGGCGCCGCCGCTTCTACTACCGGCGAGCGCCGCCCTTCTTCACGGCCGGTTGCAACTTCTGCGACTCCCTCACCGCCGGCACTTCTCCACCGAATCGCCTCCTCCGCTACACCATCGGCAGTCACATCTACACCGACGCCTACGTGCCACTTTACTCCGCCGCCTTCTCCTGTGCGCCACCGCGCCCCGCAGCACCGATCTCGCCGGCGACGACTTCTTCACCACCTCCCTCCGAAGCTCCCCCATCCTCTGCTCCAGCGCCGACGACAACTCCTCCCGCCTGCTTCACCTTCTTCCTCATCGGTTGTCTAACTTCTTCCCTCTTTATTTCTTCGATTCTTAATTATTGTTCACTACTGTTAATTACCATTTGCACTGTGAATGTTAACTTGTGATGTGAACTATGATTTTGATTTGTGGATGATGATGGATATGGAAATTGGATTAGCT
The DNA here is from genome assembly GCA_036346575.1 of Dendrocalamus sinicus. Taxonomy (NCBI): domain Eukaryota; kingdom Viridiplantae; phylum Streptophyta; class Magnoliopsida; order Poales; family Poaceae; genus Dendrocalamus; species Dendrocalamus sinicus. The sequence goes on along the minus strand of CM070647.1, from coordinate 12,783,205 downwards.
CTGATTTTGCTAGTTATTCATCTATCAGTGCTTGTGGTGATATGATTGCTATCTGTGATCAATGTCTATTGTGAGTATTTAGTAATTAGTTGTAGTCGTTATTTAGTTTTTATGTGTTACATGTGTAAGAATTTAAGTTGTGAGTTGTGAGTTGTGCTTGTGTTCATTGTTCTGTTAGTGCAGTTTCTTCGTGTCTGTGTGTTTGTGTTGCGCGAATTAGTTAACCGGCGACCGTCTCCTTTTCCTCTTGCTATCTCAATCCCCCTCCTTGCTTCTCGACCTCCCCCTTGCTTCTCTCAGCGGTCGATCGATAGTTAAGTCGTGCGTGTGGTCATCGTAGTTATGTGTTTGTCGTGTGCCGTCGTCATCTAGTTAGCCGTCGACCGTATTCTCCCTCGTTCTTTCTCAACTCCCTCTTTGCTTCTAAACCACCCCTAGTGCTTCTCGACTTCCTCCTGCTGTCTTACGGTCGATAGTTAGTTAGATCGTCGATCGGTAGTTGTGTTCGTTCGTTTAGTCGTTGTATCGTTCGTGTCGTCGTTCGTGCGTCGTTTGTGTAGTTAGTTGTCATTTTGTTCGTTCGGTCGTACGACGTTAATTCGTACGGTCGTTCGTCCCGTCGTCCTTCGTTCGTTTAGTTCGTTTGTCATTTTGTCTATGCAAGTTAGAGTTCGTTCGATAGTTTGTTCGTTCGGTTGATTTGCTAGTCGTTTTAGGTTTAGTTTGCTCCCCTGTTTTGTTTGACCTAGCTTCAGCTGGGCATCGGTAGCCTTAGTCTAGTCCCTGTGGAGAACACGACACTCGCCGCTATTTCAGTGGCAACCCGTGCACTTGCGGGTGTGCTATTTTGCACGATCAAGTATTTTGGCGCCATTGCCGGGGATTAGCTTAGAGCGACAGTGTTAGGCTATAGACTAGGTCGTTTGTTTTCTTTTGCTTGTTTTGTGTTCGCGCTGACCTGTCTTTTATTTCGTCATTGTCCATATTTGTGATATATTGCTAATCCCTAACCCTTTCCCTAGTTACTCCTCTCTTTCGCGATTCTTCGTATCCATTCTCGCGGGTTGATTGATATTGGTACTTATTGAGGCTATGGCTTACTATTCTGATTCTCGTGGTTTTATGAGCACCCCTACTTATGATACTCTTGAAGAACAGGTAAATCTATTGTCTCATTAGTTAGAGCGCTATGCTTTAGAGCGAGGAGTTGTGTTAGAGAGTGGGCACGATCAGTACAGTTCTTTATCAGACGCCTGCTCTCCAGTTGTTCCTATATGCCAGACTTGTGGTTTTCAGGGCCATTCACCCGCTGAGTGCCAGCGTGGTTATTTGTCCATTCCAGAGTGTTATGGGATGAGCTTTGCTCAGCCGAGTGGGCCATACCACGACACTTATCACCTGGATGGCACGAGCACTCGAGTCTCATCATATGGAAACAACAACCCTGATATCTCATCATTTTCTTCTAGTATACCGTTGCAGGGTTTTAGATATGGAGATCAGGATATTTCTCATTTGTCACACCACCACTATCCTGTACCTCAGCATCAGACTCCTACTCCAGAGTTCGATGAGTTGTCTAGATTTGAGGAGAGGATCTTTAGGATTATAGGAGATTTCGAGAGTAGAATGAGTAGAGATTTCGCATTGGATCTGACACCTCATGCCTGCAGTTCACCTATTCCTTCACCGAGCCAGCTTACAGTTCCTATGTTTGAGTCCTTAGAGCAGTCTCATGAGCCACCTCCTTCACATGTAGATCAGGCTGCTAGACTTGATGCATTGTGCAAGGAACTGATGACTGTACCTCCTGGTGGTGATCGTGCGATGGCGATTCAGGACGAGATTGAGGCGATTATGAGCACCAGTTCTACTTGTGTGGATAGTTTTACCGTTTCACAGCCTTCCATTAGCACCACAGAGATAGTTCTGGATAGAGATGAGTGTCAGCCTACCAGTCTTACACCTGATCTTGCTAGCGAGGGCCTGTTTGTGGAGACACTACAGATACACCTAGAGGCACCTCAGTCGGATCCATTGCCTATTGACTTTGAGAGAGAGATGATTGAGCTAGATGATGAGGATCTACTTCTTGATGATGATTGTTTCACTCCTGACTATGAGGATGAGTTTGCGGTAGATCCACTCTTGAGTTGTGATGAGATAGATTTAGATGATGAGAGCTTTGTGCTAGATGATGACGAGTTCATTTTGGATATGTTGTTGAGTTCTGAGGTTCCACATCTTGATGAGGGGGCTACTTCCGATGTCGAGGAGGAGCACATTTCTATTGATCCATCACCGGCTACTTCCTTCGCCGACATCGCCCCTCTGGAGGTTTCTACTACCGTACATTCTCCTTCACCTATACTTCAGGTAGTTTGGAAACTCTTCCCCGACCACCTCAGGTTTGATTTCCTTGGCTTTGACGAGACATATGCTATTACTGATTGTGCTCATCTCACTTATAGTCCTCATGATGTACTTTATCGATATGCTTACGTGATTGGATATTCGATTGATGACTTAGAGGGTGTCAACCCTATCACACATACTTGCCATATCTTTGAGGTTGTTTGTAGGGTTTCACTTTTGTACCATCGACTGCGAGTGGACTTGGCTCGAGTCGGCATCCCTTGGGATCCAGGTGGATTTTGAGGCATGCTGCTTCATGTGGAGGGCGGACATGTGCCTTTTCCATGTCCCGTCCTTGGGCTCCTCCAGCTACATCCAAATGAGCATCCTTTTATCTTTTTATTTCCATTCCTTTTGTTAGTTTTTGTTGGTTTCTTTTCTTTTCTTTCTTTTTTATTTCAGGTCCCGTGCTAGATCCTCATCCTTATATATGCGAGAAGCCACGGGATGATTTGTCTACTTTCACTACATCATATATACCCGGTGAGCTGTTTCTTACCCCTTTAGGCGCATTCTTGATACATTGCTCAATTTAAGCTTGGGGGAGGACTTGTATGTGTATGGATGATGTTCTAGCATGTTTGTTTATATTTGTGAGCATTTGAGCTTATTGTCGTGTAGTTGATGATATGTGGTCATTCTTATGCTTCATATGATGCTTATGTTGATGATATATGGCCTTTATTATTGCTCTCATGTTATGCTTGATTGTATATTTTGGTCATGTGAGCCCATGCTATGATTAAACAAGAAAGGCTATGCCGAAATTTCATTGAGCTATATTGTCACTAGTTCCTTGTATGTCTTAAGTCACTTGGCATCATATTAAAGTTTGAGCTTTGGTTATTATCCTTGATGTGCTTAAAACCTTGTGATCCTATAGCATTTGATTCATTGCGAGTTACGCATGTGTTTTGACCATTTGCGGATTGAATTGGTTCTAGTCATAGCCTCTTGAATGATTATATCTTAGTTTCATGCTTTGGCATATGTTATTTTAGATATTGATACTTTACTTGAGTGTAAAATTTGTGAAAGGGGTAGTTCTATCTTGAGCCAATAACTTGGTTGAATTATCTAGGTATCCATGTCTTAGGACACGTGTTACTTAGCATTAATTAAAACCGGTTAAAGATGCTTAATCTTAAAAAAAAGAAAAGAGAAAAAAATTATTTTGCAAGGAGTGAGTGAGTTGAATAAGTGACTTTGTCACATTGGTTTGCAAACGTCTGAATAAGTGACATTTTTGCCCAATTGAAGTTTGAATGTGTGAATAAGTGGCAAGCTTGCCCAAGGATTGGAATAAGTGGCACTTGTGCCCAATGTATGTTTTAAATTTGCTAACAATCAACAAAAATTAGGTATCTTGGCTCAAGTGTGGGCTTTTTCATAAATTTCATGCAAGTATTAGTCTCTTTGTCTCAAATAACATATGCCTTAGCATGACTCTTTGCTATGCTCATTCTTGATGTTATACCTAGTTCCGATGCTTTACAATTTTGGTTGAATTCATGTGATCACTTGAGTGTATTTCGACACTTGTGTGTAATTTGATTTGGTCAAATGCTATAGTTATCACTTTGGTATCTTTGCTTGATTCATTTTCATCTTGGATGGTCCTCAAAACTCAAGTTAGATAATCTCATTTTACATTAGTGTAAGCCTCTTGACTTATTGCATGCATTTAACTAGCCTTTCACCTCATAATGAGAGACCATGTGGAGGTCACCTCATGGTTGTGATGAGTAATTGACTCTTGTTCTTGGAAGAGTGAGTTTGGTTTTTGAGGTTTGAGCTGCCTCTGCAAAGTCGTAAGCCTTGAGAATGGCTCTTTCTGTTGGGTAGGCTTGAGACCCTGTGGTAAAAAGGGGTTTTACGACTTGGTAGTCGTAGTCGAGCTTACATCTTAGTGTTCAGCAGAGTGTCAAGCTTTATCGAGTGGTTATAGATTGCCTACGACCTCGGTGTGTTGTCTCGTGAGGTCGCAAGTTCCTTCGGTGGTCGCGAATGTTTACGACCATCTTTGTGACTATTGAGTGGTCGGTGAGACCGTTTTGCCATGGTCGGAAGTCACCGGGAGGCGTCGACCGATTTTAGGCGTGGTCGAAGGCCATCCGCAAGTTCGACCACTTGTTGGAAGTCGAAGGCCACCGAAAGTTTACGCCACCGTTGAGTAGGTTCTCGTGCGATCGTAGCATCTAGGAGAGGTCGGAATCCTTTTATCGACTTTGTTGTTCTGGTGAACTCGGTAAAATTGTTGATCGAGTGGTCGAAAGGCTTTTCGAGCACGTTGGTCGTGGTCGGAAGTCGCGCGACCGCTTACGACCACATTGTCATGAGCTGAAGCGGTGGAAGTCGTAAGTCGAAGCTACGACCATGTTGTAGCAGTGCGGTCGGTCGGCGCTCAAGTTTACGGCGATGCGACCACGTTGCGAGGCGATCGAATGTGGTCGTAGCTCGATCGTTTGCGATCGTAAGTGGTCGGAAGGGCTTCGACAACGATAATATTCGGGTATGTGGTGCGAATGGGTTTCGACCACGATGGAACCTCTGGTTTTGGTCGTAGCCTCTTGGAATCGATCGTGTGGACTGTTGGCGCGATCGGTTTAGGCGTAATCAATCGTATGATCTTTTGGGCTAGTCGTATTTATCCGAGATGTGGTCGTAGGACTTAAGCAAGTCTTGATCTATGGTTTCGACCAGTCGTAAGTTGGTACGACTTGGTTGGGCAAGTTGGAGCTGAAACTTGCGATGGTCGTAGCTGAGCTGTGTGTGGTCGTGGGCCACTGGATGAGGTCGTAGGCTGCGGGAAGACTCTGATGGGCTCGAGTGCCTCTTATTGTGTCTAGACTTTGAGCGATAAAGTCGTAGCAATGTTGTGTGCGATCGTAGGCTCGGTACGACTTGGTGATCTGCTTTACGACTTGGTAGTTGTAGCGATCAGGTGCAGTAGTCGTAGCCGCTGTGTGGTAATCGTTGCAAGCTTACAATGGTCGTAGCTTGTGTCTTGGCGGTCGTAGCAGCCTAGTGAGTGGTCATAGGCTGCAGGAAGGCTCTTGTGAGCTGGAGGGTTTCTCTGTTCTGTGCAACAGAGTGGTCGTATGGGGTATGGTCCTTATGCGATAATATCGTAGCGGCTAGCAATGGTTGTGGCATGTGTCCGCATGGTCGTAGTGAGTGTGAGACGGTCGTAACGACATGTTGTGTGGTCGAAGAAGCGAGGAAGTGTTCGGGCTTCACCATTTCTTGAGTTGTGCATTCGAGTGGTCGTAGGGGTTTACGATCGGGTTGTGTCTTTGTGACACTTGTTGGTTGTACCGATGGTTTGTCTTTGTGCAGTGCGGTGCTATGTGACGGGTTGCTTGTGCCGTGATGGTTGCGAGGACTTGAGCTATTTCATGGTGAGGCGTGGGAGGACCGGGACTAGGCACGGGAGGTGTTGAGGTCCGAGCGGTCGGAGGCGCCAAGATGATCGAGGTGGTGAAGTGGTTGCAAGCCGGGAGACGAGGAACCGGAGCGAGAGCCGCGAGAGGTGGACACGACGGGCAATGGTGAGGTGAACCGGGACTAGGCTCGGGGAAGGAGCTAAGGTCCAAGCGGTCGGACGCCTAGTCTGTGGCGGTCGGATGCGGCGAGATCTTGGAGACAAGTCTTGGTGAGGCTGGAGTGGTCGGGACGAGACACGTGGGTGTCGGGTCCGAACGACCGAGTGAGGCCGAAGAGGACTTGGTCTTATGAGATGGTTGCAGGACCTTGGAGACAAGTCTTGGTGAGGCTCGGAGTGGTCGGGACTAGACATGGGAGATGTTGAGGTCCGAGCGATGGTGAAGCCAAGAAGACTTGGGACTCAAGGTGGTTGCGTCGCGGACCGGGACTAGGCTCGGAGGAGTCGGAGGTCCGATCGGTTGGAGGTAGGTTCGGTCGTGCGTGATCGCAGCGAAACGGGAAGCTTCCGGAAGGTGCGTGAGGGCAATTTGGAGAATTGACTCGGGCACGCAAAGGAAGCGGTTTCTGTAAAAGCACCGAAATCACATCTTTGTCGGTACCAGACAGGTTGCCGCGTGTGCGCGGTGTGTAAAACCCGGTGTTAGGAGGGGGTTTACGGGTTAGCCCCAGTATGGACTAATGGATGGATCCATTAGGGTTAGTCTCGGGTGTGAGGCTATAAAAGGGAGAGGGGAGGCACGAGTTTGAGTGAGTTGGCCGGCTGGGCCTTGGAGGCAGCCGCCTCTCCCTCCCATGGGAGTCTGTGTGAGTGTGTTCTTGGGTTTGTGAGAGAGAGGATGAGTGGAGAATCCATGTATGAATAATCGAGAAAGAGAGAAAGAGAGGAGGTGTGAGCTACTCTCTATGCTCTCCGGGCGTATCGGGACTCCTTGTACTCCTTGATGGTTGGAATGAAAACTCTGAGTTGTGTTCTTTGTTTATTGCTTGGATGTCCTGATTGCGATTTCTCTGTTTGCTCTCTTTTCTTGTTCTTGGTTTGAGGAAGCTTGGTCTTGATTTGCTCGAATGGGAATTAGTCTCAAGACCATTTGGTGATTCACTCCTAAGAGCAAATGTTTGAATCAAAGAGTGTTTGCGTCTCTCGGTCACGCACATCGAGTTCCTCTGTTTCTTGTTCGACCTTCTTTTTCTTCTCGGTTGTAGCGAGACTTGACCGTCTGTAATTTCATGACCGAGGTCGTTTTAGTCTATGGTCGGAATCTCCGGTCGATTGACGCAGTGTAAAGAGTTTCACAAGTTACGGTGCTTGCGGTCGCGCGTATACTTCTCTGTTATCAGCCTAGTCTATTGCTCTTGCTTTGTTTGCTTTCGGTTGTCGATCGGTTTCTCTCGGTTGATCTCAACCTCTCAAATCTATTTTGGTCACTTTGACTACAGCAGAGTTGAGTCATCTCACGATGATGTTTCGACCGCTCTGGACTTCACCGATCATCTACCTTGATCTATTGATGTTTTGTCTCTTATCCGATCCGCAGAGAGTTTGTTCTTCTTCCGCTGTTTCTGATCTCTCAATTTCCAGTGATCATCTTGCTTCGTAGCTCTTGTAGCTATCGGAGAAGAAGATTATGTGAATTCTAGGAGAGGTTTGAAGGCACCATTCACCCCCCCTCTGTTGCCTCATTCGGTCCTACACATAATGACTTGTTGTCCGGGTTCGATAATATCATGCCATTTACTTGAGGACAAGTAAACGTTTAAAACTTGGGGGTAGTCGTGTGAAGTTTAGGTAGCAACAATAACGCTATGATTAACTAAAAATAATGCTACTAAAAGCGATTTTTGGCAAATAAAATAACCCGAGCCTTCCCTTTGATAAGCCATGCATACTATTTATTTGCATTCTGTGTATTGGCTCGCGGAGCACGGTGGTTAGTGTGCTCACACTGGATTTCATAACAAATCCAGAAGCAGGAATCAGATCACTACGCTTCAATAATACTTTGGTTATGATGGAGAAGAAGATGAAGTCAACAAGGGCTAGGTCGCGAACCTCCAGTTGGCTGCCTGTGGGCATGTCCTGAAGGTCCCACTCGCGTGATCCGTTCTTTCGCTGCTGCAATATATTGATTTCGGCCTAACCGGCCCATGAGTAAGTCTACTATTATTTTTACGCTTCCGCATGATATGTATCTTGATATTCAGAAATGTAAACTGTGAGCACTATCTACTGATCTAGGGAATAGTGCGATGGAATCACAGAGGAACCCGAATTGTAAAATCTGGGTCCTGACACTGCTGCTCCAAGTTCATCCACTTATTATTCCTACTTCCTCCCCCAAACTGTAGCGCCCTGTCCCCTCGAGACGTCGACTACCACCATGAGCTCCTCCACAACCGGTTGTGATGTCACGGTTAATGACAAATTTAATTATTAGACTAATTTATTTATTGATTACAATATTGCTTAGTCTCATTTGGACGAAAATGTGAAAATTATAAGAGGTATGCATTGAATACCACATTCTTATATCTTATTGTATTCCTCGGATCCAAAATATAGATTGAACTCCATAAATAGTCAAACTTGAATATGTGCACATGTCTTTAATATACATTCTTGTATGCACACATTTAGAAAGAGTTCACTCTATGTTTTGTTGTTTTACTAGTATTGATCCATGTTCTCTTTCCACATTTTCAGGATATTCACTTTGAGACATATCCATTGAGTATATATAGCTTGTGTAGTTCACATATACTCATAATCGGGTAGTCATCTAGTTCTTCTATTATGTGTTAATAGTTACATGATTAATGACAATCGGATGACTAAGCTTTTCTTAAAAAGTTTGTTTTAGAGTATACAACTGTTGTGTACATGTTGTATACTCGTAATTCAATTTCTATCTCATTATTTGTTGAGATTATCTTGAATTACCAAAAAAGAAATATTGTAGAATCTAGTCCATCCATTATGAGTTAATGGTGAAGTTTGGTAGCTAATGACATTAGTTTATGGACTAACATCTTTCATGAATTGGATGAATATATTAAGTTACACAAGTGAGGGTGACTTGGGATAACTTCATGTGTTGAAAATCATCAAATTAAGTGAAGGATGTGTCATGAGTTGATGCATGTCCAAGAGTAAATGATCATGAGTTGATCATCAAGTCAAGAGAAGACCCACCATGTGTTGATGCATATCAAGACAATGACCTAAGGCAAAGATATGACTAACTAAGGCTAAAAATGTGTTTCTAGTCTTTTACTGGTCTTACTGTTTGGTTGGAAGACCAGACTGCTAGTATGGATTGCCGTAATATTAAGAGGGGTCATGTTTAGTAGCTGTAGTATTATCATATGTTGATAGCTCAACCTCACTTGCTCTAACTCTCCTTAGCATGATACTTATATTTGCGAATGTATTTTGTAAATAGTTGTGGCTCATGTGTTGAATCCTTGTAATACAGGACTATACATTGAAAATATATTTTGCAAGTGTTTGAAGTATATGTTTCCTACTTCTTGTGGTATAATACTTATATTTGCACATACATTTTGCAAATGGTTGAAGTTCATATAATCCTTGTGTCATGATTCTAAAAGTGTGCAAAAGTGTTTTGCAATTTATTGGGAATCATATTTGATTCTTGTGTGCATGATACTATAATTTGCAAATATGTTTTGCAAAATCTGTTGAAGTATATGCATTTTTCAAGAAAATCGAAAGTATCGTAGTGTTGTGTGCGGTACTATTGCTGAATGGAATTGCCGGCATTGCAATCATGGAACTACCTCATTCATTGATAGTCGGAAGACCTGTGTGGTCGAGAGCCTATGTGATCAAGACCAGAGTGGTCGAACCAAGGTGGTCGAAGACTAGATTGGTCGAGCCAAAGTGGTCGGAGATTAGAGTGGTTAAACTAAGATGGTCGAAGACCTGTGTGGTCAAAACCAGCATGGTCGAACCGATGTGGTCGGAACCAAAATGGTCAGGATCTGTGTGATTGAAACCAGCGTGGTTAAATTGACGTGGTCAAGATCTGTAACATCCCAAAGATTTGAAATTTGAAAAATATGAATATCCTGAATTATTTGGAAGGAATTTTCTTGAAATTTGGATTTTCTATGGTGTTCCTCTAAATTTTGGTTGAGGTTCCAAAACAACATTAATAAGCCATTAAGCTATAAAGAAAATAGGGAAGTAAAAGAAATCCAAAATTTTAGATTTGGATCTGAAAAGATGGCCCATAAAAATGATGGAAGGACTTGAATTAAAATATAGGATTCCATTTTGGGCATAGAAGTATAAGGTAATTAAATAAAATGCACGTATGTGGTAGGTATATGAAAAATACATGCATAATCTCAACGATGAGGAAATAAAAATATGAAAAGAAGGTAAGCCAGCCAAGTGAACAAAATATAAAAATATATGCACACATATACATACATCAATATACCTAAAAATAGACATGTAGATAAAAAAGGGAGAGAGCCTAGCTAGCCCAACTTCCTTTCCCCACTTTCCTCCTCTGCCCGAGCTGGCCTGTTCCCCCTTCTTCCTCCTCCTCCCTCTCGGGAAATTCAGACAGGGGCCGAAGGCCACCCTCCACTCGGACAAGCCCGCGCTACAACCCGCTTTCCCCACACCTCCGCCTTCGGACCGATGGTCTTCGGTGCATCCCCGCCCGCGCCAACCTAGCCACCACCGCCCTGGCAGCTTTTCCCCTACTCCATCACATCACGCGCGATGCCATCATACCCCGAAATCTCCCTCGCGATCCTACTGTCCACTCTGTAGCCGGCTACCACCACTGCCTCGCTTGTCACACCGCCGCCTGCAACGCCGCTTGCCATCGCTGCTGGCCGACGCGACCGCACGGGCGATGTCCCCAGGCCAGCTCAATCCTCTCGCCTATATGAGCCGTCGAAGCCTCCATGGACCTCCCCACACTTCAATCTCCCACCACTTGCGAGCAATCGGGCCCTCATGCCCTCTCCTTCGCCGGCGCCCCATTTCTTCTCCACGGCCGGTCAGCGAGCCCCCGGCAATTCGCACCAAAATAACTCGATTCCTTCCAGCCAAACTATCCCAGAGCACCTTGAAGCTTTCCTCGGCCTCGCCTGCGCTCCTCCGGGCCTGTACCTCGTCGGCACCGGGCGCCTCTCCAAGCTCACCGCTGCCGCTCGCCGCTGGCTCGCTCCGAATCCCCCCGACCTCTGCCGACGCTTCCACCAGTTTCCCCTGCCTGCGGACAACCCGTTTTCGCCATCACCCCCTGCTCTCCGACCACCTCTCACCGGCGCCACCGTCGGCCGAGCGCGCCCCCGAGTTTCCCCTACTTCAGCCCTGCACACTCAGCCCAATTGCGTTTCTTCGCTTTACACCGTCAGGTAACACCCCGAGACTAAGTGGCTAGCCGAGTGCGTGTTCACCCCAGTGACCCGGGTTCGATTCTTTCTGGCCGCAGCATTAGATGTAGGCTATAAATATTTTAGCACATCCAGTGGAGGCTCTATTTTGGGAACTCAGTCCTTGCGCCATCTTGTATAAACTGATATCCCCCTTTAGTCGCAAACAGACTGCAGCCCAGTTGGTTAGTTTATCCAAATGCTAAGCCACAGATCCTGGGTTGAAGTCCCCTTTGTGCACATTTCTGACCTATTTTTCTTTTAGCACATTTTAACTAGCCAGCAATCAGGGAATAAAACAAGGGAGCTAAACTAAGTGACCTGGATCCAAATAAAGCTTATAAGTACCTCAAAATATGGGATTACATGCATATTAGTACTTAAGTGGTTAAAGAAAATCTAAAATTTTAATTCCTGATAGCTAATAAAAATTGGGATAGGGTATAAATGAGATTGTTTAAGATTTCTTATAGGATTAATCATTATAAACATGACTTGAATATTCATTTAAAAGCTAGTTACTAATAACCAATGACTTTAGTTAGGTGTTCAGATGTCAATTAAAAATATATATTATGGATAAAGTTAAAGGGGAATATAATATGTATAGTTATAAAAGCAAGACCTTAAAGTAAAAGTTGTCCTTATAATCATAATGTATGCCCCAACATGTAACATACCGTCGTTTAACAAATCTTCATGACAGATTTAATTAGGTAGCTATATGAAGCCGTACGACAAGCTTTGATAAATAAATTTCACTAAAAATAACGCTAAGCATAATAATAACAAAGGGGTAGGCAGAATGATAAAGGTGCTAGTAATTAAATATTAGCGTCAGATTTAGTAAATAATGAAGTTGAGCGTGAGTAAATGTAGCAAGCTAGGACCCGAACCAATGAATTCTAATTATGCCTAGTAATAACTAAAGGTACATAAAATGTCGTACCACAAAATGCTAAGAACGTAGACTATAAGATTAACTCGGTAAGCTAAAATTTGCAAACATTACTTATATACACATGTATCATATGCCCTGAACATTAGCACTCGACAAAATGTACCAATTCATAGGTTCAACTTAACTCATGGAACTTCCTTGATAAATACAAAAATAACAAAAGAGATTATAAATAAAGGATCAAGTTATCGTATTCTATTACCAACCTTGCCTCAAATCACCAGTTAACTTATAATAAAACTAAATTGAATTTATTCGGAGTTAATTGGATCTTTTGAAATATTTGCTTTCTTTTGGATTCAGTCGTTTATCGTGTAATTAGAAATTGGGAGTCGTGAAGATTCAGAGAATCCAGCGAGATTAAGCTTGAAGTGAAGATAGAGACCAGAAGCTCAAGAGCAAGCATTTCGTGAGCTCAAGACCGCGGTAAACCGCGCCAGGTGAGTCAATACTTTGATCATGTTGAACCAACATTCTCTGCAAATTATTTTGGTTTAAATTATCAAATTGCATGCTGTCATTTTATATGCAAATTCATGTTTAATTTAAGATTCTAGTTATATGCCCATTGTTTGCCTTGATTAATATTACACCTCCTTGGATTACTTGATTATGTGAATCTTGTCGCCCTAGCAAAATTATAATGGTAACTTTTCAAAAGTAAGTCCGTAATTATATGCCTTGCTTAGTATTGCATAGATACTCAGGGGCGCCGAAATGCCCCAAGCCTCATTATCATTTTTAATCATGAGAAACTGGTTTGGGCAATCATGGTGGGAATGACTGGTATATTTTGACTTGATTATTTTATGTTCCCAAAAATCACAACTTGCTTAAATATCTGAGCGGATGGTTTGGGGGCTGGTATGTGGTGCAGTGGAAGCACAAATTATGGAGTGTGGTAGAACCGCTCAGATACCCCTAAGGACTAAATCTTGTCATGACCCTCTGTGTAAAACAGTACAACCACAAGTCTGTAAAGTACAACTTGGCTAAGTAAATTTATCAAAATTTCCGGACTCATCTCACTGGTAGTGGATAGAAGTGGATACGCAAGGGCAAGAGAAGGCCTAAAGGGACACCGAGTGGAGGGTGAAGTTTCTCAGTCGTACTAGCGCTGAGGGGAGTGGAGCCCGAATAACGCAAGTAACCGTGGGGAACATCCCGTGCATAGATGGGACCCACCGCAAGTGGGTAGTTTCTCATAAGGTGAGATGACAAAGGGGACTAGATACTTTGAAAAGTCACTGTGATGGTCTGCTCAACCACACGACTAAGGAATCGTGTAAGGCAACGAGTTGATTGTCTCTTGTGGTGAAAGTGTACAAACTCTGCAGTGTCAAAACTATTCGAATAGCCGTGCCCACGATCAAGGGCGGACATGGGAACTTAACTAGATATAGTTCTATTTCAAAATGCTTTATGGATGAGTTTGGAAAAGTGAAGGGCAGTGGAAAGCCCTGATTTGAGTTGTTCTGGGTGTCGTCCCAGTGGTAATGTAAGTAGTTATAACACTGAAATGTTAGCATATGGTGCGGATGCCATGTAATGGTGGATGGAATCTGAATCACTATTATTATTGCATTCTCTTACACATTATGTCTTTGGTCAAATAATGGCACTTCTGTTCTTACAAAATAAAATATAGGGAGGAATAAATAGAGTCGTGCGTAAAGAAGTTGGATGTTTGTGGTAAACACATAAAGGTATTGGTGGACTCATGACGATCATAAAAAAAAGAAATAATAGTGTGGATTTTGGAAGAAATACATTGGTGGAGCCTAAATGAATATATATATATATATATATATATATATATATATATATATATATATATATATATATATATATATATATATATATATATATATATATATATATATATATATACTTATAAATGATTTAAATGATTTTTGGAGAATTAGGGGTGCAAAGGTAATTGTTGGATTATGACACTGATAACTAATATGAATTCTTGAAAGATGTTGACGATATTGGGATTAATAGGATTTGATCAACTACTAGATGAGTCAATTGAATTTGTGGAAATTTGGAGGTATGATAACAATTTTTTTTGAGTATAAGTTTGATCGATGATAATCTTGGTGGATGTATACTAGTGAATTGTAGATCTGATCGGTGATATTCTTGGTGGATATATACTAGCAATGCGTAGACTTGACCAATGATATACTTGATGGAGGTATACTAGTAAATTAGTCAGAGATAGATAATGAACAATAAGGTTGATTATTGGAAGAGCAAATTATGGCTATGGATCAATAGCAAAAAGGATTGGATTGTTAGGGATTCAGAATACAAAAGATATTGGTGGATAAAATAAATGATATTAGATAAAAGATGTTGCTAACTGTTTGGAGTTTTAGGCAGCAATCAATCGATGGATTATATAAATAATGATACTCGCTGTTTGGGGATTTAGGCAGCAATTGATTAGTGGATTGTATAATTGATGATATTCGCTGTTTGGAGTCGTAGATAGTGAACAGTATAGAAAGAGTAAGATCGGTGGACTAATTAAATGATGTCACTCGCTGTTTGGAGTCTTAGACAGCAGCCAATAAAGAAAGTGTATCTTCGGTGGGTTAAGTCAATTATGGTAATCGTTGTGTGGAGTTTAGGTAGCAACCATACCACTATGATTAAATAATAATAATGCTACCAAAAGCAGTTTTTGGCAAATAAAATAACCCGAGCCTCTCCTTTGATAAGCCATGCATACTATTTATTTGCATTCTGTGTATTGGCTCGCGGAGCACGGTGGTTAGTGTGCTCACACTCGCTCTCATAACAAATCCAGAAGCAGGAATCAGATCACTGCGCTTCAGCAATACTTTTGGTTATGATGGAAGAGAAGATAAAGTCGTCAAGGGCTAAGTCGCGAACCTCCAGTTGGCTGCCTGTGGGCATGTCCTGAAGGTCCCACCTGTGTGCTTCATTCCGCTGCTGCAATTTATTGATTTCGGCCTAATCGGCTCGTGAGTAAGTCTATTATTTAATTTATGCTTCCGCATGATATGTATTTTGACGTCCATTACTGTAACTGTGAGCACTATCTACTGATCTAGGGAATAGTGCAATTAATCACAGAGGATTCCGGATTGTAGAATCTGGGTGCCTGACAAGATCTGTGTGATCGAAATCACCATAGTCGAACAGACGAAGTCAGAATCGACGTGGTCGAGACCTGTGTGGTCGAACTGACGTAATTGAAACAATGTAGTTGAAGATTAATGTGGTAGTCAGAGGTCTACGTGATCAAAGATTGACGTACTCGAATATCGCCATGGTCAACTTGGTCAAGACCTGAATGGTTGAAACCAACATGGTCGGAGATCAACGTAGTCAAAGACCCATGTGGTTAGCTGTCGAACTATCGGATTCGCACATAATGGCTAGTTTTCTAACCATTGTCGACGGGAGTGGAAATACCGTCTTAAGACAGTGGTACTTCCAGAAATCCTATTTTTTATCCCAATGGCTAGTTTCAAGGTGTAGGGTATAAATAACCCCTTGTGGTCAGTTCGAGTATAACCTTTCACACTCTATTTCACTCAATTGAGCTAGTGTGAGCTCCTTCTCTCAATTGTGTATGTGTTACACCTTGTGAGTAAGGAGGAAGACTCTAGATTGCATGTGTTACATATAGAGGTGGATTTAGTTTCCACTCGAACTTGTGCATTTGTTGCACGTGGTAAGAATCAAGAAAGGGGTTTGACTTATTACCCTTAGAGGTTACCGATTCCTATATGGCGTTGGAGGCGTCGTGCGCGGTGATCTTCTCAAAGAAGATTGTGAGAAGACCCAACGAAGTGTGTATAGGATTAAGAATAACCGATTAGAGGGGGTTGAATAGGAGGATTAAAAATTTTCTTGCCTTCTAAATAATTTCTATAATTTTAATGTAGCAGAAATTTAAAGCAATTGAAACCAACCCAATTCTAGTAAGTTTAGGGCACTACAAGTATAAACCTTTATAAGAGGCTCTAGCACAAGTAAATAATCACAATATACTAAATATACAATAGCTGAAAAAGAGACAAAGTGATAACCAATGAACACATGATGTTTTTACCGTGGTGATCGAAAACTTGCCGGTTTCCCCTAGTCCACGTTGAGGAAGGCTCAAGCGACTTGGACCGGTTCCACAAATTAAGTCTTAGCTCCTCAATTCACTAGTGATTATTCTTCCTTCACTCCGAAGATGGTGGACACCAAACCACTCACAAGTCGATGTTGGGCCTCTTCACAACATTCTTGAAGAAGTCATGACACAATCTTCCACAAAGTCGTCCAGGTGCCGGCAAGCACCAAGAGTAAAAGATTACGAGCTTAGCTTGATGATAATCAAGTGCCAATAGATCAATCTAAAGATGAAATGCACTAGTTTAGTTCAACCACCTCAAATAAATGCAAAACGAGAAAAAGAGGTGAGGAATGAATGTTCAATGCTCAAAGATGTTTAATAGGGTCTATTCTTTCCGTCCTTGAGCAGGTGGATGGGTATTTATACTCTCACCAACCAAAACTAGCCGTTACAAGGAAATTCCTGAAAAATTCAGGGCGAGCAGAAGTACTGCAGTGCACTGGCCGGTACTTCCACACCTATTCTGACACGACTGTAACGTCTATTTTAGAGCTTCTGAACTAGCTGTTGGAAGTCGGCGCGGAACTACCACCGTTATAAATCTGGTAGTTCTGATAACAGGAAGTTCCGAGATATCGACGTGATACTTTCGTTTGATCTAAGGCCGAGAATTGGCGCTATCTGGAAAAAAGTTCCGCCCAGGTTATTTGGAGCTTCCGTGTTCCGGAAGTACGATTTAAGGTTGCAGTACTACTGCTCTACGGTAGTTCCGTCGTTGAAACTCTAGTTCTTCCATTTGCCACAGACGCAAAGTCATCCCGAGGTTGCTCTCTGGAAAAAAGGTTCTGCTCATTTTTTACGGAGCTTCCGGGAAGCTGAAGTACCGCGGTTTGCACGCCGGTACTTCCAGTTGTCTAGACAGAGCACCGATTGATTCCGAGGGTGCTCTCTAGAAAAAGTCTCCGCTCAGTTTTTCGGAGCTTCCGAGCGCTGAAAGTACCATTTGAGACTGTGGTACTACAGCTCTACGTTAGTTCTTCTATTGAATTTCTGGTACTTCCGTTTTCCAGACAGCACAGATTTGGCTATCAATTTTAGTTTTCAATGAATGCATGATCGTAAATTAATCCAAATGGTAGAAGAATATACTATCAAGCTACTTGCCATGATCCCTCTTAATAGTACGATATTTTAGTCTATAATCCGGTCTTCCAACCTTTCTCCTAAGACTAGGGTTTCGGCCCTGTAAATCTTAATACTCGTGCACATGAAAATTAGTTGTTGATGCCTTAGTTCTTGTGATGATTGATGGATAGCTAGGATTTTGGCCCTTATTGAAATTCATTTTTTTTGCAAGATGAAAACAAGGCAACAAAAATTATTGCACAATGATCTTGTTATCATACATAGGCCTAGTTTGGTTCATCTGCATTATTTGATTGCGCTATTTTGTAGAGTAATTAGAAAATATTGATGAATTTATGGAGGCTAGAACACAATCACAGGTGGTTCTTAACTAGAACCGTTCATGATAATAAACTTTCAGAGACGGTTCCTAACTAGAATAGCCTGTGATATTAGATTATCACAGACAATTCTTAACTAAAACCTTCTGTGTTGTATCTTATCACAGATGGTTTGAGAGCCGTCTGTGAAGCGACATGTTATCACAGACACATAAATTCAGATGGTTCAGAAACCGTATGTGATGATGGTTTTGAGCCGTCTGTGATGATCCTTTTTGTAGTAGTGTCTCAACCAATGCGTTATCCTCACTTGATCTCTAATTTCATTGTGATATTCATTAATAGGTATGTGATTCATCAGATCAGTGATGATTTCATTGAGACTAAAATTCATCCGATCCTTCTTTACTTGACTCTCATTAGTATGAGGAGCACTACTTATATTGGATGGAAAATATTTATGCCATGTTCGTTTCCCCATTTCTTGCGACTCTATGAATCAATAAATGATAATTGATGAAACTAGAATACCAAATCAATCACCATTATGTGAATTAAAAAGTAGATTTGAATTTTATACCTTACGACCGTTGCCTCTAACCCTTTGTTATCTCTTATTGCAGAGCCGTAGCTGACAACCCTCCTCAGTCATGTCCACACCACACTAGGTAGCTAAAATGGCAGACCATTCAAGTTTGGGCCTGCAAAGGATGAGCATGATTCTTATTATCAAGTATCAACTACACTAATCTTCCATATTAATAAGAAACCAGCAAGTGTGCAAATGTCTTATAGATTAATCATTAATCCAAAAACAAGTAGATGCCTAACAGAGTAACAGTCCATATCACATAAACAAATGCGAAAACTTGCATATCACAACGTTGTGGGGAACATCAACAAATGCATAAATTTGGATAGGAGATAAATCCCAAGTAGAGACTAGAGAGATCGCTAATGCAGTAATGCTTATAGCTAACCGGCAGCAAACTCATCAGACATTCAGGCTCACCACAGAACCACATTTCAGAGTAATATGCAGTTGAAATTTGAAAAGGACTTGTCCAATACCAAGTGTCCAAACCATTCCATTACCAATTTGCCAATTGCCATTGATTTGTCGGTAATGCAAACTTACCATTCCCTGACGCCCAAGTGCCCAAGCAGCCAAGCCCAACTCGGCAAGACTTGAACTCCAGTCCAGAGTAGACAGCAGTTGAGCCAGCCAACAGATGCAATCATGTAGATTCCCTTTCGTTAGCCTTCCCATCCCTGCCTGACTGCCTCCTAGGCCCTTGGCGGCCTCATAGGCAGCCTACAGCCTCTTTCCTGCTCCAGATCTCCAGTGCTCCTTCCAGTCCCAGGTGGCACCCTTGGCCCTCGCAGATGGCAGACCCAGCAGGCAACAAAGCAGTACTCACTAGATCGGCATGGTTGGCAGTAGTCGCCTAGGTTGCCAGGCGCCTGGTGATGGTCGGCTACCGCCTTCTCGGCATCCCACTGGCCCACCTCACTTAGCCGCCTCCAAGCCGCCCCCACTACTCGCCAACGCCGCGTCGGCTCGTTCATCGCCAAGATGCCAATCATAGCGCTTCGTTCACAAAAGGAATTAGGGATTTAGGGATCGAAATTTCCTGGCTTCTGTTGCTGCCGTGCTGCCTTAGGCTGCAAAGACGAGTTGATTCTCATTTTGTTCATGGTTGGCCTGGCCACTGTGGGCTTCTATGAGTGCCATGGCCCATGGTTGGCCGGTTGAGTCAGGCCTCAGGCAACAAGCGCCCAAGCCAGCAGCTCCAGCTGCATGGCTTACTAGTTAATGGGCATTGAGCAATACAGATACTAGCTAGCTTAGTATGTGTGTGTCTTCCTCATCTTAGTCTCCCGATGCAATGACGACGACGATCGGGCATGGTGCCCTAGCTGGACCTAAGGGGTACCTACTCTTCGATCGGAGATAGGATAGGCGCCAACCCCCATTGGCCCACCGGTACATCCGCCAATGGTCAGTATAGTCTCTAGTACAATCGACTTGTAAACTCCGTCTTAAAAAGACGCGCCGTTTAAAAGTTAGTTAATGTAGCAAAAGCCAAAAGCAGCTAGCTCAAAAGAACCAAGCCATATTGGAGCTTTTTTTTTTGGGTCTGTGCATACGCACCCAACAGTCGGACGATGAAAGCATGTCGAGATTCCAACTCCACGACACGAGTGCACCTACAGAAATATCGTTGCTAGACCCGTTCCAAACAGTGATGGCTTTTCAGAAATCAAAAGTCATTTAGTGCGCATTGGCTTTTTGATACGGCTTATTCTTTTTTTTTATCTATGAAGACATAACGGTGTTTTTATTTTTTTAGTTAAATAACTAAGAAAAAAACTAGCAAGCCGGTACTATACCATTTGAGCCAAAATCAAAAAACACGGAAAATCAAAAGCGAAGCACTTTAGAACAAGACCACTACCGTGCGGTGTGCACGATTATTTATACGTAGTCTCAAGCTGTCAAGATCGTGTCTGACACCGGGTGGAAGTGGATCCGCGGCCGTACACGTTCCGGATCACGGGGCGTACCTTTCCGCGTCCTCGCCTGCCTGCGTGCTCGATCAGCCGGGGAAAAGGGCCAAGGGAAAAGCCGAGCCGTATCACGTCTATGGTTTTCTCGCGTGTCGCGGAAAGACGTCGGAGTGCAAAAGTGGCACGCGCCGACGCGCTACTGGTCGTCGGGTGGCGCAATGTTATGGTATGGCCGTCGTTGATCGAGCGAGTGCCTTCGCTTCGCTTTGCTTTGCTTTGCTTTGATTCCCCTTTTGTTTTGCGATTTCTTCGCTATCGTTATGCTTTTCATGTGTGGTGAACCTGCGGCGAAGCAATGGCATCAGCCTGCATCTTTCGAGCCGTCTCTCTCTCCATCGCCTTATTTGCTCCTGATGTCTGATCATCATTTTATTTGTTCTCTAAACAATCACTTTCCTTGGACTAGGTTGTAGTTGGATACCAATGGACTCCCCCTACTTGCTTTTTCCCCCCTTTGGAGAAATGTCTATTTGCATTGATCGTGTGGATTTGTAGAATATGTTAGCCTGTCAAAGCGGCAGCGTGGAGCCGTGGAGAACATCGACCGCTAGGACTAGGAGTGAGCACTGGACAGCGTTAACAATTCATTTATCTTTCTCCGCTTTTTTTTAAATAATTGGAGCAATGCTTTCTCTCTTAAACCAAGAAGCAAATGGAACCCAGAACAACTTGGGCCTCACGGGCTGCAAAGATTGGCGCAGGGAATAATAAAGTGCAGGTCCAGGCCTCAAGTTTCGACTAGAGGGAACAGACATACGGGCTGAGGCGTCAGTTTTCTACTCCAAGGCCCAACTCTACAGTCCAAACGAACTTTCCACGTTTCCCGTCGACACCGTACACGTGACTTGGAGAGTTGGAGGAGTTGTGTGTTTGGTTGCCTGAATCTCCTTCGTTCTGGCTGGGTGGATCCGTATAATCTGAGAAAGAGCCTGTTTGGTTGCCTGTATGAGTGGATGCAGCCTGTATGAGCGGATGCAAAAATACGCTCTCATCCTGGATGGGTGGATACGCTCAAAATGAGCTTCACTGGCTATCCTGGATGGGTTGATGCAGTGTATCTTATGCGGTCCTACGTGTCGACCTCTCGAGTTTGGTAGATTGCATCCGCTCATACAGCAACCAAACAAAGATCTCGCTTTTTGCATCCGCTCATGCAACCTCACCAAACATCTTCTTTTTCTTAAATACGATTCCATTCAGCCTGCATCCACTCAGTCAGGATATACGATACAACCTCCATCCACGAACCAAACACACCCTTAGGGCCTGTTTGGGAGAGCTCCACAACTGAAAACGTGGATCTGGAGCAGCAGCTTCACCATGGAGCAGCAGCTCCACCGTAGATCTGGGATCCCACCATGGAGTGTTTGGCTTGTACAGCAGCTCCAGATCCACGAAATTGAGGTTTTGGTGAGAATGACCACTTTTGGTGGGATGAGGTGTGTAACCAGTGGCATTGGTGGGTAATTACCACCCAACTCCACGGTGGAGCACCCCTTGAGGAGCTCCATGAAATCCATGGATCTGACTCTCAGATCCAGGATTTTGGTGGATCCAGATTTCGCGGAGCTGGAGCGTTTGGGTAAAATTTCGTGGATCTGGAGCTGGTGGAGCTCTCCCAAACAGGCCCTTAGTATAGGCTTTTTCTGATGGCTAAAGCTTACGGTTGTTAGTTAAAAAAAATAAATACATTAAAGGAAGTGACTTTTAGATGGAGAGAATGAGCAGTGTAAAAAATAAGGGAGAAATGCGTGCTTGTGACGAGAGCGAGAGGAGTGGGATGGATGATGCATTCATAACCTTTTGCTTTATCTTCGGAGCGAGATGGTAGCAAAAAAGTAGAAAAATTGCTTTGAGAAACTGAGTATTTATGTTAACTTTTTAAGTAGAATCTAAAAAATAAAAGCCAATACGAGCTTATGTGCCCACCGTATCACATGGCGAAACAAAACAAAACACTATTCATTACGTTGGCAAGTTGTCCGCATGCTGCGAAAGGAAATGGGACACGACCGAGCATCCACATATAGGGCATGTTCTTTTCGGCTACGGCTTATAGCTTTTGGTTGAAGTTTTTGAATTTTGGCTGTTTACGGTACAGATTACGGAGAGACAGATACTCACTTGCGATTTTGGCTGGTACAAATGTTGGTCTTTTAACGTGTAGATCGTTTAACTTGTAGACCCCGTCTTGAGAAAATATTCCGTTTGAAAGTTAGGTACTGTAGCAGAAACCAAAAGCCGATTTCAAAAGCCCAAAAGAACAAGCCCATAACTCCCTCGCTTTCGAAATCGAACAGCTGGACAGGCGGACGGATGGGACGCACACATGCAGAGGAAAGCGCTTATAGGGGTGAATAATGAGCCGGCTCGGCTGACTTGATCAAACTTACTAGCAAACACAATTCGGCTAGGCTCGAGTCAGTTCATTTGAAAAGCTCAAGCTGGCTAGTTTAAAGATAAGCACTAACAATTGTATGTATGTTAATATAAACTAATATACATTGTAAAAAACTCATAATTTGTATCTAAACTACATTTCAGGAGGGGTGGTGGGTAGCAGGAGGATGCGAGAGGTGGAAGGTAGCGTTGGCATCCCTAGTTGCCACCTACGACTTAGGCATGTGGTGCTGCGCAACGGCTATGTCGTGCCTGTGCATGCATAGGTGGCGCCGTGTGGCAGCTGTGTTGTGCATGTGTGTGCGCATTGATGGAGCTATGTGGCGGCTGTGTTGTGCTTGCACGTGCATCTATGCGTTGAGTTAGGGGCTTAGGGTTGATGGGAGATTAGAACTTGGAAGTTGTAGGACCGAGATCGTCAACTAGAGGGGGTGAATAGGAGCCCAAATTAATTTTGAAGGTTTTCAAAATTATTTTTTTGAGTGAAAGTAAAACTCTTTACTCCAGTAGTTATGAAAACCATGAAGATCAGAGACAAATAATCACAAGGAAATGTCTAAGCAAAACCGAGCAAAACAGGCTTTGATATATCCCGGGCGGTCTAACCTCCATTAAGGGGGTGGTCTGACATCTAATTCAGGAACAGAGAAAAATTTAGCACTATTTTAAATCCGAAAATTGACAAAAATTTTTATCCACAACTCCAAATGACTTAAAACTTGAAACAAGATTAGATCATAACTTAATAACCTATTCCAACCAAAGATTAAAAAAGAACCTAAGAAAATTGAGATATATTAGCTCTTGAACCTCCGCTGCACTAAAACCAGACTAAAATCACAAATTAAGCCAACTCTCAAACCAAAACTCTAAATCACTTAAAATTTGATGTGCATCTTCTATAAGATGTCAGGAACATATCCCAATCAATAATTAAGAGAATTATTGCCAAAGTTCTGACTTTTTTCGTTTGAAGGAAAGTTACACCAAAACTAGGCAACAAAGGGAAATCTTGATCTGCTTTTACTCGTAAGTTTTTGATAATCTAGATAATCTTAGATGGGTTCTCACATATCATAGGATGAATTCAATCTAAATCACCCACAAGAACAAAACCTCAAAATCAACCTTCTCTTGAGCCAAACCAAACAATCACGAAAACTTACAAATAACTAGTGTTTAGATGGATGAGATGTAGTCTCCAAGAGACATCTTCATCACTCACACATCCATGGTATATAACAAGATCAAGAGGAGAAGGGGAAGCATAAAAAACCAAGCCAACTTAGGATTTTATCACTTGAGTACAAGAGGGAAATACTTGGATGAAAATTTATCTCTATTGATACTAGGAGATAAATGTTTACAGCCACTCTCTAGCTACACACAAAGCCTAAAGATAACAAAAAAGTTCAGTTACAAGAGCCTCTCACATCTCCCACTAGGTTCTTGCCATGAACCCTAACTCTCCTATCAAAGGCTTAGACTAAATCCCCCAAAAGCTTAACCTAGCCACATCTCTCCGTCATTTTATATGAAAGCTTATAAAGAAAAATGTAACCAACACCTTTAGTTGAATTTCATCCACTTATATAGGCTAGCTTGTTAACCTAACACCATATTGTGTTTTACATTTGCACATGCATCCTTCTCAAAACGCTCACACCCATTAACTCATTAGTGAATCAACACTTGATCCACTTCATATTTTCAGCACATACAAGACCTAAACCAGTTAGGTCAATGCCGCGATTTCGCACACTGCCATTTTTCTGATAATAGGTAATTTACCAAAATGCCCCTCTACCGTCTTTTATGAAGCTTTTCTGCTTTCTTTGCTACAAAGTATCGTCCATACTTCACCATTTTTTATGTGGTCCTAATGACTTGTCGTCAAGTCTCTCACATGTCTAGATCCCCTAAGCCATCCTCACTTACAAACAATCCAAGTCACTTAGCGCACCACATGGTTCTTCTCACACATGACGGATATTGGCTTCCTTGATTGCTCTGGACCTCAGCTCCTCCCTGAGTTTAGTCCCGATCCAACTTGTTGCTGCCTATCATATCCACTGCTGATAGCCCCCGCTCTGGTTTCTCATCATCCTTGCTTGTAACCACTCCACAAGTCTAAGTTATTTTCGGCAGCTCCTTGATCATCTGGGCCTCAGCTTCTCTTGAGCATAGTCCCGATCCCTTAACCACTTTGGACTTAAGCTCTCCTAGCTTAGTCCTAGTCCCGTCCACATATGACATAGCTCCGAATTCCTACAATCAACAACAATAAGCAAATCGTCATATAGCACCGCACAATACACAAAAGTCATCATTTGGCACAATAAGTCCATACAATGCATCATGCAAAATGTATGCAACAAAACCACTGATCCTAAACTTAGAATCAAACATTAAACCCTCTGTGCATACAAACAACGATCTAGGTCAACCAAACTTATTGCGAACCTCGGATTACCCAAAACCCAGCCGAAGCAACCAGCTCAGCTAGTCCGACTGCATGCCTGTAGCGGACAGATCGCTGAGAGCAACCAGTTGAAGTGGAAATCAATACCGGTCTGACCGCTAGAGACCTCCGGTTTGACCGCCACCTCTTGGCCAGTTAGATCGGCATGGCTGCAGGTTGACCTACAGAGATTCCAAAACTCTGACAAATTACAAGATTTTCAACTTACCCAAATACCAAACTCAAACTCTGTAAACTTTCTGAACTAAAAGTCAATTACTCATCTCATTACATCCATAGGGTGACCTCCGCATGATCTCACAGAAGTGTTACTAGGCTATGGGTCTAATGGGCTGAATTTGTTGCTGAATTGGTCAGCTAGGTTTTAATTTCATCAAGCTTAACGTGCTCAACGAGCAGCTTGTGAGGAGCTCGTTAAGCAATCGAGGAGAAGTGCTTGTTAAGTTTGGCTTGCTTATGGCACAAATTCGAGCTAAGTCGAGTTAAGCCCTTAACAAATCTAAGCTAGCTCACGAGCTTTGAGCTTTATCTGCACCCCTAAACGTTTAGTTAGTGCGTTCTTCACCAAAGCCGCAGCGACGTAACTGTGTGTTCTGTTGCAGTCTTCTTGGAGACGCTTCAGACTTTTCCCCAAACGAGCCGTAGCCGTCGTTTAAGTTGTATGCGATCCTACTTGGAAAGAATGCATGCATGCGTGTTTTCGATCGGTGATTCGAAGAATTCTTTTCACCCTTTTTGACTCGTCAACAATTGATGGCCCAGCCGCTGGTTGCAAGTAGTTCAAACAGCCAGTCCAAATTGATGGTCCAATCATAATTGACATCACATCATGAACGCCGATATCAGGCAACAGTCATGGCCAACCTACGTCCTGTTTCTAGGGATCTCACGAGAACTATACTACGTCGGATTTGTTTGGAACACACAAATTTCATATGAAATAGTTCATTGTTAGCAAATAGAAAACTTCGCGTGCCACGAAATTCCTACTTCCCAAGAGTGCCCTGTGCTCTCAATAAGCTAACCAAGTATATGTATTATTGGTTGATATCGATACATTTGTTCTTAGACTTTGGGTGGTATATATATGGAAATCTACCAATAACCAACCCAAAATGAGATGAAGCAACGTGCGTGCGCGTATTAGCATTTTCGATGTTTTTTTTCTCTCAGAGACCAGATGGCAACCACGAACATGGTCGAATTCTTTTGTGCTTAAAGTTTAGTGTTATATTTGTATTGTTTAGGGCAGTTCCAATGGGTGGTTTCTATGACATTAAATAAG
The DNA here is from genome assembly GCA_036346575.1 of Dendrocalamus sinicus. NCBI lineage: Eukaryota > Viridiplantae > Streptophyta > Magnoliopsida > Poales > Poaceae > Dendrocalamus > Dendrocalamus sinicus. The sequence continues at coordinate 12,756,652 of CM070647.1, read as the reverse complement.
GTGTCAAGTAGGCAAAATGCTGATGTGTCATTGGAGTTAAGGAGAGATAAGGAAATGGTTTCTTAGGCCAATCTGAGTTTCATCTGCATTTAATAGGCCGCCACATAGGTTTTTTTGATGATATGGCAACATTTTTAAGAAGAGAGAGAAGAAGTGAGTTTCATCTAGATGAAACTCTCTTGGCACAATTACCAACTCTATATGAGTCATGAAATTAAATGTCTATGAAACAATAGAATGAAACTATGCATTGAGGATGGATGTTTCATTTATGTTTCATTTCATTTTACATAATGTGGCAGTCTTGAAAATAACGTCATGAAACTCTCCACTGAGAATAACCTTATACAAGAAACCATGTCTACACGGGAACCAACATAGAAAGAGCTGTGATAGGTAGATGATAGGAGAGAGAAGATAGATGATTGGATGAAAATTTTATTTGTAGAAACTATCTATTGGGAGTATAGTTTTCATGAGTAGTGTCTACATTAATTAGCAAGTATAGAAACTACCTCATAGTTTCTGCATTAGGAGTGCCCTTATAGTAACTAGTTTTTAAAAGGTACGTTTTTTAAGACGGAGTTAATAAAAAAATTGTAGTAAAAAGTATATTGAGTTCAGCTGTATCGGCCAAAATCGCATGTGACTATTTTTCTCTACATACTAACTTTTACAAATAATTATAATTTAAATATTTAAGTTATAAATCATAAACTATTAGTCAAAAAAAACACACCATAACTCCTAGTCTTTACAGCTTCTGCCTCACGGGTTGCGAAGATTCGCGCAGGGAATAATAAAGTGCAGGCCCAGACCTCTTCGAGAACGCCGGGCATCACATTGGCGAGTTGGCCACGTGCAGGCTGCGAAAGGAAATGGGACACGGGAGTATGTATGCAACGCATGTTAACTCTGTCGCTTTCCGAATTGAACACTTCGACGGACGGATCACCCCGCGACGGCGCGAGCAACCTCGGCAGAATTCCGTGGTGCGTTCTTGATCAAAGCCGTTGGCCGCAGCTACGACGTGTCTGTTATGTTGCTAGTTGCAGACGCTTCCACAAAGGAGCGGAGTCATACGCATTGTTTTGTACCCAAAGGTTATTAAGATGGTAAAGTGAGACAGAGATGAGTCGATCCACTCTTCTTATACCTTTTATGTGGTAAAAGGCAAGACGAGGTGATACCTTACACATATCCTAAGACGCTAATACAACAAATAAAATGAGTATTTTAGTAGCAGTGCAGCACATATGTACTTTGTTGCCAATTCTTGAACCTATGTAGCACTTATCCCCCTTTCCAATTACTCTTCTTCCATGTAGCATCATCCCCTTGCAAGTTTCAACATATAGATTGTTATAAATGTAATAGATGTAAAATGTATTCCAATTAATTGAGTAAATACGAATTGAGTGATATACTTTGTCGACAATCTCTCATCCCTTCTCTTCTCCCAAGTAACAAATAATATTTTATATGGCTGAGAATTAAATAAATATACCTCATATAATACCTTAGGAGTTTAACAAAGTTACAATGTAATAAAGAGAACAAAGAATGAGTCAGGTGCAATTTTTCTGTCAAAAAAAGCAGCCATCTCCCCACTACCGCATCCCCATCCGCTCGCTTATCCCCCACCTATGCTCCCCACATGTGGCGTCGCCTCCCCTCTCGCCGCCTTCCTCCACCTTCTCTCCACTGCCTCGACTCCACCCTCCCCTCCTGCCACCTCGCATCCACCCTCCTCTCTTCGGCCTCTTCCTCCACCCCACCGTTTCTTCCTCCCCGCCACCTTCTTCTCTCTTGTCATCTCTCGGCTCTGGCATGGGCTACCGACGACAGCGGCTCTCTCCCCTCTCCCACTCAGCTTCGGTGGCGATGTGTGGCGCGGGTCTTTGTCGATGGCGTGGCTTTGCGGCCACCACAGATGTAGCTTCCCGGAGGCCGCTGTGTGGGTGGCTCTGTGGCGGCGTCCCAGTAGAGGAGGCGACCGCGACACGGCTCGGTGGAGGGAAACGACGCCCAGTGTTCCCAGGTGCCCTGGGCGAACGGCCTCGACGTTGCTCTCCAGTTGCCAGAATGCCTAGGCGACACCATAACAATGTAGACGCCTCAGTCACGCACGGTAAGACGAGACGACGCCTTAACACCCGAGACCGCTTTACCGCTTAGGCGATTAAGCGACGCCTTAATAACCCTATTTGTAACAAGGATGAGATCCTATCCGACGAATGCATAGTAGTGTCCAACGGCAAATCCTTTTGTAACAAGGATGAGATCCTATCCGACAAATGCATACTAGTGTCCAACTGCAAACTTCCCAAGTTTCTTCAATAGACTTTGGGCCTGTTCGGTTGGTGAGAAGCCGGTCGGCTTCTCGCAGCCGCTACAGTACCTAACTTTTAAACGGAGTATTTTTTTCAAGATGAGATCTATAAGTTAAACGTAGTACACGTTAAAAGCCCAACATTTGTACCAGTCAAAATCGCAAGTGAGTATCGATTTCTCCGTAATCTGTACCGTAAACAGCCAAAATTCAAAAATTTCAGTCAAAAGCCATAAGCCGCAGCAAAAAAGAATAGGCCCTTTCTTCGGGTACGACTTTGCCTCCCTTCCAGCACGCTACCCCTGTTAGAACTAGAACTCTAGAAGAGGCGCCTTGTTCCAAGAAAGAATATGTGGTCGTGACATGATCATCTGTGGCTACGTTGTTTTCGGTATGCCGAAAACTCCCGATCTTTTTGATTTGTCAACAATTCAATTGATGGCCCTACCAATGGATGTCATTCAACAACCGGTCCAAATTGATGCTCGAATCATGACATCAAACCAAGAAAGTCAAGGACTCAAGGTCATATAACAGCGATGGTCGAGATCCTGTTTGTAGCGTGGAAAATTCATACATTTTAAATGGGTTGTAGCCTCCACAAGAAATCAATATCAGACTTGGTGATCAGTTGGGCTTAAAAGCTCATGGCTGAAAACACTGCAGCTGGCTGAAAAAACACTGTAGCTGACAGAGACTTATTTAGCATAATTAAATTTAAAAATATAAAAAATATGTTAGCCTATTACGTATAATACAAATAAATACAGTAAAAAAAAGAACTGGCAAAAAATCTCAACAAAAAACCAAAAGTTCAGAAAAAGACGAAATTTATGAATAGTGAAAAATAAGCTGAAAGCCAAAAGCTTAAGCCCAACAGTGCAGATAGGTGGACATACAGATCTATATACATAACCGACCCAAAATCCCACTTTTTCTCCCTCCTCTTACGAGACATCTTCGATGCCGCACAGGCTGAATTACCCAATTATGTTTTGATTCACGTTGAATTAACCTTCTTCAACAATGCAATGAACCTACTCCATAATCTTGCCAAGAATATTTAATTGCCCGAAACTTTGGACTTCTACACTACACAGGACCTAGATCGATCCCAAATTTCCATAAGGTCAAAAGATGCGCCAAATGCATTAACCTCCTATCCACCGCGAAGGATCGAGGCATCTCAGGTAGCCTCATTCATTCAAACTCTAGTCTCGAACCGGCCGAGACTATCCACGTTACGACATTGACTCACTGAACGTAAGAAGAAGAACCCATCGTATCACTGCTTGCCAATCACATGGATCCCTTCTTGTCTCCCTATAAATGCAGCCACTTCCCGCTCGTTTCTCTTCAGCGCCAGCCCAAGAAACGGTTGCTCGCGGCTCCAACCTCTGGAGACAGTCTGATCTGCCACTGCACCACACCATGGTGTGGAGGAAGAAGAGCGGCGGCGAGTCGCCCGGCGCCTCGCCGTGCTACGACGACGAGGACGAGAAGGTCCCGAGAGGACACGTCCCGATGGTCGCCGGCGACGGCGAGCGCGTGCTGGTGCCGGTGAGGCTGCTCGGGGACCCATGCATCGCGGAGCTGCTGGACATGGCGGCGCAGCAGTACGGGTACGGCCAGCCGGGCGTGCTGCGGATCCCCTGCGACGCGAGCCACTTCCGGCGGGTTGTCCACTGCGCGATGCAGAGAGCCGGCCAGGCGGCATGATCGAGACCTGACAAGTACATGTGGAGCTATACATATATACAGTGTAGAGAGAGATTGTTCTTTCATAGATCGATTCTTTCATTGAATGTATGACTAGCTGTTTATTTACAAAATAGGAGCGATCTGAAGCAAATTATGTTGTTAAACTTGAGAGGAGTGCAGAGCTGTAAAAGAAAGAACTTCAGAGATGTGCACAGCTTAAGACATTCTGTCGAGGCAAATTTAAGATAATTCCAAAAGCAAATTCAGGATAATTCTAAGAGCAAAATCAATATAAAATTAAATAGCAAAATCATGATAAGTTTGAAAACAAATTTAGGATAAGTTTGAAAGCAAAGCAGCATAATTCCAAGAGCAAAATTCAAAATAATGATTTTCTCTACTTTTTTTCTTGCTGATTTTAGTAAAAGGCATACGCTAATTAAGCAGGTGGTGAATCACATGATACTTGAGGAGGTCATCGAGGAGATAAAGAGGAATATCAAGGGGCATCCCTCTTTACGTTTAGCCTGTAGTTATCTCAAAAAGTAAAGAGAATTGAATAAAGCTAGGAAGTAAGACTAAATAAATGAGTAAGGCCCAACATGACTTTACTGCATGCATGCTGCTTTCAAGGTATTGTACACTGTGCTCTTTGGTGTTCCAGATGGTGTACTCTTGATCCGATCTCGTTGAGGTGTGAGCGCCAACAAACCAAAAAGCGTGCATCCGAAAACAGGGATTTCCGTTATTTCTTTCCTATAAATCTCTTTTGCTTCTTTTTCCCTCTTGTAAGCTTGTTACTTTGTTTAGCTTAGAGCAAGTCTTATAATACAGCCTTCAGCTGACTGTATGGATACTTACAGCCCAATTATCAGCCTACTCATATAGTAGTTACAGCCAGCTGAAGGCTATATGATCTACCCCTTCCTCTCACAAAGTTTCTTGGTTCTTGTGCTTCAGCTGGCTGTAAGCTTACAGCCCACCTCTCTTCTCTCTCCTCCTCTCTCTCCTCCACCTCAACATACAACTAGCTTACAGCCTCTTATAATACTTGCTCTTAATTTCTCCCACTGCGTTCGGACTCTCACCGGCGCATGGAATTTACAAAAAGAACATACAACAAAGAAATTCAGAGTTGCCTTGTGAAAAGTTTCCCTTGTTTTTTGTAAAGCACCAAACGACTTTGTTGTATTAGAGGATCCGAATCGGATCAGATCTGGTTTTTTCGACCGTTTGAAGAATTCAACCAAAAAAGCCATGCAACTGATAAGATGTTTTGATTTGGATTATCTTTGAGTTCGTAATAGACTCTGTACCGACCCGCATCAACGTGGTGTTTTAAGGTGCATGTGCCAACTAGAGTCGGACATGACTACTTGACCCGCTTTTGACTACAACTCTACAACGTTATCTTCTGAGACTCTCCGAGCGAGGTGCTGTTCCCATCTATGAAAAAGTTATTATTTTAGTTTCTGATAAGTATCTGTTTTGTTACTGACTGGAACTCTGCTATTTTTCTTATCTAGGACTTTTGTTCCTAAGACTATTTATATCATGTGTAATCTACCTGGTAAAGGTGAAGAATCACATATACACCAAAAGCGTTATGTAACTCCTCCTCGTATATTGATTTCGTTGATTATGCGTTCATTGTGTTTTACCTAAAAGGGTTTTCATGTTTAAAAAATCCCTGTCTTATATTCTTGATTGTTCTTGCGCTCTGTCTTATCAATTTTATATCAGGTCAAATACTTCTTGAACCGAAAACGAGATACTAATCCAACTCATTGACATGGCAAATTTAGCGTTCGCTAAGATACATTGTGGATGCTCTCGCTGCGCAATTCGGCTCTGTAGCTTGGTCGCTTGCTGCATGCACGATGTAGGATTAGAGGTGTGAGTTCGGGTGAGCTTTTTCGTGTCAGTTCAAGGTCCAGTCTGGCCCGGCACAGGCCCGCTAAAGATCGATAACAATATTAACTGAAGGATTTTGAGATTATGCAGGTGTACGTTGATCTCGAACGCATGAATGATTTAGACATTAAGGAGTAGTTAGCATGAACACATGTTTCTACTGTATTATTTTTCTCACTCGGGGAGCCTCATTCTGGGCGTAAGTTTTTTTAACGAGGGAGTAACAGTGTATCTACAAAATATGAAGAAAATATCACTTTTCTCTGAAATATTTACGTGCTCATGTCTTTACGTAATTAATTCAATTTAAACGAGATTTTTAACGAGGCAGCACGCGAGGAATGAAGATGGTGGCCGCCGTCACCACTGTTGCTGCCGCCTCCTCTGTCTACAATTGTGCAGGGCTAGGCAAAGGCTGGCACGGCATGATACCAACCCGTCATGTTTTGGGCCCTACCGAGGCTTCACCGGAGACGAGGCGAGCCGGCACGGCAAAGTGGCTGGGCCAAGCTGACTTGACGCGGCCCAAAGCATACCAGGTCTGTGCTATGTCGGGCACGACACGATAAGATGGCCGGGTCGAGTCGGCCCGAAGCACGCTAGGTCTGTGCCGTGCCGACACATGGCACAAATCCCACCTCTAGTAGGATTTCATACCTCAAACGCTTCAAATTTCAACGGACTTTATTTGTTTAACCAGATATTCAAATTAAGCAACGGTCAATTACTGTCAGTGTTGTAGGAAATTCTGACCACGTATTGTGGACCTTTTCTTGATCTGAAAATGATTACATCGCCTTAGCATACAGGAGCGCTTATATTATATTTTTATTAGCTTGATTGACTTCTCATCGAAGCACGTGTTATACTCGGAAAAGGTCAAATTTGTTATACTTGATCTGAAGAGGATTCCATTGCCTTAGCATGCAGGAGCACTTTATATAATTTTATTAGCTTGATTGACTTTTAATCCAAGCACGTGTTATACTTGGAAAAAGAGTAGGTGAGAACTGAGAAGCTACGCCGCGTATCCAAATGAGGAATGCTTGGAACGCTCGGGGCTCGGGCAAGCGGCAGCAGCCAACCCTGCCGTTTTCCCGTCCTTGATAAAAATAGTTTGATTGCACATGTTTGGGGAACAACACTTATTTTTGGCCAGAGAGTACTAGACTAGGGTCTTATTCTTTTTCAGTTTTTCTACAATAGCTAGCTTTTAAACGAAATTTTTTTAAAGATATAGGCCCTATTTGTTTCCACTTAAGATTATTATAATCTAACTTATAGATGGGGATTATATAAGCTAGCTTATAATAAGCTGGTGGGAAATAAGCTGTCAGGTGTTTGGCAGCCTGGATTATCAGAGTTATGGATTGTTGTATTCAAATGTTTAAAGCCTACAATGCCCTGGGAGAGAGAGGCACGGGAGTTGGGGGTTGGATGAATGGCAAAGGTGGGTAATATTCCTAAAGTTTTATGGTCATTAAGATAAAAGATGGATCTATAAGCTGAAATAAGCTCCTTTTTGAGCTTATTAGATTACAATAATCTGGGCTATTAGATTATAATAAATTATCTTATAATCTGGGCTGTTTGTTTCCACTTATGATTTATAAGTTAGATTATAATAATCTCAAGTGGAAACAAACAGGGCCATAGTCTACTAGTTAATTGTAGTACATACTGTACTGACTTCATTTATATTGGCAAAAACCGTACGTGAATTTCTGTTATTCTATAATCTCTCATGTGACCAGCCCAAAAGCCACAAACCGCAGGTAAAAGTCATAAGTCACAGTAAAAAAGAACAGACCCTAGATTACCAGAAAGAAACATCGATTGCACTAAAGATATAGATAAATGAAATTCGTAGGACACAAAACTACAGATGTTCAGCATAACATAGTTGGTCTTGCGATCGGTAGAACTACCAAGTACCAACCGGTTTGGCTTTGATATTGTCCAATTGGTCCAAGAAGCAGGGAGGAGAATTGGAATACAGTCCGTGACAAGATCTAGGCCATATTCCACCCATCAGTCATCAGTCCACATCATTGACCTGGATGGCGACAACATCCGCGAAGTCCTCAAACTCTCAATACATCAATAATTGGTGCTCCATCGTCCGACCCAGATAGGCATATAGCACTAGCTCCATTTTACCATCTACAATACTTGGTAGAACACGTGCGTTCCTTGGCCATATTCCACGGCCGGATTAATAACCGACCGGTCAAGAACCCACGCCGTAGAGCCGATGGCGCCCGATCTCGAAGACCACCGGTTTTGGTTTCGCTCTTGTCGACGGAGGCCTCCGTTGGAACTCCGCTCCTCTTTCAGCCGCCGGTCAGCGTCGCCAACCAAGACTCTCGACACTTTCCATCACCTTTACTTCCTTCGTTTCTGAATATAAGCGCTGGGCCGTGGCCACCAGGTGCCCGTGCCTGGTTGCTCTGTTGATAATCAAATTTGGCTTGGAACCACAATCATCGTAAAGCCAAAAGCAGGTTAACAAGGGAAGGTTGTGCCTATATCATGGTAGTGAGTAGTTACGACCACGGCAAAGCAAGTCGGAAGCCAGCTAAACCGGTTACGACCATGTTGGTCGTAGTCAAAGGCAGTTACGACCACGTTGGCAGTCGTTGCGACCACGGCAAAGCAAGTTGGAAGCCAGCTGGACCGGTTACGACCACGTTGGTCGTGGTCGATGGCACGACCATATCATCTTTAATCGGAAGCCAGCTGAGTTGACTACGACCACGTCGGCCACCACGTTGAGATCTACGACCACGGTGAAGTCTACGACTACGTTGGAGGCTACGACCACGGTGGGATCTACGACCACGTTGAAGGCCACGATCACGTTGGAGTCTATGATCACGTAGAAGTCTACGACTGCATTGGAGGCTGCGACGACCACGATTGGCCACGATCAGAAGTCTGGTTCACAGTTGATGACATCAGGGTTGATAGTCGGCAACCGAACTTACGACCACGATGAGAAGTCGGTAGCTTACGATCACGTTATAACGAGAAGCGGTAGCAACTCCGACCACATTGAAGGAAGTGAACGTGATCGAAAGGGTGGTTCGACCACGTAAAAATCTTGATCGCCAAAGATCACCGCGTGCTCATTGAAGGTTTCGATCACGATATTTTGAGCGGTGAAGGAAAGACAACAGCAGCGATACAATGGAGCGGTCGTAAACTGCTACAGTAAGTTTACGATCACGAAGGAAAACTGATTGGTAAAGCAATAGAAGGATCGGAATCGGTCGTAAGCATCCAGAACCAGTCATAAACGATTCTAACCAATCGTAAACAGCCCTGGGAAGTCGTAAGAGACACTGACCGGTTATCGTAAGTTGAGAAGGTCAGTACGTGCCAAAGGCGATTCCGACCATGTTAAAGGAAGTAGGCATGGTCAAAGGGATGTTTTTTGGAATGGTCGTACGGCATCAAGAGCACTCGGGATCGGTCGTGGCGATCTTTGGCTGGTCATAAACGATCTTGGGAAGTCATGACACGCGCGGCAATAGTTTGGAAAGGATCAAGAAACAATCTTGAAGCGATCTCTGCCGCGTGGTAAAATTGCAACCGAATAAATTAAGATAAGTTTTATTCGGTCTGGACTCTGATTCGATTCAAATAACTGTTGTTTCCAAAAGAAGCTAGGACCAGCTTCCCCCTATATATATGTGTGTAGGGGTTACGGCGATTGACAACACACAATCGAAACTCATCTATTACATTATTTTGCAATCTGCTATTTTTTCCTCTGCCCTATTTTGCTTCTTATTCTTCATTGTCGTTTACTTTGTTGCGATAACGAATCACAAGGTCCTAGGGGCGGTCAGGCCGACCTAGGACAGCCCATCGCCGCCGCTCGCCCTGACGGGGTCCCTCCCGGGTGCGCGGGGTGTCGGGTCTCAAGAGCTCTCGTCGGCGTGTCCTGCGTATCGCGCTCCCGTCGAGACTCCTCCGGCGACGTGTCCTGCGTATCGCGCTCGACGTCGGGGGCACACGGTGACGTGTTCGTGTGCGAACATGCTCCTGCAAGCCGGCATCAAGAAAACCTACCTGCACGGCTGCACGTACGTGCGCATCACAAAGCGCACGTACCGTATGAGGATGGCCAAGATGCTGTGGAGGAGGAAGGGGAGCGACCGCGAGGGAACCTCAGCCGCGCGCTGCGTCCGCGGCGCTGGCGACGGGAGGATCCCGAGTGGGTACGTGCCGATGCGGCTAGTCGGCGACGGCGAGGAACACGAGAGGGTGTTGGTGCCGCTGACGCTGCTCAAGGAGCCGCGCATGGCGGAGCAGCGGTACGGGTACGGCCAGCAGGGCGTGCTGCGGATCCCCTGCGACGCCCGGCGTTTCGAGCAGATGATGAGCGTCGCGTCGCGTGCAAGGCCAGACAGATAGCTAGAGCGCTTGCGTTGTGTGCAAATGCAATGCAAACCTGGCTTACGAAAAAATTTTGGGAGTGTATATGTACCCGGATGTTTTCTTTCTAATTATCATCCAAATTTATGATCTTTGGATTAGAGATCAAGAGCTCCTTGTTTTTAAAGGGAGAGATTTTTTTCAAAGGGGAGGGGGTAGAATTCAAGGGGAGGGAGAAGAATTCATGGCCATTGGATCTCTAATTCAATGGTCCTAAATCTGAATGATAGTTAGAAAGAAAACATCCAGATGACGTTTAACAAAACCAAAAAAATTTTGTTCCGAAAATGGACTGGCTTTCATTGATTCGTGCGATTGGTTGGTTCTCACCTTCTTGTATTCGTCACGACACTTGTGTGTGCAGCTCTTTTTTCTGGGAGAGGAATCTGTGCCCTAACTTCTTTTAGGATACTGTCTTAAATATTAGGCCCTGTTCGGAAAAAGCAGAGATTTCATTGGAATTTTAGTATACAGTTAATTTCCTTTGGAATTAATAAAAATTCTCGTTTTTCAATTTCAGCGGAAAAGCCTTTTTTAATTGTCTTTAGTGGAAGTTATGCTTGTTCTTTTTTTTTTGAGAGGGTACAAAAGCAGACGTACACACAATTCATATTCTCTACACGCACACACATGCTTGAATTTTTTTTGAAAGCAGCCGGCCTTATAAAGTACGGGCACACGCTTTTCCGTTAAAAGCGCACACATGTGTATTTTATGCTAAAGATGAGCATGGACGTCGACCTGAGAGCTCAAAGATAGACGAGCAAGAGAGCGTCACACGCTCGAGATCAACTGAGCAACGCTGTTCTCATGTCTGTTCTTATTCGGGAAAGGAAATTATAAATTGGGCTGTATGGTTTGCGGTTGTTTTGCGGGCCTAGCAGGACAGCGTTGGCTAGGCGCATGCGCACGCTGCCGTCAGCCACTGAGAATGGCCGCGCTCTGATTTCAGCTCTGGAGCTCTGACAGATATCTTGCAAGCATTTTTCATCGACAAAAAGATCATGTAAGGTTTCCTACCTCTTGAATAAATAAACGGATTTGATAAACATTGCGTACCTGTTATTGAAGCAAAAAAAAAAAAACAAGGTACCATTTGGGCCGTTGGATCTTGATGACTTGATCGAACATTGTCAGACTATCAGGGTTCGATGGAGTTATGGTGCAGGATTTACTGAGCCTAGCTATAGAGGAAGAGGGGTGGTGGAGCCACCGACCGTGGGTTTGTGGTAGCGTGGTTAGTGGAGCGGGACAGCGGCGACTCTAAGAAAGGTATTGGACAGAACAATGGGGGCGACTGATCCAATGGCAGTGAGTGTGGGATCAAGAAAGAAGCCTTGACGACGATAGGGAGGTGTTGGAGGGACGGAGGAGGAGGTGAGACTTGAGAGGCGCCGGTCTCTAGGCTAGTGCCAACAACCATGGCGGGGGCCGAGTAACATTGGCAGGCATCGTTAGTGCTGGTGGCCGTGCCAAGAAGGGTAGCTCACGCAGCGGTGGTGGTGGTAGTGGGGTGAATTTGATGGGGGTCGTTTTCATTCCTAGGTTAGTGTAGGACCGAAATGGCGACAGAGGGGGGGTGAATGTCGATCTTTAAAAATCGCCCCCAACAAGTATCCTTACTTAAGCTTCTTCTCCAATAGCTATGGGAGCTATGAAGATAGAAAATAAGACCTCACCGGAAAACACGAGACAAGGAAAACCAGATCCAAATGTAAGCGGTCAAGAAAAATAAAATCGAGAAAGTCGGATCGCAAGCGGTAGTACCGCTGAGACGAGCGGTAGTACCTCTGAGCGGTAGTACCTCTTCAGGAGCGGTGGTACCTCTGAGCGCTAGTACCTCTCGAGGAGCGGTAGTACCGCACGACGATCGGACTTGTCCGAACGTTTCTTCGCTGCCGATCAGACTGGTCCGAACATAACCGGTAGTACCGCTAGGACGAGCGGTAGTACCTCTGAGCGGTAGTACCTCTCGAGGAGCGGTAGTACCTCTCGAGAAAATCAGCAAACAGGATTTTCTACAAAATGAGAGATTCGCAATGATTCTTGGATTCTTGACTTGGGAAACTTTGAGGATAGCTAGGGAACACTCCCAGAAGAATAAGCCAAGAGCCAATATCAAGAAAACCCCTCCAAGAAACAAGAATTTCAGATTTGGGTAAAAATCTGAATTTTTGCACAACCCGAGCCAAAAATCAAACTACTCCCCAACCGTTGATCCTTTGGCTATGAAATTTTGAGGGTAGCTAATTAATAGCCTCTGGACTCTTCATACCAAATTTCAAGCCATCTCAACAAGGGAATCAAGAGCAGCTCCAAACCCTATAAACTGAGTTCATGAACAGAGGAAGGCCAAAACTGAAATCTGAGAATTAAACCAAGTTTGCTCTTCGGGAAATCGATCAAATGATCTTGTGGCACTAACCCATTATAGAGCAACCCATTTTGGTCCTTCCCAACAAGCAAGAACTCAAAGATAAAAAAGCTCAGAAAACAACCAAATGAACATCGAAGAACAGAGTGCACAGAGCAGAATAAAAACTTCAGATTTCATTCCTTGGATCAAATGGAACACAAAGGAGTCCCGATACGCATGTACATTCGGAGGAATGATTGATTACAAGACTCTCCACTCAATCCCTCTCCTCTCCAAGCCAAGAACTCAACCCATACATGCTTGAGAGGGGGATGAACACACTCTGGACACTCACCTAGAACACATCGTAGGGGACAAGCAGGGAGCACACCTCTGCCTCCTCCACCCACTCTCAACAACTAAAGCCTAAAGCCAAAACAACCACTAAAGCCTATTTTGACTAAAGGAAACCCTAAAAACCCATGAAGTGCTCAAGGGGACATGCAGCCCCTCCTCTCCTTTTATAGCCCATGGCTAACGGGTCTCCGCCCGTTCGCGGCTAAATCCAACGGAGCTCGCTCCCGCTGTGCGCCTTGCGAATTTCCCGATCGCCTCCCGCACCTTCCGGTAGCTTCCGCGCCTTGTCTCGCACGCCGCAACCACCTCGAGTCCACGCTGTCTTCGACACATCCCGACCGTTCGACCTCGGCGCCACTGCGCCTAGTCCGGTCCACCGTGTCTCGCCACGACTCCACTCGACGTCCTGCAGCCACCACAGACAAGAAACACGTCAAATAGCACCGCTCGACACATGAAAGCGTAATTACCATCACACTTACCACAGATGAAGTCCAAACCTGTCAAAGCATTAGAATATGCATCCTAAGCCCAAAAGACCAAGTTTGACCAAAGGTCCGACCGAGCCCGATTGCGCCACGCAACGTCAAGGTCCGAACCACCCAAACCAAACTCGACTAACCTAAACCCTTGTCAATTACTCATCACTCTCATGGGATCACGACCACATGGTCTCTCAATCTCCCCCTTGATGAGTATATTGACAAACTCAGAAAAAGCATTTTAAGAAGAGTTTGATTTGAGGAATCCAACATGGTCCAAAGAATCAAATGAAGCTAATGACCATGTCGACAGAAGGAACACTAGAGCAACAACTGAAAGAGCAAATTAATCTCCAAAGCTCTAAAATGATCCCAACTAGCTTTTTCTTCTCTATTCTCCCCCTTTTGGCAATAAACGCATCAAGAATGCAAACGAGAGAATATGACATGTCAATGGATGAATATGGCTGAAGTTTGTTTATCCTAAGCATTTAGAGCCATGAGAATTATCCAATATGACCAACAAGTACTACACCAAGCCATAACTCAATAAAACGCTATCTAGATCATGACAACATATATATAAGCCAGCTAGAACACAAAGATGACAATCTGAAAATGAAGTGCATTATGTGAGCAAGTCAAGTCATCAATGAGAAAAGTCTAGCTAGAGACATCCAAGGATGATGCAGGCCATGTCAATAAGCTAAGCGTAACTAAGAAGCTCAAATTGAGACCAAATAGAGTGCTACAAGTCCGAGAATGAAACATTTGTAGTAGTACTTAATTCTTGTTTTAGCTTAAGCAAATTGAGCACAAATGACATATTTTCTTTTGAAACTGAAGGTTGTTGACAACCAGATTTTTGTTTTGTCATGTGCTAGACCTCAAGCCTTATGCGACTACTCCAAGCGAAAAGCTTAAGAAGATAGTCTAGGTCATCCAAAACTCCCCCTAAGTTCATGGCAAGTGCAATGGCAAGCCGTCTCATAGGAGAGAATTGGTGAGATCAGTTTTTTCGCACAAAAGAGATCTTTTTGCATTTTAACATGCAGTACTAACTTATGCATCATCAAAAGACTACAATAGCTCAATCTAAGGCTCAATAGAGATTCAACGCTCAACTTAGCCTATTTGACATGGCATGAATCATAAAAGGATAGCTCAAGAAAGACTAGACTCAAATGTGAGTATGACAAGTTTTAGTTTCAGTTTAGCAATTTTAATTAACTTATCATGGCAAAAGCTAGTCTACACATATGAAGTCATAATAAAGCTAGCAAATAAGCACAAGTCATGGCAAGGTGTAAAGCATATAAGCATGTCACACAGGATAATAATCAAGGCTCAATGTAGTTATATTACAATGCGAGATGCTAAAAAGCAAGAAAATCCAGCTCCCCCTCAACATGAGATGCAACTTTTGGTTTAAGTTGAGTTAAGTCAATATTACGCTCCAGAAGCTCCCAAATGAACTCCCCCTGAACCAAAGCAATAAAAATGAGAAGCTGGGAAAGAAAATCCAAACGGGTAGTCCTTAAAGCATAGATAAGATGCAGAGGATACTAGGACTCAGACAGACTCTCATCTACCCCATATGACTCCAGGACTATCAGCTGACTGTCTAGCACACACACTAGAGAGCAAACACGTACCCTGTCTACCTGAGGGTGGCCCAACCCTCGCTAGAACCTACAAGCAGTGAGTGAGCTCAACCTAGTGAGATAAGAACCAGCATCCTAGAATCACAAGATAAAAGCAGAAGTCTAAACAGCTAGACAAGAGAAGCACTCTAATCTATGCTAGGAGGACTAATCCCAAATGCACCCAAAATGCAATGCAACAGTAAGGAGTAAGAGCATAAATAAAATAGTAAAGCAGTAAAACCCAAAGCTCCCCCTCACTACAGTCCATAAGGACAAACCACCCCAAGCTCTCCCCGCAGAGCTGAAAACCTCGAACTATCCAAAGGCTTGGTGAAGATGTCAGCCAACTGGTGGTCACTCTCCACAAACTGGAGCACTATATCACCCTTCTCTACATGGTCTCTAAGGAAGTGGTATCGGATATCAATGTGCTTGGTCCGAGAGTGCTTGCTGGGGTTTTAGCAATGTTGATAGCGACGTGTTATCACAAAAGAGTGGAACAACTGTCTAAGGCTAACCCAAAGTCCCGCAGGTCGAAACCATCCAAAGTACTTGGCTCAGCACTGGCTGCAAAGAAACGTACTCGGCCTCTGCGGTGGATGTGTGCAACTCCGATCGCTTCCTCGAAGACCAGAAACAAGAGAAGTGCCAATGAATTGGCGGTGCAGAGGTGCTCTTCCTATCTATCCTACACCGCAAAGTCTCGCATCCGAGAAGGCTCTCAAGGAAAGACAGATGAGGAGGAGTACCGATACCATAGTCAATGGTAGCTCGAAGGTACCGAAGATGCGCTTCACCGCTCGGGCGGTGAGATCGCGAGAGAAGCTCAAATCGAGCACACGCACACACCGAGAAGTGTATGTCCGGTCTCGAGGCGATGAGGTAAAGAAGGGAGCCGATCATACTTCGAACTCTTTTTGATCAATCGGCTCGCCATCCTCATCCAGGTCAAGATAGGTTGTAGAAGCCATGGGAGTCGACACAGCTTACCATCGCTCATGTCGGCGTCTCGGAGGTCACGAGTGTACTTTCCTTGATGAAGAGATGTACCCTCCGAGACGCTTGATTTGGAAGCCAAGGAAGAAGGTCAACTCCCCATCATACTCATTTCAAACTCGGTGCTCATGACATCCGAGAACCGTGAAACAGTATGGGAAGAGCCGCCAAAGATGATGTCATCGACATAGATTTGGACGAGCGAGAAGGTCATTGCCATGACGGCGATGAACAAGGTCTTGTCTACTTTACCCATTTCAAACCCATGACTCAACAAGTAGGACTTAAGCCTCTCATACCAAGCTCTGGGGCTGCTTAAGTCCATACAACGCTTTGGAAAGCTTGAAGACATGGTGTGGGTATTTGGGGTTCTCGAAACTGGAGGTCGCTCGACGTAAACTTCTTCCTCAATGACTCCATTAAGGAAGGCACTCTTGACGTCCATCTGGTAGAGCTTGAAACCCTTAGAAGTCGCAAAGGCAAGCGAGATTCTAATGGCCTCAAGTCGAGCTACAGGGCAAGGTCTCCTCGAAGTCTAGACCCTCAACACAGGAAAACCCCGAGCTACCGGTCTAGCCTTGTTTGAATAACCACTCCATCCTCGCTCTGCTTGTTCTTGAACACCCACTTAGTCCCAATAATATTGTGACCTCGCGGGGCTCGACAAGCGACCGCACCTTGTTCCTCTCGAAATTTTCTAGCTCCTCATGCATGGCATTGACCCAAGACTCATCGGAAGAGCATGAGAAACATCCTTGGGCTCAAAGGAGGTAATGAAAGCGAGAATGGAGACAGACTGAGATAAGCCGATTTTGAGCGGGTAACACGCTCGAACAGTCTCAATCATCCGCTCGAGAGGATGCCTTTTACGGATATGTCGGGAGGTCCAGGGATGAGATGAAGAAGTGACCTCTACCTCGTGGTGACGAGGCGGGGGCAGAGCCACTAGCCGAAGGAAGCGAGGGTAAGGGTTGATCACCTTGAGGTACCGTGGAGGAAGGCATCTCAAGGGAGGATGAGGAGCTGGATCGGGTAAACAACCATCGTCTCCATCGTCCTCATCATCCACAAAGATGGTCTCGGATGCTCTAAAGAACACGAGATATCGGCCTAATCCCGACCGGCCTCGTCAAAGGTCACCTCACGTGTCTCTACCATTTTGCTAGACTCGCAGATTCGGACCCTATAAGCCCGAAGAAGGCGAGTAACCTAGAAAGATCCCATCACAAGAACGTGACTCGAACTTATCTAGGTTCCCGGACTTCAGAATAAAGCACTTGCAACCAAACACACGAAAATGAGAGACGCTGGGCTTTCGCCCGTATCTCAGCTCATAAGAAGTGCGGTGCAAGTGTGCCCGAAGAAAAACTCGATTTGAGACATGGCACGCGGTGGCTATAGCCTCAGCCCAAAACTTCCGCGGTGTAGAGTACTCATCAAGCATCGTTCTGGCCATCTCGACCAAGGTACGGTTCTTCCTCTCCACAACGCCATTTTGTTGTGGGACGTGTGGAGAAGAGAACTGGTGCTCTACACCTGTCTCACCACAGAACCTCTCAAAGTAGGAATTCTTGAACTCGTGCCATTGTCATCATGGATCGCTCGTAAGGCACCTGGGAGCTCTACAGAAAGCCTACTAAAAAGACCTCGGAAATGCGAAAACATCTCATCCTTCGAGGCTAAGAAAAACACCCAAGAATACCTCGAGAAGTCATCGACCACAACAAGAACATACCACTTCCCTCCTGCCGATCGCACTCGAGCCGGTCCAAGCGTGTCCATGTGGGCAGTGTCCCGGTGCATCGGTCATAGTGCGTGACCGAGGGTGAGAAGCGGCAACCATCTTGCCGTGCCGGCATGGAGCGCAAACAAGATCTTTGACCATCTTGAGTTTCGGCAGACCACGAATGAGATCGTGACCGCTAACTCGAGTCAAATGGTCAAAGCCTATATGACCAAGTCTCCTATGCCAGAACGAGAGGTCGCGGGACTCAGAAGCAACTAAACACCTGAGAGGATCACCAGAAGACTCAGAAAAATTAGCACGAAAGATCCTCCCATAACGAGAAATCCCGCAAACCAGACTACCCAAAGAATCAAGAATTTTGCAAGCATATTTCTTAAAGCTCACCTCGAAACCGTCATCGGTAAGCTGAGAGACTGAAAGCAAATTATACTGCAGCTTACTAACCAAGGCAACATCCTTAAGAATAAAAGAAGCATTAATGCGCACAGTACCTTTGGCGATGACGCGCCCAGACAAAGCGTCTCCGAAGGTGATCGTCTCATCACCTGGAGCGCGGGCTAGGGAGGAGAACCAACGGGAGTCTCCGGTCATATGACGAGAACAACCGAGTCTACAAGCCAAACCTTCTCCTTCCCTACCCGCGAACCCGAGTCAACGGAGAGTAAAGTCTCGATCTTGGGGTAAATCAAAAGTGATTTTGGCACCCAATACTGAACAACACGTCGAGCAGATGAAGTAGTCAAGCACGACTGACCTCTATCTACCCTACGCTCCCTGTGACTTAAAGAAGCAGAAGGTCCGTGAGTAGACCTGAAGCTGTTGTGGGGTCCGACTGCTACGGGAGAGCGAGTCAGAACACCGGCAACACGCTGATCACGCCGCGGGTAGCTGTCTCGACGGGGGAAACGAGATGTACCCTCAGGACGGCGGAAGACACGATCAGAGGCAGCATGAGGACGAAAAACAGAAAACTCAGAAAAACCAAGTCCTCTATGCTGCCTAAACTCCGCAATAGGAGCAAACCTAGACCTCGTGTTGGTCTTAGGTGTACTCAGGATCTGGGGCTGACCCTGAATACCCCTAAGAGACTCAACACGGTCTCTACGCGCGACCTTGGCGCGCCTGAAGCATCTCTCGATCGAGTGCCCATCCTTCTGACAGAAGGTACAGTGGTACTTCACCTTCTGAGAGGTGGGAGTAGCACGAAGAGGCTTCGCCTTACGAGAGGCCGAAGCAACAGTGGAATCACCTTGCCGTCGAGATCCCTTGGACAAAGCCCGCGATTTGAATTTAACCTCGCTCGGACACAGGCTCAACCTCGATCACACCTCCTAAGATGGGTCCGAGAATAGCGGTGGATGCTTCTCATGTCCTCATAAAAATCATATCCTAGACCTTGATTAAATCTGCAAATTTTAGATGGTCCGAATAAGATTAAGCTTCTTCTTGCCGCCTACAAATCTCTCGAGAGTGTTCATAAGATCCGACACTCCCGAAAGAGAGAGGTGCAGAAGAGCAAGGAGAAGAGGGAACAGCAGGGGGTAAGGGAGCGGATGAAGAACCAATAGCGAGGTACGAATGGCTTGTGCACGCACACCGACTCGAAATGGACAGTCCTATCGCTGCTGCGAGTTGGTTCACGTCGCTAAGCGTCTCAACCTTACCACAGGGCTTCTCCCCTTCTCGGCCACGACAATACAAGCGGATGGTGGCTTCTCTAGTAGGTCATTGGTTAGCTTCACACATTTCTCATCCAATGCAACCAAGTCGATTTTAGTTTGTTACAATTAATGCATGGTGAGCTAACAGGTCCTTAGAAGCATCTTGAGCCAACTTCCTATCATGATCAATCATTTCTTGAAATCTGTTTAGAGACAGCTTCAAGTTCAGCAGTTAGCTTAGGACAGTTCAAGCATGAATCAATCGGCTCAAGCAAAGAAGCTTGTAGTTTAGCAATTTTATGATCTGCCCGTTTTAAGTTCATCTTCAAGTTATTGCACTTTTCACAAGACTCGGGCAGATCAAGGAGCATGGCATAAGGTCCTCTAGCAGTAATGTCCTCAACCTCACATGAGGTGGGAGAAGTAGTCTCATGAGGTGGGAGAAGTAGTCTCATCAGTAGTAAGTAGAGTAACAGCCATCCTACTTAATTCTAACTCAGCAAGCAGACTAACATTCTCCACCTTAAGCACATCAAGCTCAGAAGACAAACTATCATGAGAGGTCCTTAGTTTCTCCATGTCTCCAAGCAAAGCAGGGCATGTATCACAATCGTCACGGAGGGAGCAGATCTAAGTGAAGTAATCTCCGTGACAGTCTATCTACTTCCTTCTCTAACTCGGTACACCTAGACCTAGCTCTAGCATGAAATCCACCTAGCTTAAGAAAGGCATCATTAAGCTGGTCATAAGAAGGAGTACCTCATCCGAGTCGAGTACAGCTCATTGTCGCTCGCCGCCCTCGAGGCCATGAAGCACATCTTGGAGAAGTCGTCGCCGCCATCCTTGGGCTCTTGGTCACCCGTCCGTCGTCGTCGCTCCATCCCTCCACCTCGCCGAGGTCGAGGTCGTCAAAGCGTGAGGACGCGGTGGAAAAGCTTCTTGGCCTTCCCGGTTGCGGAACTTTTTCTTTCCTTGAGCAGTCTTTGAGGGCTTCATGTTGCGTTCTTGTCGGTGTAGTCGTTCTTGCCCGAACCGCGTAATCACCTTTGCCCTTCCCAAACTTGTGGCGGTTGCTCGGATGTGGTTGGGGCCACCACACTCGAAACAAATCACGGGTCCTCCTCTCTTTCTGTCCCTCCTCCCTTTGTAAGCGTGAGAGAATCTTCGAGCAAGGAGGGCAAGCTGCTCATCCGCAAGCTGCTCTAACTGATCATCAGTTATGTCACAGAGAGCAGCAAGGGAGAAACCGCAAGAAGACTCAGAAGAGAGACCAGAAGCTGAAACGGGATCGGTGACCAAAGCCATCGACTGTGACTTCGACCTACGAGAGACAACGTCAATCTCGTGAGTCTTGAGGCGCGAGTACAGCGCGTCAAGAGTCAAGGTCGAGAGGTCTGTCGTGTCTTTGATGGTGGTCACTTTCATCTCCCACACACGCAGATCGAGTGCCGCAAGCATCTGACGAGCGTTGTCCGAGTCAGGGTATGTGAGATCGACCGCTCGGAGGTTGCTCAAGATCTTGTGGAACCGTGCGAAGCACTCATCTAGAGACTCACCAGCAAGCATCTCGAATTTGTTGTATTCCCGCTTGAACTGGTCCTGTCGAACCGTCTTGATCTGGGTGGTGCCCTCATGGTATGCGTCGAGGGTCACCCAGATATCGTAAGCGGACGACAGTGGGGAGATCTGATCGAACTCGCTACGACTCGGGCCCGGATAATGATGTTCCTTGCCTTAGCATTTGCCTCAACATCATGCATATTCCCAGCATTAATGTTCTCATCGGCGGGAACAACAAACCGACCTTGACCTTGCGCCGGATAAGCGTACCGAGCACGGATGTATGTCTCCATTCGGCTCTTCCGAAGGGTAATCGATGCCATCGAAAATGGGCGGCTTGGTCGAGTACTTGTCCGTCGCCATGGCTCTTGAGACCGATTAAGATCTATTGATTAGAGCTAACCGGCTCTGATACCAATTGTAGGACCGAAATGGCGACAGAGAGGGGGGTGAATGTCGATCTTTAAAAATCGCCCCCAACAAGTATCCTTACTTAAGCTTCTTCTCCAATAGCTATGGGAGCTATGAAGATAGAAAATAAGACCTCACTGGAAAAACACGAGACAAGGAAAACCAGATCCAAGCGAGGCGGTCAAGAAAAATAAAATCGAGAAAGTCGATCGCAAGCGGTAGTACCGCTGAGACGAGCGGTAGTACCTCTTCAGGAGCGGTGGTACCTCTGAGCGCTAGTACCTCTCGAGGAGCGGTAGTACCGCACGACGATCGGACTTGTCCGAACGTTTCTTCGCTGCCGATCAGACTGGTCCGAACATAACCGGTAGTACCGCTAGGACGAGCGGTAGTACCTCTGAGCGGTAGTACCTCTCGAGGAGCGGTAGTACCTCTCGAGAAAATCAGCAAACAGGATTTTCTGAAAAATGAGAGATTCGCAATGATTCTTGGATTCTTGGCTTGGGAAACTTTGAGGATAGCTAGGGAACACTCCCAGAAGAATAAGCCAAGAGCCAATATCAAGAAAACCCCTCCAAGAAACAAGAATTTCAGATTTGGGTAAAAATCTGAATTTTTGCACAACCCGAGCCAAAAATCAAACTACTCCCCAACCGTTGATCCTTTGGCTATGAAATTTTGAGGGTAGCTAATTAATAGCCTCTGGACTCTCCATACCAAATTTCAAGCCATCTCAACAAGGGAATCAAGAGCAGCTCCAAACCCTATAAACTGAGTTCATGAACACAGGAAGGCCAAAATTGAAATCTGAGAATTAAACCAAGTTTGCTCTTCGGCAAATCGATCAAATGATCTTGTGGCACTAACCCATCATAGAGCAACCCATTTTGGTCCTTCCCAACAAGCAAGAACTCAAAGATCAAAAAGCTCAGAAAATAACCAAATGACCATCGAAGAACAGAGAGCACATAGCAGAATAAAAACTTCAGATTTCATTCCTTGGATCAAATGGAACACAAAGGAGTCCCGATACGCATGTACATTCGGAGGAATGATTGATTACAAGACTCTCCACTCAATCCCTCTCCTCTCCAAGCCAAGAACTCAACCCATACATGCTTGAGAGGGGGATGAACACACTCTGGACACTCACCTAGAACACATCGTAGGGGACAAGCAGGGAGCACACCTCTGCCTCCTCCACCCACTCTCAACAACTAAAGCCTAAAGCCAAAACAACCACTAAAGCCTATTTTGACTAAAGGAAACCCTAAAAACCCATGAAGTGCTCAAGGGGACATGCAGCCCCTCCTCTCCTTTTATAGCCCATGGCTCCCCGTTACACCGGCTAAATCCAACGGAGCCCGCTCCCGCCTGTGCAGCCTTGCGAATTTTCCGATTCGCCCCTCCTGCACCTTCCGGGAAGTTTCCGCGCTCCTTGTCTCGCACGCCTCGCAACCACCTCGAGTCCACGTCGTCTTCGACACATCCCGACCGTTCTGACCTCAGCGCCACCTGCGCCTAGTCCGGTCCACCGTGTCTCGCCACGACTCCACTCGACGTCCTGCAGCCACACAGACAAGAAACACGTCAAATAGCACCGCTCGACACATGAAAGCGTAATTACCATCACACTTACCACAGATGAAGTCCAAACCTGTCAAAGCATTAGAATATGCATCCTAAGCCCAAAAGACCAAGTTTGACCAAAGGTCCGACCGAGCCCGATTGCGCCACGCAACGTCAAGGTCCGAACCACCCAAACCAAACTCGACTAACCTAAACCCTTGTCAATTACTCATCACTCTCATGGGATCACGACCACATGGTCTCTCAGTTAGCCTAAAATGTATATGATTTGTACAAAAGAAGCAGGTACTGTTGCGTGAACAAATACAACCACATTCATATTTGCTTCTAAAAACTGATTTTCTATAATAGATAGCTTTTTTATAGTACCTAAATTTCAAACGAAGTGTCTTTTTAAGATGTGATTTACTAGTTGATTATAGTACATACTATAAAGACTTTATTTATATGTCTCTCTCTATAAGATTCTCTACTAGCTGTTACTATTCATAAGCTAAGTCAAAAACCAATATGAACATAATGAACGGGCACGTGTAAGTAAATATATGGGTACTCCGGTACTGTATTACGAGTAGCTAACAATGTCCTATCTGTTTTATTTACCCTTCATTTCATTGCTCGATCTGCCTCTTGTGCCTAGAGAACCTCGACCAAGTCATAAGTACAAACGTTTTGCAGTAGGCAAAAAAAAAAACCCCCGAAAAGAAAGGGGAAAAAAGGCGGACGCCAAACCACTAACTAACGCATGTATGAAGTTCATTGCTAGACAAAATTTTGTGGAGACCCGCAAAGGGTTGACATCAAACTCTCAATTTTGAAATGGTTATGCTTGTGAGAACAAACATAAGAAAATCCAGATGGCTGCCAGACCCCCTAGACCCGCTACATCTATAGTATTCCGATCATATATATACTTTTTATGGCAATTGCTTCACCAGTCAGTTTTGTATCTTTCCAACCGCAAATCTTTCGTCATCGACAGCACCATGTTTCCCGAAACAGCTATGGTTTTCAACTTGCTAGTGTATTATTTTAATCCTTGTAGTTCATCTCCTATACGTAGTCTACGTATTACGAGGTAGGCTACTTACATGTACGGTGGCGCATGATTTTATCGAGTGCCTGTTTTTTGGCCGTTTTTAAGACGTATTTGTGGGAATGACGTCGATCGTACGGTATTAGCAAAATTACACTTTTACCTCACGGTCACTGGGCTACGAGGTGCCAGAGGCTGACACGTGGGAGTGCTGAACGGCAGTCGTGTGGCCAGGGGCCGTGCGGCAGAGGTTGCCACACCGCCTTTACTGCACGGTGGTCATGCGACAGGTGATTAGTGTCCATGTTAATTACTTTAATTTATAATACTATATGTAGAAATTTTGAGATATAACAAATGAGCTCAAAAACCGATGAACTTTTTTTTTTGTGGAGCTTCCCGATATTACATACTACACTGTATAATTTATTTGCAATTTTATCTATTTTGAATTTTACTTGAAAATCATTTAAGTAAACTACTTGTAGAATTTTTTAATGTACAAAATGAGCACCAAAAATTATAATTTTTTGAAGGATCCTTACGCAGTGAACTAGATTGTGGAATTTTTTTGCAGAATTTTGTATTGTCTAAAATTGTACAGATATAGCAGAAGCCTTCCAGAAGCTCTGGTAAATACATACCTTCCAAAAAATGGATAGATAAAATATTAGTGTAAAGATTGATAATGATAATAAAATACTACAAATTAAAATTTATGATAAAATAAATAGTGTATATATATATATGTATATACTTTCTTCAATAGACTTTCTTCGGGTACGGCTTTGCCTCCCTCCCAGGCACGCTACCCCTGTTAGAACTAGAAGAGGCGCCTTGTTCTAAGAAAGGATATGTGGTAGTGACATGATCATCTGTGGCTACGTCACTTTCGGTATGCCGAAAACTCCCAACCTTTTTGATTCGTCAAAATTGATGGCCCTACCATTGGATGTCATTCAACAACCGGTCCAAATTGATGCTCCAATCATGACATCAAACCAAGAACGTCAAGGTCATATAACAGCGATGGTCGAGATCCTGTTTGTAGTGTGGAAAATTCATACATTTTAAATGGGTTGTAGCCTCCACAAGAAATCAATATCAGACTTTAGATAGGTGGACATACAGATCTATATACATAACCTCCCAAAATCCCATTTATTTTGTGCCTCTTACGAGACATCTTCGATGCCGCACAGGCTGAATTATCCAATTATGTTTTGATTCACGTTGAATTAACCTTCTTCAACAATGCAATGAACCTACTCCATAATCTTGCCAAGAATATTTAATTGCCCGAAACTTTGGACTTCTACAGTACACAGGACCTAGATCGATCCCAAATTTCCATTAGGTCAAAAGATACGCCAAATGCATTAACCTCCTATCCACCACGAAGGTGCCTCGATCATTCAAACTCTAGTCTCGAGCCGGCCGAGACTATCCACGTTACGACGGCCCTGTTTGGATACGCTTATCTGAGAATCGATTTTAATTTGATCAAGATTTTCTGATAAGTCGCGATCTGAAGAATCTGCGATCTGAATAATCTGAATAATCCTGATGGGGCTTGCGGTACAGGATTTTGGATTCTCAGTACAAATGCTGATTTTTCCCACCGCGGCGGTTGAAAGAATCGAAAAATAATCAAAGTGTTTGGGTGGGATTCTCGCTTAATTCTACCCAGAATCGGATTTTAAGCGTATCCAAACAGGGCCGACATTGATTGACTAAACGGAAGAAGAAGAACCCATCGCATCACCACTTGCCAATCACATGGACCCCTTCTTGTCTCCCTATAAATGCAGCCACTTCCCGCTCGTTTCTCTTCAGCGCCAGCCCAAGAAACGGTTGCTCGCGGCTCCAACCTCTCGAGGAAGTCTGATCTGCCACTACACAACACCATGGTGTGGAGGAAGAAGAGCGGCGGCGAGTCGCCCGGCGCCTCGCCGTGCTACGACGACGAGGACGAGAAGGTCCCGAGAGGACACGTCCCGATGGTCGCCGGCGACGGCGAGCGCGTGCTGGTGCCGGTGAGGCTGCTCGGGGACCCCTGCATCGCGGAGCTGCTGGACATGGCGGCGCAGCAGTACGGGTACGGCCAGCCGGGCGTGCTGCGGATCCCCTGCGACGCGAGCCACTTCCGGCGGGTTGTCCACTGCGCGATGCAGAGAGCCGGCCAGGCGGCATGATCGAGACCTGACAAGTACAAGTGGAGCTATACATATATACAATGTAGAGAGAGATTGTTCTTTCATAGATCGATTCTTTCATTGAATGTATAACTAGATGTTTATTTACAAAATAGGATGGATCTGAAGCAAATTATGTTGTTAAACTGTCACATCTCAAAATTTGCTTTCTGGAAAAATGTAATTTCAAATTAATTATTTTAAAGTATTTGAGTTTTATTTAGATTTACCCTGAATTTTTGGTTTTTGAAAAAGCTAGATTTGAAAAGTATTTTAAGTAAAACCTAAAATTATTATTAAATAAAAAGATATTTTGGTTTTATATGAAAATCCTAGTTCAAAATAATTATTTGGAGTTATTTGGCTTTTATCTGGTTTCTTGGATTTTCTGGAGTTCAAAAAAAATGTATGTTTGAAATTAAAAAAAATATTACAAGTATGAAAATTAAATACCAACAGTAGTTGGAAATATTTTTATTAAGTCCAAAATATCTCCAGAAGCTTCTGTGAATTTTTCTGGATTTTTTCGGAGTTTGTTTAAGCTCAATTTGAAATTTCCAAAAAAAAAAGAGGAGAGAATGATCCATCGTCCCCAGCGCGACCTGCTCGATCCCGATCGATCTCTCTGTACACGTTTTCTTCCGTTTTTCTCTCTCTTCATAACTTCCAATCCGGACCTTATCTCAATGTCTTCCCAAAAGGAAAGTTGTGCCAAATCACGCAAGGAATCTATCCCAACTGGCCTCCTTCCATTTCGTTCATCCGTTTGCCTTTTATCTCTAATTTTCTGAAACGAACTCTAAACCGAAATCCACGAATTAGAGTCGGTTTCTACCCCTCCCAAGCCTATAAATAGGACCCCTTGGCACCCCTAAACCCATCTCAAGCCGTGGCAAGTTCCCTCAAAGGTCAGGACGCCGTCGGCATCGAGGCCCTTCGGTCTCGGATTTGCTCGTCGCGTCTCGAGCAATCCGGTGAGTTTTTCCGTGATTCTTTCGCGTCACATTGTGCCACCATGTGCCATCTACCATCTTGCCAAGTTAATTTGGTTTTGGTGCAGCCAATCTCCCGGAATCGAGTTTTCCCCAATCTAGGTCAAGAGCGCTTCCCGACGTCGATTCGTCATCTCCGGTAAGTTTCAGCCCTTGCCATAATTTTTCTTAGACTTGCCTCATCGTGTTCTACGCCGTGCTCACTCCCTTTTCCCCAAAAAGCCTCCATAAATTTTCGCCTCCGAACCTCGCCATGGCCGTCAATGGCATCGCGTGTCCCCCATCTATCCGGTGGTGTTTTCCCCAATCCGTTCGCGTCACATCGTGCCAAACCATCCCAGGTAGTTACCTTCCAAGTGGTTTTAGATTCCGTTCACCGAGCACCAAGATATTAAGTTTTTCCTTTACCCTTCCCGGCGTCGTTCAAGCGTCGTTTGCGACATCTCCGTGGGTCTTTGGCCGAGCCAACAATTTTCCTAACCGCCAAGCCACGTTCTAGCCCGTGCTCACCCTACTTCTCCATGTTCCATGCCCGGATTTTATTCCTCTCTTCTACCCATGTCGTTGTAGCCGCCCGTGCCGTCACCATACTCCGTTTGGCGTGCCGTCACTGCCTATGTGTGCCTTAGGTCCCTAGCAACCCATTTTGCTAGTTAGATTCACCTCCCATGCCTCCTCTCGCCAGCGCTAGCCTTCTCGCCAAAATTACTGTTCTCGGATGAACAGTAACATCTGTAATTTCAGCATTTTCTCGCCCGGCAAACTTTAGATCGCTCGTTCTCCTTCGTCCGAACTCCGATCGACCCGATTCTTCTTCCTATATTCATCTAAAATTGAGCTCTATCTTTTGGTTCTAGTTTTGCAGTTTTTGGATTTCATTTGAATTTTATTTGAATTTGTTTTGTTTGTTTTGTCGTTTCGCGCGTAGAACCCGACGTCGCCGAAGAGTTTGTCGAGCCGCAGCAAGAAGGACCAAACAGTGCACAAGAAGGCAAGTCTCCTTTGATCATCTTGAACCTATGCTTTCGAAATATTTTAAATATTTTAAATTATGTGCATTGCTATTTACATAAAAACCACTAGTTCAAATCTTTAGGAATTAGTTATTCCAACTTTGTTATGCCCTCATTTGACATTGATTGCCATGTACCTTTGTCACCCTAGAACTTCCTTTGTCTCAATAATGAGATTAATATTAATCTTTGTGAATATTAGAATGATAGTGTAATGCTTAGTCATGCTAATTAAATACCTTTGACATTATGAAAATGGGAAATTATGATTTATGGAAATACCCTTGTGTTTATAAATGAAGTGGTAATTGGAGTTGCCACTGATCTTTTAAAATAAAATAAAATGTCAAAGTTGATTTAGATTAGGGTGGATGGTTGATTTGGCTTGGTGCGATTAGCACGAGATCTTGTTAAGTGTATGTTCCACCTAGTCAATTAAGGACCGACGCTTGTGTTTGTCCGGTGAGCACTACCGTACAACCACAAGTCTATATGGGTACGACCTAGCCGACTAACTTATGATAGTCTAGTTTAGGTGCCACCGTGGAAAGTGGGTGCCGAGGATGGGTGGTTATCCACAGTGAGGGACAGGATTTCTTGTACTCATATGGCGCAAGAGGGCTTGGTTGGGCGGTTAGCCTACTGCGGTGAAACCTCGTGGTGGTATCTAGCTAGATTAGAGTAAGGTAAAGACTTTGTGATATTTTATCTGGGTCTCATGCCAAAGGAAGCGTGTGACTTTTAGGATAATTTATCTCTTGTGGGTAAAGTTGTACAACCTCTGCAGAGTGTAAAACTATTCAAATAGCCGTGCCCACGGTCAAGGGCGGGCAAGGAATGCATTCACATGGTAGATTTCTGGTTTTGGTTTTAAAATCAAAGTTTTGTATTCCGAGAGTGGAGGAACTCTCGGAAGGGTATCTGGCGGTTGGAGCAGAGAGGGTGGATGTAACCCGCAGTATTAAACTTGTTCAAGTTGTTGAAGCTAGTGTTGGTAGATGGAACCTTCACTAGTGAGTTAATGTTAGTTCTGTTAAAACCATTATTTTAATAAATGGATGCCTTTGAAAATAGTTATTGGTAATTGAATTTAAAACATTGCTTTGTGCAAAAGAACCATATAGCCTTCCTTTGCCAAGCCTTGCATCTATGCATTTTCCCAAGACTTGCGGAGTACTTTATGTACTCACATGCTACACTCAAAAATAAATCTCAGAAGAATACGAAGCTCAAGAAGGTGACTACGACTACTTCGCCGGTGGCTTTGACGAAGGATTTCCGGAGTACTAGGTCGCGCTTCCCCAGTCAATTGCCCGTGGCGTATTGATGGGTCTTCGCGGTTATCTTTTGCTTCACTGTGTTTGTGTGGGTGAGGTCTTGAAACCTCAATTGTAATAATTAGACCTTTCGGTCTGTACTCTTTAATATTGTAATAAAGCGTTGCTGGTGATGTATTCATTTCTGTTTAACTGTGTGCACTAGCTTTGATCTGGGACTAGTGCAGTAATACACAGAGGGTCCGGGTTCGGAAATCCGGGGTCCCGACATAAACTTGAGAGGAGTGCAGAGCTGTAAAAGAAAGAACTTCAGAGATGTGCACAGCTTAAGACATTCTGTCGAGGCAATGTGCACTGGCTTTGGCTCCTTGCAGCCTTGTGGTATTACTACCACTTTTAATGTCAGAAAAAAAACTAGACTGTGGTGTGATTTTAGCTGATTCTCTCAAAGAAACTTACAATTCACACGCCAGATCGATGTTTGAACGGCAAAACATATGATCACATCTTTGCAAAAGCACAACGCGGTCATGAGTAGTCCATGACACCGCATGAAATTCTGAGCAACTCCATCCCATTAGTCATTTCTCCCTCTCTATTTCCTAGGATGAAGAGGCTAGCTATTATTTTCAGCTCTCTATTTGAATTAGCATTCCAATGGCCTAGCTATTTGAGAAGCGAGTGAGGAGGCGCTCATCAAATCTAGCTAGCGGCCGGGAGAAAATAGCGACTCGATAAAAATGAAGAGGAGGATAAAGAACCGGTTGGAGTCCATTTCTTGAGTCATATTAGGTAAATATACAATGAAGAGCAGGATAAAGAACCGGTTAGAGTTGCTCTTAAGGCTAAATAGATAAGGCCCAGCATGACTTTATTGCACACATGCTGCCTTCAGGGTATTATAAATTGTGCTCCTTGGCGTTCCAGACGACGTATTCCCAGTCCGATGGCTTGTTGAGGTGTGAGCGCAGATAAACCAAAAAGCGTGTGTGCGAAACAACGAAAACAGGGATTTCCGTTATTTCTTTCCTATAAATCTCTTTTGCTTCTTTTTCCCTCTTGTAAACTTGTTACTTTGTTTAGCTAATATAATTTCTCCCACTGCGTTCGGACTCTCGCTGGCGCATGGAGTTTACAAAAAAAAAAACATACAACAAAGAAATCCAGGGTTGCCTTGTGAAAAGTTTCCCTTGTTTTTTTTGTAAAGCACCAAACGACTTTGTTGTATTTTGCGATCCGAATCTGATCAGATCTGACCATTGCTGGTTTTTCGACCGCTTGAAGAATTCAATCAGGAAAGCAATGTGAACTGATAAGATGTTTTGATTTGGATCATCTTTAAGTTGGTAGTAGACCCTGTACTGACCCGCATCAACGTTGTTCTTTAAGGTGCATATGCCAACTGGAGTCGGAGATGACTACTCAATCCGTTTTTGGCTACAGCTCTACAACGTTATCTTCTAAGACTCTTCGAGCAAGGTGCTATTCCCATCTATAAGAAGGCTATTATTTCAGTTTCTGATAAGTCTTTGTTTTGTTACTGACTAGAACTCTGTTATTTTCTCATCTGGAACTCTTGTTATTAAGGCTGTTTATATCCTCTGTAATCTACCTGGTAAAGGTGAAGAATCATATATATATCAAAGGTGTTATGTAACTTCTCCTTATATATTGATTTCGCTGATTATGCGTTCATTATTTTTTACCTAAAAAGATTTTCCATGTTAAAAAAAATCTCTGTCTCGTGTTCTTAATTGTTCTTGCGCTCTATCTTATCGATTTTATAACAGGTCGTATTTGATCCTAGCAGGCTTTGAACATAATACGCTGCAATAAAGGATCAAGAGTTCAAGCCAAATACTGCTTGAACCGAAAACGAGATACTAATCCAACTCATTGACATGGCAAATTTAGCGTCCGCTAACTACATTGTGGATGCTCTCGCTGCGCGATTCGGCTTTGTAGCTTGGCCGCTTGCTGCATCCACGATGTAGGATTAGAGGTGGGAGTTAGACTGGTTTTTTTCGTGCCAGTTCAAGGTCCGGTCCGGCCCGGCACAGGCCTGCTAAAGATCGATAATAGTATTAACTGGAGGATTCTGAGATCATACAGGTGTACGCTAATCTCAAATGTATGAATGATTTGAAAATTGAGGAGTAGTTATTATGCATGCATGCTTCTACTGTACTTCTTACCCGGGGAACCTCGCTCTGGGCGTAAGTTTTTTAACGAGGCAGTAACAGCATATCTACAAATATCAAGAAAATCCCACTTTTCTCTGAAATATTTACACGCTCATGTTTTTTCGTAATTAATTCAATTTAAACAAAATTTTTAACGAGGCAGCACAAGAGAAATAAAGATGGTAGCCGCCGTCACCATTGTTGCCGCCTCCTTCTCTGTCTACAATTGCGCAGGGCTAGCACGGCATGATGCCGGCCCGTCGTGTTTTGGGCCCTACTGGGGCTTCACCAGAGGCGAGGCGAGTCGGCACGACAAAGTGGTGGGGCCAAGCTGACTATGCGGCCCGAAGTATGTCAGGTCTGTGCCGTGCCAGGTATGACACGACACGACAAAATGGCCGGATCGAGTCAACCCGAAGCACGCTATATCTGTGCCGTGCCGTCGCCGACGCATGGCACAAATCCCACCTCTAGTAGGATGTTCATACTTCAAACGCTTCAAATTTCAACGGACTTTATTTGTTTAACCAGATATTCAAATTAAGCAACGGTCAATTACTGTCATTGTTGTAGGAAATTCTGACCACGTATTGTGGACCTTTTCTTGATCTGAAAAAGATTACATCGCCTAAGCATACAGGAGCGCTTTATATTATATTTTTATTAGCTTGACTGACTTTTCATCCAAGCACGTGTTATACTTGGAAAAAGTCAAATTTGTTATACTTGATCTGAAGAGGGTTCCATTGCCTTAGCATGCAGCAGCACTTTATATAAATTTTATTAGCTTGATTGACTTTTCATCCAAGCACGTGTTAAACTTGGAAAAAGAGGAGTGAGAACTGAAGCTACGCCGCGTATCCCAATAAGGAATGCTAGGAACGCTCGGGCCTCCGGCAAGCGGCAGCAGCCAACCCTACCGTTTTCCCGTTATTGATAAAAATAGTTTGATTCCACATGTTTGGGAACAACACTTATTTTTGGCCAGAGAGTACTAGACTAGATACCAGAAAGAAAATCGATTGCACTAAAGATATAGATAAATCAAATTCGTAGGACACAAAACTACAGATGTTCAGCATAACATATAGTTGGTCTTGCAATCGGTAGAACTACCAAGTACCAACCGGTTTGGCTCTGATATTGTCCAATTGGTCCAAGAAGCAGGGAGGAGAATTGGAATACAGTCCGTGACAAGATTTAGGCCATATTCCATTCATCAGTCATCAGTCCACACCATTGACCTGGATGGCGACAACATCCGCGAAGTCCTCAAACTCTCAATACATCAATAATTGGTGCTCCATCGTCCGACCCAGATAGGCATATATAGCACTAGCTCCATTTTACCATCTACAATACTTGGTAGAACACGTGCGTTCCTTGGCCATATTCCACGGCCGGATTAATAACCGACCGGTCAAGAACCCACGGCGTAGAAGAACCGATGGCGCCCGATCTCGAAGACCACCGGTTTTGGTTTCGCTCTTGTCGACGGAGGCCTCCGTTGGAACTCCGCTCCTCTCTCAGCCGCCGGTCAGCGTCGCCAACCAAAACTCTCGACACTTTCCATCACCTTTTCTTCCTTCCTTTCTGAATATAAGCGCTGCAGGACCGTGGCCACCAGGTGCCCGTGCCTGGTTGCTCCTGCAAGCCGGCATCAAGAAAACCTACCTGCATCACAAAACGCACGTACCATATGAGGACGACCAAGATGCTGTGGAGGAGGAAGGGGAGCGACCGCGAGGGAACCTCGGCCGCGGGCTGCGTCCGCGGCGCTGGCGACGGGAGGATCCCGAGAGGGTACGTGCCGGTGCGGCTGGTCGGCGACGGCGAGGAGCACGAGAGGGTGTTGGTGCCGCTGACGCTGCTCGGGGAGCCGCGCATGGCGGAGCTGCTGGAGATGACGGAGCAGCGGTACGGGTACGGCCAGCAGGGCGTGCTGCGGATCCCCTGCGACGCCCGGCGTTTCGAGCAGACGAAAAAAAATTGTTCTGAAAATGGACTGGCTCATTGACTCGTGCGATTGGTTGGTTCTCACATCCTTGTCCTACATAAAACCGTATTACAGACGGTTTAAAAACGTCATCACAGACAGTTTTCTAAACCGTCTGAATTTATGGGTCAGGTTATCACAGACGGTTTTCGAACCGTCTGTGGTGTAAATATCACAGCGTAAGTAAAAACCGTCTGTGATATATCAATATCACAGATGATTTTTAACTAAAAAATCGTCTGTGATTATCAGCTATCACAGACTATTTTTAGTTACAAACCATCTGTGATATTCTTTTCTACCCCTAAATCTATTCCTATTTATTGGCTAGCCTCAGGAAATGCTAGCCATGCCGTCTGAAACAAGCAAATCAACATGTACATGTATACATACAATTCACATTTCAATTCATTTCACAAACATAAAACACCCAATTCACATTGCACTTCATTTCACAAACATAAAACATCCATTTCGCAAATCAATTAATTGAAATGAAATAAAATATCCATTAACAAATACACAATTACAAAAGATGTACATTGCATTTGCACTTAGATGGTAATATTGCATTTTTATTGCTCTATCACTCCGGAATCGAGATCTCGTGAAAGGAATAGATCCATAATCAACGAACTTGTGAGGCTGCACAAGCTATACTTAGATGGTGCATGATTGCCATTCAAGTATTGCTTGTGCAGCTTACAAATTCGTTGATTATGAATCTGTTCCTTTCGCGAGACCTCGATTCTGGAGTGATAAGAGCAATAAAAAATCATTTTACGTAGTGAAACTCTCCATCTGATCTTATGACTTTAGACCACAAAAACCAAGCGAACTCTCCTTGAATTTTTACAAGGTCCGACTGTTTCAATGCAGTTGTAGAGATGGGGTGCAGCCTGTCGATAGGAATATCAATGCGCGTACATATATAACCTGACAAATATGAAATAAATATGCGAAGATTGACAAACCTTAGAATTGGTGATCTTCCAGGAATCGAGGAGTAGTCTCATATGGTGGCAAACGTAGAATCCACACGTGTTGCCCGGCTGCTACCGGTGGCACTGCAAAAAATAGAATGTGTTTGTTGTAGAGGTGGCCCCCACCTAAGCCCAGTAGACCTGTTAGGTCCGAAATAGGACATGTGTAATGACATAAGAGCCCCTGAGGGGAATACTCATGTGTAAGGGTACAACTGTACAAGCACTCCCCATGTGAATATATATATATATGTGGCATAGGCCAAGGGGGGGAGGCAGAAGCCATTCATTTACTCAACTCTCCACTACTATACTCTCTCTGTTTGGTCTGTAACCACGACAGTTGGCGCCGTCCGTGGGAGGACAAGAGTAAGCCTCCAAATTTGAAGGAGGATGGCACCAAAGAAAGCTTCACCGTCGGCGGCGAAGAAGAACAAGGCGGAGGCGGCGAAGTCTCGCGTCAACACAAGGGCTTCGGCTTTAGCAGCCGCAGGTATGAGCAGTGGTGTAGGCGCGACGGCCAACCCCGCCACCGACGCGACGACCGACCCCACCAGCACCACCCCGACGACCAACCCCGGCGATGGCAACACAAACGCATCCGTTTCTCCACCCAGCGCAGAAGCGGTGAACGGCCCCAGCAGCGACGCGAACCTCGTCGCCGGCTCCAGGGCCCTCCGCGACAACGCGGCGGGCAACCTGGGCGCGCAGGCCATGACCACCGCCGTACCGGTAGCGCCGCCAATCGCACCGATGGCCCCAGCCACGCCCACGGTGGAGACCGCCCTGCTGGCGGCCCTTAGCGCATTTCAGCGGGAGTTAACAGACCTCCGCGGAGCTGTGCGGGACATGCAAGAGGCTCGGAGCCAACCCCCCTCCTCGGCGGTGGCGTCCGAACCCCCTACGTCTAGTCGCGTCCCATCGCGGCGAATAGATCCGAAGTCCCCGCTCTCTGCGAGCCTGCAGCAGGCGGCTTGGCCCGCGGACTTCAAGTTCCCGAACGTCATCGAGGCCTACAAGGGCGACTCTGACCCGCGAGGCTTCGTGCGCATGTACGAGACCGCTATCGAAGCCGCTGGCGGAGACGACACCACGAAAGCAAGAGGGCTCCTGATGGGGACGGGTTCCCGATCTTCCAACAGGTTCTGGATATGTTCGATTTGGTGGAGGCGCGACACAAATCGATCCGGCTTCCGAACGACACGTTCCGAACCCCGCAATCGCAGCACCACGTCTCCTCGGGTTATCAACCGTGCGCGGCGGTTGACCTCGCCAAGAAGGCTAATCCTTGCCTGCGAATCGAAGAACACAAGCAAGAACAAGGAAGAACACAACTGAATTGCAGATGTATTGATTTAGCACTCGAAAGTTGGGGTCTCACAAACCGATGAACGGCGATACTGTTCAAAGACAGAATTAATCTAAGCAAAACCCGAACCCTAATGGTGGGGTGGCGGCTGTATATAAAGGAGTGAGGGCGTGCAAAACCCTGGGCGCGCCTAATGGGCTCCAACACGATACAAAGCCGAAAGGCCCAAAAGACGGTGGCGCAGCACCCTGACAGATTCTGAAGGCCCACTTGTTTCGACGATTCCCGTTGACTCAGAGGGAATTTTTACATGGGACCAGAGCCATTGGAAAGTTAGTCTTCTCAGCTTTCCATACATATGTAGAACGTCCAAAACGGAGTCCGGATGCGATCTGGGCGTCCGTTTTAGTGCGACCTGGTCCTGGACTCCGAATTGGATTCGAAGTCGGTTTGAGTTGGGCCTCCAACATGATTCGACCGCCCTTGCTGGACTTGTGCGCCTCGTTGTCCTTCTCTAAGTACTTCTAGGTCCTCTCCATGGTTCCTAATCATAATTAAATCATTAGGTAGCAATCGATTCTCAAATGAACAAAAAGAAGTACTTAGGAACGAGCTCACCTGTAAATTCAATTGTCGGGCGCGAGCTCTAGTGATTGGTCCTTGAATGTCAAGTGGAGGAGTGTTGTGTGTATCCAAAGAAGTGATGTCCTCATCATCCTCCCCCTCTTGAAGCGGAGTTGTCCTCAACTCAGCCTCATCATCTTCTCCCAAGTATGGCTTCAAATCTGAAATGTTAAAGGTGGGACTAACCCCAAACTCGGGAGGCAACTCAAGTTTATATGCATTATCATTTATCTTCTCAATTATCTTAAAAGGACCAGCAGCTCTAGGCATCAATTTTGACTTTCGTAACTCAGAAATCTATCCTTTCTCAAGTGCAACCAAACAAAATCACCGGTTCAAGTTTAACTTCCTTTCTACCTTTACTACCAGTAATCCTATATTTTCATTCATCTTTTCAATGTTTGCCTTAGTAGTCTCATGCATTTTGACAATGAAATCAACACGCTCCTTAGCATCATTATGAACTCTCTCACTAGTAGGCAAAGGTAAAATATCAATAGGGGCACGGGATTGAATCCATACACTATCTGAAAGGACTTACCTTGGTAGTGGAGTGTTCCGCTCGGTTATATCACGAACTCAACATGTGGCAAACACTCTTCCCACACTTCAAATTATTCTTTAAAACAGCTCTCAACATGGTAGACAATGTGCGGTTCACCACCTCGGTTTGGCCATCAGTTTGTGGGTGACATGTTGTAGAGAACAACAACTTTGTACCCAACTTGGTCCGTAGAGTACGCCAAAAGTGACTCAAGAACTTAGCATCACGATCTGAAACAATAGTAGAAGGCATACCATGCAAACGAACTATCTCTTTGAAAAAGAGGTCAGCAATATGAACGGCATCATCGGTTTTATGACATGGTATAAAGTGAGCCATCTTAGAAAAGCGATCCACAACAACAAAAATGCTATCCCGCCCCCTCTTAGTCCTAGGCAATCCTAAAACAAAGTCCATAGAAATATCTGCCCATGGAATAGAAGGAACAGGAAGAGGCATATATAAACCATGTGGATTCAAGCGAGACTTAACTTTTGACATGTAGTGCAGCGAGCCACAAACCGCTCAACATCGCGCCTCATCTTTGGCCAAAAGAAGTGTGTGGCGAACGTCCTCCGTCTTCTTAGCACCAAAATGTCCCATCAAACCGCCTCCATGCGCTTCTGCAACAACAAAAGACGAACGGATCCAACTGGAATGCATAGGCGGTTAGCTCTAAACAAAAATCCATCATTGATCACGAATTTATTCCATGCTTGTCCCTCTTTACAATGCAGCAACACATCCTTAAAATCAGCATTAAAAGCATATTGTGCTTTAATAGGTTCAAGACCAAAAAGCGACAATCAAGTTGAGACAACATGGTATA
The DNA here is from genome assembly GCA_036346575.1 of Dendrocalamus sinicus. NCBI lineage: Eukaryota > Viridiplantae > Streptophyta > Magnoliopsida > Poales > Poaceae > Dendrocalamus > Dendrocalamus sinicus. The sequence goes on along the minus strand of CM070647.1, from coordinate 12,718,475 downwards.
GCGTCGAGACAAAGCATCGAATCACATTATCCTTCCCTTTCTTGTGTTTAATGACATAAGGAAAAGATTCAATAAATTCAACCCACTTAGCATGTCTACGATTCAAATTGGTTTGACTACGAATATGCTTAAGTGATTCATGATCGGAATGAATGACAAATTCTTTAGGCCATAAATAGTGTTGCCACGTCTCTAAAGAACGAACAAGAGCATACAATTCTTTATCATACGTGGAATAATTAAGAGCAGGACCATTCAATTTTTCACTAAAGTAGGCAACGAGTTTGCCTTCTTGCATCGAACACCACCAATACCAATTCCGCTAGTATCACATTCCAGCTCAAAAGTCTTACAAAATTCGGAAGTTGGAGCAATGGTGCGTGTGTAAGCTTGTCCTTCAAAAGATTAAAGGACTCCTCTTGTGATGGCCCCAATGGAACACGGCGCCCTTCTTTGTCAACTCAATCAATGGCGTCGCAATGGTGCTGAATTCCTTGACAAAGCGGCGATAAAATCCTGCAAGGCCAAGGAAACTCCGCGCTTGGGAGACCGTCGTGGGCGTGGGCCAACTCCATATCGCCTCCACCTTGGCTCTATCAACCTCAATTCCTGTGGAGTCACAACATAGCCAAGAAAAGAGACTCGATCCGTGCAAAGGTGCACTTGTCAAGGTTACCAAACAAGCGTGCATCTTTCAAAGCATTAAAAACAGCACGTAAGTGATTCAAATGTTCATCCATGGACTTGCTATAAATCAAGATATCATCAAAGTAAACAACCACAAATTTGCCAATGAAAGGACGTAAAACCTCGTGCATTAATCTCATGAAAGTGCTAGGTGCATTAGTTAAACCAAAAGGCATGACTAACCACTCATACAAGCGAACTTAGTTTTAAAAGCAGTTTTCCATTCATCGCCAAGTTTCATTCTTATTTGGTGGTATCCACTACGCAAGTCAATCTTTGTGAAAATTATAGCACCACACAACTCATCAAGCATGTCGTCTAGCCTAGGAATAGGATGACGATACCTTATAGTAATGTTGTGAATGGCTCTACAATCTACACACATACGCCAAGAACCATATTTTTGGGAACCAAAAGAACAGAACAACACAAGGACTAAGGCTCTCACGTGCGTACCCACGGTCCAAAAGGTCTTGGACTTGTCGCTGAATCTCCTTAGTCTCTTGGGATTGGTCTGTATGCCGCACGGTTTGACAAACTCGCTCCAGAGATTAAGTCAATCTGGTGTTCAATCCTGTAATGGATGGAAGTCACGGAGGTATCTCATCGGGAAAACATCTCTAAACTCCTGCAAAGGTTAGTGACAGAGGCAGGCAAAGTGCAATGCATATTATCAAGGAAAATAAAGCATCTTTGCACACAAAAGCATAGCATGTATCATTAACATCATCAATTTCAGCAAGGTCTGATTTTGTGGCAAGCATAACAGAATTTTCAAATGGATTACTTGCTGTTTTTCAGATTTATCATGTTCCTTTGCATCATTAGCAGCAACAACTCTCTCCCTATCGGCCTCTATAATCTCAGTTTGGGGTCAAAGCGGTAAAGTAACTTTCTTTCCCTTATGCATAAAAGTGTATTTGTTACTACTACCATGGTGTAAAGCATCATTATCAAATTCCCAAGGTCGACCCAATAAAAGAGAGCATGCTTGCATGGGAACCACATTACAATCAACATGATCAAGCATAACCACCAATGAAAAAATGGACTCGGCATGTTTGCGTTACCTTAGCTTTTTCAGAATCATTTAACCACTGAATATGGTATGGATGTGGATGTGGTCGCGTGGTCAAGCCAAGCTTCTTGACCAAATCGAACTCACCAAGTTGTTGCAGCTTCCTCCATCAATGATGACACGTGCGCGCGGTTCTTGATTGCGAAGAAAGTCTGAAACAAATTATGGCGTTGAAGCTTGTCGGTTTGTTCTACCTGTGTGCTTGAGGACTCGCTGCACAATGATGCTCAATAAGCGTCGTGTGGGCGCCCCACCAAGGACAGTCGTCATCACCACTGCCATTGTCATCCGAGGCAGCGGCATCATCCTCCTCCTCGACATCCGAAGTGCTGATGTAGCCTCCATCTTCGTGGCGATGTATGCCCGTTGGCTAGGGCAATTCTTACGCACATGACCAAGCCCATGGCGGCGGTGGCATCGAATATCGGAGGCGGCCCGTTGAAACCACGGAAGAAGAACTCTTGGCTGGAACTGCAAAGAATTTTTGAAGGTGGCCGGTGGCGCTGCTGCAATCTTGTTCACGGTGGTGGAGGAGAGCGAAAATTCGAAGAAGACTTGGCGATCCGCCGATGTAGTCGTTCGCGGCGTGTAGAAGGGTCGTTCGGTGCGTGCCTTCGCTGATTCCTTGCGTCCACGCAATTCTTTTTCTGCAAGTATAGCAAGTTGGAACAAGCGGTTGTGATAGTAAATTCTTTGTAATCAACAATATCCTGAATTTCACGCAGTAACCCCGTAGAAACGACAAATCTTATCCTCCGTGTCCTCAACAACCCCACAACGCATCATACCCTTTTGAAGCTCAGCATAATAGTCTTGAGCAGAACGATCACCTTGTTCTAAGCGCTGCAATTTTTCTCAATTCAAGTTTATATGTGGGAGGAACAAAGCGATTACGCATATCTTCTTTTAATTGCTCCCATGTATCGGGTTGTAGCGCATGTTACTTAGTTCATTCCACGGATAATAGCAAAGTCCTTAAACTCACTAGTAGCTTGTCTAACTCTATGTTGTTCGGGAACCAAGTGAGAATTAAATTTACTGCTCTACCGTCATCTCCCAATCAAGATATATATCAGCATCATAAAGACCCGACAAAAGATGGAATGGTAAACTTGACTTTAGCAAAAGGGTCGTCGTTACCATGGCGGTTCTGTGATTACCTTCCATACCATGTCGGTTCGGTTATTACCTTCCATACCATGTCGGTTCGGTTATTACCTCCCATACCTTGTCGGTTTTGTTGAAGACGCCGACGTGTCGTGCATCTTGTGTTGCCCGTGATCAATGTTGCCATCGCATCATACACGCTGTGTCATCATCATGGCGATGGCCATCATTGACAGTGGCGGCGTGCCTCAATTTGTCCATCCGACCGGTGAGGTCGACCAACCGCCGCTCCACCCGCTCAATGCCTTACGTGTTCAACTTGGCAATGGCGGCGGCGATGGTGTCCATTCTCGCGCCGAGTGAAGCATTTTGTTTGTCGGCGCGACTTGTAGCTGGCGCGACTAACACACTCATTGAAATCGGCCGGTGACCGTTTCGCCGTCTCCGCCATGGTTAGTGGAAACACACGGAAAACAAAAGGATTATCCTATCAACTACAAATGAAGGCGGTGGAATCTCGCAAAGGAAGTGTCTTACCAAGCTCTTGCAAGTGTTCTTACCAAGCGATGGGTGGTACAACCGGTGGTGGTTCGTGAAACCATGTCGGCGTGGAGTGCGATTGCAAGGGTCAAAGCGTGCTATCCCAAGTAGATATATGGAGCTTGGAAGGCCAAATATATCGATGGAACACAAATCAATAACAGATAGTAATGCTGAATAAATGTCCAAAGCACGGTCCTAGTTCTTTGGCCTAAATGTGTCCTATATCGGTGTTAGGATATGATGAACAAGGAATCACGGCGAGAAAGTAGCGAAGACGACAACAAAGATGGCTAGGGAATGAGAAACTTAATTCAGCATAAGCACAAAACAAATGAAGCTCTGTCACCTAAAGCGTACTCTGTCAGATTTTTCTCTCTTTTTTCTTTTTTTAGGCACGAACTCAGTGCCTTTGCTTGCGAGCAAAACTAGGTGCCAAAATTTTTCTTTTTGTTTTTTTTTGTTATTTTTCACAAAGCAGAGCACAGAAATAGGAAACACACAAAGTTTCAATTCAATCTGATGTAAGGTGTGGCCCACAGAAAATAATGAATGTGCTGGAAATTCGGTGAATCAATTTCGGAGCTCGAGTACTGCACTTTCCAGGCCGAATTTGGGGAAAATAAAATCGCCGAAACCCGACTGAGTTCGTATGATTTCGAGTCCGTATGCAAAAGTTATGGCCGTTTGAAGATAGGACTCCGAGTTATGGTTTCTGTGGAGGCCGAAACGAAATCGGGTGGAGGAAATTGGTGGAAATTGGTGGCGGAGCTCGGGAAAGGTGGGGATGGTGTTGTGTGATCACGAGGCGCGAAGGATGACTCAAGCAGAGGGTGGGATATGGGTGGGAAAACAAAAACAGAGGGTGGAATACGCGATGGATGACAGCTAGGGTTTGTATGAGAGGTGGCGGAAGCAAGATAACCCGAAACAAAACACGATCTAAACCAGCAACACAACTCAACTAAGGACACAAACTCAACACCTGGGATAGGAAACAACCTACGACTACAAAAATTTTTGTAGGGCTTTTCTTGGACTCTAGGATGAAACGAAAACAACAAAGGTAGGGTATTCTCGAACTGAAGGAACACACAAGCTCGATTACCACTTGATGGGGCGGGTCCCGATCTTCCAACAGGTTCGGATATGTTCGATTTGGTGGAGCGCGACACAAATCGATCCGGCTTCGAGCGACACGTTCAGAACCCGCAATCGCAGCACCACGTCTCCTCGGGTTATCAACCGTGCGCGGCCGGTTGACCTCGCCAAGAAGGCTAATCCTTGCCTGCGAATCGAAGAACACAAGCAAGAACAAGGAAGAACACAACTGAATTGCAGATGTATTGATTTAGCACTTTCGAAAGTTGGGGTCTCACAAACCGATGAGCAGCGATCTGTTCAAAGACAGAATTAATCTAAGCAAAACCCGAACCCTAATGGTGGGGTGGCGGCTGTATATAAAGGAGTGAGGGCGTGCAAAACCCTGGGCGCCCCTAATGGGCTCCAACACGATACAAAGCCGAAAGGCCCAAAAGACGGTGGCGCAGCACCCTGACAGATTCTGAACGCCCACTTGTTTCGACGATTCCCGTTGACTCAGAGGGAATTTTTACATGGGACCAGAGCCATTGGAAATTTAGTCTTCTCAGCTTTCCATACATATATAGAACGTCCAAAACGGAGTCCGGATGCGATCTGGGCGTCCGTTTTAGTGCGACCTGGTCCTGGACTCCGAATTGGATTCGAAGTCGGTTTGAGTTGGGCCTCCAACATGATTCGACCGCCTTTGCTGGACTTGTGCACCTCGTAGTCCTTCTCCAAGTACTTCTAGGTCCTCTCCATGGTTCCTAATCATAATTAAATCATTAGGTAGCAATCGATTCTCAAATGAACAAAAAGAAGTACTTAGGAACGAGCTCACCTGTAAATTCAATTGTCGGGCGCGAGCTCTAGTGATTGGTCCTTGAATGTCAAGTGGAGGAGTGTTGTGTGTATCCAAAGAAGTGATGTCCTCATCAGCTCCCCCTCGCGTTACAAGGCGTGGCGCTGTCCTGGTTCTTCTCCATCGCACCACAGTCCATCTACGCGGGGGAACAGATCCGCGGTCAACTCTGCAACAACTTCCAGGGAAACTACGTCAAGCGTGTCGATGCGGACCAGCTCTTCGCAGTCAAGCAAAAACCTGACGAAAGGCTCCGGGATTACTTCAAGCGCTTCGCGAAAGTGCGCTGCCAGGTTAAGGACGTCAACGAAATGACCGTCATCAACGCAGCCACACAAGGTCTCCGCCCAGGACCACTCGCTGAATATAACGTGCGGAAGCCGCTCAAGTTGGAGCCAGAGCTCTTCGACAAAGTGGAAGCGTATGCTCGGCCGAAGAGGGCGTCGGAGGCACCACGGCAGCGACTCGGCGCCGAGCAAGCGGAGGGCTTGTCACAAAGAAGTAGCGCAGAGACAACCCGAGGGCGGACCACAAGGAAGTGGCGCGGCGACATTCGTAAGCCCGTCGATGACGGGAGCATCAAACCTCACCAGCGACGGCGTAAGCCCCGCGCAACCAGCGGAGACCCCAAAGGCTGCCACATCACGGCTGCGCAGGCATTCCCGAGGGCGTATCAACCTCGCGTGTCGCGGAGGGCGCTGAAGGAGGCGGCGATGCCAAGTTGCGCGCGGAGCAGAAAATCCTAGAATACGGTAGATGGTGCGAGGTGCACGGCTACGGGGGCCATTTCACGCGGGCATGCACGAAGTCGCGACATTACGACGGCGGCCCCCATATCTGAACCGAAGACATTGACCCCGTAACGGCCGAGTACAAGCGCCGACAAGGCGGTCCCACACGGCCGGGATCTTCAGAAGACTTTTGACAACCTCCGGAAGGCGGGCCGTAACGACGTGGTAGTAAAAACCCAGCAGCTCGCCTCACACGGCCGGGATCTTCAGGAGACTTTTGACAACCTCGGAAGGCGGGCATTAAGCTCAATCCGGACAAATGTGTCTTGGTGTACAGGCGGGCAAGCTATTGGGCTTCCTCGTATCCGGCGAGGCATCCAAGCGAACCACGACAAGGTTGGCGCTATCTGGGCATGGAACCCCAAGGCGGCGGGAGGTCGGAGGTGGCGGCCGCATGGCGGCCTTGGCCGTTTCTCTCTAGCGGCGGAGAGGGCTTACCATTTTCAAGACCCTCGCGGTTGCGGCGGGTTTCATTGGGGCGGCGACTACGCAAAGGCCTTGGCGACCTCAAGAGGCACCTCGCAACCCTTCCCACTCTGGTGGCCCGGCACGAGGCTCCTCCTACTCTACCTCGCCGCCTCAACGACGGTCGATCCGTCCTCGTCCTGGAAGAGGGCGCGCCCCAGCGGCCAGTGTACTTCATCTCTGAAGCCCTCTAGGGTGCCAAGACGCGATATACCGAGCTCGAGAAGCTTGCTTACGCGCTGATCATGGCCTCAAGGAAACTCCGGCATTACTTCCTGGCCCACCCGATAACGGTGCCATCATCGTTCCCTCTGGCAGAGATGCTCCACAATAAGGAGTCCACGGGCGAATCGGAAATGGGCGCGAGCTGGCCTGTTCTCCTTAACATACGCCTCTCGAACGGCGATCAAGTCTCAAGTTCTGGCGGACTTCCTCGCGGAATGGACCCCCCAGCTCAGCTTGCCCTCCAGGTCAAAGACCCGGTGTGGACACTTAACACCGACGGAGCATACGGCGTTGCGGGCGCAGGGGTGGGCGCCGTCATCACCACCCCAGAGGGGCAGCGCCTGTTTTACTCGGCGCGCCTAGCGTTTCCGGCTACGAACAACACGGCCGAATACGAGGCGTTGCTCTTCGGTCTCGGGAAGCTCAAAGCGATGGGAGCAAGGCGAGTCCTCGTCCGCACTGATTCTCGGTTGGTGGCGGGCCATGTGGACAAGTCATACCAAGCTAAGGACCCGGAGCTAGCCAAATACCTAGCAGCCGTACGAGCGAAGGAACGGCACTTTCTGGGTGTCACGGTGAAGGCCATCCCTCGAGCGGACAACGAACAAGCGGCGTCTGGCCAAGGCGCGATCGGCGGCTCCCAATTCGAAGGCGTTTCTGAGACCACGCAGCGGCGCCACAAAGACAGATAATCGGGACGCGACCCTCGTCCACCAGATCCTCGCGGAACTGGTTGACCCCTCCGAGCTCCGGCGTTTGCAACACTGCGCTAGGTCCTTCCAGGTGCTCGATGGGGTGCTTTACAAAAAGGGGGTCTGCGCACCGCTCCTGCGGTGCCTCCCGCGCGAAGAAGGCAAGCGCCTCCTCGTGGAAATTCACGCGGTCTCTGCGGCTCGCACCTCCTACCAAGGTCCACAGTGGGCAAGGCATTGAGACGGGTTTTCTTGGCCAGCGGTATCGCGGATGCCCGGGACCTCGTCTTGCCGTTGTCAAGGTTGCCAATGGATGGGAAGGGCTATCCACGGGCCCCGACAAGCCTCCATCCCATACCCCGGTATGGCGGCGGCGAGTGGGGCATCGGCGTCGTGGGACCACTTCCGGGGCCCGAGAGACTGCGATTCGTCGCGATTGCCTGAGTACTTCTCGGTGGCGGGCGGTAGCTCGGCCAAGATTACCTCGGCGACCTGCGGCGCTTCCTCTGCGAGAACATCATATGTCGATTCGGCGTGCCGGGGAGATCACCGTCGACAACGATCTGCGATTCGATGCAGCCCCATTCAAAAATTACTGCGGCAACATGGGCATCACCCTCGGTTCGCCTCGGTCGGACACCCACGATCCAACGGGCGGTGGAGCGGGCAACGGCGCCATCTCGCGCAATCAAGAAGCGCCTCATCGGGTTACCAAAGGAAGTGGGCGGGCGAGCTCCACGGCGTCCTCTGGTCCCTTTGCTGCGGTCACACGCCCAGCGGGTTCACGCCTTTCAAGCTCCTCTTCGCTGATGAGGCGGTCACACCCGAAGAAATAAAGGCGGGCTCGCAGCGGGTCCTCGTCCAAGCACCAGACGAGGAGCGCCAATTGTCCGTGGATCTCCTTGATGGAGACTGGGCAAGCGCAACGCAGCACGTCATAAAATACATGCGACAGATGGTGCGCGATTGCAATCGTTCGCTGTACCCACGCGAATTCAGACCAGGAGACCTCGTCCTTAAGATGGCACTCCACGCGAAGACGGTAGGCAAGCTTGAGTCCAAGTGGGAAGGCCCGTACATCATCGCGGAGGCCCTGCAGAAGGGAGCGTATCGCTTAGCCACCTTGGAAGGGCACACGCTCCGCCACACGTGGAATGCGGACAGGCTACGACGGTATTATGCCTGAGTCAAGCACACAAGGCCAAGGGCCTTCCCGGCCGCGCGGACATACGCGGCTAACGGTTAGTGCCTTAACCCTTATGCTCGCTCACCCGCAAACGGGAATTTAATAAAGTGCATCGTTCATGCAAATTCTCCCGTTTTCGTACTAAAAGCGTCGAAGGATCACCTTAAATGCGCACTCGCATGAGCATGCATAAAGGCGCGTGGGGGCGCCTCTGCGCGCCTCTCGGACTCTAAATAAGGCGTAGCGTGTGGTCGCCTCGGCACGCACTCCACGGAGTATAAATAAGGCGTAGCGTCAAGGTCGCCTCCGCCGCAATTTCACCGCCCGCAGCGCGCGAGGTTCACCTCGCGCGCGATCTGAACTCTAAATAAGGCGTGGCGCGAGTCGCCTCGCACGCACCCCACGGAGTATAAATAAGGCGTGGCGTCGAGTCGCCTCGGCATGGAATTTCACCGCCGCAACGCGCGGAGGCTTGCCTCCACGCGCGCGATCTACGGACTCTAAACAAGGCGTAGCATCGAGTCCGCCTCGCACGCACTCCTCGGAGTATAAAAAACGCGGATGCTATCCTGCGCACTCTCACGGAGTATAAACAAAACGCGAACCCCGTGCATGCATGGGCGTTGCCCCAGTGCGTACTATTCGGAGTATAAATAAGACGTGGATGTCGATCCCGCGCACTCCTCCGGAGTATAAAAAAGACGCGGATGCTATCCCTGCGCACTCTACGGAGTATAAACAAGACGCGAACCCCGCGCACGCATGGGCGTTGCCCCAGTGCATACTCTTCGGAGTATAAATAAGACGTGGATGTCGATCCCGTGCACTCTCCGGAGTAAAAAAAACCCAACGCGGACGCTATCTCCATACGCTTTACGGCGTACAACTGCGGCTTGGATACTCCCAAGCACGCGCAGGCGCGCCCCTTGCGCGCACCCCTTGGAACATACAAAATAAGGGAAGTGGTCGAGGTTCCCATGCATACCTCGACTAGGCGCCAGCTCCGTTGCCACCACTTTGAATGGTAGGGGACGGAGCGCTCGCGCGTCTACCTCGACTAGGCGCCAGCGCCGCTGCCACCACTTCGAAGGGTAGGGGACGGAGCGCTCGCGCGTCTACCTCGACTAGGCGCCAGCTCCGCTGCCACCACTTCGAAGGGTAGGGGACGGAGTGCTCACGCGTCTACCTCGACTAGGCACTAGCGCCGCTGCCACCATTTCGAAGGGTAGGGGACGGAGCGCTCGCGCGTCTACCTCGACTAGGCGTCGGCTCGCCGCCACCACTTGAAGGGTAGGGGCGGGCGCTCCGCGCCTCGCGACTAGCACGGGTCCGAGGTGCAAAGTGTTATAAGCCCGTTTGCGATACCCGAGCGATGGGCGACATGATACTGCGCTTTACACGACCCCACTCGCGACTTATTACATAACAACAAGTGCGGGGAGAATTGTCGCTGGTCGAGCAAAACATTACATTCTGAAGCGAGAGACACGCATGGCGTGGAACGCGCCAAAACGACTATTCCTGTGAGTCGCGCCATCTTCGCGCGACGGCGCCGCGTCGCTTTGTGCTGCGTCGAGGACCTCTTGAGCAGCCAGCCGTCCCCTCGTTCGCGGCGTCGTAAATAAAGCAAGCTGCGGCGCCGCCCCGACATAGTTCCAAATTCGGTCATGGAAGTTTGGTCGCGGGCTCGGCGGCACGAACGGCATCGAATATCACCACAGGTGGGTAGGCAAGTCGGTGAGGTTCGCGGCTCATTGACATGCTCGCACCCACCGGCGTGCGGCAAGGCGAGGCAAGCCCGGCCTCATATAGCGCGATGGGTGCCGAAAGCCTTGGCGCCAAGGAGGGCGACGCTCGAGCCCTCTTCGATTCGCCCAAGCGTCTCCATCAGGTCTTGGCGGCCATGAGTGGCGTCATCCACATGCACACAAAGCCCCCGGAGGGCCCGCTCCAAAGACTCCATCGCATTCCACGCGGAGGAGCACGCGTTGTCCAAGGATAGCGTCTTCTCCGCAATGGAGGCAGTAAGATGTTCCTTTTCCGCCTCTAGCGTAGAGATTCGCTGAAGAAGGGCGGTCCGCTCCTCCGTCGCGGCGCGCTGGGCCTCCTCCATCGCAAGTTGTGCGGCCACTGCCGCGTTCTTCGCGTTCGTGCCCACCAGCTGCGCGTCGTCAATAGCCTTGTCCCGCTCCGCCATCAGCACTCGAATGACCTCGTCCTTGGTGGCATTGGCGTTGTCTGCGACGCGCAGCTGGTCCTCCAGTGCCCTCCGCTCGCGAGCGCGAGTCTATTCGAGGGCTTTGCTAATTGCAAGCGTCTGCACGAAGTATAACAAAGGTTACCTATCAGATAAGCAAGGGATATACATCGGGAATGGAGACCATTACCCTCATCTCTGAGGCACCCAGCGCGAGCGCTAAGAGGTCGCCCCCGCAGGAGTGCAGCGCCTGTCGATCTAGGCGGGCGCCAAATACTCGCCACCTCGCTCGGCGCGGCGCCTCCACCGAGGTGCAAGTCGGAGACGTCGAGCCCTAGAGCCCCGCCCGCGCCTCGCGCGGTGGTTGGGGCACACACGATCCCAGCTCAATCGGTGGCGACATCGCGGGGCCCCCCATTGCTCGATTCTTGTCCTCGTTTGGGAGACCCTGTCTCGCCTGGTGTCAACGGAATAAGCGAGCAAATTTGGGAGAGTTTCGCGAAGTCGCGCGACGAAAATGAACTACGCCTACCTCTAGTGCCCTCTACCATGGCCTCCACCTGGGTTAGGAGCGCCTCGCTGGCCTGAGGAGCGACAACCCTCCCGGCTTCAGGAGCATCTCCGCTAGCCGTCAGGGCCGCAGTCACTGGACCCGCCACGCTGAATCGGCCCCTAGAGGAGGGCGGCGACTGCACCCGAGGCCGTTTTGCCTTCGGAGTCGTAGGTGAAGCCTTCGTGGCTACCTGGGTAGCCGCGGAAGCCGCCGTCAGCGACAACGCTGCGATGGCATTGGAGGTGACGGCGTCATCTTTGAGAATGGCGGCAGCGCGCGCTCGTCGCCTTGCCACCATATCGGCCTCGTCGGAGTTACGCCCGCACCCTCACGTTCTCGGCCGTGGCATGGTCGGCGGACTAAGGCGATGACCTCGGCCGGACCCGCCCGGGAAGATGGCGCCACCACCGTCGCCTTGCTCGGCGATTCCGCGAGCATCGCCGCCGGGCGGGATTTCAAAACCTCGCACACTCGATTAATCGCCTCGCCGCCAAGGAAGTCGCGGACTCACGGGCTGGTGCTCCTTCGCCGTATGCGGCCCAAGCATCGCGACTCTGCGCGCGCTGCATCTTCCAACCGCGTCGCATGCACAAGCGAGTATCATACCTAAGGGTTTGCAACTACCCACGTGGTACTTGGCATATCGCGGGGATACCCACAAGCGCGGAGGGCCTATGGGCGAACACCCGGGTGGATGCCGTCCTTCCGTCGGGCCCTCATTGCTCGTACTTCGATTACAAGAAAGCGGGGATATCACGCACATGGTGAACTCCTCGCGAGTCACGCATGTTGAGCAGTCGCGACCCGGCAAGTCTCGCGCTGCTGCTCGTCGGGCCGGCGGCGTCACATTCGGACAGCGGTCGAGCGATATCAGCTCTCCACGGCTCCGAAGGCCGCTCGTGCTCGTCACGGTGTAGTAGAACCACCGCCATGTCCAGCCAGTCTCCCACTTCTCCCGCGTAGCCAACGCGGGAAACAGGTGCGAGCACTCCGGCCTCAGCACGAAGTCCACGCCGCCGAAGTTCGAGTAAGCCCCCCTTCCACTCTCCTTGGTTGGCACCGTGCGCCGTGCAGGATGGCGAACAGCTCGGCGCGGGGACGGGTACCCTCCGTCCGCATCGCCCAAGTGAAGATGGCCAACCGAACGATCACGGTCGGAGTCAGCTACACTAGCTCCAACCCATACGCTCGCAGCACTTCACGAACAAAGTGTGTCGCGGGGATTCGGAGCCCGGCGTCGAAGAATGCCACAAAGACGATCGCCTCCGACCCTCCCGGGTTCGGCTCCGTTTCGTCGGGCACAGGCGGCGAGCCCGACGCGCTCCTCGGCTTCTTCTCTGAAGAAGGGTTGGAGGATCTCCTCGTGTGCGGCTCGCCCGACACACGGGGCGGCGACCTTTGGACCTTTTCACGGCATCCAAGCGGCTGGGTAGTTTGCTTCCTATCGCGCGAACGGCGGTACTCGCGGTGGTGGCGTCGGCGGCTGGCTCGACGAGGCGCTCGCTAAGGCAACACGCGGGTCGTCAAGGCGGCACCGTGTTAGGCGGGAGGTCGTCGCGCGCAGCCATCCCTCTCTCACGGCGAGCGGCGTGGAGCGAAAATAGCGGCGGAGGTGCAAGAAGAATAGGAAGGAACGCTGGCGATCAAGCGACCAAGCGGAGCATTGCATGCCCACGAGGCGGTTTATAAAGCCCCGTCTCCCTACGAGCGAAGATCGAGCAGCGAATTACAGCGGTTCAGCTACCCACGATCGGGCAGTGCAACCGCTGGCAACCGCGGCAGGCGGCGGTAGGTGGTCGCTCAGCGCCCAATGCGCTCATACACTCCCGCCGCGTGGCCACTTTTCCTGGGTCAAAGGCGAACGGCCGTGGTCGTGGGAACGCGGCATCCCACGACACTCCAATTCTGGCCGACCACGTGCCCACATCGGTCACGAGCGGCGGGCGATCGTGCCGACCTACCCCTAACAAAGGCCGGCGCGATTCCAGGTGTCATTAAAGCACACTCCCGGACCAAGCAACCATCTCCCCGCGCTGGCGCCACATCGCGCGACGCATTTCCCGAGACTCGGCCGCCAAGGGCAGCCGACCAAGTCGGCTTCGCCCATAAATATCTGGAGCGCGAGGTAGGGCACGCCCGGACCCCGGCCCGGTCGAAGCCCTCGGCCTACCCAGTGCCTTCGGCCTCGAAGCCGCGCCCGCCCCGGGTGCGGGAGACGGCCCTCGCACAAGCACGACCTCGGCCCGTCGAAGCCGGTCTTCCAGCGCGCCGGCCTCGAGGCGCGCCCGGCCGGGACCGAAGGCGGCCCTCGCGCAAGCACGGGTAGGCGTCGCGAACTATCAAGTCATCAAGCATCACATGCCGATGGGACGGAGGGCCAAAGGACTCGGCATGGGCTTGGCCCGTGAAGCCCTTCACAATGAGAGGCTCCTAATGTAGGGTGGCCCCACCTAAGCCCGATGGGCTGTTAGGTCGAAATAGGACATGTGTAATGACATAAGAGCCCAGGGAATACTCATGTGTAAGGGTACAAGCTGTACAAGCACTCCCCATGTGAATATATATATATATATATATATATATATATATATATATATATATATATATATATATATATATATATATATATATATATATATGTGTGTGTGTGTGTGTGTGTGTGTGTGTGTGTGTGTGTGTGTGTGTGTGTGTGCATAGGCGGGGGGAGGCGAAGCCATTCATTTACTCAACTCTCCACTACTATACTCTCTCTGTTTGGTCTGTAACCACGACAGTGTTAAATCAAGAAGCATTACTACTAAGTGTTGTATAGGATTAATTAATATGTAGCTAGCGAATATACCCAAAAATTGCGAACATATTTTAAGGGCTTGGTCCCTGTCGTCGAGCCACATGTTCGTGCAACGTATGTGGCGAACAACCTTCGTTATTCGAAAAAGTTAGATTATTCATTCGGAAGGTAAGAAAGAGTACAATGTAGTTATGTATGGAGAAAATGTACTTACCTATCGAGTATTTGGGCGATAGCTGTGTACTTGGATTGGTTCTTACTTAGAGAATCAAGGTATATAGCCTTGTTCCATTTTGGTATAATTACAATTAAAATCCAATGGAAGTGCTCATTGTATGGCATAAGAACAAATTTCTTATCTTGGTGAACCAGTAGTGTTGATGTAATATAGCTCTCGAGGAAGGATGCATTCTCGTTGATGGTATCAATGGCGACCAAGAGTGGGTCCAGGAAACCAATTGGTGATTTCGATGATCTAGCTTGGGTCAGCATGAATCTATATATATACACAAAAAAGCAACAAATTGTGACATATATCGGTATTACATGAGCAGAGATCGTGATTATGCGGACTTCTGGCGTCGACATCGAGCGAGTGAGGCGTCGAGGCGTTGGCGTGAAAAGACCAAATATATCGTGAAAGGTCACGCGAAGACACATTCCTGAAATTCGTGCTAGAAATGATCCGCTGAATTTGTGGTGATACAGGCGCCGTTACGCCTCGGCTTATTGGGTATTCCATATACCAAGCGTGTAATGTTTGGCAGCCAAGTCTTAGGGTTCTGAGGTGCTCTTAGGAATATCATCGGCTCGCCTAGCACGAATTTGCGGGCCAATGACGATTCTGGGATATCATCATCATCGTTTGTCTTTGATTTGCCACAGCCACTTTGCCTCGATTGTAGGTCAACTTTATGGTAGTCAAGCGTAATGGTGGCACGGTGCAAGTTGCTTTGGCGAGAATAGCACCGTGAAGATAGCACCGGTGCGGTAGCTCAGTTCGCTTGCCCTTGTGGATATAGCACCGGTGCATTTAGCTCTGGTTCGCACTACCCTTACAGTCCGCCACCGGTGAAGAAGCCTTTAGGAGATGTCGCTTTTGGGCCTTTGGATGAATGTTCCAATGGCACGCCCTAGAGTCACGATCTCGTCGTTGGGGGCTTGGTAGCGGGGCGACCTCAAAATTAACATGCACACCATCCACATTAACTTTTACATAGCCTGGCGCAAAAGCTTGACGGTGCCCATGGCCCCGATAGTAGACGGATATGCCTGGCCCCAAGCAGCGTACAAGGGAACGGAGGCATATCTCACTTGGAGCCTGCACTTCGTAGGCTCCTACATAACGATACAAAATTAGCTACTCCAATAGGCCTATCAATGGAGCAAGCATTTGAGAGATAATAATTATTACCAAGATGTCGTCCATAGGAAATCTGGCCTCGCTTTCCGTCGGATTGGACGCGCAACTACTCGGACGGTTGTGAGGGCTAGCTAGCACAGGAGCGGCGGCGGCCTGCTGACTTTCTGTATATTTTCGCACCTCATCTCTGACATAATCAGCCAGCTCATCTCTTAGCTCCTCTCTAAGAGATGCCTTGATCTCTTCTCGTAGCCGCTCCTCACGCTCGGCTTTGGTTCTCTTCCTACGCCGATACATTTCGGAGTCATCTTGGAAACCATGTTTCCAAGGAACGTAAAGCCCAATGCCTCTCATACGGCCCGGGTGCTCCTTGTTTTCGAGGGCCACAGAGAGCATATCATTCTCCCTTGTTCCCTGGAATGATCGCAGGGTTGATTCAAAACTCAGCTCTTCCTGCAAGAGCACGACATGTCATTTTACTTCGTACGAAGTTGTGGAGTAATTACAAGCTACATAGTTCGATCGATATCTTACCAAGCACTGGGACACTTGCTGGTCTGCAGGGTTTCGAAAGGAGATGTCCCCCGATGTCGTTGTAGATGACCTTGCTCTAATCTAATTTCGAGCGCGGTCATCTGGGATATTGGCAAATGGCGGAGCGATGTCCTGCATGGCTGCCAGGTCATCCTCCTTCCTCCACTGCGGGGTTTTACCCGCATACCAAGTTGTGCCAAGTCTGTGGGGGTGTGTGTTTTTTGCCTGGAGGGCCTTGTGCGCCACACTTGTTCTTTTGAAATCTTCGGTCGTCTTCATTGCCTTAAACTCTTCCCATTGTGGTTCTAGAAATGGGTATTTATGAAAAGGCGTTTAGTCCGTCTCGACGTATTTCTTGACAAGCGTGCTCTTGAAGTTCTTCCATGCTTTGCATGCCGCTAGCAAGGTTTGTCGTTGCACGGCGTCTTGGTGTTCTTCTGGGATCTCGAACGATGTCAAAATTTCGATCAGCAGCTCACATTTCCGAGTCTCAGGCACGCTCTTGCACGAATTGAATGTGATCTCAATTCGTTCTCGTGCAACTATTCCGACCATTCTTCAGAATGCGCTTACTGCTTTGGGATGGTAAATCGGTCCTCTGGCTTCTTCGATAGCCCTCTTCCTCGGCGTTTTGAATTTGGAGCGGACGCATCCAGCGATGATGTTGAAGAATTCGCGGATGACATGTTGCTCAATTTGTGGGTCTATTAGGATAAGATAAAAAAGTGCTATACCATAAGATAAGAAAGTAATCATATTGAATTGGAAGATGAGGAAGCAAAAAAAGTGAAACATGATGCTCAATGTTAGGAAGAGAGGAGAGGAGTAGAGGGGAGGGGGAGAAGGGAGGGGGTGATGTGGACAGAGAGAGGGGGTGATGTGCCTATTTTAGCATCTACTTTAGTTGCTAATACTATATACTAACACTCACAACAAGCAAAAGACAATTTACTACAAGAAATGAACATTACAAAATAAACCAAATAACAAACTATGCTACTGCAGTAAACAAGATCTCTATTCACAACAAACTTTTAACAACTTCGATCAATTGAAATCAATGTAATATGTGCAAAGCACAAACAGCTGGGTACATGTTATGTTGGCTTCATTTGACACAATAGTCAGTAGTATGTTTGGAATGACACAATGATTGTTATACCAGAGTTACAATGAATATTTCCACACTTCTCAAAGATTGTGGATTCCATCCATACTTTTATTCTACAAATTATCGACCTAAAAATATTGCCATGTGTTATTCTAAGTTGGTGCAAATTCGTATAAGCATCACAACAAGATCTTTATTCACAACAAAGTACCACTCGATTCACAGATCTGGCATGTCACTAGAGAGGAGGAGGCGGCGAAACTCACAGATGCAAGGAGGCAGCGGTGACAGCGACAGGGGACGGCCGGCGAGGGGCTCAGGGAGGCGGCCGACGAGGGGCTCGAGGAGGCAGCGGCGACGGGCCTGAGGGAGGAGGAGGGCGACGGCGGCGACGGAGGTGCGAGGAGGCAGTGGCGGTGACGGCGGCGACGGAGGTCCGAGGAGACAGATCGGGAGAGCGGCGAGACTTAGATCTATAACTGCAGCATACGCGAAAAACCCTAGCCAGAGGGTATATATATGGAGGCTTATTAGAGACGGTTCTACCTTTAGTACCGTCTGTGATAAGCCTTTGCCCCTGACTGTAGTTATTAAGACAAACACCAACCTGTTGCATTCATATACAACACCAACCAGCTGCATTCATATACAACACCAACCAGCTGCATTCACAGAGTGTATTTCTTCACACATTTTCACATACACATAAATGCAAATTCACAAATACATCACACACATGCATTGTTGTATACATAAATGCCAATTCATATTTACATCACACATATGCATTGTTGTATATATAAATGCCAATTCACATATACATCACACACATCTCATTCTACTTGCTTGTTTCCTTTAAAAATTAGCCCTTCATGATTATCAATGCGTACATAACTAGTTTTGTCACGTTGTTCATCGTCGACCCTTATGCCATTTCCAAAAGGAGGTAACTCGTAAAATTGATTGTATTCTTCCTCGTTCACTCCATTCTCTAGTCCGACAATTCTCCTATTTCCACGAAGAACTACATGGTGTTTCTTATTTGCCGGGTCAGCTACATAGAAAACTTGAACAACTTGGTTGGCGAGTACGAATGGTTCGTTTTTGTAGCCGACACATGGAGGTCCATGGTAGTGACACCGTACTTATCAACCTTCACCTGTGGGAGATGCACCCAACGGCAGCGAAATAAGGGGATCTTGAAAACCACGTAGTCGAGCTCCCAAATCTCTTCTGGAGCCCAACGGCAGCGAAATATCTAGAGTGATTGCTTTCCTTCCGATAGTTCCGATACCCTTCAGCCTCCCCTCATGACGAGATTGAGGCACACCTATCGGTTGAATCTAAGTCATATAATCGACACAAAACTCAATGACATCTTCGCTTGCATAACCTTCAGCGATCTTGCCCTCCGTGAGATCGATTCCGTCGTAGGACTTGAGAATTCCATGAACCTCTCAAATGGGTACATGCTACGTGAGAATACGGGCCGCACATTTTATCTCCCACACAACGTGAACAATGAGATAGACTATGATATCGAAAAACAAAGGAGGAAATACATTTCAAGATAACATCGGATCATCACCACCTCGTCTGCAGAACATCTAGTCCCGGGATCGATGACCTTCGAGCAATTGTGTTAAAGAAATAACATAGCCTCATCATTGTCTCTCGGATTTTGATTGGCAAAATATTTTTAATTGCAATAGGGAGCATCTGTGTCATCAGCACATGACAATCATGAGACTTCATGCAATTTAACTTCAAATCTTGCATCGAAACAAGTTTCTTCACGTTCGGAGTAACGGACGGAACTTTGACACCATGCAAGCAACGCACGATTCTGTTTTCTCGATCTTGGATGAGAGTGTAACACGCAGGGGAAGGTACGTTCGTCCATTATCAGTGCATGTCGGTGCTAACTCAGGCCTGATGTCCATATCAGCCAAGTCGAGCCGTGCGTTGATGCCGTCTTTTGTTTTATCACGAATGTTCAGTAAGAGACCAATCAAGCTGTCGCATACAATCTTTTCCACGTGCATGATGTCGATGTAGTGTCGAACATCTAGGTACTCCCAATAAGGTAAGTCCCAAAATATTGATATCTTCTTTCAGGTGTTCTTCTCATGAGCCCTCAACTTACGTCCCTTTCCGAGGACAACATCTAAATCCTTAACCATATTATAAACCTCTTTTCCCCTTAAATGCCTTGGAGCTGAACCGTCTTCCTTCTCTCCGTCAAATTGTTTCTTCATCTTGCGGTATATGTGAGCTCTCCGAAGGAACCAGCGGTGACGCATGTAGACGGTTTTACGTGAGTGTTTCAGCTACACACTCTCGGTACCATCTAAACAGAGAGTACAAGCTTTGGCACCTTTTGTACTATGGCCCGATAGGTTACCATGGGCAGGATAATCATTTATGGTGCAGAGCAATAAGGAGCACAAAGTGAAGTTCTCTCGTTTGTATGCATCCCATACATGTACCCCTTCGTTCTATAGTACTTTTAGATCTTCCACCAACGGTGCTAGGAACACATCAATATCATTCTCAGGTTGCTTTGACCCTTGGATAAGTATCGACAACAAAATATACTTTCGCTTCATACACAACCAAGGAGGAAGGTTATAGATGCAGAGAGTCACGGGCCATGTGCTATGTTGGCTGCTCATGCTACTGAAATGATTCATTCTATCTGTACTCAGTCCAAACCTTATATTCATTGGTTCCGCACCGAAGTCTGCAAAACTCCTATCGATGTTTCTCCACTGGGCGGAATCAGCAAGGTGTCTTAACATTCCATCCTTCTTGCACTCCTCCGAGTGTCAACACAGCAGTTTTACCTCTTTTGGATTTGCAAAAAACCTTTTCAAACAGGGAATTATAGAAAAATACCATGCCACCTTAGCAGGAGGTCCTTTCTTCACCTCTGTTCCCTTGCCATCATCTGATTGATTGTTACGCTTGTATCGGGATGCGTTGCACATCGGACATACATGCATGTTTGCATACTCTTTACGGTAGAGGATACAGTCGTTCGGGCATACATGTATTCTTTCTACTTCCATTCCCAACGGACAAAGAACCTTCTTAGCTTTATATGTTGTTTTAGACAACTCATTTCCCTCCGGAAGCATGTCCACTAAAAGGCCTAGGAGCGCCGTAAAACTCTTATCGGACCAACCGTTGCTTGCCTTCAATTTCAACAGTTCAAGCACGACCGACAACCTTGTGTACTTTGACCTGCAGCACGTGAACAAAGGTTTCTCCGAGTCCTCCATCAAGCCCTGAAATTTGACATACTCTTTCTCATCATAGTTCCCTTCTACACCACGAAGCATCTGATCCAGATTGTCATCGTGCAACCTATCCAAATCTGAACCACAATCGACATCATCCGGCGTCATATCATTCACTTCACCGGCGATGTCATCCGGCGGCATATCATTCACTTCACCGGCGATGTCATCTAGCGGCATATGATCATTCACTTCGCCATGACTGGTTCAGCACGTATAACACTTTTTGAAACCCCTCCGAATCAAGTGCACTTCAATTTACCCTCGGTTCTTAAACATCTTTAAATTCTCGCAGTCAGTGCATGGACAGTACATATATTCCACCCCCTTATTCAACATATGCTCCTCGGCAGCTCTTGTAAAAGCAAACACGCCATTAATATTCTCTTCACTCACACGGCTCGCGACATACATCCAGTTTCGGTCGTACGTTATGTATATATAACAATTTAGTATTAAAAATTAAATTAAATCAATTATTACTACATATATATATACCACATGCATTCAGATTTTGCTAGCTTAATTCATATTATAAACACAACAGCTATTATATAATCAACAATTTTACAAACCATCTTCAATAACACTCACCAATTACTTACATCTAAATTTTAATGCAAAGAAAAATAAATTTAATTACTAACCATATCTAGAATAATCAGGAAAGTATGAATCTTCAAAACTCAATCCCTGCCTCCTCCCACCTAATTAGTTGGCCTGAAATCACCTAGCTTGCCTCCTGAGCGAAAGAGTGAAGCATCGGCTAGATCTGGATCGAAATGAAGACAGATGCGGTTCTGAGCAGCGCAATAAATGCCTAGCATCATTATCACGAGCGGTTTTAACACAAACCGTCAGATACTAAATATCACTGAGCGGTTCATCGGTAGAGCAAATGCGTGATGTTCGTTTTCTCCGACGCCACTAACACAGACGGTGTCCAAATTAAAACCGTCTGTGTTAGTGTCGATTATAGACGGTTTTGTCAAACCGTCTATGATTGGCCGTCTAGTATTAGGTTTTCTGTAGTAGTGACGACACTTGTCTGTGCAGCTCTTTTTTCTGGGAGAGGAATCTGCCCCCTAACTTCTTTTAGGATACTATCTTAAATATTAGGCCCTGTTCGGAAAAAGCAGAGATTTCATTGGAATTTTAGCATACAATTCAATTTCCATAGGAATCAATAAAAATTCTCGTTTTTCAATTTCAGCGGAAAAGCCTTTTTTAATTGTCTTTGGTGGAAGTTATGCTTGTTCTTGTTTTTTTAAGAGGGTGCAAAAGCAGACGTACACACAATTCACACTCTTCACACACATACACATGCTTGAATTTTTTTTTTGTGAAAGCAGCAGGCCTTGTAAAGTACGAACACACGCTTTCCCGTTAAAAGCGCACACGTGTGTATTTTATGCTAAAGATGAGCATCCACGTCGAGCTGAGAGCTCCAAAATAGACGGGCTAGAGAGCGTCACACGCTCGAGATCAACTGGCAACGCTGTTCTCATGTCTGTTCTTATTCGGGAAAGGAAATTATAAATTGGGTTGTATGGTTTGCGGTTGTTTTGCGGGCCTAGCAGGACAGCGTTGGCTAGGCGCATGCGCAGGCTGCCGTCAGTCACTGAGATCGGCCGCGCTCTGATTTCAGCTCTGGAGATCGTACAGATATCTTGCAAGCATTTTTCATCGACAAAAAGATCTCGTAAGGTTTCCTGCCTCTTGAATAAATAAACGGATTTGATAAACATAGTGTACCTGTTATTGAAGCAAAAAAAGGTACCATTTGGGCCGTTGGATCTTGATGACTTGATCGAACATTGTCAGGCTATCAGGGTTCGTTGGAGTTATAGTGCAGGGTTTACTGGGCCTAGCTATAGAGGAAGAGGGGTGATGGCGCCACCGGCTGTGGGTTTGTGGTAGCGTGGTTAGCAGAGCGGGATGGCGGTGACTCTAAGGAAGGTATTGTGCGGAACAGTGGGGGCGTTCACTTTTTTCGTCCATATGAGACTAAGTAATATCATAATCAACAAACAAGATTAGTCTCATAAATACATTTGTCGTTATCACCAAAACCTCATAATAGTATTTGTTGTTATCACCCAAACCAACTTAAATAGAGCTTGATCTTTCAGAGCTGGGCACGGCTTGGGGTTGAAGAAGGTGGACAGGGGAAGCAAGGGGAGCTCGGGGCTATTTATAGCGGTGGGGTGCTATTGCTCCACAGTGGAAGGCGGTGTGGCAGGGACAGCGCGGACGACGCGGGAGGAGCGCGTGGCACGGGAGCTGGTAGCACGACGTGCAACGTGATGTGCGTGAGTAGGTATGTAGGCGGCGCGGTTGTCGGTGCCAGAGAACGCCAGAGGGGGAAGAAAGAAGAGGAGAAGAGAAATGGGCCGGTGGGCTGTACAAAAAAGAGTGGGCCCAGGGAAAGAAAAAAAAGTGGACCAAGCCCATATAACATTTTGATTTTGATTGATGTTTAGGATTTCAGAAATTTGAATTTGAATTCTAGACTTAATTATTTAGATGTGAATTTTAATATTCCTTTGCTTTTGTTTTTCATTTATTTTGATTCTAGGTTTTCGATTTTTTATTTGAATTTCAAATTCAGATTTTTGGTTCAATTCAATTTCCAATTACTTGGCTCTTATTCGTAGATTTTATTTTTATTATTTGAATTGTTTGGCAAAACCCAAATCAAGATTCTCAAATAGAAGCCGAAAATTCGAACAACACAAATTGTATTAAAAGTTTTAAAATTATCACATTTTCAACATTCCAAATTTGAGATGTTACGCTGTACGCTAATAAGATTGCCAAGCACTCTTCTTCTTGTTCCCTTGCAATAATCCAAGCACGCTATTTTCTTCACAAATGAGTTTAATTATTTTCTTGCGTGCTGGTGAATAGTGTTTTACATGATTTTATAGAACAGAACTGCATCACATCAGGCCCAACTTGACATCTCGGTTAGAGCTGTGAAAAGGGGGAAGAGCCCCAAGTGGTTTCCGAGCCCATTCATAGCCTAGTAGCTCTGACAAAACATTACAAAGGCTGAGCCGGCATTCTATGACATACGCCCGTACGGCCAGCCGTTAAATGATAGGCACGGGCATACGGCCTATCCACGAGGATTGGACGTTGAACGGTGATGATAACTGCAAACGCTGCGTGACATGCAGCCTGCGGCCCCTGTCTGCACTGCAAGCCATTAAAACTTCTATTGTGGTAAAGAAAAGCTACATTATCCATTGACTGGCATTCCTGTCGGCCATAACATAAAAGACGCCTTGCTATATTCTTTTCAACTTATAATGTATAATTTTTAAATAAATAAATAAAATAATTTTTTACTACCATTTTAAAACGACTTATTAAAATATTCTTTTAGAAACAATTTATCAGCTTTTGAATTATTTGCATCAGCACTTATAGTGAGATCAAAAATCATAAATCACAACTCTAAATCATAAATTAAAGTCTAAGATCTCACTCTAAATGGCTTCAGCCTTTTGACTTCTAAAATTTGTTTTTTCTTTTCTTTCCTACCTTATTCATTTGCATTGTGCCAAAAGATTTAGCAGTGTTTTTTTAATTTTTCTATTTCCCCCAATTTTCTTACTTCTTAATTCATAAAAAACTAACAACTGTTATAATAAAAAGTCTACACAAAAAAACCAAAAGCCAAAGCACTTCTAAACAAATAAATAAGATAGTTTTTTTACTTTTTTTAAAACAACTTATTAAGATAAATTTTTTAAAACGGTTTACAATATTCGATTTATTTGATTGATCTATAAGCAATCTAAATCAAAGCAGAAAAGTACCACCCAAACTGCACTGCAGCTCATCAAGGCTGCAGGCAGCTGCGACGTCAAACTCGAATTTTGGACACTATTGGACCCATGGACACCCGAAATTCCAGTTTTGGCCCCCAAATGAAAAAAATTCCAGATTTGGACCCCTCCTCGCGCGCGCGTTAACGCCCGGCGCGACACGTGTCCGTCCGTGCGGTACGGAACCGCCGACGACCGCCTCCCACGCCGCGCGCCGTCGATCGCCTCCTCGCGCGACGGCCGCGCGACGCGCTTCGGCGGCGCGCGACGCGCAGCCTTCGGCGGAGCGGGCGCCGCGCTTCGGCGAGCGCGGACGCGCTTCGGCGCGGGCGGGCGCGGCGGGCGCGCTTCGAGCGGGAGGCGGGCGCGAAGTCGCGCGAAGCGCGCGGAGGCGGCGGGGTCGTGCGATGCAGTACCGCACGGCCGGACACGTGTCATCTTTGGTGTTAAGCGCGCGTGAGAGGGTCCAAATCTGGAATTTTTTTCATTTGGAGGCCAAAACTGGAATTTCGGGTGTTCATGGAGTCCAATAGTGTCCAAAATTCGTCAAACTCCCACATGTAACAATAATAAAAAAAAGGCGAGGAAACGTAAGGTGATGCACCCCTAATTAAGAGTAACTGGTCACATCAGACATCAGCGGCAATAATTATAGTCGCAGCTGGCGCGCGACTACGTTGCGCCATGAATGGAAGCACTGAACTAGTCATGCACACAGCGCACTGGTGGTAACTGAAGCAGCGCTAGAATTGAACTCATATGCACTGTGCAAGAGGGGGGAAAAGATCACCGTAGAACAAAGAATTGACAGCATATGGAGAGCTTTGTCCAATCATGGGATTCTAGTATCATGCTCTATGGAGTGTTTGATTCATTGATTTCTAACAGAATTGGGGCCGGGCGTACTAGTAATCGATGAGAAGAGACAACCAAAAATTAAGAGCGCCTCCCGTATGTACCCGAATCGGTCGGTGGATCATGGATGCAGTTCAGCTTGGTGGTGGTCACATGGAGTCGGAGCACAAAACCTAACGCGCTGGGGACAAACGACCATCTACTTCCTGGCTCGCTACGTTGCGCCGGCTAGGTGCCGAGGAAGCCGACGTTGAGGTCGATCCGCGGCTTCTTCTTGGGCGCCGGCGGCACGTGCGACTCGCAGCGCGGGCAGCGGGGGTCGCTCCGGGAGATGAGCACGTAGAGGAAGCACCTCGGGCACGCCGCGGCCACCATCCCGCCGACGGCGGACGGGGAGTCGCAGCCGTCGCCCTGCTCCACGGCGCCGTCGCCGCGGCGCTTGACGGAGGACGTGGTGACGGACGAGGAGGACGGGGAGGCGCCGGCGCCGCTGTGCTGCTGCCCCTGCCCGTGCTTGCCGCGCTCGAACCGCTCCAGCGCCGTCTTGACCTTCTCGATCGTGCACACGCTGTGGTACGTCGTGGTGGTCGTCGTCGTGGCGGAGGCCGCCGTGGCAGGAGCCGGGCAGGGCCTGACGGCGGACGCGCCAGCGCCGGCGACGGGGAACAGGTTGAGGTCCCTTGGCGTCGGCGGGCACGCCTGCTTCTGCAGGGGCAGCTTGCCGGGCTGCACGCAGGGAAATCATGGCAGTAAAACCCAAGTTAAAATTAGCCGTCGAGGCAGAAATAATCACAGAGGGTAAATATATTGAGCTAAATATTGTTAAGACCTTTCTACCCGTGTAACGAATTCCTAATTGAGATGAGTAGTTCATTGGGCATAACACAAGAACTCAAGTTGCCGGATAACACGGCAGACGAAGATAAACTAACCACAAATGCTGATTATCGATATGCTGGTTAATAAAATAAATTCGGAATCCGAGTCAAAATAATAAATTATGATTTTTTGCAGGTCTTATTCTCTTAGCTTAGGTTTGTCCATCTCTACCTCACCAGGGGAAAAAAAGAACGACCAAATTGGGAAACCTCAGATCGAATCTTGTGCACTTGGGCTCCCTTTGTTGCTGTTCCGCCAAACACGCGGCACATAGTGAAATCACTACTTTTCGATCAGATTTCTTCACCAAATTCCGCACGAACTGAACAAACTAATCGATCCACAGGGTAATCAGGCAGACTTAACCATAGGGGCCGGGGCCAATTGAGCAGGGAAGAGGAAATCGAGCGTAGACACACGGAGAGAGTAGAGATGGATGAGAAACACGGGCGTACCACGGCGTCGTGCCTGGCGGCTGCGTCCCTGGCGTCGTCGGCGGCGGTGCAGCCGCCGAGGAAGTCCCGGGTGACGAGCTCCGCCGCCCTGCCGCCGTCCACCGCTCGAGCCATGAACCCCACCGCCTCAGCAACCATCTAGTACCATACAGCCTCCAACTAACTATGTCTCTAGCTATCTAAGGACAGCCCGTAGCTAGCAAGTAGCAGCAGCTCAGGGAGAAGCCTAGCTACCTAGCTAGCCAATCAAACAGCAGAGGAGAAATAAAGGGTGAATTTTTAAGCAAGCTGGTTTACGAGCTAGGAAGATGAGGAGGGACAGGAGCAGCAAAGCCCGCGACGGACGGCGAGGAGAGGAGAGGAACTGAGGAGGGGTAAATAAAGAGAAGTAGGGCATGTATGGGCGCCATTAATGGAGATGTTGGACAGGGAAGGCATGAGGACAAGATGCGCAATCAATGCGGGGGTGGGAAGCATCGATGGCGATCGCTCCCGGTGCGTGACGGGCGAGAGCGACGGATGGCGATGGACCAGACCACTAATGCTGCTCCGGAGCCGGAGTCGGAGGAGCACAGTAACGTGCCGTTCGGGAGCCGGAGTCTAGAGTCAGCTGGAGTCGGCTCACGATGAATCGTATGTTATATGGTGATATATTTAATTTCTTGTGCTGTGAGTTCTCTTAGGTTATAGATTTAAAATTTTGAATTCTAACAGTTGACAAGAGGTAGTACGTAGAGAGAAATAGTCATATATAATTTTGATCAGTACAACTAAACTCAGTATATTTTTTATTACAATATTCTTATTTACATTGTTTAAAAAACTAGTTATTATAGTATAAATTATAGACTATAAATGAAAAAAATATCGACCGGACCTAATTTGAACTGTTCGACGAAACCTGACTCGCGTGCAGGTGGGAAGTCAGCAAGCCGGATCCTGCTGCTCCTGCCGCCTAGCTAGCTAGCTCTCTACTACTCCGCTCTGCTCCCTCGAGTCATCATGGCCTATCTTAAGGCTCCGCTCGGTTGGATTGAAAAGCTGTGGTTTATGGCTGAAAATGTATTATAACGGCTGAAATTTCACTGTATCTGAAGGTGGCTTATTTGGCGTAATTAAATTTAAAAATTTTAAAAATAGAAAAAATATGTTAACTCATCACGGACAATGCAAACGAATATGAAAAAGAACTGGAAAAAAGTTTATAAAAAGCCAAAAGTTCAGAAAAAGATAAATTTTATGAATTGTAAAAAATAAATCAGAAGTTAGAAGCTGAAGCTGAAATAAGCGAGGGCCTAAGGGCCTGTTCTTTTCGGCTGCGGTTTATGGATTTTGGCTGAAATTTTTGAATTTTGACTGTTTACAGTACAGATTACGGAGAGACAGATATTCACTTGTGATTTTAAGAAAATACTCCGTTTAAAAGTTAGATACTATAGTAAAAACTAAAAACCACTATGTTTCGGGGTAAAGAATAAGTCTTCCTCTCGTGTGCAAAGCGTGAGGCTTTTATGTACTCCCTATGGGGGTGTAGCGTACAAGACCAGGACTACTACTGCTACCGCAACCGTTCACGGCCGATTATTTGGACCACGCAAAAGATTAGACGCCGCCAATCAGCTGTGAAAGGCGATCGATAGAGATATCCGCCGCCCGTAACCAGCATTAAATACGTAACGTACGTACGCCTTCCGCTGTACATACACTGTACTACCCCTATACAAAACCGGCCCGAAACCAATTAAAGATGGCGCAGCTAGCAACGGCTTAATGCGGCGTAGTACGCACGACGACGGCATTAAAGGGGAACTTGACGCGACGAGCGCCCACACATCACGTAGCAGCACGTACGTAATTAAAGATGCGTACTCCTACGTGGCAGACGGTGCACAGATGGCTAGACGAGGATGGTCACGGGTCGTCCTCTTCTTCTTCCCCCGTTCCCGTCGGCCGTACGTAACAAGAGAAAAATAATTGGGTGAGTTTTTTAAGCCTTATAATTTATAGTTATAGTTTTTAAATTTTAGTTTATTTATAAGAGATAATACATGAAGAGAAATAGTCGTATATAATTTTGATCAGTACAGTTAAACTCGGTATAGTTTAGGGCATGTTTGGATGGACTAGAACTAGTTGTTAGCTAGAACTAGTTGTTAGCTGACGAGTAGTTAGCTGGCTAAAGATTAGCCCAGTCCTGTTTGGATCTAAGGACTAATAAGTACCACTATCTCAGTACAAAGTCTGTTATACCCCTATGCATGGCGGTCTGGGAGGGTTGGTGTGGGTATCAGCGTCTTTTTTCCATCCTGCTGGTCCTTTAGCCCTCATTAGCTGGGTTTAGCCAACTAGTTGGCTAACAACTAGTTAGGGTTTTGGCTAAACTTTAGCCCACTCATTAGCCCTCCTGTTTGAATCCACAAGGACTAAAAATTAGCAACTAGTTGTTAGCCTATGGGATCCAAACAGGCTCTTATACTCTAAATTACTTGTAGACCTTATCTTAGAAAAACGCACCGTTTAACTGCGTGTTACTGTTTATCTGTACATAAACCATAAGTCATAAACACTAACGAACCTAGCTAAATGGACAAGCGAAAATTGAAACCAGCAATCGCAGCAGCAGGAACAAAAACAAACTGAAAAATTCAAAAAACGAAAAGAAGGGCGCTATTTGCAGGCCCTCGCCATCCATGGATGGCCCCCGGTCGACGAAATTTGGACACTATTGGACCCCTGTGTATCAAGAATTCCATTTTTGGCCCCCTTTGCAAAAAAATTCCAAAACTGGACCCCTCTCCACCGCGGGATCGCCACACGCCGCCACTGTCGGTCGTGCGGTGCCGCGCCGACGACCCGCGCGCGCGCCACCGATCCGCCCGACGCGCGACCCCGTCCCGCCCGCGCCCGCGCGTTAGCCCGGCCGATCCGCGCGTCGCCAGGCGACCGCATGATTGCCCCGCCCGGCGCGCGCTTGGCCGGACGGCCGCGCGTCGCCAGCGACCGCGTGAATGCCCCGCCGGCGCGCGTTTGCTCTGCCGACGCGCGAATCAAAGCGGGGCCGCGCGTCTCGTCACCGCCACCGCGAGAAATTTCTCGGGCTGCTCTCTTTTGACCTCTACGTGAACACGTGTCCAGTAGGAGCTTTGCATGGCCCCTCTTCGTATTCTCATTCAGACCTTAAAGAGGTGAATAGCGGCGCAAGGAGGCTCATTTGCGGTTTGCGGTGGAGTTGAAGTGAAGACAGAGCGAGAGAGCGAGTGAAGGGAGGAAAAAGAGAGTGGAAACTCGAGATTTTGAGTTGGTTTTGTTTGGAATCAACGGATTTTGCAAATACAAAAGTTGTAAATCGTCTCATGAGCTTCAAGAAGAGGTAATTTTGCCCCGTGCAAGTAATTTTCTGCGAATGTCATTAGCCCGTAATTAGCAAAACCGTGTATCATTAATGTTGTAATAAGCCAATCTTTGAGTGCGGTGTGTATGTGTGCGTAAACATGAGGTCATATTTTTGTTGTAGTGTAAATAATTTACGTATTTTTGTTGAAGTTACGTATTGTAATGTAGTGAGATTTTGTTGAACATTTGTGCTTACATGTGTAGTTGTTGAAGATGTAAATATTTATATTAGAGCATTTGTAGGTGATAGCAACAGCAGCTAGATTATGAACAATTTGTATAATTAGTAGGCTTAGTGAATGACCGTAGTATGAAGGTATAGGAAAATCAAAATACACGAAATTAGTAATGAAGGCATTGTAAAATGAAATAAACTTAGGGCATGAAATTACAAAGTAGAATTTTTGATTTATGTATAATTTCTAAGTGAAAGCGCATTAAGTGAAATATAGAAAAGAATGGAAGAAAACTATGTAATAGGAATTTGGCATTAATCGATTTATAAGAAAAATAGTTAGAAATAAACTTTAGATTTACACATACAAAACATATACTAGTAATGTTAGGTACTAAAATGGGTAGGTCTTGTTAATGTAATGGGAAATTAAATTTGGCATCTTGTCTACTAAAATGGTTGATTATGCACTTATGATAGGTGCGCAATGGTGGCATTGAACAATTGATGGTGTTTTATGGGAGTGGTCTCGACGTGATGGGCCGTATGGGCGGACTGTCAAATTGCGGCGGATCGTGATCCGGGCACGATCCGAGCGCCATGAGCTTGTCCGAGCTACGGAGGTGTGTCCGTTCAGCGTTCGATCGGAGACCGCAAGGAAGAAGTTACGGATCGAGGCGATCTATGCCTCAATGGTGGATGATGGAAGGGAGCATATGGCAACTTCGAAGGTGACCAA
The DNA here is from genome assembly GCA_036346575.1 of Dendrocalamus sinicus. Classification (NCBI taxonomy): domain Eukaryota; kingdom Viridiplantae; phylum Streptophyta; class Magnoliopsida; order Poales; family Poaceae; genus Dendrocalamus; species Dendrocalamus sinicus. Next base: position 12,687,576 of record CM070647.1, on the reverse strand, counting down.
TGGCGCCTCATGGGCGAACTACATGGAGGTCGTGTGCAACCACGATCTTTGCGATATATGGGAGGCCAATGGTGTATGTCGAGTTCGTGGAGAGGCGAAATCATCGACCATGGTTGGTTCGGATGCGGCCGGTGGAGATGTAGTGGCGGCGGTCATGAAGGCGCTCGCGGAGAACATGTGGGTGATGAAGACAATACGAGGCGTGCGGAGAATTTCCAGCCCAACGAAGGTGTGCACGAGAGGTGGTGGGCCGCCCGTATTGGTATCATGAGTATCGGGGACCGGTGGAAGAAGAGGATAGCGAGGAGGAGGAGGAGGTGGAAGCAGCGATTACGGAGAGGCGAGGATGGCGAAGGTGCAAGCGGAGGGGTGGTAGGTCGTGTTATTCTGACGGGCGGTGCATATGTGTCGCCCGGGCGACGACATTGCGGCGGCGACCTAGTTACGCCACAGGCGGAGGAGGAGAATGGGGTTCAGCGGCGCACTCTTTACGGGGCGGTGCTTCCGTAATAAGAGTCTTTATCCGAAAGCTATTGCTAGACATGCCGTCAACATAAGCGGACGTGCGGGTCCACAAGTCAAAGCGGACACGTGCGTTGTGAAGTGTGTGGGCGGGTCATGTGGTGGCAAAGTCCGTGCACAGCGGTACAAGGGCGTTGGCACGGAGTTCGGATAACGGTCTTTGCAAGATCACGATTCGCGAGCTTGCGGGGCGATACATAGACACCGCAACATGACATCACGTTATGTTGCGGAGGTGGTCACGCACCTCGTCGGCGGATGTGTCAATTACCGAAGGTTCGATGGCGCAGATGGCGAGCGAGGCGGGCTACGGTGAGCTACAAGAAGGTGTGGCGGCGGCGAAAGGTCTTTGCGCTATGTATGGGACGTGCGAGGAGGCGTGCGACCGGTCCCAAGAATGCTGAATCAAATTGCACAATCAAACCGGGCACTTACATAAACGAGCGGGAGAGGTCCATCCTACGGAGGGCGAATCGTTTCATTCTTGACGAGTGTTCGGGCCTTCCATCGAGCGATACAAGGGTTGGTGGTGCCGTCGGTGCTAACCGTAGATGGGGCGTTCCTATCAGGCAAGTACAAGGGCACGATCCTTACGCGATTGCGGCCGATGCAAATGACGATTACTCGATGGCATTTGCAATTGTGGAAGCGAGAATACGATAGGCGGCTTTGGTTTCTTTGCAATTTGAAGAATGCCGTAGTGCAAGACAGGCGAAGTGTGCCTTATCTCCGACCGCAATGCGAGCTTGATGTCTGCGTTGCGAGCGTTCTGAGATGGGGCGCAGCCCCGTCCGTGGATGATGTGAAGAACGGCGGGTGCATGAGGCATATTGCGGCGAACTTCCACGAAGGTTCCGTAGCAAGGACCTCATGAAGATGTTCAAGAAGCTATGCATGCGAACCGAGCGGAAGTTCGGCGCCTTGCGGGCAGTGGATCGAGAGGCTACGAAGCATGTGCATGCAGCGGCGGGGGCGTGGAGGGCTCCACAGAGTCGGGGTATTCTCACAATGGGTTCATCCAATGCACGACTTGGAAATGTGGTCTTTGTTGCACGACACCGGTGGGGCGAGTATGGGATCATGACAACCAACATGTCCGAGGTTTACAATGGTGTCCGAGCAATTGCGCCAGATAGCACGCCGCTACGGAGGCGGCGTCATCACGGAGGTCGACATCGCCGCACGAACCGAGAGGCCGTCCGAGAGTCGGCAAAGCTACGATCGCTCGGCCTCCACGCGCCTTCGCCGGCGGTTCGACAATCGCAACTATCTGTTCATGCACTCATTTACCATTTATGTCTAACGACATGTTCGTCTTGCAGCAATTGCGGCGGGATAGCACGTCGCAACGGGCATCGTCATCACGGAGGCGACGGACGGCGACCGCGCTCTCGGGGCAGCGAGGCCCACTCCGCATACAGCGGTGACTCGCCGGACGAACGAGAGGCGGATGCCTCGTATCTCCGGGGCAGTGCAGACCAACCTATATGACCGGACAGTGGGTTGTGCCGACCTATCAAGGCATGACATCGCACGAGTACATGGGGACTTCCGTCGACATCCTCATTTCACCACCACATACCCGGTATGCACTAAATGTGTGTATTTCATTATGAACAATTTTCGTACTTTCCATTGTCTAATTCAGTTGTACCATCTAAGCGGGGCGTAGGCACCTCCTCCGATTGGGTGAGCTCTATGCTTTATGACCACCGTCGCAATCTGTCTCTGAGTTGTACCCACCGCCTCGGCCACACCCCTCGCACTCGATCTTCGCGATGCACCCCGCTCCCTAGTAGGTTCACCTTCTCGGAGGATCATATGCGCGCATCTGGCGCGGCAGCGAGATGATGAATGAATTTTTTAAATTGTGCTTTTGTAATATTTGTGATGTTTTTCAAGTGCTTCATGGTTTGATGTTCAAAGATGGTTTCCAGTATAAAAGGGTTGCTCATTTAACAATATTAACATACTCTTGGTAGCAACACGAACAACTCATACATTTCACGTACATGACATGTAGCAAGTAGTACAACCACCAACACACCAACGAACACAAGAACTAAAATACAACACAACCGTACATAAAACATTATCAAAAGAGCTTGACGACAAGATAGCATAAAACATTGCGAACATACACGAGGATAACCTCGGCACTACAACTTGAGGATAACAATAAACACAAGAAACAAAATAGCACACAACATTAAATTTATCTTCCACTCTAGTGCTGCCGAAGCGATCTTGCATCCGGCGAGTCGCAACCCCCACGACAACTCTCTCACGCGAACACCGTCATTCCTATTTCCCATTTCATCCTCCCACACCTGAATCGGCAACCACCATGAGCTTCCTGCGATTCCATGACAAGAAGATTTTTAAACATACCACCACGATTTGAATGAACCGAAACAATATGACTCACCGAGTGATTGGGGCACTTGTAGTAGTGTCGCGGGATTCTTGGCGTCTGTGATGTCCTACGTCTAACCACCAAGTTGCAATTTGGGCACATCACCGTGGGTGCCCATGAAGACGTCTTTGGTGACTCATTGCCTAGTCTTGGGGAGTGAGCACGAAATAAAACTACAGTTGTGAACAACTTACTCGGAGGTGACGATAACATGGCCGGGAGTATGTGAGGATGGCTCCGTTTTATAGGTGTGTGGGGGTAGCCTCACGCACAAAGACCACAGACAACACAAATCTTGACCCCACACCATGCTCGGTGAGGAGACAAAACATGCCGCTTTGCTCGGTGACATGACAAAAGAGGTCAGCTTTTGCTCGATGACATGACAAAAGAGGTCGACTTTTGCTCGGTGACTAGACAAAACAAGTCGACTTTTGCTCGGTGACTAGACAAAGCGGGCTCTTTGTTGAGCTACCGCCTCCGAGTGCTTGATGACTATGCCTAGGCCATTACGACATATACATATTAGGCTAATACTTTAACTTGGCGAGAATGGCGTGTGGTACAATTTTCTACGTTACACGTAAGAGAGTGAATGCACAAATTCCTGCAGTCTTTAGGGAGGAGCCTATCTCATCAAATGCATCTGAGGACGGATGTACCTAATATTGACAATGAAATAAATTTTAATATTGGATCAAATAACACCTCTTACCGAATGAGGCCATCATCTTGGTTCCGTGGCTTGAATAAGGAGAACATCATTTCTAGCTTGGGTGATTGGGTGTGCACTGATGCTCTGTATTTAGAGATAAGAGGCCATTGGCGAGAGCTAAACACCTAAACAATGCCAAAAGGCATGAGTATAGCCAATTCGTGATTACTAAAGAGAGCGATTGTCCTCGATGGGATGCAAAAGATGCCACTTTGGCGGTGACATTACTAAAGAGAGCATTTGTCCTCGGTCAAATGACAAAAGAGTCGGCTTTGCTCGGTGAGATGACAAAACATGGCGGTGTGCTCGAGACATGACAAAGCGGGCCAGCTTTGCTCGGTGAGATGACAACACATGCCGACTTTGCGCGATGACATGATAAAGCGGGCGGCTTTCCTCGAGACATGACAAAGCGAGGCGGCTTTGCTCGGTGAGATGACAACGATGCGGCTTTGCGCGATGACATGATAAAGCGGGCAGCTTTGCTCGGTGGGATGACAAAAGATGCCGCTTTGGGCGAGGGCGATTACTAAGAGGGCAATGTGCTCGGTGACATGACAAACAAGAGGTCGACTTTGCTCGGTGGGATGACAAAAGATGCCGGCTTTGGCGTGCCATAACTCTCATCTTTACTCATCACGACCACGCGGACCAACTTTACGTGCACGAGTAGAGACAAAGCGGCCCTATAAATTGGTATGCATTCCATTTCCCGAGAACATTGCACATCCAAACCCCATACTCCATCGCGCTTCCCTCACCCAACCGGGATGGACAAAGGCAAGAAGAAGCAATGGGACAAGATGGTGAAGGATTGGGAGGAGACCGTGACATAGCACGGTCACCGCAGCCAGCGATGCCGCGCGATGAGAAAATAAGGGCGTCTGAGCCCGGGTAGAACAAGCCCATCGTGCTACGATGAAAGGTCCCCAGGCGCGCGTAGCAACAACCCCATCCGGACGTCCCCACCGGCGTTCGCCACAACTACCACTGAGGGGAGACACCTCCCTTTGTTGGTGCGGGGCGTGTGCAAGTTCTTCAAGTCTAAGCACCACATCGGTCTAGGTATGCGATGCTGGGGTTGCGCAAACTACTCGATGACTACCCCAACGCCGTTTTGACACCGCAACCTATCGGCAATGTGCGACCACATGCACCATTTTCCCTACCTTTTCTCCTTCACAACACGCACTAACAATATCTCTCTTTTATTTACGCCTCTCGGAGCCCCTATGTGCCTACCGCAAATGGATCGATCTTGAGATCCACCACGAGGACCAATGGACCCTCGACTTGAGGAGTGGAATGTCACAAAAGAGAAGGAGTTCTTTGGAGGAGGAGCGCCGCAAGCACGAGCACACCTGCGTATCTGTGCGAGACGCAAGCTCATCTTGAAGCGTGCAGCGTAGGGAGCGGGAGGCTCGCGAGATGGAGCGCGAGAGAAAGAGAAAATGCGGCTAAGGCAAAAGAGGCGCGGAGGAGTTCAACGCCGAGCGAGCAAGGAAGGGAAAGTGGCCCCGGTCCACACAGAGGTCGTCTGGCGATTGGGTGGGTTAGTCGCATATCATGCTATATGTTATGCATGTAATAAAAGTCTACGCGGCATGTTACTCCCAAGCTGTATTATGAAGTTCAATATCTCGTATTTTCGCATTCCATGATTCACGTATCACCTCATTTAACAATATTAACATAGCGCTCCTCACCGCATACCTAATTCTCACTAACCTTGAAATATCACTTACCACTTTATGTCTCGACCGTTCTACGGTCAATTGTTCCTAAAAAATTTACCAAAATTTTATTAGCATCTACAAGTTATAATGAATATAAACTTTTATGACTACTTGGTGATTCTTTCCGAGTTTACATTTACAAAATTGACAAAACATACAAATAACATGGTGATTGCAAACCTCAAAACGATACGAAACTCTAAATATCACTTACCACTTTACGAAACGATCGTTCTATGATTAATCGTTTTTAAAAAATTTATCCAAATTTTTATACATCCGCAACTAACAATGAACATAATTTATTATTGCAACTTTATCTATTTTTTCTCGATTTACAACTACAAAATTGAGAAACCATATAAATATTCACGAGTATTACAAACCCTAAGCAGACCAAGCGCGCTTGGGACGCAGACGCCGCTTTCGGCGATCGCGCCACAGCGAGCGCGCTGCTACGGGCGCGGGGCGCGCGGTGGCGGGCGATCGCGCGGTGGCGAGGCGATCCGCAGCGGTGGGCGGGAGCTCGCGCGCTCGAAGCGCGCGCCGGCGGTCGTCGTGCGATCGCGACCGCACGACCGGATGAACGATGCCCACGTGGCAACCTCCGTAAACGCGCGCTCAAATGGGGTCCATTTTTGGAATTTTTTACTTTGGGGGGCCAAAAATGGAATTTCAGTGGGCTATGGGTCCAACAGTGTCCAAAAATCCCGGTCGACCAGCCGAACGGTTCCAGCTTTTTTCAATGCATCGGGGAGCGCTCGCGTTTCCCCAAAGCAATCGTGCGTCTGCGCGACTGGCGCCACTGCGAGGTGGGGCCGCGCGTGCAAACCCCGGTGAGATAAAATACCACTGCTCCATGGGTCCCGGTACGACGCGTGCTAACCGCAAAGCATTCGCCGTGGTAACGACTGTGCTACGGCGTGAACCGTCGGACTAACGTGAGTTGATTATGCTCATGGAAATTTTCATCGTAGAACGCCGTAGCTGCCATATTCTGCAGGGATACAATTATACAAACACAACTCTACTAGCCACTATCACTCTATCAGCTTCTCGAAGGCTAGCAGTGGCCGACCCGGGTCGAAATCGACCGAGGGCCACCGAACATAACATGTACGTGGAGTGATTGGACTTAAATTACGGAGTGCGCATCTATGTATACGTGGGTTTGATAAGGTAATACAACATTGGACTCCAGGTCATGTGCACCGCTGAAGCTTCACTTGATCCGGCCGAAGGTTAGCAGACTTAGGGCCTCTTTTGTATGGTAGGAATTTTAAAGAAATCCAATTCTATAGGTGTAGATGGTTAAATCGTCGATCTTACGAATTATAAAGAAAAACTGAGTTTTATGAAAGGATTTAAAAATGAGAAATTGGTCTTTGTTGTTATGCTAGGATTACAACGTGCTCTCTAGAGCGATTACAAAGGAGATATTGCTAGCCTTAACTTTGCTATTTCTTGCCAGTGTTGTTTAGCACTTGGTATTATGTGTATTTGTCTATTGATTGATTCATCGATCTATATCTTTATTTTCTCTCGTAAGGCTTAAATAGCGTCAAAGAGGTGTCACTTATCTTGCTAGAACAGGCACCTTGTCGATTCCTCATATTTGATCGAGCAAGCGGTTGCTGTCAGTGAGACAGGTCTGACAAATAATTGTTGATTGATTATCTATCAGCGATAGAAGATTGTAGCAATAACCGTGAGACGGTTGTTGTCAGAGGCACATGACAAAATCATTGTGCGGTCATTAGGGTTAGGGGCGCACGTGTCCTATTTCACCACACGGGAAACTGTCTAAAGTTGAGCATAGTTATCGAATTGTAGGATCTATGAGTAGCAGTTGGTCGGGTACTTATCCTCCGACCAGAGGCACTCGGGTGCTCGGGTAGTATTACTCTAAGCAATCTACGATCACAATTATGCAGACCTTTAATTACATATTATATTCGTATTTAATGGATTATCCGATCCTCACCAACTAGAAACTTGGCAAAAGCTGATCGACAAGGACCCATCGTATGTAGTTTCAAAATCTACTACAATGAGATTCTTTCCATTCAGAAGTTTCTAGGACCTCCAAACGTAACCAGTAGTGATACTTGCCCAATCAGTTTGACCGAATATCCTAGCGCTATGCCATGAAAGGCATACTTCATAGGTTTTATTTTAGACTTGCGAACTTGCATTTCTTCAATAGCTCCTGTAAATAAAATACTAAGAGAATTATCTCCATCAACTAGAATTTGATTAACCTTGCAATTATTAATACTAGGTTATACTACAATAGGGAACCTACATGGTTGAGTCGAAGGGATGGGATAGTATTCTCTGTCAAAGGAGATGGTTGTTTCTAACCACTTAGAAGGCTTGACGTTGATCCGATAATCAATGAGATTCATATCACATTCTACCATCTTCATTTGTCTTCTGGACTCGTAGGAGGATGATCCGCTAAAGATGACATCAACGGTGTGCTCTAGCTCTTGATACTCCATTTCTTCATCTTCGTCCTTGTTGTTTTTGGTGCTCGATTCTCTCACCTTCTAGATGGAAGGGAAAGGACCCTATCTAAGTATAGTCCTTAAGCTTCTTCTGCCAGGCACAGCAGTTGCGGAGATCGTGCCCTGCCATTTGGTGGAGTAAACACCATGTTTTGCTCTTCTTGAATTCATTGATCGGAGCTTTCCCTTTGTTCCAACCAAAATAATCATTTTTACCTTTAGAGTATTTTCCTGGGATCGTAAGGACTTCTGTAGTGTTAGGTTTATGATTCTTCTTATTGTTTTGTGATTTCTTGGCCTTTTTCTTTAGGCCCGACTGAGGAATCTTTTCTCTTCGATCGACAACTTTGTTCCACTTGAGTGCTTCGCTAGCAGTGGCGTACTTGTCAGCCATGTCAAATAGCTCGATGATTGTTCATGGAGGATTCCTAGCGATATCGTCGTAAATGTTGGACCCGGATTTTTCAATCCAAATCCACTGTGATTTTACTGCACTATTCCCTGGATCAATAGATAGTGCTCACAGATTACAGTTCTGAATATCAAAAGTACATATCATACGGAAGTATAAATATAATAGTAAACTTACTCATGGGCCGAATAGGCCGAAATCAATAAACTGCAGCAGCGGAAGAACGAAGTACACAGGTGGGACCTTCAGGACATGCCCACATGCAGCCAACTGGAGGTGCGCGACCTAGCCCTTGACATCTTCATCTTCTCTGCCAGCTTGTCCAATCTTGTTGCTGAGGCGAAGTGATTTGATTCCTGATGCTGAATTTTATCACAAAAGCGAGTGTGAGCACTCCAACCCCGTGCTCACAAGCCAACACACAGAATGCAAAAATATATAACATGCATGGCTCGACAAAGGAAAGGCATAGGGTTATTTTGTTTTGCCAAAGAGTGCTTTTGAATACAATTACTTAAAATTCCCTATGACCTAGCAGGTTTGAATCACATTTTTAATCCATTCATTGTAATATTCAATGTAATCATTGTTTTCCATATTTATGGCATCACACCATATCCCATTCTTGACATCACACCAAGTGTTGCATATGACATCGCACCATATGCTTATTGTTGGCATCGCACCAACTAACCTTATGGCATCGCACCATAAGTTACCCCTTGGCATCACACCGAGGGTTGCGTATGACATCGCACCATACGCTCATTGTTGGCATCGCACCAACTATCCTTATGGCATCGCACCATAAGTTACCCCTTGTGTTCATAATAGTTTGAAGAAGATTCCTTGGGGCATTAGTGTCACCCCCAAGTATCTAGCATTCCTAAGCATGCCGTATAAGTAAGGACTTATTTTGTGAAATCATATGTTAATTCTTACTATGGCGACAAGGTTCACATTTCCAAGATTGGCAAGGAGAATAATATACACAACAGCAACAACAGGATTTAACTAACTTGATGAAATCAACATAACATATTTCATGAACTAATAGCATGCAAGTTGCTAGTTTAAAAGGAAATAGCTTTGAAATACTGGATTCAATATGATCAAAGTGTTGACTCGCCTGGCGCGGTTTACCGCGATCTTGAGTTCACACACTGCTCCCTCTTAAGATTTTAGTCTTTATCTTCACTTTGCTCTTGATCTCGCTTGATCCATTGATTCTTCGGGACTCCAATTTCTAGCTACGCGATAAGCGACTGAATCCAAATAAAGGCAAATAACTCAAAAGATCCAAATAAATCCGAGTAAACTCGATTTAGTTTCATTATGAGCTAATGGGTGATTCGGGTGATTTGAGACAGGGTCGACGGAAGGATATAATGGTTCGATCTTTCTATTGATCACCTCTTTTATTATTTTTGTATTTATCAAGGAAGCTCCATGAGTTAGGTTAGACCTATGTATCGAAGTGCGAGTCTGGCTGGGTATGTATTCCTTGTAACTTAGGTTATGGTAAAGGCAAACTGGACTGATGGATGCGATCTGTACTTATTCTATAAATCTTTTAGTCGAAGGTATTATAACATTTGGATATCTTTATTAAGTTTTTAGAATAATCCCTGATATAGGCTTTTACTTATTAATTAGATTAAGATAAATAGCAAGGGCTCAATATTTATTCTTATATGGTAATCAATTAGAATTTAAATCTCTAATAATCCCATTATCATATTTTATGTATCTTCATTCATAGCTAGGCTAAATTTAAGTTGAATTAGGATCCACTCATATGGGTCCTAACTTGTTATATATACAATTATGCTTAATACTATTATGTACTAAAGCTAGTGTCAAGATTTAATTAGTGGTACCATTATCATTTTATTTGCACCTTTGTTATTATTAAGCTTAGCTTTATTTTTAATTTTTATTTATCTAGCAAAGCTTGTCGTACAAGGTTATATATTAATATAGCTACTTAATTAAATCTATTAAGGAAATTTGTTTTAATGATGACATGCTAGGGCATATATGCTAATTATAATTTAAGCATTTAACCAAAGTATTTTTTCTTTATCCATGTCCCTAACCAATATTTAGTCTTTTAGATTATTGCTCAAACCATATTAATTAATCATATATGTACTATTCCAAATTTAAATCCTCAAATAATCTCACTTATACTCTAATTACATTTTACTAGCCTTCCTAGATTATTCCCTAATTATTCTCGATTTTTATCAATTAATTTGAGCTATAAAAAGTCGAATAAAAATGTGGGGAAGAAATTGCAGCCGACTGGAATCAAACTCAGAATCTCTCGGTTGTTGATGTGTTACTCGAGCGCTGCTAGCCAAATGGGCGGGACGCCTGGGCTGATAGCAAAAGCACTGGAATGCTATTATGCCTGTTGGAGCTAGGGCTCAAAACAGAGCATATTGCGTCGACGGGGAGGAGCGTCGCCGGCGGCGAGCGGCGACCGGAGGGGGTCGGGGAACCGCCAAAATGGATTGCTGGGGAGGCGTGTGGGTCACGGGGGCGGTGGTGTAAGCCAGGAAGGGGGCGAGGCAGCTCGGGCGGCGATTGGGGCTGCCGGCGGTGAGGTGCGCTCGGGGCGGCGGCACCGGAGGGGGAAGGAGAAGGTGGTTTGGGTGGGCATGAGCTGGAGGGGCGCAGGGGAAACTCACCGGAGTTGTCGGTGGGGCCGGGGAGAGATTGAGGTCGGCTGGCGTCGGAAGCCGGCGGCGGCGCGAGCAAGGGCACGGTGCCGGCGAGCTAGGGCCAAATGGAAGAGCTTGGCGACCATTGTGGGGTGTTGGCGATGACTTGAAGATGCTCCAACCGGGAGTAATTGAGCCGAGGAGCGGCGGGTAAGAAATGGGGTGGTGGCGGCTTACGGCGGATCTTGGGAAGATGGCGGTGCGATGAACTCTAGTGCACGGATTTCCAATTAGGTTGGAGGGAGGGAAGAAGGGGTGTGGGAGCATGGATTGGCGCGATCACAAATGGGATTAGCTCGCTGGAGGGCCGGAATGATGAAGAGGCAGTGTCGGCGGCTTACGGTTGCGGGGCGGGAGAAGAAGCAGGGGCGGAAGGGTAGATGGCGTGGGGAAGCAAAGAAGGCAGCTCAGGCTCCTAAAAAGCACGCACACGCGGAGGAACGCAGCGGGGTGGGCATGCGCCGCACGCCGGGCTGCGAGCGAGGGCGCCGCGTGGCCAGCGGTTCTTTGCGGAGCGGGGTCGATGGCGTGAATCGTGGCGCGAGGTGAGACCGGGGCGGTGTCTTTGGCGCGCCGCTTCGCGCGATCGACACTCGAGGAGACCGGAGGTAGGCCACTGGCGTCGGTAGAGTTTGCGCGCCACGGGGAAGAAAAGCGCGAGCGCGGAGCGAACGGAGACAGGGAGAAGAGGGAGTGCGGGTGAGGTCCAGCGGTAGGGAGAGAGGCGCGGGTGGAAGGCGGGGCCCGCGCGCCAGAGAGATGAAGCGAGGGGAGGCGCCGGGAGAGTTGAGCCGGGCCGGGGGTGGTGGCCGGCCGGCTGAATCTCTTTTTTTATTATTATTATTTCATTGCTATTCTTTTTTTTATACATGTGTACAAGTATATATATATATATATATACCATTATTTTGGTATATAGATATATATACATTTTTTTATACTTTTGTTTACCATACTAGTCCTTTTGTATATAATTGCATATATTTTATTTATTTATTTTTGTTGCCCTTGTACTATCATTCTCAAAATGAAAGTTTATATTTTATTAACTCAGGTTTCCTTCTCCTTATACTGGATCATCTTTTCATATTAGTATTTAAGATTTTAATTTTCTATTATTTGCATATTCACTTTTTGGTGTTACTAATGTTTGTCTTTGTCTTTTATGAATTTCTTCAATTTTTAGAACCTCAATCAAATCCAGGAAAACTCCATGAAATCCAAATTCCAATAGAGTATATTGCAAAAATAATTCAAGAAATTTAGATTTTCAAATTTTAAATTTTTGGGATGTTACAGTAAACCACCTATTCCTTTATTCGGCCTTGAATGCCTGGATAGCAAAAGAATTGGCCACTTCCAGGATAGTGTTATGAACCTGATCAAACCTCTTGATGTACTACCATAGAGTTTCATTGGGTTCCTGTCAGATCTAGTGAAGGTCATCTTCCTTGCCGGGTCGATTGTATGTACCCTAGAAGTTGGTGATCAGCAGATCGCAAAGTTGTTCCCAAGTGTAGATCATTATGGCTGGTTGGCTAAGTAATCATGACTGGGCAGAACCCTTGAGAATAGTTGGCGAATAGTTTTCCATCACGTTGTCATTGCCTCCCGTAGCCCTAATTGCAGTTGTATAAATTTGTAAGAATTCCAATGTATTCTGCTTCCCATCGAATTTCTCAAGGTTAGCTAGTCAAAACCTTTTTGGCCACCGTACTGTCTAAAGGTCTGTAGAGAAAGCTCAACAGCCCATGATTAGGTCATTGTGCATTCTCTGGAAAGGAGCTGGATTGTAGTCTGTCGGAGATGTGTTCCTCTCATAGTCGTAGTGGGGAGCTGGTGCCCTAATTCAATCACACAGACACTCAAATGGTGTCTTTGACCAAATGTTTGGTTTAGATGATGTTGTAGGTCATCTAGACCGTGTCCCCGATTTTGTCCCTCATAGGGAGAGGGGTTGCCTCATTAACGACCCTTTTAGTGGGCTTTGTACTGTTGACGGATGATTGCAATTTCAATCTGTTGGCTTCTGCCTTGTGAGGAATGCATAGAGAAAGTTAGAGTATGGCTCTATGATTGCCTCTGCTCCCAATACATCTCCATGTGCTACGTGGTTCGCTCGAGAATCTCTGATACCTGACCTTCAATTGGGCGTATCACGGGGTTTCAACCAGAGAAGGGTCTGGGTTGTTAAGAATATCATGGACACATTGCATATTTTAAATAGTTACCAAAAGTCTTGGAGCATTTATATTGGCAAAAGGAGTACGATGACCAGAGTTTTGCCCCGAGTTCTCTACTCACTCCACGTGACTTAGCAAACACGGAGGGGTAGGAACAGATGGATTAGGTGGTCGATGTCCACCAATTCTGTCATTTTCTGCTCCTTCGGGTGACGCTAGAGAGTTTGCACCATCTTGACCAATGGACCATGGGGGCCTGTCGTGGAGAGTCATGCACAATATTTGTGTACCACCAATTGTGTTAACCTCGTGCTTTCAACAGAAATCTCCTGAAGAACTCCCATCAAAACAAAGAGAGAGCCTTTCATCGATTCAACAAGGAGCTTCCATGATAGAGAATGATTGGAGACCACAGTTTCTAAAGGACTGTATGGTAGAATCAACCTAATTTGGTGAATTACCGATGTGATGGTGAGTGTTATTGTCTTTGGCCGACATTCTGTCAGAGGTAATCTCATCGACACCGCGACTAGGTGTCGATCAGCTCCCGTAATACGTAGGAGCTGTTGGTGAATAGCGGTCACCCATGATCTAATTGAGAGTACTTTGACCCTTAGACTATTGCATCGTGCTCTTGTAGTCATGTTTGCCTGTCGAGTGTGTCGGACTTGTTGTGCCTGGGCATTCCAACAAGGTTGGGACACCTAACTCCCTAAGAGGTGTTGATAATCGAGGTGGCATGTCCTCTTCCATCTGATCGACCTTGCAGGGCGCAAAGACTGGTGAACCTGGGATGTAGGACGATGAAAATGGCGCATCGTGTCCCATGGCGCAGACCAATTTTCCTCATCTCAGGTTTTTGTCATGATCGCATAGGCGATGTTGATAGAAATTGGGGGAGATGATGGTGTTGGCGAGAACCTTGAGGGACTCAGCGCTATTCCCTACAGACTACACTAGCTATCTATGGTCAAATTGTCGATCTTACGAATTGTTGGAAAAAGCTGAGCCTCACAAAAGGATTTAGAAAGGCGAAAAGGGATTGTCTTTATTGCTATGATAGGATTACAACATGCTCTAGTAGAGCGATTACAAAGAGGATGTTGCTATCCCCAACTTTGCTATTTCTTGCCCCGTAAGGCTTTAGTAGTGCCAAAGAGATGTTAGCTATCTTGCTGGAATAGATGCCTTATCGATACCTCACGTCTAGTTGAGCAAGCAGTTGTTGTCAGCGAGAGATATCTGACAAATAACTGTTGATTGGTTATCTATCAGCGAGAGAAGATCGTAGCAGCAACCATGAGATGGTTGTTGTCAGAGTTAAGGGACGAATCATCGTGCGGTTATTGGAGCTAGGGATGCATGTGCCCTATTTCACCACATGGAAAACTGCCTAAAATTGAGCCCAGTTATTGGATCGTCGGATCTTTGAGTAGCGGCCAGTCGGGTAGTAGTCCTCCGACTAGAGGCACTCAGGCAGTAATCTTCTGACCAGGGGTGCTCGGTAGTATTACTTGAAGCGATCTATGATCACAATAATACAGAGATTTAATTACATACTATAATTGTATTTAATGGATTATGCGATCCTCATCAACATGATTTTTTTTTCATATATAGCCCTTTGGAACAAAGGATTTGGGTCATAGGATTCCTATGTAATTCCTATGGAATAGATCATTCCATATGAATTTTGGAGGAATTCTGACATGAGGTTAGGTCTAATAGAAAATTTTCCTTGTGTCTTGTAGGGATATGGGTAAGCTACACTAGTGCAGATTACAATTTTCTACCGCGTAAACTAGGAAGACATACGAGTAAAAGATCATTGATCGTTACCACTAGACGCATAGTGCAGCAGAAATAGAGTTGAAGCAGCCGGTTCAATGTAGTTCGTGTTGGGGTAGATCATCCTTTGACCAACCGTCTCCTCATGATCGTTTTGATCAGCGCTGTAGTCGCAGTAGCGTCTCTACTGAAGTCTATATGCCCAAAGATGGAACGATGTGTATCAGTGTGCAAGGACCAGCGCACACGACAAGGGTTTTGAGAGGTTGCGGTTAAGGTTTTGATAAGTGTATCTCGGGATACCACCCTCAGCTTCACACCTCTCTTAGTATATAGCCCCCAATCAGACCCTTATTCGATATGATTAGATATTAGATCCAATTCGGAGAGCCTCTAACTAGATTGTCATCCAATATGAGTAGAGATCGTATTCCACTTGGAGAGCCTCCGATCGAATCCTTATCCAATACGAGTAGAGATCGTATCCTACTCAGAGTCTATCATCTAGACTCTTATCGTTCTAACCCATTAAATATGTGACCATGCAGGTTCATGTATATTCGGCCATGGCCCAAAAAACTTCTTTTTGACCCATAAGTCGGCAGTGATCCCTAGCAGGATTAGCGACTTCCAAATATGCACAAAGATTGTATCGAATGAACCTATATAGTGCTTATGTACTGATTTCTTTGCCTCATGCTACCAGATCAACTCAAGACGAGAAGCGTGCTATCCTATGATAACTCGATCATTCACACGAACCTGTAGTGGATTACTTAATTGTGATTGACTCCTCAACCACATTCGGTATGGTCATGCACTTCCTTAATCCAACCATATCGAGGGGCCTAGAGATATCTCTCCCATTATATAGAAAGGGCAAATTTCATCTTGATTTCTCACATTCCTCTGCATATTTCACAGTAATTCCAAAAGCTACCTTTATGATTACCCAGTTACGGAGTAGTATTTGATGACTCCTAAATAATCTATTACATATGTAGGAAACTATGACGATCTCAGGTTTGAGAATCCTACATATACCATACATGAGACCAACTGATGATACTTAAGAATATAATAATTCAAGTAGTGTCTCATGGTAGGTCAATTCAACACCATATTGTCTATCATGTGTCCACATTATTGATTTGATACCCCCATATCCATGATCCATAAAACATAATAATTAATACATACATATGCTGATCTATAAATCATAATTGTCCCATATAATGATATAATATCATAAATATTTTTGAATAATATTAAAATATGAATAAAAAGTTCTACGAACGAGTCACATACTTGTTGATCAAGATGAAAAATATTTATTCAATGGGACAAAATAACATATTATTCAAAATATCATAAATATAGAAATGATACAATCATCTAACACCTCTCTTCTTAAATTCTTGCAAAACTCCTATGAAACATTGTTTTTGAACCATTCCTCTTTTTTTCCTGTAGAATTGCACGTGCATTCCTAAGTTCTTATGTTAATCGGATAACGATGTCTGCTTATGTTAATCGGACAACCTAAGGAGAGGTTCATATGTTAGCACTGATTAATAAATTGATTAGCGCCTTGTGAGCTCAGCAGACTAAAAAAGTGCTATACAACAGTACAGAAAAAATAAATCAGTCTTTGGACTTTATCAAACTTTGTTAAAGTCACCTCTCGCTACTCCAAAGGATATGTTGGCCTTGGCCGGGGAAAACGGATTCCATCCATACGTACAATTATTTACTGTTAAACGACCTTACGCAGAGTTTTTGTATTGGGTTTTTCTGATGTCTTCTAACTGTAGTTTATAATTATTGGCTAAAAATAAACAGTATTAATTGAAAAAAGTAATTTTTAGAAAGAGAGTACAAGCGGTAGAAAAAGTAAGAGAGATATATATGTGCATGACGAAAGCGAGAGGAGTGAGGTACTGATGTAACTGTGACCCTCTGTCTTATCTATGGAGCGATATAGTAGCGAGAGAAATAGAAAAGTTATTTTAAAAAACTAAATATTTATATTAGCTTTTAAGGTTTTAGACAAAAAGAAAAAACAGAAACCAACACAAATATGCCAATACAAATATGCCGTAAGACGATAAAATTAAACCAAGAGAGCATTAATTGCACCTCCTGTACAAGCAATGGACTAATCAGCCGGTTCCGTTTGCGGAATTACATGGTGAAAGTTCTCCGTGGACAAAGGCCATACAAACCGTCATGTGCACACCAATGATGCGAGCAAATCTTGAGAATACACGGAGAAACGACGGGTGATCTCTATCACTGAGGTACAACACTAGCGTCCAAGTGAATCTCCTCGCGGTCGGCTGGCGGCCGTTGTCGAGGACTGTACCCCAAACGGTGTTACAGACATGTCCACACACGTAGGTAGGGGCGACATGACGGATCTATAATGATTTAAGGGTGTTCGGTTAAACATCTAAATTTTTTTTAATAAAATATCAGATATATAATAGATATATTAGATACATATACTATTAGTTGTGTTAAAACTATATTTTTATACCTGCAAATAAATTCAGCCCGTACTCCCTGTATCTCGCGTGCAGCCCATGTAATAGATTAGACCCATGTTTCTTTCCACCTTAGCCCTTCTCACGCTCAAAGAGGTAAAGATATAAACAAAATCCTAACATTTGTTCCATTTCTCATTTTATAGTTGTCTGTGTGGGAGGCAGCTTCGGCCTTCGAGTGGTGAGCAGGCGGAGGTTCAGGCTAGAGGCGAGTGACGACCGGCGGACGCGGACGTGATGCAATGATGTGACGACAATTATGTGTGAGGTGGTGTGTGGTGCAAGGTGAGCGTGTGGTAGCGCAGGCGAGCAGAGAGGTGTCGCAGGCAAGCGGACAGTGGCACAACGAATACAGAGGTAGAGAGCAGGCGATAGGAAGGGAGCAGCGCAGTAGCTGGGAGGGAGCGTGTCATTGGAAAGTGAGTAGTACCTCCAACTTATTGTCATCGTACTCTCTTCAGATCTAAGTATGCTCCACCCCTCCACTTATTTTCTTTCTTAGTCTGTTTTGCTCCATAGAAAAAATATACAATTTCCTCTTAAATGGACAGTTCTTGCTGATGGAGAAATAGCAAAAAAAAAGCAAGATCAACAAGACATATAACTCTCATTTATCTCTATAATTTGTTGTTTAATTCATATAATTATGGTCGTCTTATGTCGCCCATTTCCTCATAAGAAATCATTAATTTTTATAATTTATGTATTTTTATTATATCTACATACACGTATCGTTGTATCGGTGTTTTGGAAGTGACGGTACGTTGCGATATCAACATATTCAAATAATTTAACTCTAAAATCTAAATACCTATCTTAAAAATTTTGGATCACCGCTGAGGGACGAACGGTCAATTTCATGGTACTTGTACCATCACCGTCGGGTATCGTTGTTGCTCCAAAAGTCAGTCGTCAGCGCGCCATTTAGAAGTCGCGCCGTGTGAATTTTCAAGCTGTACTGCTGTTGAGTACGTTGGCCGGGGATTCTCTGCATCTTCCCGAACGCCTAGCCTCAGCGGAAGGATCACTGATACTTATTTGGAAGGTAGAAAGTTTAATTAATTTTTATATATTATTTTTGAAATTCCTGCGTTCTAAATATAACGGAACGGAAGTTCCATTAGCTGATGTTCACGTCTGCTGCGGCTTTGCGATTTTTAATTGGGGTGAAACACGGAGGGGTGTAATTGGGATGGAGTCCGTTTATTTGTTTGAGTCGTATACGTACAAGTGAGCGGAGCAGAGCGTTTATATTGGTTTTTTGAAATGTTTTTTTAACAGTGGCTTATAATTTTTGGCTGAAAATAAATAGTACCAGTTGAAATAAATAATTTTTAGAAAGAGAGTACGGGCCTGTTTGGTTGGAGGCCTCGCAGGCAAATGCCTGCCAGGCAACACATCCTGGCCCCAGGCATCCAAAATCGAACGCCTGGGATGCATGCAGCTCAGCGACTTTTTCCGACCTCCAACCAAACAGGCCCTACGAGCGGTAGAAAAGTAAGGGAGAGATGTGTGTACGTGATGAAAATGAGAAGTGAGGTGCTGATGTACCTGTGACTCTCTGTCTTATCTATAGAACGATATGATAGCGAGAGTAATGAAAAATTACTTTAAAAAGCTAAATGTTTATATTAACTTTTAAATTTTTAGACAGAAGAAAAAAACAGGAACTAATACAAATATGCCGTAACACGATAAAATTAAACCGAGAGAGCATTAATTGCACTTCTTGTACAAGCAATGGACTAATCAGCCAGTTCTGTTTGCGGAATTACATGGTGGAAGTTCTCCGTGGACAAAAGCCATACAAACCGTCATATGCACACCAATCAATAATGCGAGCAAATCTGAGAATACACGGAGAACCGACGGCTACTCGTTCAATCCACATATTTAATGTGCCCAGAATTATAACCCGTTCACATTGTCTTCCGCTCAATCCAATATGAATGGTTTGCTACTCGCAGTGGCTGGGAGAAGCCGCTTCTGTCGTGCGCATATGAACGCGTGAACTGTAATGTCGCAGCGATAAGGCTCCGTGTTCTTTTTAGCTTCTAAAAATTATTTTTTGGCTTTTCTACAGTAACTAACTTTTAAACGGAGTATTTTTTCAAGATAAGATCTACTAGTTAATTGTAGTACATATTTTACTGACTTCATTTATATCGGCAAAAACCGCACGTGATTTTCTGTTATTTTATAATCTTTCATATAAACAGCTCAAAAGCCAAAAGCCGCAGCCAAAAGCCATAAGCCACAGCAAAAAAGAACAGGCCCCTAGTCGGTCACTACTCCGTGTCGCACACTTCCCTATTCTCTCGTCCTTGTCGCACTCTCCCCCGTTCTCCAACGGTGTCCACTTCGCTCAACCCCCACAAAATCTGCTCACCCCTGGCAAGATCCAGGCCGGGGACCCTCGCCGTCATCGTCATTCGCCGGACGCAAGTGCCCGACTGTTTGATTTGTGTCAACCAGAGCTCGCGGCGCTGTCCTCACCGCATTTCGTCCCCATAGATCCGAGCACATTGTCTGCGTCGTGGTCATCGACCCCTTTCCGCCATGTCGTCCTCTACGTACCTGTCATCTACGCCATCGTCTCCTAGCCCCCTCCTCCGTTTTGCAGTCGTCCCCGAGCGGTAGATCCAAATGTAAGCTCTCTCTTGCCCCCTACATTACACGTTGAAATCCAAATGTAAGTGTCGGTCGCCAATTTCGTTGATGCGCATGCAGTGCCGGCCCTAGGGAGGTGCACCGGGTGCGACCGCCTAGGGCCCAGACGAGGGAGGGGCCCAAACCCATGTATACAAACCCCAGGCCCTATAGTCCATTAGCAAAATAATGAGAACCAAAGAAGAAGAAAATTGGCCGGCCGGCCCAAGAAGGCCAAACGTCGGACTCCGACTCCTGAATTCCTGATCGAGTCCCGAGCTCGTTTCTTTTCCCACGCGAGCAGAGACCGTGACCTACACCGCGAGTCCGCAATCGCGAGACAGAGAGGGAGAGTCGCGCGGAGTCGCGGTCCGCGGACACGGCGGTGGCGACCAGGGCTCGACGACCGACGACGACGACTTCTCGGCTCGCGCTCGGCACTCCGATCAATCAAGCATCTTGGTTCTTGCGATTTGCGATCAGCCGATCAGTTCATCAGTTGCTCGGTGGTTCAATTAGAGATTCAGAGTCCAGGCCTTAGGTGTTTTTTCCTTATTCTTTTTTAATCCAAATTAATTTTTTGTACAGTATTTCAGACTTCTAGTACTCTGTACTCCTATAGTCGTGTTTTTATTCTAATTTAGGTGTTAGAATTTTAGAATGTTACCTAAGAAACATTTGTCAGGGGCTGAGAAAAGAAAACGAAAAAAACTAGTTGTTGAAGAACTATTTGAGATCAACTATGTCACAAGAAAGGTTAAATGGCTTGGCTATGTGCACCATCGAAAGGATGTCTTGGACACTATTGATCTCAATACCGTCCTTGATGATTTTGCATCAAGAAATGCCCGAAAAAGTATCATTTTATGAGAAGCAATGGATATGATGGAGTTCTATTCTTCCTTAAGGTAATCATATTAGTTCTAGAAGTACAAATATATTGTTATTTTAGTCTACATTGTTCGTTGATAATTATCAGACATGCTAAATTAAAAATATATTATTGGATTCGTTTTCGCTTTGCAAGTAAAATTAGCACCTATATATTATAAAATTCTATACATGGTCTAATGGGCCCGTCACGACAAGTTCGCCTTAGGGCCCTCAAAACCCTAGGACCGGCGCTGTGCGCATGTCTCATCTCTTGTCCCCGTGCTTGCATCTTTGTTGGTCCTAGCTGGCTAACTACATGAATGTTTCTTCTGCTGATTGAGAACACAGGACATGGGCTTCCCATCTGGCTTCTTTTCCCCTTCGTCTGACGATCTCTTGTTTTCCCCATGTTGACGCCATTCCCATCTGGCCTAGCCGTGGGCACTTAGATGGGCGGCAACCACACGAGCATCGCAATCTGGGATGACGAAGCCACAACTATTTTCATTGCGATTTGCTTGGAGAAAGTTGACGCTCACAACCGGACACAGGGTTGCCTCAATGCTAAGGGGTACAACAACCCAATGCGCCAGTTCAAAGAGCACACCGGCCATCATTACACTCGAAAGCAAATGAAGAACAAGTGGGACACGCTCAAATGGGATTTGACTCATTGGAAGACCCTCAAGCTGCAATCTACAGGCCTCAGAATCAATCTAAGGACCAGTAGTATTGCCGTCGTCGACAAGGGGTGGGAGGAACAAGAAAAGGTGAAATCGTTCATTCCGTTTGGCATCTTCTTTGTATTTAACTTGTCAATGGTTGGCAAAGCACTCACGAGTGCTTGGTTTGTATTCTTTGTAGAGCATGGCGGACACCATAAATTCTAGAAAGCACCTCTCCCACACGAGGACCTCTTAGAGAAGCTATTCGAGGACACGTTGTGCATCAATGTGGACTCATATGTGCCCAGTGAAGCGCCTGCCTTTAGGCGATAGGACGCCAATATGACCAACCTCCGCATTGGAGGAGGCAGCAGCGATCCATCAGCCGTAGCTAAGGGGAAGCACTCTGTTTCTGAATTTGTGCTAGAGTCTCTGGAAGCAAAGAAACTGAGGAAGACGTACAGTGATGTACAGCTCGAGCGCTTCATCAACCTGTATGAGCAGTCTAGAGGGCATATTACTTCCACCGTGTCCACGACTTCAAACCCCATGAGCCAGTCCATAGAGAAAACGACAGAGCTGATGAAGGCGGTCATCGCCAGTGGAGCTCCTGAGAGAAGTAACGAGTACTATGATGCGAGCTAGCTCTTCTTGCACTCTCGTTACCATGATATGTTTGAGAACTTCACCACTCCGAAGGTACGGCTCGATTGGCTCAATAGGTGCTGGGCAGATAAGAAGAAGGCCAAGTGATCAGAGCCTCGAGCGCAACAGCTGGCCGTGATGAGTGTTTCACATAATGTGCTCATTTCCATGTTTTTTTGGTAACAAGAACATTTGGTCCCTGTTGTAGGGGTGGCCCCACCTAAACCCAGCAGGTCTGGTAGGAGGTTACAAGGTCCAGAATGGGCCATGTGTAACGACATAAGTGCCCCTGGAAAGGATACTCAAATGTAAGGGCATAATTGTGAAAACACTCCCCATGTATATATATAGAATACGAGGCCATGGGAGGACCCGTGCCATTACTCATCTCCTCACTCTCCACTACCATCTCTCTCTGTTTGATCTCAGAACCACAACAGCTTGGCGCCGTCTGTGGGAGGACAGAGTAAGCCGAAACCTGAAAAAGGGCGACACCAAAAAGCTTCATCAACGGCGACGAAGGAAAGAAGGCGGCCGGTCGGGCGTCGCATGGGTACGAGGCCGGCATCGGCGGCGGCGGCGGTGGCGACGCGATCGGTGGCGAGGACGTCGGCGTTCGCGCTGCGATGACCAACCCGCCATCGGCACGCGACGATCGACCCGCCGCCGGCACGCGACGATCGACCCGCCATCGGCACGCGGCGACGATCGACCCTCGGCACCGCGGCGACCGACCCGCCCTCGGCACGCGGCGATCGACCCGCCGTCGGCACTACGACGGCCAATCCCGAGGTGACCGTACCCGCGTCGACCCACTCGCGGAGTGCACCGGCGGTCCCGCCGGCGCCGGCGATAAGCGCGCTCGACGGCCCTCGCGCGTTCGGCGGGAGCTAGGGGACCTTCGCGGGGCTGTCCGTGACATGCAAGAGGCTCGAAGTCAGCAGGCCGCGCCAGTGGCCATGCCAGAGCCCACGCCAGAAAGAGCGGACAGCCGCGACGCCCCCACGTCCAGCCGTGTGCCGCTGCGACGCGTCGATCCAGAGTCCCCGCTTTCGGCAGGACTGCTGCAGGCGGCGTGGCCCGAGGACTTCAAGTTCCCCAGGGCCATCGAGCCATACAAAGGTGATACGGATCCCCGCGAGTTCGTGCGCGTGTACGAAACCGCGATCGAGGCCGCGGGCAGAGATGATACCACAAAGGCAAAGGGGCTCCCCCTCGCGCTGCAAGGAGTGACACTTTCTTGGTTTTTTACCATAGAGCCAAACTCCATCTATGCGTGGGAGCAGCTCCGCCATCGCCTTCACAACAACTTCCAGGGAAGCTATGTCGAGCGAGTCGATGCGGGCCAACTCTTCGCCGTGAGGCAGAAGCCCTCGGAAAAGCTCCGGGACTACTTCAAGCGTTTCGCGAAGATACGCTGCCAGATCAAGGATGTTAATGAGACAACCGTCATTAACGCGGTCATACAGGGCCTTCGTCCGGGCTCCTTGGCCGAATACAATGCACGTAAGCCTATCAAGACGGTCGCCGAGCTCTTCGATAAGATGGAGGGGTATGCGCGGGCTGAGGAAGATGCGCGGAGACGCTATGCTTCCACCCTCGATCTTGCTCAAGCGGCGCGCTTGACATACGACGAGGGGGTGGGCGACGACCCCTCGAAACAGGCTCGCAGCCGATAGCCCCGGGAGGACCCCACGAACAACAACGGCCGGGGCGGAAGGCTCTCCAAAGAGCGACGCAAGCCCGGCGTCACGGCGTAGACCACAAAAGGCCCGCCATACCTTCGTCATCGAGAATGCCCTTCGAGGACGCGAAGGCGAGCTCGGCCGCGATGAGCGACCCCGAGCGGAGCAAGAGCAACTCTATTACGGCAAATGGTGCGAGGTGCACGGTTATGGTCACCACTATACAAAGACGTGCACCGCGGTCATGGAGTTGCGACGGGCAATGGCCACATCTCGGGACTCGCCCCTTCGGCTCCCTGCCGAGGTCCAGGAGCGGCATCCGAGGGGCAGCCCCTCGCAAGCTTCATCCAGGGAAGACGCACGGAGAGAATTGATCATTTGCCACTTTGAAGAGTGGGCTTCGCAAATTTGCCACTTTCAAAATTGACTTCGTAAAAATGCCATGCAGGACATGTACATCTTGATTACCATGCCATTTGAGCCATTTAGCTCATTTAATATTTTTGCTAATTTACGGAGGTGGAAAAGACAATCCTACCCTTGAGAGTTTTGCATCGCATCCCGGCTGAAACGCCGCAACGATCTCCGAAGCGAGATATCCCGGCAACGATCCGCCATCTGCGCACGCCGCCCTTCCCGCTCGGCGCCGTCCTCGCTGGCGCCCTTCGGCGCCGCCCTCCCGCTCGGCGCCGTCCCGCTCCGCCCTCCCGCTCGGCGCCCTCCCGCGCCACCCTCCCGCTCGGCGCCCTCCCGCGCCGCCCTCCGCTCGCGCCGTCCCGCTCCGCCCTCCCGCTCGGTGCCCTCCCGCTCGGCGGCCTCCCCGCACCTGCCTCCCCGCCGGCCGGCCTCCCCGCGATGCCCTCCACACACGGTGGCCTCCCCGCGCCTGCCTCCCCGCCGGCCGGCCTCCCCGCGCTGCATCCCCAACCGGTCTCCCCGTCGCCGGCCGGCCTCCATTGGCTCACTTGGTAGTTGCGTAGACCTTCCTCTATATAGTATTTCTCATCGTGCTTGTTGCTGAATTGTTAATTGAAAATATTAGGACTCTGGAATTGGAAGTTTAGGGTGCGTTAGTTTAGTTTGACCCTGTATTATGTTGACTTTTGGAGCTCGATTACACAATTTGTCTCTTATATATGCTGTTAATGTTCCTCAATCAAATTTTATATACATGTTAAACACCGGTATACGCTTAGCTACCAAAATAAAGAAAGAACTACGCAGATTTTTAAGCAATTTAGGGGCTTGTTTGTTTGCAGCTTAGATGTTCTCATTTTTAGTTATTGCATTTGCTCTAGGACTAGGAGATGTTTGTTTGTCCCGATGAAGTATACAAGCTATCCTCTGCTTTTTTTTTTTTTGGTGTGTATATCGCTTTCTTTGCGACGATTTTACATAAAGACAGAGATGTCTCGTTGGACCTTCTTTATCATTTTTGGTGTGTATATGCAATCCACCACTCTTTGCTTGCTATGTAATGGAAAAAGTGTATATGCAATCCTGTAAGTGTATATGCAATCCACGCCATCGCTGCTTGCTATGTTCGGAAAAATGGAAACAGTGGGCGTAAATAAAGCCTCTGTGTAAGTGTATATGCATATTGAGGAGATACAATGTAGTGTAGATGAATGACTATAAGCTCCAATTGTTTTTTTATTTGTTGATGCATCTTTGGTCAAATGTGCATGCTTGTACTCAACCTATTTTAATTCATGTAGATTGTTGTTGAGTCTGCAATCAGGAATGACAAAGCGCGACGCCACGACATGGATGCCGATAGGTATCTCCTTTATCCGGTATTATAACAGAGTTTACAAATTGCATGTGTGAAACATATATAACTTTTGGCATGTTGTGTAGGCATGATGTGGAGGTCACAAAGAGGAGCTTTTCGAACCCTCCTAAGTCGATTGGGATAACTTACGGATAGTAGAAACACATGATGACGAAGGAGAATTGAACTTATGATCAAGATCGTATATGTGCTTCGGGCTTGAGAGATGAGGAGACAACAAAGTTGGCTGCACTAAATGGCCGTAGGATGGATGACCAGGGTAGTCATAATGATGGTGCTGCCATTCATTTTAGTGATGACATACCAGATGAGATGGTGATTACCTATGATAAAGACCACCCAAATATGGACCTTGGCACTATGTACCCATCAATGAAAGATTTCAGAATGGCGGTCGGCAATTTGCCATCAATGAGGAGTTCGATCTAGGCACAGAGAAGTCGATAAGGCGAGATTTAGAGGGTTTTGCAAGTCCAGTGAAGATTGTCCTTGGAGGATTGTTGGCAGTCTACAAGATGATAAAAGCCCTGTAAAGGTGAAATATAGCTAACTATCTGAATCCATTCATTTTTTAACCCTATATGTTTTTTAATTATCGTTGACATATTTTTTAATGTGTAGGTGACAGTTTTAGTTGATCGACATGACTGCACTTCTAGCAGCAGGGTCAAGACTATAACACCATCACAAAATTGGGTTGCTAGCAAGGCTGTGAGCATCCTTAGGGATTCTCCCAATATGGGTGCTAAAGAATTGCAAGAGAAGTTGCAGAAAGAACACTCTGTCACAATTTCATATGACACGGTTTGGAGGGTAGAGAAAGCTCGCAGAGGTTTACTGTAAATGGGAAGAGAGTTTTGAGTGCTATATAGATGGAAGGTGAGGTCTTCAAGAGATCACTGGAAGTGTTGTGGAGATTGAAGTCTTTGGAAGTAGATGGTAATGTTTATTTCCATCGATTTTTTCAGGCACTTAAACCATGCATTGATGGTTTTTTGGAAGGTTGTAGGCCTTATCTGGGTATAGATTCTACAGCACTTAATGGAAGATGGAATGGCCATCTAGCCTCAGCTACAGCAGTTGATGGTCACAATTGGATGTATCCACTTGCTTATGGCTTCATAGCTTCGGAGACAGAAGATAATTGGACTTGGTTTATGAATCAACTAAAGAAGGCAATAGGAGATCCTCCACTCCTTGCAGTGTGCACAGATGCCTGCAAAGGTTTAGAGAATGCAGTGAAGAATGTGTTTCCAAATGCAGAGCAAAGAGAATGTTTTCTCCATCTTATGAAGAATTTTCAGAAAAAGTTCCAAGGGTTTGGAAAGATGTATCTGTGGCAAGGGCTTACAGGAAGAGGTATTCATAAAGCATATGTCGAAATTATTGAAGAATCGGAAGTCGTATGGATCAGTTAAGTGAGCACCATAAACTCAAGTGGTATAGGTGTACCTTTAATCAAGAAATCAAGTGTGACTACATCACTAATAATATAGCAGAGGTTTTCAATAACTGGATCCGAGACATTAAGGATTTACCTGTTGCTGAACTTGCTGATAAGGTTAGAGAGAGGATCATGTGTTTGTGGAGGAAGAGAAGAAGGTTGGAGATAGACTGCCAGTTGGAAGGATACTTCCAGGAATTATGGTTCAGCTGAAGGCAAATACTAGAGGATTGGGGCACTTGAAAGTTGTGGAATCTGCTAATTGGAGTGCAGAGGTTTGGGACAATAGCAAGAACTGTGAGAGGCATATTGTTAAGCTAAATCAAAAGACTTGTACTTGTCTTGAATGGCAGCACACTGTAAGCCATGTCAACATGTATTAGCCTTTGTAACTTCACAAAAGGAGTAGACATTGAACAATTTGTCCATGAGTACTACTCGGTGGATAGATTCAAGGTCGCTTATGGGAGAGAGATTGAGCCAATGATAGACAAATCACAAAGTGGCCACAAGTGCATCTGCCATTTGTTGTTGGTGCACCATTGGCTAAAAGAAATATTGGAAGACAGAGGAACCGAGAATTAAAGGATGTCTTGAAGGTGGCGAGAAAAGAAAAGTGCTAATAATGATGAAGGTGGCGATGGTGGTGCTCCAACCAATGCTAAGGGAAAGAAAATGATTAGAGTACAGTGACTTGCAAGAGATGTGGTGAAAAGGTCATAGACAATCTAGTTACAAGTGCCCATTCAACGGGACAAAAAGAGGTGTCGTTGTTTTTTCATTCATGCCTTCAATTACCACGCCATTTCAATGAACTATTTTTTTTCTTGTAGGAAGAGGAACCCTAGAAAGAACCTTACAAAAGCTAGGCAAGGTGAGCCTAGCACCCCACAAAGGCCAACTAGCGAACAAATACTACATGATAGTCCAGGCAGGGTGACTAGAAGGTGAGAAACAAAATAGAAATACATTAGGAACAGCCACCATACTAGATTCAGGCTGAATGATTAGGTCTAGAGATTGTTTATTTGAGATGGTGAATGTCTCATTGAAAAAGTGCAACTTTGTGCAAAAAAATCCTGCTTTGTTCTATAGTTCGAATCGTTACCCGTAAATCCTACTTTGTTCTAAGTTTTCTTCCTGCCTGCAAGCAATCCTTTTCAAGACTGTGTTTATCAATATAGGATTGTGAAGGAAAAAATGTATTTCTAGTCTGTTCAGTTCATGTGATGGCTGTTGCTATTAATTACTATGGTGGCTGCACTTGTGCTCTTATGACACATATCTATGTCCATGGATGTACAAATCTAGAAAAAAAGATTAATTAATTGTCATAACACATATTTGTGCAGCCGTCTTACTTTCTTGCTTGGAGAGGGTAGTTCTTCACAAACCTCAACCACTACTGCTAAGAGGATGCCTCCTGCAGCTGCCCCGAAGAAGATGACTCCAAAGAGAATGTTACAAAGTGGATGAATGATATTTTGTGAACCCACAAGAAGTTTATTTTGTTAGATGTGAACACAATTGGAAGTTTGTATTGTTAGATGTGAACTCACAAATTATTTGCTTTGAGATGTATCCTATTTAATTTGTGAGATGAACTCATTTTTATCCTAGTGTCGCTTACTTTCTGGCTCGGTTTGCTTCTGTATGCAAATCTCCTTTAAGTTTGCTCATTAGTTTAGAAAATAAGTGCTATTTTGAGCCACAAGATATGTAATCGATCGTGCATATGTTTTGGTGATTGATGTAGTAATCTCGGCTCCTTGCTTATATGGTTATATGCATGTATGATTAGACTTTGTACTAGTGCTGGTGCTGCGGTTCTAGAATGTTGTTTTGGGTTGATCATTGTGAATTGAATCTATACTTGAGTAGAATTTATATACAAAGTATTGTAAACACAACAAATCAAGATTGAGCCTAGTTCGCTTGAATTATGATGAAATTTTAATGATTGATCCAGGTTTCCATGTCTTTTTAATAACAAAATTCATTGTTAACCTATCCACCCAAAGTTTCTTTTTGCTTGTGGATTAGTTGGTTTTATTCTTCTGTCGTTATCTCTTGCGACTCACATGCTCGAACATGATTTCAGAGGCAACAATGAACTAGATAATAACATTGTAACAAATGAGAAAATTGCCGATGACAAAGAATTTTTTAAAAATAGTTATAGTATACATGCTTTTCCTGAGATTGCCGATCCTGAGGATGTTTATGAGATGGAGGACTTTAGTCCAGCAGATACAGTTGTTCAAAATTCTACTGATAAAATTGAGGAAGATCCAAAAATGAATATTGATCTTGCACTCTCTAATTTTCATCAAGCGGAGGGCGGCGCGGGGAGGCCGGCCGGCGACGGGGAGACCGGTCGGGGATGCAGCATGGGAGGCCGCACGGCGGGAGGCCACCGTCTTGCGAGGGCGTCATGCGGGAGGCCGGCGGCGGGAGGCAGCGCGGGAGGCCGCCGGCGTGGAGGGCGTCGCGGGAGGCCGGCCGCGGCGGGAGACCGGTCGAGATGCAGCGCGAGAGGCCGGCAGCGGCGGGAGGCAGCGCGGGAGGCCACCGTGTGCGGGCGTCGCCGAGGCCGGCCGGCGGGGCAGGCGCGGGAGGCCGCCGAGGGGACGGCGGCGCGGGAGGGCGCCGAGCGGGAGGGCGGAGCGGGGCGACGCCGAGTGGGGACGGCGCCGCTGGAAGGGCGCCAAGCGGGACGGCGAGCGGGGCGACGCCGAGCGGAAGGGCGGCGTCGCGCGATGGCGATCTTGCCGGAGATCTCTCGGCCGGGATGCGATGCAAAACTCTCAAGGGTAGGATTGTCTTTTCCACCTCCGAAATTAGCAAAAAAAATATTAAATGAGCTAAATGGCTCAAATGGCATGGTAATCAAGATGTACATGTACTGCATGGCATTTTTACGAAGTCAATTTTGAAAGTGGTAAATTTGCGAAGCCCACTCTTCAAAGTGGCAAATGATCAATTTTCTCGACGCACGGAGCCGCGCCGTCAACGTCATCACCGGAGGCTCCTTATCAGGGGCCCCCATGGAGCAGCCGCAATCGTGGCTGACGCCCCGCAACATCACCTTCACCATGAATGACGCCAGGGGTGTGGAGTTCCCTCATCAATATCCTCTGGTCATCCGGGCCCACATCGCGGGTTGCGACGTCAGGCGCATCCTTGTCGACGGGGGGAGCTCTGCGAACATCCTGTTCACAGGGGCCCTCGATCGTATGGGAACCCACCGAAGTCGCATGGAGCAGGCAGGAGCTCCGTTTCAGGGCATCGGAGGTCAACCGCTGCAGGCCATAGGGCAGGTGTCCCTCCCCGTTACGCTCCGCCAGGAGAGTAACATCCGGACCCACCATGTCATCTTCGACGTTGTGGACATCGCACACCCCTACAACGTCATATTGGGACGGCCCGCCATCAACTCCTTCAAGGCGGTCCCGCACCACGCCTTCTTATGTATGAAGCTCCCGGGCCCGGAGGGTGTCATCACCGTCTTCGGCGACCAAGACCTTGCCAGGCGCATCGAAGTCGGCAGCCAGGATCCGCATCGCCCGGTGCACACCCTACCGGACGTGCTTGGTGACGCACCCTCCGCCCCGGGGTGGACGCCTAAGCCTCGGCCCGAGGGCGGAGTCAAAAGGGTGCCGCTCCAGGCGGAGGGACAGTTTGTCTCTATTGGTGAGGGGCTCCCCCCGGAGGTCGAGCAAGATTTACTCCAAGTGCTTCGAAACAACACCGACATCTTTGCATGGTCGCTAGAAGATATCAAGGGCGTGGACCGCGCAGTAATCGAGCACCGCTTGGCGGTCCACCCCGACGCCAAGCCGGTCAAGCAGAAGCTTCGTCGCATGTCCATGGATCGGCAACAGGCGGCCAAGGAGGAGGTGGCGAAGCTTCTTCGAGCCGGGGTCATCCGCGAGGTCCACCAACCAGAGTGGCTCGCCAACCCAGTATTGGTCAAGAAGGCTAGTGGGGTCTGGCGCATGTGCATCAACTTTACGGCACTCAACAAGGCATGCCCAAAGGACAATTACCCTTTGCCGCGCATCGATCAATTGGTCGACGCTACCGCGGGGTGCGAGCTAATGAGTTTCTTAGATGCCTACTCCAGCTATCATCAGGTGCACATGGCGGAAGATGACGAGAGCAAGACTAGCTTCATCACATCAGTCGGCACCTTCTGCTTCATCAGGATGCCTTTTGGCTTGAAGAACGCGGGCGCTACCTTTACCCGCCTCGTCACCATTGCCCTGGCCGCCCAGCTCGGGAGGAATGTCGAGGCCTACGTCATGACGTGGTAGTCAAAACCCGGCAGCTCGCTTTGCATGGCCGGGACCTCCAGGAGACCTTCGACAACCTCAGGAAAGCCGGCATCAAGCTCAACCCCGACAAGTGCGTCTTCGACGTGCAGGCGGGCAAAGTTCTGGGCTTCCTCGTGTCCGGGCGGGGCATCCAGGCGAACCCTGATAAGGTCGACGCTATTTTGGGTATGGAGCCGCCCAAGACGGCGAGGGAAGTCTAGAGGCTGGCGGGCCGCATGGCAGCCTTGAGCCGCTTCCTTTCCAGGGCGGCGGAGAGAGGTTTGCCATTTTTTAAGACACTCCGCAGGTGCGACGGATTTCGTTGGGATGGTGACTGTGCGGAGGCCTTCAACGCGCTCAAGAAACACCTGGCGAGTCTCCCCACTGTCGCCCAAAGACCTGCAGGCTCCCCTCTGCTCTATCGGCGCGTCGGCCACGCGGTCGATGCGCCTCGTCCTAGAGGAGGCGCGTGCAACGACTCAGTATACTTCATCTCCAAGCCCTTCAAAGCGCCAAGACGAGATATACAGAGCTTGAAAAGCTTGCTTACGCGTTGGTCATGGCCTCCAGGAAGCTCCGGCATTATTTTTTGGCCCATCCAACACAGTGCCTTCCTCGTTCCCGTTGGCGGAGATGCCGCACAACAAGGAATCCACAGAGCGCATTGGCAAGTGGGCGGCCGAGCTCGCCCCGTTCTCCCTGACATACGCCTCAAGGACGGCAGTCAAATCTCAAGTTCTTGCCGACTTCCTTGCGGAGTGGACTCGTCGGCCCACCGCCAAAGAAAGATAACGACCGGTTTGGACACTCACCATCGACGAGCCTCGGCGCGCGCGCGCGGCGTAGGCGCGTAATCGTCACGCCCGAGGGGCGCACGCTATACTTGGCGCGCCTTGCCTTTCCAGCTACCAATAACACACTGAATATGAGGCGCCGCTCTTGGCCGCAAAGCTCAAGGCGATCGGCGCCGGCGGTGCTTGCCCATCTGATTCGCGTTTGGTGGCGAGCCACGTCGACAAGTCCTCTCAAGCCAAGGACCCCGAGCCGCCAAGTACCTCGCGCGCGTTAGGGCAAGGAAGGCACTTCTTGGGCATCACGATCAAGGCCATCCCACGCGCGGAAAATGAGCAAGCCGACGCCGCAAAGGTGGCCACCAACAATCGCCACCCCGATGGGGCGTTTATGAAGTACTATCGCAGCGCCATCGCGCAGACAACCGGTCGCCGCCTCGTTCACCATCATCGCCC
Organism: Dendrocalamus sinicus; assembly: GCA_036346575.1. NCBI lineage: Eukaryota > Viridiplantae > Streptophyta > Magnoliopsida > Poales > Poaceae > Dendrocalamus > Dendrocalamus sinicus. The sequence continues at coordinate 12,654,700 of CM070647.1, read as the reverse complement.
ACCGGGCGATGGCGAGAGCCCATCTTCAACTTTCGCAGGCATCGCCGAGCCTAAGACCCCACGAGCTCCGCGCTACAACACCGCGCCAGTCCTTCCAGTGTTCAAGGATACTTTACAAGAAGGGGTGCATGCACACTCTGCCGCCTCTCGGGCCAAGAAGGAAGAGCCTCCTTGTGGAGGTCCACGCGGCATGTGCGGTCCCATCCGCGCCGAGGTCGTTGGTCGGCAAGGCATTGAGCGGGGTTTCTCGGCCGACCGCCATCATCGACGCCAGACCTCGTGCGTCGGTGTCGAGGTGCCGATGGATGGCACGGATCATCCGCACTTCGACGACCCTCAACCCCATTCCCCCGGTGTGGCCGCTGGCGCGCTGGGGTGTCGACATAGTAGGACCACTTCCACGAGCCCCAGGAGACCTGCGCTTTGTGGTCGTCGCCTTGGAATATTTTTCCAGATGGCCGGAGGCGGTGGCCCTGGCTAAAATAACCTCGGCGGCCATGCAGCGTTTCCTCTGGCAAAACATCATATGTCGCTTCGGCGTGCCTAGGGAGCTCACTGTGGACAACGGCCTGCAGTTCGACGCCACCCTCTTCAAAGAATTCTGCGAAGGCATGGGCATCACACTTCGTTTTGCCTCAGTCGGGCACCCTTAGTCCAACGGAGCGGTTGAGAGGGCAAACGGCGCCATTTCCGTCGCCATCAAAAAGCGCTTGGTCGGGTGGCCGAAGGGCAAGTAGCCAAGCGAGCTTCACAGCGTCCTCTGGTCCCTTCGCACAACGATAACACGTCCAATGGGGTTCACGCCTTTCAAGCTTCTTTTCGGCGATGAAGCAGTGACGCCCGAGGAAATCAAGGCTGGTTCGCGGAGGGTCCTCGCCCAGGCGCCTGACGAGGACCGCCGCGTGTCCTGGATCTCTCGACGGCGCGGGCAAGTGCAGCTCAACACGTTGAAAAGTGCGCGCGCGCATAAAGGCGTGCGGGATCGGGTCCATATACCCGCGGGCTTCAAGCTGGCGATCTCGTCCTCGAACGGCGCTCCATGCGGAGACCGTCGGCAAGCCGAGTCAAGTGGGAAGGTCCATTCATCGTGACGAGGCATTGCGTATGGGCATACCGCCTCGCCACACTCGAGGGCGGACTCTCGCCACACGTGGAACGCGGACAAATTACGGCGATATTACGCCAGAGGCGGGAAAAAAGTTATAGCGGCATCCGCTATTGTATGATGCTCGCCGCGCAAACGGGAGTTCAATAAAACTCATTGCTCGCACAAAGTACCATTGTCCGCCGCACGGCCTACGGACTCTAAATAAGACGTGGCGTCGAGGTCCGCCTCGCACGCGCGAGTCTACGGACTCTAAATAAGACGAGGCGTCGAGGTCCGCCTCACGCGCGAGTCCACGGACTATAAATAAGACGTGGCGTCGAGGTCCGCCTCGCACGCACTCGATCCTATGGACTATAAATAAGGCGTGGCGTCGAGGTCCGCTGCACGCACCGGTCTCTGACTCTAAATAAGACGTGGCGTCGAGGTCCACCTCCGCACGCGAGAGTCCACGGACTATAAATAAGACGTAGGGTCGAGGTCCGCCTCCGCACGCACCAGTCTACGGACTCTAAATAAGACGTAGCGTCGAGGTCCGCCTCCACGCGAGAGTCCACAGACTATAAATAAGACGTAGCGTCGAGGTCCGCCTCCGCACGCACCAGTCTACGGACTATAAATAAGACGTAGCGTCGAGGTCCGCCTCCGCACGCACTAGTCTACGGACTATAAATAAGACGTAGCGTCGAGGTCCACCTCCGCACGCACCAGTCTACGGACTCTAAATAAGACGTAGCGTCAAGGTTCGCCTCCGCACGCGAGAGTCCACGGACTATAAATAAGACGTAGCGTCGAGGTCCGCCTCCACACGCACCAGTCTACGGACTATAAATAAGACGTAGCGTCGAGATCCGCCTCCGCACACACCAGTCTACGGACTCTAAATAAGACGTAGCGTCGAGGTTCGCCTCCGCACGCGACAGTCTACGGACTATAAATAAGGCATCGTCGGCCCAACACACAGCTTACAACAGTAAGAATCAATAGTGCATCGTCCCATTGCAAAAATATGAGGTCAAATGATTACGGTATGGCGCGCGAAGTGCGAACCCCCTGCTCGATAGGATCAACACCTCGGTCTTCGCGCGCGCCGAGGGCCCGTGCAGCGCCATGGCCTCGAAACTTCTTGAGCCAGCGGAGAAGTCCTCCCCGCGCGGCGTTGTCAGATCTTGCAACCTCGCCGCATCCTCCCGACACGACTCCAAATCCGCCGGTGGAAGTTCCGAGGCTAGGCTCGATGGGTGAATAGCGTCGGCGGTGCCTCCGGCCGCCAGAAGATCGGTGAGGTTCGCCACTCTGCATGTGCCTACACCCACGGTGTGAAGCATGCCGAGGCAAGGCACGCGCCAAGATAGCGCGCATGCTCCCCAAAGGTCTTGGCGCCGCGGCGCGGCGCCCGCTCCTCTTCGATCAGCCCAAGCGTCTCCATCAGTCCTCCGCCCGTGGGTGGCGTCGCACGCGTCAACGCACGATCGCGGAGGGCCCGGTTCGAGACTCCATTGCCCCGGTGGCGTGGACGATCGTCCAAGGCGCGGTCTTCCCGCAAGAGTCTCGGCCACCGGGTCTTCTCCCCTCCAAGGCGGCAATCTGCGTAGGAAGGAGGCGCGTTCCTCTGCGGCGGCGCGCTGGCTTCCTCGGCCTCGGCTTGTATGGATGACAAGGCACCCTCCGGTAGCGGGCTCTTCGTCCTTTGTCGCATGGCGTCATCCGCTTCACGGCTCGCCTTCTAGGGCCCTCCGCTCCGGATACGGGCCTCGTCTAGCGCGCTCGGCGATGACAAGCGCCCAGCAGCAATGAAAGTCACCACCGCCCGGAGCACCATACAAAACACGCGCGCACGTACTCACCCTTATTTTCGAGGCCCGCGGTGCGGCGCTAGGTGGTAACCCTCGCATGATGACAAAGATCCGCCGGTCAAAGGCTGCCCGCGGCGCGTTCGCGGCCACGGTGAGAGCACGGAGTATCTCCACCGCGGAGGTAGTTGGACAAGACGGGTTCGGACCCCACCGCGTCGAGGGTGGAGGCTTCGCCGCCGGTATCGCGGCGTATGCCGCGCGACACCGCACACAGGTTTTGGACTTCGCAGACTTCGTTGCTCGATCCTTCACCTCGGCCGGAGACCTCGTCGCCGATGCTAACGGAATGAGCGAGCAGATCGGAGAGAGTTTCGCGAAGTCGAGCGGAGAGAGGGAGCCACGCTTACCTCCTACACCCCTCACTGCGGTAGAAGGTGGTGTCTGTTCGGCCACCGATCGGGGCGTAAGCGCCTCGGTGGTCGGGTGCGCGGCCCCCTCGGTGACATCGGGCGCCACAATTCCAAGCATGGGGCCTGCAACGTTGTAGCGACCCTTCGGAGGTGGAGGAGACTGCATCCGAGGACATTTCGGCTGAGGAACCGAGGGCGATTCCTCCGTGACGTTAGCGGCCGCAGCTCCTACTCCACCTTCGGTCTCCGCCGCGCCGGACGTGTCCCCAGTAGTAGCAGCACCAACGGCCATGGCCCTCTCGTCAGGCGTAACATTCCTTTCCGGGGTGACGGGCTACGGCCTAGTGAAGGCGTGCCGTCGCCAGCGCCGTCTCGGATAGTGCGGCGGGGAATCGAGGCGCGCGCCGCCGAATCGGTCCGACCAGCGCGCCATCGGTCGGCGTCCTCCCCAATGGCGCCAGCCGCCGAGGTGGCTGGCAGGCTGGGTATGGCAGCCTCGGAGCGAGCCCGGTGCCGTGAGGACAAGGCATCTACACGGCTGCCACCGCCATGATGACCCGAAGTCCCCGCGGGAGTCTCTGTTGGTATCGGGCGTTCTGGCACAGCGATACCCAAAACCTCGCATGTGCGGTTCACCCGCCCTTGCTTCGCCGTTTGGGTCGCGGCCTCGCATAGCTTGTGCTCCTCGAGTGTGTATGGGCCGAGGAACACCTCGATCGCGGCTCTGCGTCTTCTAGCGAGCCATCGCACAAAAGGCAGCGAGGCGAGCACGTGAGAACAAGTGCGGATCGTCAAGAGATGCCTGCTGCACTCTAAACAACTTACAAGGGGCGGAGGGCGGAAGCAGGCGGGACACTGGCGGGCAGATCCCGTCCGCTCGGTCATTACCCCGACCCGTGTATTTCCACCGGGAGGACAGTGGCGCCACCCCGTACATCGTGAACTCTTGGCGGTCGTCGCGCCACTTAGCGGGGCGGCGGCAAGCCTCGAGCCTCTGCGCGTCGTCAGACTCCGGCTTCACGCTTGGCGAAGTATTGAACGAGATGGGCCCGCCTCGGCATAGCAGGCCACTCGGGCGGTCACGTGGTAATAAAACCACCACTGCGTCCAGCCGGACTCCCACTTCCCTAGGGCGGTGGCGCGAGGAACGGCGTCGTCGCGGGACGATCGCGGCACGAAGTCCACACGCCAAAATTGAAAATAGCTCCATCTCCGGCCTTCTTGGGCGGCGGCAAGCGTCGTGCGGTGGTGGCGAGCAGGCTCGTATTGGGACACCGCCTTCATCTGCGTCGCCCTTGTGAAGACGGCCGAGCGGACTATTGCGCTCGGCGTCGGTGTGCTAACTCCAACCCATAGGTCCGCAAGACTTCGCCACAAACATCTTTGAGGGCATGCGAAGGCGCGTCAAAGAACACGCACGAAAACGATCGTCTCGTCTCCCGGCTTGGCTCCGTTTTCGTTCGGCGGGTGGCGAGCCCCATCCCGATCCTCGATCCGCGTCACGAACAAGCCGCTGCAGCGTCTCCTCGATCACGCGGCTCTTTCCCAACACGCGGGAACAGCGGCCCCCCGAGTATTCCATGGCGTCCCATCGCCCGTCGGCGCACGAGCGCCCCCGCAACACCAGCTTATAATCCCCAGAAGGGAAGGACAGATTGTCCCAACTCGACGAGGAGCCGCCGCGGGAGGCGAGGCAGCGTCGCCATGGCTGGTCATTGTCTTCGAAGGTAGGGCAAAAGAAACCAAGGCGGGAAGTCGCGCTACTACGGCACGGAATCAACCGAACTAAGCGGCAAGCGGGACAAAGTGCTCCCATCGCGGTGAGGCACCTTATAAAGCCCGCCGCCTCCCACGCGGCGAGCGCGATTAGGTCGAACCCCAGGTTCGACTCGCACGACCGAAAACAAGAACCGCTCGGTACCGGAGGCGCGCTTGGTAGGTGGCGAGCAGCGCGCGACCCCGCCGAGCGCTGACACGCGTCCGCTTCCACAGGAAGCGGCGAACAGCCGCGAGCACGCAACCGCCACATCCCACGACGCGCCGATTGCAAGCCGCGCGTGCCCCACCCAGCGAAAAGCGATCGCATAACGGCGGCACCGCCTCTAACAGGCGGCGTCGGCATGATTACGCCGTCATTTAAAGCGCACTATCAAGCCGCGAGGCCGCGCGGTCGCGGCGGAAAGCGGTGCAGCACCCGCTTCACCATCGCATCACCCACGATTCGGCCCGCCCCAACATGGACCCCGAGCCAAGAAGTTTAAGCACCGCCCGACAACTCGGCTCGCGCTGCGTCTACTTTGACTAGGCGCCGGCTCGCCGCCACCCGTTCGAAGGTAGGGGCGGAGCGCGCGACGCGCGTCTACCGGCTGGCGCGGCTCGCGCCACCGTTCAAGGGTAGGGGCGGAGCGCGCGCGTCTCTTCGGCTAGCGCCCGGCTCGCGCCCCGCTCGAAGGTAGGGACGGGCGCGTCGTCTACTTCAGCTAGGCGCCAGCTCCGCTGCCACCCGTTCGCAGGGTAGGGGATGGAGCGCGCGCGCGTCTACTTCGGCTCGGCACCAGCTCCGCTGCCACCCATTCGCAGGGTAGGGGATGGAGCGCGCGCGCGTCTACTTCGGCTCGGCGCCAGCTCCGCGGCCACCTGTTCGAAGGGTAGGGGACGGAGCGCGCGCGCGTCTACTTCGACTACGACCTCAGCCCCGGGACGGAGGGGGCCAAAGGACTCGGCAACATGGCTTCGGCCCTGTGAAGCCCTTCTCCATGAGAGGCTCCTATTGTAGGGGTGGCCCCCACCTAAACCCAGCAGGCCTGGTAGGAGGTTACAAGGTCCAGAATGGGCCATGTGTAACGACATAAGTGCCCCTGGAAAGGATACTCAAATGTAAGGGCATAATTGTGAAAACACTCCCCATGTATATATATAGAATACAGGCCATGGGGAGGACCCAGGCCATTACTCATCTCCCTCACTCTCCACTACCATCTCTCTCTGTTTGGTCTGTAACCACAACAGTCCCCATTTCAATTTTTAGTTGTCGTGTGTTCTGCTGCATTTCATTTCTTAGCCTATATTCTGCATACAATCGACTGATTATTTGGGTGCAAACTTCGTTCTATGTAAATTTGAGTTGATGTGCATGTTGCTTCGGTCATGCATGTTCTCTATTCTTTGCTTCCATCTTGTGGTTTTGCTTTAGTTCTCCTCAATTCCTCCGTTTTTTCTCACCGCAGAGCAATTGAAATAATTACAGATGTCATCATCAAGAGTGACACACACAACGGAGACAGATACTGATTCCGTCTCTATTGTTGCAAGTTTGTTGGTTGCGCTATCGGAGCAGGCCAATCTTGTACCTATGGGGGATGATTAGGGGGCGACCTCATCCTGGATACCCCCAGAATGTTGCTGACAAAATCGGCCTGTAGTGGGTCGAGTAGTTGAGCAACCCACATACTTGCAAAGACATGTTTAGGATGTGAAGGTCTATTTTTAATACATTGTATGGCACTCTGCGCGGGACTACAGATTTGAATCAACTCTTCAAACTAGCTCCAAGGAGGCACTTGCACTGTTTTTGTGGACATGTGCTGCTCTGCAGTCCAATCGGTAGGCATATAATAGATTTGAGCACTCAGTTGGTCACGTTACCGAACACTTTAATAGGGTTTTGGACTCGGCTGAAAAAATGGCACAGGATATTGTATGACCGATGGACCCGCATTTCCGCATGATCGATAGCAGGCTGCAGCAGCCTCATTTTCATCCTCATTTCAACAAATGTGTTAGGGCAATTGATGCTACTCATGTGGCAATCTCTGTACCTAGTCGTGTAGTAACGAAGAACTACAACCTCCACAGATACACAAGCTAGAATGTGCTCATGGATTGTTACTTTGGCCATCATTTTAGTTTCAAGTGTGTTGGGTGGGGTGGCGCAGATCACGACACGTGTGCTCGCACTCTCCGCTTGGTACTTTTGTTGATCATTTGTGTAGTACTTATTTCTAAGGGGATTTGTGTGCAATCAATAATCAGTTCTTGGACTTGAATTCATTGTAGGTAAGTACTATTTGGCGGATTTTGGTTACCCAAACAAGGAAGAGTTTCTAGCTCCGTACAAGGTACTGAAATCCACGTGAGGTGCATGGTTAGTTGGGATGAAAGAAAATTTAATTATCACCACTCGTCCTCTGGAATGTGATCGAGCGTGTATTCGGTATTTGGAAGAATAAGTAGCACATTCTATTGAGAGTGCCGCGCTAAAACATGGACACCTAGAAGAAAGTTATAGCGGCAACTATAGCATTGTATAACTTCATCATCTACACTGCAACGCTGGATGATGACTACTTAGACATTGAACACGATGACAAGTATGTGCTTGGACATCCAGTCTCCAGATAGTAGTCTTGAGAGGTCACACAAACACATAGATGCGCTTCAGGATAGTATCACGTGGGCTTTGGTCGGCTGACGTGTGGCTAGACCCATTGTTGATGTCTCACGAGGATTGTTGTATGGGATTCCCCGTGTAAGTTAGTATATATTTTTGATATATTATAAATTACTGTGTTGTACGAATACTACCATGTTGTAGTGACCTATGTTGTAAATTTGTATGTTGTATTTTCGCATATCATAAAGTACTGTGTACTTTCTTATGTCACAATTTTTGTACGTTCGTGTGCCATTCAGTACTTTTCAAATTCACGTGCTATATCATTGTTTTCTTTAGAACTAACATATCAGCTTAGCCAAAAGATAATATAAACGTCCTAATTTCTATAAACCGCTTCTTCCAATTATTTTTATTTATTTTTAACTAAAAACTATGAGTCGTAATCAATACAAATGCACCATATAGATACGGGTATCAAGCACAGAACTAGTACTTGCAGTACGCACCAACTTAAGGAAGAAGAACATAGCAATAAAAGGAGGCGTAAATGGAGCCAGAATGGCTTTGATTAGTCTACGGGAAGGCCTTAAATGGCTCGTTTGGTGATTTTGGTGGGACTCCTGTGCTGCTAGCAGTACTACCAGTAGTGTGCTGACTCTACCCGCATGAATGTTGACAAGCCTTGAATGAGCATGGGCGCGCACCAAACAGGACTATGGTAGGAAAAGATCTGATGAGGCTTCTGGTTAATTTTTTGTTACGAGGGACCATATCCGTAGTTGACAACCACCCAAAAATTGTGACATCCCAGTCCACGAAAGAATTGAGCCTATGAGAGAGATGATAGTCCTACATTAGATCAAGGTGTCCAAAGCAGCTGTGGCCACGGGTTAACCATTTTTATATGAGTTGATTAAGAAAAACATAAATGGTTAGCTTTGTGTGCGTGATCTATTTCGAGTGGAGTTGGAATCATATTACACAAATATGCACGTAGTTTAAAATTATTATAAAACACGAAAAAATAGATGATTGAAAGAATATACATACAGATTTAATGTAAAAAACCCTTACAAGAAAAACCTTGTATGTATGCAGACGGAATTATAAGCACGAAATTTTTTTACATATCTCAATCGTATCTCTACAGAAGTACATATATAGATTAGGAAACAAGAGTACTAGGAGATTAGGAAACCAAGACGAGGTCGACGTATGTATCCATTTAGACACGTGTACAAATTTGTATCATACTTTTAAAAAATAATACTATGATTATATTGTTTTTAAAAAATAATAGTACGATTTTATTGTTGAATTCCAGGGACTGTTGAAATCGGACCAAACCCACGGTTGATGTATAAAAGAAACACGCTTCACCAATTTCCGGCCCTTGCATCAATCCAAGCAAATGCGTCCAATGAAATAAGATTCCCATGCTGATACATAAATCCATGCACTCAAATTCATGTATACTTCACTTTTAATCTCATCAGCTTAGTCTTGCATGGGTTATTTTCTGTTGCCTACGTCTTCTCCAAACTCATGCTAAATTAAGAAAGAGCCTTAATTATTGTACCACTACTGGTAGTATTATGTAGTCCTGTTTTGCAAAGACAACGTCAGAAGAACTTAAAACGGTGGTATTGATAAGAATACAGTTGCCCTAACTGTTCCATGCAACAGTCCTTCAGAGAGTATGATTGTATGAACGATCAGCTGTCGCTCTAGCCCATTAATTAATGCGACCATGGTAGGGATTAAGTCCGCCCATTAATTGCGCACCCTTTAAAGACACGCTTTAGATTGAATGCCCGCGCTGGTTCGGTCTGGTAGTCTTCTGGTTTTAGTTTTCCAAAGCATAATGATGAACAGTACGTGTCCAGGTACGGAGTGCAGATGCAAGCAAGCAGCAAAAATTCAATTTGGAAACGATAGTCACAGAGCAGCATTTGTACAATACCACGAACGGCTGGAAAATTGTGTTAATTCGCCTACACACGTACAAGGAGAGATTAGGGTTGAACTTTTAATTTTTTAGCTTATTTTATATTATTTTTAATTTTTTCTAATTTTTTGTTTTTTTAACTTTTTTGTTGGTTCTCTTTTCATATTCATTTGTATTGTTCATGATGGACTAACCTTTTTTTATTTTTATTTTTTAAATTTAGTTATACTAAATAAGCTACTATCAACTATATTATAATTTTAACTAGTTACAGTATAATTTTAGTTATAAATTAATTTATTTCAGTTCAACCGAACGGCATATGTTTTTTTGTTGAAAACCTCTGAATCCGTGTCATCTTGACAGCTTAAACATGATTGGAAGGCAGTAATTTCGTGAAACAGTTCGTGCGAGCACTTCGAAGTTTCCGCGTTCGATGATGGCCCTTAAGCTATCACATCATCTATGCTAGGGTCCTGTTTGGATCAATTTCAGATTCTTAAAAATTAGCTATTACTTCCAGTTTTTAAAAGCTGGTTTCTAAGCAAAAATTGATGAGGTATTTGGATCCTCTAGTTTTTAAAAGCTAGTTTTATTTATGATTAGTGCTAATAGATTATTATACCCTTACATTTATTGCTCTTGAACAGCACATTAAACAGCCATGCATGTGGTCTTTAATGAGGGTAAATGGGTATTTGTGCAAAAAAAAAACTGGCAAAAGCTAGATATCAACAGCTTCTTGGTTTTTAAGAATCTGGGTAGGTAGATTTTAAAAACTGCCTCAAAAACTGGTCTGTTTGGATCCCACCCAGTTTCCAAAAGCCAGATTCTTAAAACCTGGGTGGATCCAAACAGGCCCTAACCTGTTTTGTTCTAGATATTACCGTATGGTTGCTAGTTGCACGATTTAGTTCCGTTCATTCCGTCTTGAGCTTTTTGTTTCTGATTTATTTTTTATTATTTTTAAATTTTATGTTTTTAGATTTTTTTGATTTTTGAGCTTCTTTTGTCGATTTTTTAGATTCTTTTGATTTTTGAGCTTCAGTCAGATACAGTATAATTTTAGCTATAAGCCAGTTTATTTCAGCCTAACTAAGCGGCATCAGGCCCCGCTTATTTCGGCTTGAGCTTCTGACTTCTAGTTTATTTTTCACTATTCCTAAATTTCTTCTTTTTCTGACTTTTTAGTTTTTTGAGCTTTTTTCTGGTTCTTTTTCCCGTATTCGTTTGCGTTGTCCGTGATGGTCTAACTTGTTTTTCTATTTTTAAATTTTTTAAAATTTAATTATGTTGAATAAACCACCATTAATTACAGTATAATTTCAGTCAGCTGTAATACAATTTTAATTATAAACTAACTTATTTTAGTCTAATCAAGCGGCACATCTAGTTCAAAACGAAAAGGCTCCTGACTAGTCTGAGCCGAATCATTGCTAGATATGTTTATTAATGGCCGAGGCTGTGTAGAGAAATTGCTCATTTACTTTCGTTTCGTGCAATGAACAGCAGGTCTGAACTCCCATGTGATTAATGTTACTGCCCCACTAGTAGTAGTGCTACACTGCATATCCATGTGGTAATTTCCACAATAATGAACTGGAGCACATGATGTGTCTCACTGAGTAGTACACTATGACTGAGGATGTGTTTGGTTGAGCTGTGGCTTTTAAAAAAGCTGCTGTGAGCTGTGGACTGTAGAAAAGCTGCTGTAGGTTGTGGGCTGTGGAAAAGCTGTAAGTTGTTTGGTTCAAACAAGTATAAAACTTACCTCCTATCTCTATTTTCCTTGAAACAACTGTGAAACAGCTCTCTATTTTCACCATTTCAAAAAGCAGAAAGCCAAAAGCAGGGTCCAAAGTGCTTTCAAAACTGCACTACCTAAAAGTAGCTGCTTCTGAAAAAACAGCTTCTGGTTTCCACCCCTTTGGTTGGCTTTTGGCTTTTTGGAAGCAAAAGCAACTCCCAAAAGCTCAACCAAAGGCACCCTGATAAACGACTGAGATTTATTTTAGGAATATTTTTTATGTTATTGTAAAGTTTTCGGATCCCTAAAATACAATTGCATTCCGTTATTTGTCACTCTTTTAGCAAAACAATCCCCTTGAAACCACTATCGCTAGCTTCATTAGATGGCGCTGTTACTGACTCTCCTTAATACCCAAAATTCCCCTTGGCCATCTCTTTCCTTTCTTCCTTCCTGCCCCTGCTTCTCTCCCTCTCCCAATCTATCTCTGCTCTTTCTCTCGGCTCAAAGCCATGCGTGATGGCAAGGCAGGGGACCCAGTAGGTGGCGGTGTAGGGTGGCTATGTAGGGTTTGGGCAACAGTGCAGTGTAGCAGTTGGGCTTGACCAAGTTGTATGAGGCGGCGAGAGCTAGAACAGAGGTGACTTGGGACGCATGGCAGTGGCGGCATAGAGCAGCAGATAGGCAAAGCCTCGCAACATGAGCAGGAGAGGACCTTTGTGGTCATTCCTGTGGTGGTGGCTTGACTCGAGTCGGCCTGAGGTGGGCTAGCCATCGTGGAGACCATGGTGGTGCGGTGGCACTTGGTGGCAGCACTCTACAACAGGGAGGGTGGTCGGTGGAGGTGATGGTGGCTCTTAGGGTGACGAGGCGAAGCCCGTGACCTGGTTGGTGCAGGACAACGAGGTCAGAGGCAGCGATTTGCCTGACTAATGGCGTGGTCCAGCGCTAGTGCAACTCTGGAGGCGAAGATGCCGGCTGTAACATCCCAATTTTTTTTTTATTTTTGAATTAAAATAATAAAACCAATATTTTCCTGAATGTTTAATAATTTTTTTTCAATTTTTAGAATTTCAAAAAGGGTTTTTCTATTTTTCCTAAAATTAAAATTAATTCTTGCGCAAAAATTAAAACCAACTTCAAGTTGAATTTTTTTTCTAAGTTCCAAATGTTGGAAGAAATTTTTGTGAATTTCCTAAATTTTTTAGTTTTATTTGGCATTTCCTATTTGAACTTCCTACATTTTCTAAAATAAAAAATGAATTTAAAATCTCCTATCCTCTCCCAGTCTGACTCTTTCCACGGCACATTTCCTTTTCTAGCCCGTGAGCTCAATTTCCTTTTTCTTTGTCTCCCACGTCAGCCGGCCCATGCGGCCCACCTATCCTTTCTTTCTCCCTCTTGCTGCCACCAAGGCCCCACCTATTAGCTCCTCCTTCCTCTCTACCTTCGTCTTCCATGCGACGTCACTGCTGAATCCAAGCCAGAGATGATGGCGTCTTCCTTTCTTTGCTACTTCCACGGATGGAATGCGGTTGATCTCCTTCCTTTCTTCTCTCGCTTGATGCACACCCAATCCTTTCCTTCCTCATGCCCCCTCTTTCCTTTCTTCTTCACTTCCATCCCACCGCCATGATCTCCGGTGCCAATTCCCTGTGCTGTGGCCTCTCCTTGACCTTATATAAACCCCTCCCCGACACCGTTTCTCACCGCACCACAACGCCCCACCTCTCCCCTTTCCTCCTGAAAGCCCTAGAGCTCTAGAGTCAGCTTCCTCTTTCTTTGATCTGCGATAGGGTCTTCAACAAGTTTTCTCACCAAAGCAAGCAGAGTCGAGCCACGCCATCGCCACCTCAAGCTTCGCCGCATCACCACCGACCTCGTCCAGCTCTCCTTCACCCAAGAATGCCACTGGAACCTTGACTTCGCTGGAGCCCGTCTCTCCTGGGTACCAAATCGTGGTCCAATTGAATCCCTAACCCTCCCTCTCTTGATTCCGCGCTTCACTATCCTCCACTGTACCCCACAATGCCAGCGACCCTAGTCCCGAGCACCACCCCTCGCTGATGTTGTGTCAGCCATGAGCCTGGTCCACCATTGACCAGGCAAGACTCCGTGGAATTGGTCCATAAATCAAGGGCCTACATGTCAGCGCATCATTTTAAAAAGTTAAAAAAATGCTTACATCCTCATGACATACTATTTTGAAATTTCCTTTATAAGAAAGGATAAATATGGAAAATCCCAATATTTTCTCTCTGATTTTCCCTAAATTAAATCTTATGGAAGCTTGTTCTCCTTCGATCAACTTTGTTTAACCCCATTCTTTTTTCTAAATTTCATCTAAAATCCTAAAATTTCATATTTTATAAAATTTTTGAATTTTGTATTTTGTTTGATTTGGTCGTATCTTCTCGTTTAGATGTTAACGGCTCATATGCTTCGATGACTACGAGAATTCATAGCAGCAATTTTTGGAGCAAGTAAAGTTACATCCTCGATCATGTTAATCCCAATGTTTCAAATTATTTATGTTCCATCTTAAATTATTATGCATGTGTATGTTTATTCAATAGTACTAAAAATCTCTATTTTAATTATAGTTAATTCTCATTACTTGTATATAAGCCATCTTTGACATTGAACTCCTCATACCTTATCACGATATATAAAACTCTACTTAGAACAATAGTATTGGCTATATCTTTTGTAGAGAATTGCTTAGTCACGCTTAGATTTGAATTTAGGTTGTTTTGAGAGATTTTACACACCAAAATTGGATTTAAAAAATGTATCCTCGGCAATGGAGTGCCATGGTAGTTTATAAAATATTTTGCCAAAATAAAATAAAAATGGTTTATACCTAGGAAAGTGGTTGGGAGGTGGATCATTGGAGCACGTATGTGGGTATGTGGTAAGTTTTGCCTAAGTCAATTAAAGATTGGTCTATGAGTTGTTGTTGCAAAGCTTTTTTGTATTATCATATGTCTAGTATGGGATATACCTAGCTAACAAATTTACAATGTCTCAACTTTGGTTGCGCCATTTGGTAGAATGTGGGTATGGTTGGAGCCACGGGTGGCCCACACAGCGCAAGAGGGGGCTCCCACTTAGTTGTCACTATTTTGGTGGTGAAACCTTAGCGCAAGGAGCATGTAAAGTCCTTGTTATGATCATCTGAGTCGCACTCTAACATATTAAGTGTGTGCAAATAGTACAAGTTAGTTATATCTTTTAGATAAAGTTGTAGTATTTCTGTAGAGTGTAAAACTATCTGGATAGCCAAGGTTGCGGTCATAGGCATGTCGAGTAATGTTGTTCGCGAATTAGATTTTGATTTTCAAAATGGTTTAAGATGGATTGGTGTTCATAAGAAAGATTTGGGTTGGAGCCCGTGTTTAAGTTAGTGTTAGGTTGGAACCTGCACTAGCTCTATTATTTTGTTTAAAATTCAGTTTTTACATTACCACATCATTTATGCTTTCGAACCTACTTATTACATTTAAATAGTAAAATATTGTTTTACGCTCAAGTAGCCATATTAAGCCTTCCTTTGTTAATGTCTATGTCTGTATTAACTCTGTTATTGGTGTAACTTGCAAAGTACATTTTGTACTCACCCTTGCTCTATAAATTGTTGTTCAGACAAGGAGTACTTTGACCACGGTGAGGATTTTGACGGATAGGTTGCTACCCCTGTCTATTGTCTGTGGCAAATCAACTGGGCCTAGTACTGCTTCGACTTTTACTTCTTATGTAGTAATAATAAAATTTGGTCTATGGGCTGGTGATGTAAACATTGGCCATAAGGCTCATATTCTCTTATTTTAATAAATGCACATTTATAGACGATATTTATCTTTGTTACAACTATAAGCACTATTATTCCTAAATTACTATGATTTACCTAGAGAAATTGGAGTTGTTTTTTCTAGGTTGAACACCGGCCCAACTCAGACCTCCCACTACCTACCTTCCCTATTCCGTCTCCGCCACTTACAGCGCTAGTGCCGCTATCATGCCCATCGTGATTTGGCGTCGCATCGGATCTGTGAGCCGAAGCTCACTGTGCTCATCGAGGCTACTCTACCCCATCGTCCTTGTGAGTTCGTCGGAGATGGCGTGGCCACCCTTGCCCTACCTTACCGGAGCCACCACCTCGCTGATGCTAGCATGAACCAGAGCCATCGCTGCCCATGGTCATGGCCCCAAAAAGAGAAGAAAGAAAGTAGGGAGAGATGAGGAAGATGACATGTGGGTCCGCAAGTAGGGCAAAATGATCTTTCTACATCTTCGTCACAGCTTGACTGCCGGAAAATGGTCAACAATGACATGGAGGGTATTGTTTTTGCAAAAAGAGTGACAAATAATGGAACGGAAAATTTTACAATGCATTTCAGGGACTTGAAAACTTTACAGTGGCACATAAAAAATTTTCTCTTCATTTCATGGCGCAACAATGTTAATATTTGATCCTGCGATTTCCATTGGCAATAGAGTGATCGTAGTTCCCATTGGCACTAGTAGAACTTTAGGGGTTATTTGTCTTGACTTCTATAAACTACTTTTTTTATATTAAATGGTTTTCTACAATACATAATTTTCAAACGAAGTATCTTTTTAAAGCTGAGCCTACTGGTTAATTATCGTATATACTGTAGTACTTCATTTATATAAATTAAAATCATATATATATATATATATATATATATATATCTTTCTCTATAAGTTACTGCTATTTATAAATTAAAATTAAAAGTTATAAGAAAAACTAATACGAAGGCGCCTTAAGCCCTTAACCGTCTATCCGGAATGCAAAAGCAAACCAGAAGCTGAGAAATCGAGATGCCGGTGCGTTTTTGGAGAAACCACGCATCGATTCCCCATTGTTAGATTTAATCTTGACTTAGAGTCCTAGTCGCATTTGAGTTCGATTTCGTGTGTAATTCGAGTTGAAGTAGTGTCCAATTCGAAGTCCTAATGTGTGTGTTAGTAGGAGTTATAAGCATATAAATTGAGAGGCTTGTAACCAGTTTATGCATTACAATATTTGCGAGAAATAAAGATTAGAATTCAAAGGCTAGATTTGTAACAATTGGTATCAGAGCCAAAACCTTGTTCTTCTGCTGCTGCCCCCGGGGAGGGTGATCTTTGCTCCCTGGGGGTGGCCACCGTTGCGCGCTGCGCTGTCGCCAGCCTAGGGTCGCCGAGCCCCCGTCGCCGCTGAGCTGCAGGCCGCGGAAGAGAAGGCCGCCGCCGCAGCAAGCAGAGAAGACGCCGACTTCGCCGACCGACCGCGGCCGCACGACCGATCGCCGCCGCGCCGCGCTGGCGCGCCCTCGTCGCGTAGATCCACCCGGATCCGGCCGCCTCTCGCCGTCGCCGGGCCTGATCTGTCGAATCCACCGCCGCTCGCCACGCTGGTCTCTCGCGCCCTATCGCCGCTCGCCGCGCTGACCTCCCGTGCCCGGCCGCCCTCGGAGAAGTGCAGACGGAGAAGGAGAAGAGCCGTGGTCGCTGAGAGAGGGGCGCACGGGGCGATGCGTGGAGATGGCGCAGTCGCAAGGAGGCGCAGATTTGCGAGCCACCGTCGACTCCCCGAAGGCGTTAAGCTCCAGCGAGCAGAACCCCTTTGGCGCCACGAGAGCAGTTCGGCCATGGCGGGAGCTCAAGGCGGCTTCGGCAGGGGCGCCGTCGCCATGGGATAGAGCCGGAGGCCAAGCCCGCGTGGCCTGAATGGAGATGTGCGCAAGGGCTATTTTAGCCCTCAACGCGTGTCGTGCGTGGCCATGAGAAAGCTCGCCGACGATTTTTACAAGGATTGGAATGGCCTCGCCGACTCCAAGCCGAAGCGTCTCCAAGCTCATGTCCGTGTGTTAATCTGAGCCAAACTGTTTTTTTAGCTTTCTGTCTCCGAGATCAAATCGACCAAGCACTAATAAAAGACTTCAGAGATAGACACCCCAAACGCAGCAGCAGCAAGAGCAAAATTCAGGAAAAAAAAGAGAAGAAGGAAAGCAACAATTTTTCCTCCGTTTTTCTCTCCGTCCAAGAGCCTTCAAAGTAGCTGGAGTTTTTTTATCCGTGCCCAAGATTATGTTGCGTACTCCGGGAAGCGGTGTCACCGATGACGAGGCATCATCCGGTGCAATGGCGAAGGAGAGTTCCGCTATCTCGCTGCATTATCCGATGCTCACGAGAGCAATTATGCAGCATGAGCAATCAAGATGAAGGTGTACATGAAGGCTCAAGGTGTGTGGGATGCGATCGAGAACGGCAACATCGATATGCGCAAAGATCAGATGGCATTGGCGGCCATCTATCAGGGCATCCCAGAGGAGACGCTCTTCCTACTGGCCGAAAAGGAGACGGCCAAAGCCGCGTGGGAGGCGTTGAAAGCAATGCATCTTGGCGCAGATCGTGTGAAGGAAGCAAAGGTACAAACTCTCAAAACCGAGTTCGAGGTGCTGCGTATGAAGGAAACAGAGTCGATCAATGACTTTGCCGTCCGGTTGACGGTCATCGTCAACAAGATACGGGCCCTTGGTGAGAAGGTGGATGAATTGTATGTGGTAAAGAAATTCTTTCGTGCTATTCCCTCACAGTTTCTCCCGATTGCTTCAGTCATAGAGCAATTTGGAGACCTAAAGGCAATGACCATGGAGGAGGTCATCGGTCGTCTTAAGGCATATGATGAACGCATCCATGACACTAGCAACAAAGGTGAAGGACAGCTTTTGTTGACTCGCGCTGAATGGAACGCCCAATCATCGAAGCGTGAAGGCAAGAATACTTCCAGGGGTGATGGCCAAGGCCGTAAAGGTTGGAGGTTTGATAAGGCAAAAGTGAGGTGTTATAACTGTAATGATTATGAACACTTTGCTTCAGAATGCCAAAAGCCGAAGACGAAGAAAGCGTTTGTTGCCGAAGCGCTCAGTGAAGATGAAGTGCTCTGAAAATGAGTTGAGTCAGGGACGTTTGAGATGTGTCGCCGTCCAAACTCAAACAAGATGGAAAGAAGTTAGAAAGTCAAGATTAAGGGGGAGATTGTTAGATTTAATCTTGACTTAGAGTTCTAGTCGCATTTGAGTTCGATTTCGTGTGTAATTCGAGTTGAAGTAGTGTCCAATTCGAAATCCTAATGCGTGTGTTAGTAGGAGTTATAAGCATATAAATTGAGAGGCTTGTAACCAGTTTATACATTACAATATTTACGAGAAATAAAGATTAGAATTCAAGAATTAGATTTGTAACACCCATCATACGTTAGGAGTGTCCGTCCACGATAGGATACGCAATTAAAAATTTTACGCCGCACGGCCTGTGCAAGGTAGGTGCAGCCAACGTCGTCATTACGACGGGCACGTACTCATCATGCGTGAGTCGTGACAAACAGATACCATCCCCATCCACTGGCCCCAAGTAACAGTACTAGCATACGAGTGAGTGCGTGACGATTTGGGAAGCCCCTGTCCAAATCTCCAACGGCAGGACGCCCTGACCCCTCTGTCTCTCTCTTAACCTACTACGGAAAGTGAGCTTCTCAGTTTCGGTTTATTTTTTTACTATTTCTAAATTTTATCTTTTTATTTCTGATTTTTTTTATTTTTTAGTTTTCTGGTTCTTTTTTCGTATTCATTTGTATTATACGTGTTGGGCTAACTCGTTTTTCCTATTTTAAAATTTTTTAAATTTAATTATTTCAAATAAGCTATCATCAATTACAGTGTAATTTCAGTCAGTTACACTTACAGTGAAATTTTAGTCATAAGTCACAAAAAATTAGCTCAACCGAGTACCATCTAAGCAGCCAGACAATGCTATAGCAGTAGGGAATCAAAGAAAGGGCATGTAGGAGTGATGGACGCCTAGCAGCAGCTGGAGCCAATGCCATAGCCACCAAATGGCAGCAGCACGCTTGCACGGGATGAGAAGGGCACCAGGCACGCCGGAACAGAGCGTTGCCGCAGCAGCGTACGGGCGGCTGGCAGGATCGCACCGGCTACGGACGGGAAGGAAGCAAAATCCGAAAGGCAAAAGGAGGAACCGACCTCACCACAAATAGGGGCAAGAACTCGCGATTCCAATTCACACACATCACAACATAAACCACTTTACTTTGATTCCCCGCTCCATCTCCGAGGAGCAGTAAAAGCAGAAGTGATGGTAGTGGCGAAGCCGGGAACAAAATCTAGAGTAGATTAAAGCGTTAAGTTAGATTGTCATAAATACACTATTTTATTCTTATTCAATTCAAATTCATATATGAATAAAAGGGAAACAAAAAAAGATAAATACAACAAAAGTATCTCGGTAATAGAAAGTACATCCTAAAATTATATAAATATACTTCTAGTGAGTAGAGATCAGTCATCTGCATATCACAAATAATAAAATTAGTGATACGATAACTAATAGTAAATGATTATGAATATACAAGAAAAACATAATATATCATTAGCATGCAAGATTAAATCACGAGACAAATTCATTGTACATGAAATCCACACTGTAATAAATGAATGGATTGCATAACCTTCCTGTTGTTTCTTACTTTATTTCTGTCAAAGAGGAGACATGGATGTATACAGAGCAACGCCGACATTTGAAGCCACATATGGCTGATGTATATTGAAGGAGCATGCTGAGAGATAGGCCTGCTCATCAGCTCGTGTGATGTCTCATCTTATGGATTGTTTTTACATAGTTGTGCAACAAATGGTTTATGAAAGTGCATCTGTATTCTTGAACAGATGAGCATGTATCAATGCATTTTTTCTTCTTCCAATTCTGTGTCCCTATATCTCTCGTTGTGTTTGGCCATATATTGGATGGAATTCTAATGTTGAGACCTGAGAGCGTGGTCTCTAGAGTACAGCATATGAAGGAAGAAGACGAAAGTGCTCTGACCATAGACTGGGCCTGG
The DNA here is from genome assembly GCA_036346575.1 of Dendrocalamus sinicus. NCBI lineage: Eukaryota > Viridiplantae > Streptophyta > Magnoliopsida > Poales > Poaceae > Dendrocalamus > Dendrocalamus sinicus. The sequence continues at coordinate 12,634,372 of CM070647.1, read as the reverse complement.
ATGAAGTCTGTAGATTAATTGGCCCATTGGTAAGCTGGAGACAAGAGACAATACGGCCCATACAAATTTGGACCATACTAGGTCTGGAAAAAGAAAACTGAATGTTTTTTTAGTACACTGCAGAACACCGAAGCCAAGATGGAAATTTAATCTTCCCCTATATGAATCTCAAGTATATAATAGTTCATGATCAACAGAAAAATCTATACACGGTAACAATACAAAACCTATGCGTGTACGTATGTATGTATGGATATGAATGTACGTATGTTTAATACAAGCATCTAACCTGTGCTGTGGACCGGTGGACGGAGCGTCTCGGTGTCTCTCCAGCTCCTCCAAAAGCCAACTAGCCAAGGGGCAAAGGGCAAAGGCCAACGGCCGGCTCCCAACCCGACCGAGATGACCGGTGTCTCTCCACTCCAACTCCCCACAGACCCACTGTCGTCAGTCTCTTTCGGGTCTCGACGTCTCACCGACGGTGATTCCCCCACCCTCGACAGTCTGCACACTGCTGCCCGGATCTACGCGTCTCTGCTCTTCTCTGTTGGACACCGCTAGCCGCCACTTCTAGGTGCGTGCACTGTGCACAGCCAAGCCCTCGTCTCCCTGATTCTCCCGTCTGTGTGTGCCGTGTGGGTTGTGCTGTGGACTATTGGACTATGGTGTGGTCTGAGGAATCATTGTGCTATGGACCGCGCAGTGGCTACGTCCTCATCTCTGTTGGCCTGACCTCAGCTTGGAGAGGGGGTGGTGGGTCGGGACGGGCCTAAGGGTAGGCTAAAGCCTGACGAAGCTCATCTGGTGGTTCTGCCTCTACCGGATGGGTTCTTTTGGAGTGTGGTTTATGCCTTATGTCTTAATTTTTTAAATTTTGACTATTCACGAGAGAGTAGTAGTGAAAAATAATCGCATATGATTTTAACCGGTACAGCTGAACTCAATACACTTTTTACTATAATATTTTTATTGACCCTACCTTAAAAACATACCGTTTGAAAGTTAGTTACTGTAACATAAGTCATAAGCCACTATTGTAAAATGTGCGGTTTTAGCAAATATTCAAGATTAATTCCAACATATGTCAATGTAATCAAAATATATTTTCAACAGCAAGTAAATGACAACATCAACATGAAAACATGTAAATCTAAAATGTCATTTAGTCAGGATAATATACTAGAAGCATAGAGTATGAAAAATAATAAAATTAGCATAATGCTCAGATTTTAATGTTTATTTTGCTCTCAGATGTAGAATTGCTCAAATCAAAGTCTTGGCCTTCTCGCTACTTGTCTAAACTCTTCACAATTTATATATGACAACCGGAATTTAGTCTTTGAGCTCTAAATGCCAAAGAAGCCAACTACTCCTCGGAGATAGAGCACAAGGGAACCGAACCGGAAATGCCAAAGAAGCCAAATCTGGACCACACTATTGCCGCCGCCAGTGAAGAACATGACGCTAAATCTGGACCACACTACTGCTGACGCCAGTGAAGAACATGACGGAGCCGCAGCAACTAGACACAAAACAGGATTCAATCGAGAGGAGGAGGAGATCGAGTATTAGGGGACTCATTGACTTGAGTGCTCAAAAGAGGAGAGGGAGGCTGATTTATATAGAGGAGCGAGAAGGCGGCCGGTGGGCTACAGCCAACGACTGGTGTCGAGGTGCACGGGCCGGTGGCGCCTCCAGCGCTGCCACTGTCATCGCAAGACCCGAACGCTCCCAAGAGTTGGTCAAGGCCGAAGTCCATCAGTGCCGCGCTAGATTGGGGCTGGAGACTCGGTCTTCAGCGCCTTATCTCTTCATGCATCCCACCGATAGGTTTGACCACCATTCTCTTTTTTCCTCTTTTTCTCAAATTGGAAAATTACCCAAATGCCCTTAAAAGTCCAACAGTCCCCACCAATTTATCAATTTGATAAAAAAATATGTTCATAAATCTTGTTTAATGTATAGTTGTGCGACAATTGGCACCTTGTGGGTTTGAACCCAAAGCCTAGCTACAAGGACTACGACTCTGCATAGATAAAGGAGGACTTCGCCTTGATCCAATGCCTTGGTGTAAAAATTTTCACCCAAGTTATATTCTACACTGGGCGGCTTGCCCTTTTTCCTCTCGGATTGGGATGTTACGGTCATGTCACCATATCTAGCTCATGAGTACTTAAGAAAGTATACCGTATACCCTTACTTTTCTTTAATCATGACCTTACGATCATAGTTAAGTAGGTGAATTCTCCTGGGAATCCTGTAAGACAATTCCCAAAACCATATGGGTATCGAATTCATTAAGAGCTATTGCTCAAACTTTCATACAGAAAAGAGCACTGCAATTAATGGGACCCGTTAGATGTGCTCTCTAATCCCATACAGTTTATTGTTCTAGAACCTAGTTCACGGGATTTCTGATCTTCTAGGATAGGTTACTGCTGATGTGAGTCTTTACACAGGTATGAGCCCTATTCCCTTTGACGTTGCAAGGATGGCCTTCCGCGCCAATCCTTTGATGAAAGGATCTGCCAAGTTCCTTTCAGACTGGATGTATTCTACAGAAATAACAGTCGTCTCTCTAGCATGTCTTATCAACTTAAGTCGCCTCTTTATATGTTTTGAGGACTTCATATTATCCTTCCTACTTTCGTCTTAACCAGAATGATTTGGTTATCATAGTATGTTAATATAGCTGAAATTGGTTTTTTCCAGAACAGGTAGGTCAGAAAGGAATTCTTTAATCCATTCTGCCTCTACAGCTACTGAATCAAGTGCTACTAACTCAACCTCCATGGTGGACCGTGTAAGGATAATCTGTTTAGAAGACTTCTATGAAACAGCACTACTGGCTAGAGTGGAAACATAGCCACTCGTAGTCTTCATATCATTTGAGTCACTGATCCAGTTAGAATCACTGAATCCTTTCAAGACCACCGGATAGTCGAAATAGTGTATTCCCAAGTTTGAGGTCCCTTTTAAGTATCTGAGTACCCTCTCTAGTGCTATCCAATGATTATCTCCTGGATTGGCCGTATAACGACTCAATCGCTTATAGCATATGGGATGTCTCCAATTATTTTAGAATATTTAAGCTGGTCTTTTCCATGTCCAGTGTTTTTATATAGCTTAACATTTGAATCATAGAGTGCGGCTACTGACTTATAGTCTATGAGCTCAAATCTGGTTAAGACTTTGTCCACATAATGGGATTAAGAAAGAATAATCCCATTCTCACCCTTTTATAAGTTTGATGTTTAAGATAACAGTATTTTCACCCAGATCTTTCATATCAAAATTCTAGGAGATAAAGGACTTTGTTCTGTTGACTACATCCATGTTGGTCCCAAAAAGCAATATGTCATCTACGTAAAAACACAGAATGACACCTTCGCCCCCACTAAACCGATAGTAGGCACATTTATCAGCTTGTTCACATAAAAACCGACAAAGGTTATGGTACTATCGAATTTGTCGTGCCACTACTTGGGAGCTTGCTTTAGACTATATAATGATTTAATCAAACGATATACTATCTTTTCTAGTGGTTCTAGAATTCTAGGATTGTTGTAGGTAAAATAGGGCGCTACTGGTGGGAAAGGGAGCCTACATGAGGTTCTAGTGGTTCTAGCCCACTATGTGAGGCATTAGTATATTTCTAAATAAAATTCATATCTTGTGCAAACATATTATTTTCTCCGAAAATAACTAGATGTGTATTAGGAATCCTTTGTAATAACTTATACATGTCATCTCACTTGTAAAATAAGACTTGCCGACTATATTGTACTCATTCTTGCTATTGCGTCCTTGTTTAGAGATGAGTCAGCCTGAAACTGCTGTCTGATGACGTATACATTGGTGATGAGTTTCTCTCCCAACATGCGATGCCTAAGAACTTCATGAACTTGCTAGCATTCCATAGGAATGCAGTTGTTCTTTAGTACTGACACTGTAGTAGGACTCCACGATAAGATATCGTACATGTGGTTGATGTATTATTAGGCATCTCTACTACGCCCTTGTAAGACTTATGCCCTATGGATATGTAATGTAGTTGTAATGGATTAAGCACTTTTGTATCATTATTCCGCTAACCTCTGATGTAAGGTTAGAATTTGGGAAAGAGTGGACTTACCACGTAATGAACCATAGATTCGTGATCCAAGCTCAAACTGTATACTGTAAACCATACTGGCTTAAAGGCTGCATCATTCACAGAGACAACGCATGATAAGAGTGTGAGTCACCGGAGAACTGGCATGTCTTGCTAAAGTCTAGTTTTCGCGCAGCAGTCTTGCATTGCCTTTCGGTTCTGCAAGACAGCCGTTTTTCTAGATTGAAGGTAGGTCCGCCCAATAGGTGGAGTATAGAATCCTGAATGTGTCATGACCATACAGATGTTTGGTATTCAGCATGATTATTTGGCCGCTTTTGGCTTCTTCCGAGGTTAAAAAGCCAAACATCAAAACGGAGTGATTTCTTTGAGCAAAATCATGTGCGCTATTTATATCAGCATCTCTGTCGTCTACTGTCGTATCGAAAAACGTATACAAAAACCATTAGCCACAGACAAAGAACAACTCTAAAGTCCTAAGACTTTTCTGGCCCATTAACTTTCTATTTCTCAGCAGCCCACAAGTAAACTGCTGGGTGCCTGGGCCTTATTAGGCTAACAGGCCACTTGAATGCATCCATTGGGAGAAGGAGAAGAAGGTGAGGACAACGCAGGGTAGGAGTGGATCCTCGAGATGCTGGCCCTATTTTTTGGGTTACAGTTGATGGTTTTAGCTGCGGCTGATAGATTTTATCTATATTTTTTGATATAGTAGTAGGCGGTGGAGGTGTCAACGTAGATGGCATACATGATTTTGAGATTGAAAAACCGTTTGAAGAGTCTGCTTCAAAAAGATTCGTCTGTTTCGATTTTCGGAGAAGCCTAAGAGCCAAAAGAACAGGGCACTGGCATTCGGACGAGTCCCTAGCCGGACATAATTTATCTGGTGGGGACTGCCCCGACGTCGTCCGGTCGCTCAACAGTGGCCGATAAAAGAGCTCCTCTCCGGACTGATGTCACATCCTGTGTAGCACGAATCCGACTCGCACTGAAATGGATACACAAGTTCAAAGATCTCAAGGATAAATTTAGGGATACGTTCGAAGAAATTAGGGGAAAGCAAGAGCTAGGGTTCTATGCTACGCTAAACTAGACTAGTGACCTAACTTTTGCTTTCTCAATTCTTACTTCCATTCCAAACTAGTTATGGCTAAATATCTATAGTTTTATAACAAGATGATACAAAATAACTGAAGATATCTTGACAGAAGGTAAAAGAGTGACAATAACGAATGACGTCTACAGGTCTCCACACATAGTAATTACTAAAAGCGTTGATCACCGTTGGGTTTTACTTAGCCCTTCTTCCTTTCATCTCCGTCATCCATCTGCTGTAAGCTGAAGTTGACAAAGTGTCTTAACAAGCACCGATTACTTCATTTCCTACTTGCTTCTCTCTGGATCCTGACAATTGCCTTTCCTGAAGATAAACCTTGTCCTCAAGGTTTGAAATTTGGAAAAGCCTGCTGAGTAAAAGTGACATTTTCCCAGGAAGCATCTTTAGGTGTCAAGTTTTGCTAGTGATGAGGCATTGAGCTACTACAGAATCCCTTCTCGGAATTATCATTCTTTCTAAAATTGTCAGAGGTTCAGTTTTTATCTTGCCATCAAAACCAACTGGTGGTAAATTTGGTAGAGGAATAGCATGGGTTCCCAGGTGTTTCTTTAGCTGGCTAACATGGAAAACATAGTGTACAGTAGTTGTTTCAGGTAGTAATAACTTATAAGCCATTCTTCCAGTTCTTTCAATCACCCAAAAAGGTCCATATATTTGGATCTTAGCTTCAGTGAACCTCTTAATCCAAATGCATTTGGTCTATATGGTTGCATCTTTAGGTACACTATATCCCCTACCTAAAATTGCCATTCAGTTCTCAGTTTGTCAACAAAATATTTTATTTTGTTCTGGGCAGATAGCAGGTTCTCATTGATCTTTGCCAACATATTTTCCTTTCCTTCTGTGGATATCCTAACTTTATCAGACATATTTCCAGGTATGGCCACTTCCCTTAAGTGAGGTTGTGGATATCCATAGAGGGTTTGAAATGGATAATGAAGCCCACAGTCCCCTTTAGAATACTACCTCGATGTTGGTCCCCATGCATTGACGTTTTTTTCTATACTGTTATGCCATAACGTAACCCAAACTCTAATTTATTCCAACTACTCCCTGATACAATCTTGATAGTGTAGTATTTGGCAATGTAGGTCTTCCAGAACTAACGTATATTGGGTTGGTATTGTTCCACCGGGCATTGTGTTCTAGGAAGAAATTCACTAGTGGTCTACTACCTCTTGGGTCACTGCTAGCAAAAATATTTCCTCCAGGTAAATTGCTAACAATAACAGGATCTACTGGAATAGCAATATTGCCAACAGGAGCAGCAGTAAAAATGGGATTTTCTATGCACATGACCAGCTGGTACCTGATTCTCTTGTGCTAATCTGGGTCCACAAGTGAATGGTGGACTCTTGCTCTTGGTATTTCACCTTCTGTTCTCCCCATGCCTTCTTCAATTTGATGTTCAGTCTTTGCCGCCATCCATGGTGGGTTCCCTCAAGCTCTCAGCATATTCTTGATTTCATCCACATCAGTCCTTAGGGTCTTCAGTCCTTGTAACTCATGAATCTCAACCTTGAGTGCTGCAATATCAGATATTGCATCAAAATCACCTTCCCTGTCTGCCAAGCTCCCATGAGACCAGGTATTCGCCACCATTCTTCTGCATTATCAGGATCGGTTCAAGGAATTTTACTAGCACTAGTGCCAACCTCTCCCTCTACCTCCTGAAATCCTTCACCGTTGCTTGTTCTCTATCCCCCCAGATCCAAGGATTTTACAACTGTGTTTCAAGCCAACCTAGATCTACAAAGAAGAGACTACACGCCACCGAGCGAAAAATCGAACCGAGCTCAGGGATTTTACAGGGAAATCACTCGATTTCACCCAACCCTCACTAATTCGACCTCTACTCCAAGAATCGAACTATGCTCTGATACATTTGTTAGATCCTATGTAGCATGAATCCGACTCACACCGAAATGGATACACAAGTTCAGAGATCTCAAGGATAAATTCAAGGATAGGTTGTAGTCCCAACCAGGGAAAAATCTTTCGCTGGTGAAAAAAATTCGGCAGCCAGCGAAACAACCGAATGGAACGAAATTTCAGAATTTCGTTCACAATTTCGGACGAAAAATTTCAAACTTCATTTGAATTTTGACGAAATTTAACCAAATTTAGATAAATTTTGGACAAATATAAATTCGGTCAAAATTTGACCGAATATTCTTGCTTTCGTTGGGTAACGAAATCAACGAAATTACCGAAATTTCGTTCTGTTTCGGACGAATTGTTTAACCCTGGTCCCAACTCATGCTCACTCGAGCTCGACTCGTTTACCGCCTTACACTTAGCCCTTCTTCCTTTCATCTGCGTCCTCCATCCGCTGTAAGCTGAAGCCGACAAATTGTCTTAACAAACACCGGTTACGTCATTTCCTAGTTGCTCTTTTCTGTATCCTGACACCTGAGCGAGGAGCTCCCGGGGCCAACGGACCACCGACCACGTCAGGGAGGTGCTGGCCAGGGAGACCGCCGAGCACGAGAAGGCCAACGAGTTCATCGCCAGGGAGCCATCGCCACAGGCTACGTCGAGGCCGAGCCCCCCGACGAGGATGGCGACGACCTAAACGGCGGCGCCAAGGTCCATCCAGCACAACTTGCCAAGAGCACTGTAGCCACGTACGTCGCCGAGCAAATTCTTTCCGAGTTGGTCAATAGCGTAGAAACGAGCTCGTTTGGAAGCCGAGGCCCACCGTGCGCACACAAAGGAAGGCCGTTTGTAATGGGCTGAAAGTTCAAGACACACGGCATAGAGAAGGCCCTGGCCTTTGTTTTCACTTGTCAGTCCTCTGTATGGGCATATATGGCTAGTGGCCCATGCAATGGGCATATATGCCGGAGGTAAGCCCAGCCTATGCAATGAGTTGAATGTTTATGGCCTGTTGAAATTTTATGAGGAATAGTTCAACAATCCTATGAAGCTCCCGCGTTCACGTCGCGTTCAACAATCAAGTTGGCTTCAATTTCCTTTTTCTTGGATCTCTACGAGGAAACCTCACTCACTCTAATTAATTTCTCTCCTATACAAAGAGATAAATTAATTATAAAGTAATACAAATAGTAGATTAGAAACACAGAGATGGATAGAAGAACTTCTGTTCTTTTCTTTATTGCTTTCTTTTTCATGCATGTACAAAATAGACAATGAGACTCTCTATATATAACCTAGTGGTGAGTTGCCTAATATGGACCAAGACTTCAAGTCCAAACCCAGATTTTCCAACACTCTCATGCAGTTATGCCGCACCAAGCTAAGCTTAGAACATCGGGCATGTTCTTTTCCTCCGAAACTGGCGGCTTTTGGCTTTTGCTACAGTACCTAACTTTCAAATGGAGTATTTTCTCAAGACGGGATCTACAAGTTAAACGATGTACACGTTAAAAGCCCAACATCTGCATCATCCAAAATCGCAAATGAGTATATCTCTCACCGTAATTTGTACCATAAACAGTCAAAATTCAGAAATTTCAGCCAAAATCTATAAACCGCAGCCGTTGCCAAACAGGCCCATCGTGCTGATCCGGACCATCAAGACTTGTTTCTGACACCGATCCCGTTTTGTCCCAACAAAAATGAAATCTTGACACGAAAAATTTTGCAATTTTGTTTTGCTTACTTCAAAGAAATGTGCTGGTGCATATGGACTCAACAGTTCCCCGATCCTATCTCCAGAATTGTTGGTTGGTGGTGCCCTTTGATTTAGTGCCACGGTGGCCCGCACAATATCACGATTAGATTGGTTTCAACGTTTATTGTACGAAATGATATAATTTAGATGGCTAGGTATTGCAGTTTGAAAAGCTTATCAAAATTAAGTTTATTATTTCTTTTTTTGGATTGTACTTGGTATGGACTTTTTATTTAAATATAAATCGTTATATTTTGGACGCAACACAATCGACGGTGCAGATTTTTTCCCACCTAGTAACATGGTAATTTATAGCCCTTGAGCTTGTATTTTGCGCAGCTATTTATAATATAATTTTACTCAGTGAAATAGAATTATATTATGTTCTCTTTTGTTTGAGTTCGGCTCTTCAAACACTTTTAATTAATAAACTCTCTACAAAGGTGAGATAATAGGCAAAGTGCATCTAGATGAACTGTAGTTTAAGTATAAGATTTGTTTTGAAAAATAACAATTATTTAAATATATTGTTAGGATATTAGAAACATAATAGAGAAATACGCTTTAAAGATAAAGCAAATACCTCTTTGTAATGCATCGTGTTCTTCCGCTCTAGCCTTATTCAATAATCAGCTTGTTCCCCTTGCTCTCTCGTCCAGGTGCTCCTGCCCAAGCCCTTCGACATAGTCACCATTCCGATACCATCAATTTGCAATTAGTTCCCCATATGCTTTCCCTCTCAGCCTCTCACTAGACAATAATTACATTAGATTGTGGCCAAGGAATAGCGCGTTGTATACAAAGACAGGTCAGAGAGGGGAAAATTGGATACATGTCATCCTTCAGATTGGTGCTCTAAGATTTGCCACTTCTCTAGATATAATTGATAATTTGTCCCGGGTCAGTTTATTTCTGTACGATTTGCCTTTTCGAGTGTTTTATTTATTTCCTTTTGCTTACGATAGGGCCCCATGCTAGTTCCACGTGTTGCTCTCCTATGCTGATGGGTCTGCCTCTGGTGGCGCGCTCACCATCGATGTCTTCGCCATCGGCGAGGCGCCGCCGCTCCATCGTCGTTATATCGGCTTGCTGGATTTGATGCCTAGGTCGTTGCCGAATGTTTGCAGATGATCGGGTGAAATTTGTTTTTTTCTATTTTCAAATATTGAGCTTCATTGAATCTACATTTTTTCCAATCTTTGAAGATTTATTGCTTAAACCTTCTTTTGTAACAGCATCAAATTAAAGGTCATTATTTTTTAAAATTTGGTGTATTGTGTGGGTTATATTAAAATATCTTTAGTTAAATTTGTCATGATTCTTAGTTGTAGCTAACTGTTGAGCATAGTCAAATATAGAGAACCTGATGGCATTTTTTTACTTCTATATTAATAATATAATAGATGACGAGAAGAAAATATGATGACGATAAGGAAGGCTGACGATTATCTCCATGTAAATGCCACGAAAATAAGCTTTCAACGTGACGAGGATAGCAATGTGACCATTGACAAGTGCTAACGCCAACCTTTCTCTAGTTATTATCGTTAGAAAAACCCACCTGTCGTCGTACCAAACTTCGTATAACAAGACAGTGAGACGCTGAACGTGTGGTAAATGTTGGTGTGTTTATATTAGTTTTTATTGATGGTTTTTAGCTGAAAGTGAATAGTAATGATTGAAAAAAGTGACTTTAAGAATAAGGGTCCGAACGGAGAGGAAAGTGAGAGAGAGAGAGCGCGCATGACGAGAACGAGATGAGTAGAGTAGAGTATGTGATACACTCGTGACTCCCTACCTTATCTCCAGAGCGAGAGCAGTAGAGAAGCCGCTTTGAGAAATCGGGTATTTGTATTGACTTTTAGTTTTTCTCAGCATAAGTCAATGCAAACACGGCCAAAGGCAACTAGGGTTCTGTTACTAGTCGGATTGTTAGTGTAAATATTATATGATAGACACAGTAATAGAGTCAAAATTGGAGATAATAACAATACAACAATATTTGATAAAGAGACTAAATAGTGCTAATAGTATCAAATTATGTTCAAAACTTGAAATTAAAGGATTGGGCCATGGTCCACCCACCATCACCTCACCCTTTTTTCCGAAGACAATCACAGGTGAAGAGATGCTCCACTGTGGTAGGCGAGGAGGGGAAACCTCACCACCACGACAGCCCCGCCGTGCTCGGCGAGGAGAAGCCTCACCACCAGCACCACCCCACCGTGGATGGTGAGGAGAAGCAGCCTGGCAAAGATAATACGGATGGCTGTTATGTCGGTTAGTACAACCAACTTGGTTTATATTGGCATCGGTTTCGCGCTAGGATGCGTTGTATGGAGGAACGCGGCTTCCCTGTTCCCTTCTTTCTGTTTCTGTTCGTGTTTCCTTACACGTGTCAGTGAACTATTTGTCCTGTTTTACTTTTTGTGGGCCTGCAACAATACTCATCTTTCCCAAACTGCCACCACGTGTGAGGGGACACAGAAAAGGGGACAGGGAAGCTGTATTCTGTATGGAGCGCGTTGGTGGGCTCTTATATTGAAGGAAACACAAATAGGGTAGTGGAAACATAGTAAGAATATATTTCTTAATAAACATAATTACTACATACAAAACACATCAAGATATTCATGTATTTTGATATAGCATGGTCATATTGACTTCTGTTTCTGCCTTCTGTTTCCAGAAGCCAAAGTCAATACGAACGCCTCAGTTTCTATAAACTGCTTCTATTAGCCACTACAATATGCGTTTTAACATATTATAATGTACTTTGTATTTTATTAGAAAGCAATTTCGTAAGTTGTATGGCGGTCCGATTGTTGTAGTACCATTCATTACTCCGTCTTTCTTACATAATATACTACTATTCATTATCCATTACTATTTATCAACTACTACTATTTATCAGCTATTACTATTTATCAGTCGTAGCCAAAAGCTATCAGTAGAAGCTAATATAAACAGGCTCATAATCTTTTCTTCATACTTAATGTCTCATTTCAGTGGATATATGTCTCCTGAGTATGCCTCTCAGGGTATCAACTTGATCAAATATGATGTATTCAGCTTGGGTGCTGTGCTTCTTGAGATCCTTAGCGGAAAAAGGAATTCTCGTTTCCACCAATATGGGGACTTTATTAATGTCCTTGGATTTATGAGTATTTTTTTGCATGCATTTATATAAGTATTTTTTTTCGAGAGTTGTATAAACTTATCTACTTGTGTAGTAACCTTTATAATACCATGAACAAACATCGATTTTATAGGCATGGCAACTGTGGGGAAGGAAGATGGACTAAGCTTGTAGATGCCTACTGAAGACATTATGAAGTACGTTAACATTGCACTAATGTTTCCCTAAAAAACATTTCACTAATGTGTATAAAAGAGGATGCAGCCGATCGATCTACCTAAATAGCGAGAGTACGAATCTTCCTCATTATCTAATTGGACATCATGGCTCGTTGCTCTGGTGCCCTAATGGAGCCTTTTGAGCTCTAGCTTGCACATTTTTGCATCACCTAGCTATAACACTACAGATAGCAACCTTCAAGGATTTTATTTTCTATAACCCAGGAAAGTTTCAAATACGGATTCTTGACATGTAAAATACATCAATCTACTTTACATTTTGTTCTCAAAAATCTGCTTTACACTTAGTATTTGCATAGAAGCCATAAGCCACTTAAAATACATCGACTTCTTAATTTGTTTTGTTTTTTCGGCTTTTTTGTCTTTTCTTATTTTTCTTATTTTTTTGTATTACCCATAGAGATATAACAATGTTTTTATTTTTTGTCTTATTTTTCTTTCTTTTTAATATAATAATTTAAAAAACTAATAACTGCTATAAGTAAAATCTTAGTCAAAATCTAATAAGCTAGAAATGGAACCCGCTTGGAGCAGGAAGCTCAGGTCTGTCATATGTGTACGCGTGAAACCAGGAAAAAGAAATGCAAATGTGTCCCTTGACATGTGAGCCTGGGAGAGATGTCTGCAGGGACAAATTTAATTCAGCAGCGATACATCAGCAATCTCGCATTATTTGGTGACCCGACCCAGCCGAAAATAAACCGAGGCGCGAAGAAGACAGCCCAACGTCACCCTGCCCCACCTCCAGGTCGTGATCGACCCCACCTCCCGACACCTCATCCCTACGCCCAAATGTCGTATACACACAGTCCATGTGACCATGTACACCATCACCAAACGTCCATCCTTTCTGCCTCACAGAAGTTGCAAACATAACTTATGCGCACAGACCACTTCATGTACTCATACACTCACAAAATCAGTATTATCCGATCTGCTTCCAACCGTCCGTATCAATGAGAACATATTTTGTAAAAAACCGTCCACCCCCACCCTATCAATTTTGCAAATAGCCCCTGTTGCCCTCCTCCTGATCCGCTTTCATCCCAAATCCCGCATCCCTCTTGCTCTCTATTGTGCGGTGGTGACGGCGATTATGGATGCGACTGCGATGACTAGATCCATGTTGCTCTATCCCAAATCACTCTCGTGCGGGCCACACAGGCAATGGTGATGGATTTGGCCGATGACCTACACCTTCATGTCCGCCCACCCCGCTGCATAGCGTTCCATTGCCATCCCACCCTTGTATGTAGGAATCAGCCACTCCACCCCGCTAAGTTGCCGTCATTGGTCAGAAGCATAGTAGCGCCATGTGGGCGGTCTCCTCGGCTACCTCATTGAACTTTGTATTTGTTGGAGGTGCATCAGAGTGAAATTTGTGGGTTAGGGGAGTAGCAATGCTGGTCTTTTCTTATGAAATGTTGAGTGGAATTTGTAGATCGTTGGCAAATCAACATGTTTGTAATCTTAGTGAAATTTGTGTACGGGGAATATTGGCAAAAGTGGATGTTCGTAGTGTTTTTGGATGTCTTGTTGAGTAGCCTTCTTGTGTGCTACTAGCCTAACTGGTTATGAATGAATAAAAATGAGTGAATATTAACATGAGTCAGTGCATGATAGTATCAGGTGATATACTTCTTCCTCCTCTAAATGAGTGTATCACACAAGCACCTATGCAAGAAAATGGCAATAGCAAATCAAAGGAAATGGCAACACTAGTGGAAGCAAATGGCATAAGCATTCCTCCGCAACATAAAGTCACCATTCTGAAACACGTTTCAAGACCAAGCCATATTCTAAACTCATCTCGTTTGTTCAACATTCTAAATTAATTTCACAAGCATCCAATCAGAACACAAGTGAAATTCCAACAACACATGATAGTTCATAAACTTAAGCCCAAATATGATATTCAGTGCATGTGTTACTGGCAGCTCCAGGCAGTAGCTAAATTACATCCTTTCATGGCTAACTGTGTATATATTTCCTCCCTTTTTGGCTCTTGAATGCTTCACTGACACTGCCAAAAGTCCAGGAATACACATTCAAAAATTTCCAGTCAACATCAAACATTGGTCAAGTTTGCATTTGCATTCATTATCAACTCATACAAATTTACATCCTGTGTGCTACATTCCAGGATACCAAAAGCACTGAACTCAAAACAAAGCTACAACCTTCAGCTATGATATTTTCATACAGGCATATAACATTTTCTTCTTATTTTCTGCAACAGTAGAGGCTCCTTTCCAAGGGGGAGAAGGCCATGGAGTGGTTGAATGCGAGCGCCGTGTTGGTTAGGGCAGCAATTAGCTGCAGCTCATTTGGGGGGAGATGCACGATGATGGCAAGTAACTGTGACATATCTTGTGGACGGCAGCCACGTTGACACCTTGACCTTGCTGGCCCACGCCGAGATCTGACCAGTGGTAGCGGTAAATCTCAAGCCAGAGAAGGAGCTCCTTGGAGCTAGCCTCCTCCTCATGGGCTAGGCACTGTCGTTGAGCCCATCGCCATGAGCTAGTTTTGCCATCTCCTTGCCCAGATTTGCACCGCCAGCACCTCGACAAGTTTGCGCTACCACCACCTTGCTAGGATATGGGATTGGAGAGGGAGACCATTAGGGGGTTCTGGTCTCCATCACTGTCGGTAGTGGTTGCCATTGCTGTCGTCCGCCAATCATCGTACCAGTCGCCACGCAAGTGAGCACGAGAGGGATGGCCTAGGGGTGGAAACAGATCGAATACGAATTAAATAGTGACTTTACCATATTTGTATTTATATTTCATAAACAAATATGAATTTAAATATTCTCAAATACGAATCTAATATTGTAACGAATACAAATTCGAATTGAATACTACACAATTTGATCGGATTCAGATATTCTCATAACTTATGTAGTATAAACATATTAATAATATTTTATCCTCATACAATCACACTTAATCATTTTAATTTATTTACTTCCCTAAAAAAATATGAATTCACATTCAATTAAAAAAAACTTGTCCAATTAATTAGTTGTATTGTAATAAAATATGTATATTGCTTCGTCGAATGTGAATACGAATAGTTCGAAGAAAATAATAATTCAGATGGTAGAAGTTCGTTCCATATTCGAATACAAATAGGAGATAAATTGTTAATCGGATGGAAAAAATCTATACCATATTCGTATCTTATTGAATACGGTAACTAGATAATATAAATAATTCATATCTATTTTCTACCTCAAGGGATGGGCAATTTGGGATTGAGGATAGAGGAGAGATGGGAGAGGGTGACATTTGGGGAGGGGGTTTGCAAAAGTCTTGGCGAGGGCGGGCAGTTCTTTGCAAAATCCTCCTACCCAGAGGTGGCCAAATGAACGGCACGGCACGGGCTTGTTTGGCCCATTACTTAAACGGGTCATGCCATGCCAACCCATCGGTTGAGATACTGACTCGAGCACGGCTCGATAGCCTCATGGGCCATGCCAGGCCGGCCTTGCACGATTAGCCTAAACGGCCGGGCCAGGCACGGTTAACCCATTTTGCATGAAAATTTAAAAATATAAAAAGTCCTAGAAAACATATAAAAATATAAAATAAAATTATTTATACTTATAAAATCTCAGCTACTTAAAAATGTGAGTTGGTGGTTGTCGGTCCATTCTCTCTCCTCTCTTCTCAGTTGTCCGATCAAACATCAGCCGTTTAGATCCGCATATAGATAGTCTTTCTAATACAAAGAGGGAGTTTGTTCGTAGTCTCACTCCCGACTCCCACGTAGCAACGCACCTCCCCTTCCCCTATGCAACCGCCATCAGAAAAACCTCATCTCCGCTGCACCGCCGCCCTGCCTCCTCTCCGTCGCCCCCTCCCTCAGCGCTGCTACCCCACCAAACCCCAGATCTAAACCTCCTCCTCCACTGCCTCGCCCTGCCTTTTCATGCTTGATGATCTCAAGGTAGTGAGCTTGCTTCCGCTCTCCTCCATCACCGACTTCCTCCCCGCCTCCCTCTCCCTGACCCTCCTCACTTCCCTCGTACTGCCTAGACCCTACTCCCCCCTCCTCATCCTCGCACTACTCACGCCATCTCTTCTCCCTCTGCGCAGGTGGTCGTCCTGGTGGTGGGCGTTGCTGTCGTCTTCTTCGATCACCTCTGCAAGATCAGATGCATGTACTCGTAAGGTGCTTCTGCATTCCCCATCCTATTCTTTTGTTTTTCTCTTGCGATTTGCCCGTGTTGTTGACTGGTGCATCATTCTGGACCTCGGCCGTAGGCTGGAGACGACCACTGTCTCGACCTCCTTCTTCGAGGACCCCAACTTGCTCAACAAGGTATTTAATTGCTCGTCTCGAGTTGCTCGCACGGTGACATGGTGTGCATGTGAGATGTTTGTTCATTTGCTTGTGTTATGTGTGCTAGGTTCCCTGCCCGTCGATTTATGACCCTGCGGAGAAGTAAATTTCCTTGATCATTCCCGCTTATAACCAGGAACATCAGCTTCCTAAGGCTCTTACAAAAACACTCAAGTAAGGCTCTGATATGAGCACTTCCTGTTCATGTTGCTCTGTTAAGTTTGTTATATTTGAATGGTATTGCTTAATCTATACAAGTAGTTGTCCATGTCGTAGCTTTATCTGTCTGTTGATTGTTTGGTTTGTTATGCTAATCAATCATCACCATGTTGTTTTCATTCTCCAATAGCTACCTGAAACAATGTTCAGCCACCGAGAAGTCCTTTACTTACGAGGTATGTGTAAATTGAATATGTTAACAATCTTCTTTATTTGATATGACCAAAAGGACAATACATTTGAAAAAAAGAATCCTGTTAAGCTACTTTTGCAAGTGAAACTAGCTAAGGAAAGATGAGAGATTATGTATTTTAGTATCATGAGATATGTTTAGTAAGCTGGTGAAACACTTTACTGCATTGGCTATAATATGCCATGTACTGCGGACTAGCATTTTTTACTTATGCACTAAGAGATGCTCAATATGTGATTTTATTGGTTTTTCACATACACAACATTTTTCTACGCTAAATTTTGGGTACTTGTTTGTCCCCGTTGATTTTTTAAAATTTTGTATCATGGAGTCTGACATGATTTTTAAAATAACCATATGATCTGGAACTTGCTTATGTTAGATTTATAGTTTGAAATATGTTCATTCAGTGTATAGCAAAACCAAAACCCCGAATTTGGGACTACGTGGTTGGATTTATCTTATTGTTATTGTTTATATAGGCCTTTTAGCAGACGATGATGAAAACTTAATGTAAAATGACATTGACAATGGAGAGGAACCATGGTTTATGCAGAGAGTGCAAGGGAGCAACGGGATCCTAATGAAAAGACTAATGACCCCCTCACAGATTTTTCCTTTACTTGTTGCTCATTTTGTTCAATGCTGTCAAATTTCAGATAGGAAGGACATCTGCTAAAAACCTAGAAAGTCTTCATCCTTCAAGGAATGTTCCTACCAAGAAATCAATTAACATAAAGGATCAAGTCCTCCAACTCACGACTGATAGGAGGCGTGGGGTTTTTGAAGTAGTATTAGAGCAAAATTTCATTAAATTTACTTTGTCGATTTATTTACTTCTACCATACTATGACAAGTAATTATTTTTTGAACTTTTCTTGAAGAAATTGCTTAAAAGTTTATATATCCATTTCTAGGAACGAAAGTTCTGGTTTCCATGTACTAAACTTGTTTGAAGAATGATTTTCATGTGCTAAAGTTCTGGTTTACTATCTCTGTTACTGATATAATGACTACTATGCCATTTTTTTTTAAAAGATGATTGCCAATGGTTTTGTAGGGGTTGTTTTGGCCAAGTATTTAACTACGTAGAACCTAGTTAAATTTCCTTGTATTTTATATTTTGAGCTATGCATGGGCGATCCACTTTTTATGCTCCATTGCAACGCACATGTACCTTACTAGTTACAATATAAAATTCAAAAAAAAAGAAATTATATAAATATTAAAAAAATAAAAATGGCCTAATGGGCCATGTCAGGCTAGATCATGCATGGGATGTGTGCCATGCTAGGCTGTCACACCGGGCTAGGGTAGCGGCCCAAGCATAGCCTGATGCATCATGCCAGACCGGTCCGGCATGATTCGGTGGTGGGCCATGCCGTGACGAGCCTGGGTCGAGCTAGGCCAATAGTAGCATGTTTTGGGCTAGCTCGGTAGGCACGGTCCATTTGGCCACCTCTACTCCCACCTGACATTGGAACGGTTGGATATTAATCGGATGGTCCATATTATTTGAGTGCACGAGTACACGAACAGTACTATGTGCATAGGATATGTTACAACAAAAGTTGCCTTAGTGCTATGTAACTTACAAACAAGTGGTTACATCTATCATCTTGTGGGCAATACATAGTTGTTCTTGTGCACTTTACTTCTATTTCCATTTCCATTGTACTAATACCATATCTTTATTTCTCACATATATACAATATTATGGACTCTCGTGAAGGTTGCGCATGAATAGAAGATCGGTAATAAGAATATGATATTGAGATACAACTGCAACACGAGCACATGCAATAGTGTAACAAGAAGTCGACAACCCGACGATGCTTTTATCTTTGGATCATTGCACCTCATTCGGTATTCCTATTTGTTAATTGCAAAACATGCTAAGGAAACTAAACATCTTGATATCCAGTGCTCCATTATATGCATCGCTTTAGAGATGTTACGTTAGCATGAATGATTGATGCAGAGATGGCTACCAATTCTTAATGAAACTACAATAATCACTTCGACTAACTTGTGTGGGGTGATCCTGGAACAATTCCTCCCTAGTCCACTGGACAGTAGTTTCACTTCAGACTGAAGGCGACCATGCATTGCAGTAGAAGCTTCGCTTCGAATTTTATGAACTCATCCTGAGGCTGCTATGCATCGGAGATGCCCTTATAAGCTATGTCACTTGATCAGAAATAGCTCAACCATTCCTTTTTTTTTTCTCTCGCGATAACCACAAAATTACCGTAAGCAGTGCGTCTATGCTAGCAGAACCTGACCACCGTTTAATCAAAACTGCAATCACCAGCAAAATTCAAGAGCATCCCTCGAAATGAAGACGACGACAACAACAACAAAAAAAAAATCTCCATCCTTTCATCCATGCACTTGGTCCAGACTTGGTCCCTCGAAACTCGGCAGATAAACGCCTCCACGAGGCCTCCCCACGTTCTCGGCCGGACACAACCGCGCGCCTCCGCAAACCAACCCACCACCCAAGAACAGCAAGAGCCAAGAAGAGCGATCACCAGGCGAGGCGGTGAAGATGAGGGAGATCCTGCACATCCAGGGCGGCCAATGCGGCAACCAGATCGGCGCCAAGTTCTGGGAGGTGATCTGCGACGAGCACGGCGTCGACGCCACCGGCCGGTACACCGGCGAGGCGCCGCAGCAGCTCGAGCGCATCAACGTCTACTTCAACGAGGCCAGCGGCGGCCGCCACGTGCCGCGGGCCGTCCTCATGGACCTCGAGCCGGGCACCATGGACGCGCTCCGCTCCGGCCCCATCGGCGGCATCTTCCGCCCCGACAATTTCGTCTACGGCCAGTCTGGCGCCGGGAACAACTGGGCCAAGGGCCACTACACCGAGGGCGCCGAGCTCATCGACGCCGTCCTCGACGTCGTACGCAAGGAGGCCGAGAACTGCGACTGCCTCCAAGGTAAAGATGCTAGTATTACTTTCGTTTCTTGCGTCCATTGATGCCCTGTCTCTTGAATATATACTGTTCATGGCATCCTATGCATTTCTCTAAAATGCATCTTATTATCGTTAACAGTTTGCAATCGTCTCATAAAATTCTCTAAAACATAGCGGGGAATGCTTTCTTCATCCAAATTTTGGCAAAATAATTTTAAATTTTATCGGATCGGATCGGTATAGAATATTGTCGCTTTTGAGTCTAAGTGGGACGAAGGTTTGATCTTGCTTTGTTTCCCGTTAGGACAGGATTGCATTTCACATGGAAAAGAAATCTGCGAACTTGGCAGCATTGATAAGCACTCCAGGATAGGTAGCTCGTAGGCTATGCAGATTTATCGAACCATTTAGTTTGGATTTGAGTACGAGTACCATCACTACCATTTCGTGAATCCAAATTAGGATTTAGATAGATAAGACCATACTTAGTACTAGTTGGGTAAAACGGACAGAACCATACCATTTTCACCCCTGGTTTAAATTATTGTTTTCAGTCCCATCACATTACAGAATTGATACACTTTTTCATCTGTTCAAGTCATAAAACCATCGTGTGTCAAGCTGCTCCATTGTCTGGATTGCAACGAACGATTAAAGTGGGTCAGAAATTGAGGTGTAATACCTTTTTAGGACAGATTTCAGTACTTCCCTTCCTGCATTTTGAGGGCTGATTTTCAGTTGAATCAAGTCATCAACTGCTTGAAACACATTGGCTAAGGGTGCCTGTTATTAAGGTTCTGAAAGTTTGCTAGACACAGACCAACACTTGAATCTTCAATGGAGACCTTACTACGGCACTGCTTATGTTGGACGAGATGCTATCTTTCCCTTGAGGCCTTTAACTAGCTAGTTAGGAGTCCTTTTATCTGAGTAAATACAGTTATTTAACTAAAGTAATCGCGGAGGTATGAATTCAGATATGTATTGCAGCTCAAAAAACAAACGTAGATTAGGAATGTCTCATCTATTGTCCCATTTTTCACACCAACCCTCGTGCAAATTGTTAGTTGAAATGAAGACTCGTGTTTTAACCTAAAATTTTCAATGGGCAAAAACAAGCAACTTACCAAGCTTTGACGAGTGTATCATACAAATGAACCAGCGATCCCTGATTTGTTTTTGGAAATGTGAACATGAACATATAAGCAAATGAATTTACTGAGCAGCAATCTAAACATCTACCATAGTCCAAGTTGTAATTCCTGAGAGCTGGATTTGTCGTTCAGACATTGGTTTTCAGTCCTTCAGGTGGCAGACAACTTGTTTGTCGGTCAAATACGAGCTTTCAGTACAGAGATACGTTACATCACACGTCGACATCCTCTCTTTTTTTGGCTGGTGAAGGTTCACGAGATTACCATCACTAACAATGTACCAATACAAAATATCATCATTCTGTGATTACTGACAATGTTGTACGACCTAACACGAGAAAGGAGGTATCAGCGAACGGAGTAGTGTCGGTGGTGGTTGCAGCGAACGAGACACTGAGGCAGGCTGTTGCCAGTGGTTGGGTGGATGGATGGATTACAGGATTAGTGATGCGCTGCTTACTTGCTTATGTGTACCTGCATGATTGCATTTGGACTTACATGAGGTGAAATGGATTTTTAGTACACCTGATGATAGCAGCAGCAGCGAACAAAAACTTTTGTTCTGATGTTCGGTTACAATTTCAGCTGGAAATTAACAAATTGTATATGAGCTATTGAGATCAAGATTAGATTTCCTAGTAGCACTCTATGGACATGATTAACTCCGGGATCGGCAAGGATAAACAATATGGTGCTCAATTCTTGCACGGTCGCGTCTGTAGCTAAAGAAGCACCTGCGATCTGCCCTTTCCAGACAGTTATAGGACCGGATATGGTGATCAGAGAAGAGTAAATAGGAGCCAACAAAATTATAATAATTTTTCAAATCTATAATCACAGTGGAATCATGACTTCAAATTCTTCACTCTAATAATTATGAAAAATTATAAAGTTCAGAAACCAATCACCTATACAAAAAGACCCACACGAAAATGCACAAAAATAGTA
The DNA here is from genome assembly GCA_036346575.1 of Dendrocalamus sinicus. Taxonomy (NCBI): domain Eukaryota; kingdom Viridiplantae; phylum Streptophyta; class Magnoliopsida; order Poales; family Poaceae; genus Dendrocalamus; species Dendrocalamus sinicus. Next base: position 12,612,339 of record CM070647.1, on the reverse strand, counting down.
GTACTGCTATAGTGCTATAGTGGAATCAATAGTACCGCTACAATGCTCCTATAGTACCGCTGCTACAGTAAAATCAGCACAAGAATTATGCAATCTGCATAATTTTAAAACAATAACTGATGGAACTTTTAATCTATTGGTCCAAATAAAACTTGATATGCACCTTCATTAGAATGTCACAAACCTATTCCAATCAATGATCAAGAGAATCATTGTTAAAGTTCTGACCATTTTCTATTTGAGTGAAGGGAGTAGCAAAATTGGGCAAAAGAGAGAAATCTTGATTTGCTCTTACTCCTGAATCCTAGATGATCTAGGTGACTTTAGATGAGTTCTCATATGTCATAGTAAACTAAAACAAAGTACAAATTCAACCCAAACCCTCCACAAGATCAAAACTCTCAAATCATCCCTATCTTGAGTAAAATTAGGCAAACTCAAAAACTTCCCATAGAAAGTGTCTAGATGGATGGAACCTAACATTTAAGAGATATCTCCACATCTTACATATCATTGGCACAAAGAAAAATCAAGAGGAGAATAAATCTAAATAAGAACGCTAAGCAAATTAAAAGTACAAAGGGGGATTCATTGCACAACTCACTAGGACAAACTTTGGATATTTATTTCACTTAGAGAGGAATATTTTACATCCAATTTCTTATGATAATAGAAAGAGTACACATACAAGGCTCTAACATAAGAAAATTCTAACTCTAAACACTCAAGTCTCTCAAGTTATAAGAGGAATACATCTCACAACACAATATAAGTTCTTATATAGTGGAGGCTCATTATCTTTCACTTAACACACTCAAGTATCTCAAGTCATAAGAGGAATACATCTCACAACACAATATAAGGGCTTATATAGTGGAGGCTCGTTACCTTTCACTTAACCCTAATAACTAGACACTTCTTAGTGGATCACACTACTTACATATAGGGAAGCCCGGTAATTTGCATACAAACGAGTTTTAGTATTTTACACTCACATACTTGCATATTTTTTAAAGCGCGACTTTCCAAAGGCTCCACAAGCCTGATAACACAATTCATCTACAAAGATGTGACCAAAACTACTTGGACCAACACCGCAGTTTTACAAACCGCCACTCCATCCGGTATTGGACAGTTTCCCAAATTGCCACCCAGCAGCCTTCATGAACGATATGATGTCTATGACTTGTCGCCAAGATTGTACGTCTGCACTGAGCCCATCACCACTTGAAATGCCCAAATCTCATGGCACACAAATATCACACCATAGTCCATGATACCCAATGCTTGCCACCAATATCGTACGTCTGCTTCGAGGAATGTCACCACTTGAAACGCACAAGATCAATTGGCACACCACATGCACGTATTGCCACTTCACTATCTTTGTGTTTTTCTCGTGCTTCTCGATTTAATATGTTGTTCCACCCAGACTTACATGACACGCCATAGCCTCAAGACCCCTTTTGTAGCCTCGGTCTTGCCGCTGGCCGCAATAATCATCAAAGCATCTGCATATCAAAGAACAAAGTAATTGATCTGAGCACAAATAACATGCATTTGACTCTCAATTGGCAAAAACAAATGCATGGACATACCATGACTCACACATGCGTGGACTCCCCGTGACTAACACTTGTACAGACTCCCGCTGTGACTAACACCACCAAAATCAACACTCAAAACCAACTCAGCATAAGTGCCGATATGACCACGGCACTTATGCCAATCATATTGCCAACTTCACGTCGGTCATACAGCCTTGCCAAGGCCGAACAGACTGCTACACTCTATTCGTACTGCGATTACAACATCTGTACTACCGCACTAGGTCTCAGCCCAAAAAACTTCAAAAAGACCTCCTCTGAAAAATAGATATCAACAACTACAAACCGGTACTACTGCTTCGGTCGGTCATACCGTGACTTCAACACCGCTACTACCGCCAGCAGCAACTCAAAATACAATTGCTCAAAATCAAACTCAAACAATAGAAATAAGAAGCAATATCAAATACTCATCACTCTTATATGGCTACCATTACATGGTCTTACAATAGTACGCTGGCTCTTTTACAGGACTGACTTGATACATGTCTGTACCTGAATAGTAGAATTCTGATCATTTTCAGTAACTTTTGGGCGCCTGAAATGAACAAACGATCAAATATTCATGTAAAATTAGCGATGGATGTCCTGCAGAACTGTTGGACTGTCGAGTGCATATGTTAACTGAAACTGCCGTATGATTGTCAGCAACAGAAATAGTAGACATGCTATGAAGTAGACATGCTATGAAGTAGTATGGACTAACATTGCTCGACATTTCTGACTGACAGGATTCCAAGTATGCCACTCTCTGGGAGGAGGCACTGGCTCCGGCATGGGCACGCTGCTCATCTCCAAGATCCGGGAGGAGTACCCGGACCGCATGATGCTGACCTTCTCCGTGTTCCCGTCCCCCAAGGTCTCCGACACCGTTGTGGAGCCCTACAACGCGACGCTGTCCGTGCACCAGCTCGTTGAGAACGCCGACGAGTGCATGGTCCTCGACAACGAGGCCCTCTACGACATCTGCTTCCGCACCCTCAAGCTCACCAACCCATCTTGTAAGCATGCACCACGAGGCGTTCCATTTCATTTTTTCTTGCACAACGCCAATGCCAATAGATCACAATGCACAATGCCAATTGCTCAATCGATCGATCTGATAGATGATGCACGAACTAATGCAGTTGGTGACCTGAACCACCTGATATCGGCGACGATGAGCGGGGTGACGTGCTGCCTGCGGTTCCCGGGGCAGCTCAACTCGGACCTCCGGAAGCTTGCGGTGAACCTGATCCCGTTCCCGCGGCTGCACTTCTTCATGGTGGGGTTCGCACCTTTGACGTCGCGCGGGTCGCAGCAGTACCGCGCGCTGACGGTGCCGGAACTGACGCAGCAGATGTGGGACGCCAAGAACATGATGTGCGCCGCCGACCCACGGCACGGGCGTTACCTGACGGCGTCGGCCATGTTCCGTGGCAAGATGAGCACCAAGGAGGTGGACGAGCAGATGATCAACGTGCAGAACAAGAACTCGTCCTACTTCGTGGAGTGGATCCCCAACAACGTCAAGTCCAGCGTCTGCGACATCCCGCCCGTGGGGCTCAAGATGGCCTCCACCTTCGTCGGCAACTCCACCTCTATCCAGGAGATGTTCCGCCGGGTCAGCGAGCAGTTCACTGCCATGTTCCGGCGCAAGGCCTTCCTGCACTGGTACACCAGCGAGGGCATGGACGAGATGGAGTTCACCGAGGCCGAGAGCAACATGAACGACCTCGTCGCGGAGTACCAGCAGTACCAGGACGCCACCGCAGAGGAGTACGAGGAGGAGGACCCCGCCGACGAGGAGGAACACGCCTGATCGACCAGTTGCTTCGGTTTGTTCGGCTCTACATATATAGTACATACGTATATTGCCGTGTCTGCATTACTGCTGTTTGTGTACGTACGTACGCTTGTGTGTGCTAGTGCCTGCTGCTGTTGTCCTCGTCATCGTTGTCATCTTTTTAAGGTTATTTGAAGTTATTTGTTCATGTACTACTGGGGATTAGTTACTTTCTTCTATGTATATGTTCGGAATATATCTACTTCATTTCCATGTGGTTAACGTTGCCTGTGTTCCCTCTGTTTCACACTTTCACTAGTACTGCAAATGTGCTTTGTTTGGGTGTCATCAACCGGTGGGCTTCTTCGGCCTTCAGCTCAAGAGAGCGGTGGCAGCGCTGCTATCGCGGTGGCGCGCTGGAGCTAGAGGAGAGAGAGTGGAAGATGGCGGCAGTGGTGAGGTTGTGGCGTGAGATGGGTGGCGCAGTGGCAGCGGAAAAGGGATGGCACGGAGGAGGAACTGGGCAGTCACCGGCGAGTTGGCCCAGCCTCGCCGGTTTTGGAGTTGCAGGAGAAGAAGAAGTATAGGGATCCTAAGAGTGGAGCATATCAGTGCAGAGGACCAATGAGCCGACATCCTCACAAAGACCCTTCCCAGAATCAAGTTTGGTGAGATGCGTGAGCTAATCGGCATCAGAGACCTCACAGCCTAAGTCAAGTTTAGGGGAGTGAGTGTGGTCGAATAAACCTGATTGGGCGGAAGTTCCCTGCATGGTCATTTACGACCGGTCTGTGTGGTCATAACAACCGGGTCTTTGCGTGGTCGTAACGGCTGGTATCTGTGTGGTCATTACGATCGGTTCCCTATATGGTTGTTTACGACCGGTCTGTGTAGACGTAACGGCCGGTTCTCTGTGTGGTCGTAACGACCAGTGTCTGTGTGTTCGTTTACGACTGGTCTGTATGATCGTAGGCATTGTGGTCGTGGCTCTTGCGTGTGCGTAGTCAAAGTGCAGCGGTCATGGCGCATGTGTGTGCGTGGTTGTAGGTACAATGGTCATAGCTACAGTGTCAGTGGCTATAGTGGCCATAGCTACAGTGTTTTGGTTGAAGATATGCTGAAGTCGGAGACACGGTCGAAGACAAGCTGTGGTTAGAGAAGCAGTCGAAGACAAGCTGTGGTTGAAGCCAGTGGTCATGGTCGTGTGGCCAGTCACTGTAGCAGTCAGCGATCACTGTAGTAGTTGGTGGTAACTATAGCAGGCATCAGCACGGGTGGTCGTGGATGACGTAGGCCGTCCTTTAGTCGGCAAACTACCCGGTATGGGTAGGCAGCGAGGTAGTTGAGGCCAGAGAATCTGAACATTAGTGAGGCTAGCTTTTGAATGGAAAAGGGGTCTGTAAATTGAGTCACGTTGTAAGTCGAAGGTGCGAAGAAAGTGAATACAAGAAAAAATGCCCCAAACACTATCCACCTCATACAACTCTGTTCTTGTTCCTTCTCGTCTCTGTTCTACTCTGTTTCTTGTTCAACAACAGAGTACACTCGGGTGATTTGGGTGTGTTGATCTACGGGTGTTTTCCAACACTTGGTATCAGAGCACAGTGCAAGCCCAAATACCCATGGTTCGAGCCGATGGCCATCACCACGCAGCAGGCGGCCAAGGAGAGCGGCGGCGTGCCCTTCCACTACCCCATGCTGACATCCTCCAACTACACCGCATGGGCAATCAAGATGGAGATACTGATGGATGCCCAAGGGATCTGGGAGGCCATCGAATCGACACCAAGAGTGGTCGTGGAGGCCAAGGACAAGTCGGCATGGGTTTTCATGTTTCAAGCCATACCCAAAGACATTCTTCTGCAGGTGGCCAAGAAGAAAATAGCCAAGGAGGCATGGGATTCTTTGAAAATCAGATACCTTGAGGCAGATCAAGTGCAAAAGGCATGATGCAAACATTACAGAACAAGTTTGCGGCATTGCGCATGAAGTAGGGAGAGTCCATCGATGATTTCATCGGGAAGTTGAGCGAGATGGCGAGCAAGAACAATGCGCTCGGTACAACCCTGGAGGACCCAGTGCTCATGAAGAAGCTTCTCAACTCAGTGCTCGACGAATTCCTCCCGATGGTAGCCTCAATCGAGCAGTACTCCGATCTGGAGATGATGCCGTTTGAGGAGGCCATAGGGCGGTTGAAGTCATATGAGGCGAGGATCTGTCATCACGTCGGCAACACCAACACCGATGGATAGCTCCTCCTCACTCACACTGAGTGGTTGGAGCAGCAGAAAGATGGCAGTGGGGAGTCGTCAGCAAACAACAAGGAGCAAGGCGCTAGAAACTCAAACGGACATGGTTGGGGCAGAGGTCGTGGCTGAGGGTGCAGTCAAGGACGTTCCACCAGTTCCGACGGGACATGAAAGGAAAGCGCTGGAGGTGACAAGGACAAAAGTCACATTCAGTGTTTCAATTGTGACAATAAGGGGCACTACGCCTCTGAATGTTGTAACAAGCGCCGAGAGGAGGTGAACCTGACGCAAGGCTAGGAGGAAGAGCCATCCCTAATGTTGACGGTATGTGTGGAGGAGCAACGCAATTTGGTGCTTCTGAATGAGAAGCATGCCCTACCAGACTTGCGTGTAGAAGGTGACGAGCATGTCACAATTCAGGAGCAGCCCACTCCTGGAGTGTGGTATCTAGACAATGGTGCTAGTAACCACACGATAGGAAAACGATTATTCTTCACCGAGCTTGATGAAAGTGTCATCAGTAGGGTAAGCTTCAGTGATAGATCGATTGTACAAATCAAGGGAAAAGTCTCAATTCTGTTTGAGTGTGAGAAGGGAGAGCAGTGGGTGTTGACAAAGGTATACTACATCCCTAACCTTTGCAATAATATTATAAATTTGAGACAATTGACAGAGGATGGCACCAAGATCGTGCTCCTAGACAACCTGCTTCAGATGTATGACAAGACTGGCAAACTCATGATGAAAGTGAAACGCACGACCAACAGATTGTATAAGATCATTTTGCATACCTGTGCTCTAGTTTGTCTTGCAGTGTCCTTGGCCAGACCGGAGTGGTTGTGGGAAGCTTGGTTGGGGCACCTTAATTTTCAGGCAATGAAATTGATGGTCAACAAAGGTATGGTGCAGGGAGTGCCAAGAATAGAACATCCTACACAAATCTGTGAGGGATGTTTGCTTGCTAAGCAAAGCTGAGTAGTGCAGCCATTAGAACTTGTTCATGTAGATTTGTGCAACCCGATCACACCTCAGACGCAGGTCGGGAGCAAGTAATTCCTACTGCTTGTTGATGATTTTAGCTGGATGATGTGGTTATACACACTGAAGTCGAAACCCAAAGCTGTCAATGCTTTCAAGAAGTGTAAGGTGCTGGCAGAGAAGGAGACTAGGTGCAATCTGAAGACTCTAAGGACCAACCAGGGTGGTGAGTTCTTGTCAAAACAATTAGCACAGTTGTGTAATGAAGAAGGAGTCCACAGGCATCTCACCACACCTTATTCACCTCAGCAGAACAGGGTGGTAGAGCACAAGAACCGGACTATGCTGGTGACAACCCGAAGCCTTCTGAAGACTATGGTAGTGCCAAGCATGATGTGGGGAGAGGTAGCTCGACATGCTGTTTACCTGCTGAACCGTGTGCTGACCAAAGGTCTAGATGGTGTCACCCTGTATGAGGCACGAACAGGTAGGAAACCGAGTTTGGCACATCTGAAGATCTTTGGTTGTACTACACACGCAAAGATATCTGCTGTCCACTTGAAGAAATTGGATGACACAAGTAGAGCAGTAGTATATCTGGGTGTTCAGGAAGGATGTAAGGCTCATCGCCTATATGATCCCTACAGCAAAAGGCTTCTTGTGAGCTGGGATGTGGTATTTGAGGAGGACAGGAAGTGGAATTGGGAGGAACCATGCAGTGGTGAGATCAGTGAAGCAGTATAAATCACTGTAGGAGAACCTGCAACAGAAACTGAAGAGCAATTGGATCAGCAAGTCTCAGTTGTGGCAGACTCATTAGCACCAGAGCCAAAGGACTAGACATCCACATCACTTGCATCACTTGTTTTTCAGCCAGCCTCGGCGGCCCATTTAGGCCCCTCATGTTCTTCTCCTGGAACAAATGACGAACCTAAGAAGTACCGAGCACTCCCAGAAATCTATGCAGAAACACAGCCTATTGAACTCAATTTAGAGCTCTTGCTGTTAGTAACTGAAGAGCCGTAGACCTACTAAGAAGCTATGAAATCACCCGAATGGTAGGATGCCACGAGGAAGGAGCTGGAGGCAATAAAGAAGAACAATATCTGGACCCTCACTGAGTTACCGACTGGTCATAAAGTAATTGGACTCAAATGGGTATACAAGATGAAAAAAGATTCAAATAGGAATCTTCTCAAGCACAAAGCATGTATTGCTGTAAAGGGTTTTGTGCAGAAACAAGGGATAGATTATGAAGAGATGTTTGCATCGGTAGCGAGAATGGAAACGATGAGATTGTTGTTAGCACTAGCAGCTCAAGGGAGTTGGGAGGTCCATCATCTTGATGTCAAGTCATCATTTCTGAATGGCAGGCTCCAGGAGGAGGTTTGTGTGAAGCAGCCCAAGGGTTTCTCAGTTGCAAATCAGGAGCATCTTGTGTCCAAATTGTCCAAGGCGCTCTATGGTCTGGGACAAGCTCCAAAGGCATGGAATATATGACTGGACAATACTCTAAAGGAACTTAGGTTTCAGAAATGTCCACAAGAGCAAGCTCTCTACAAAAGAAGAACTGGGTTTGACCTATTGGTAGTAAGAGTATATGTTGATGACTTGATCGTTACCAGCACAAGCAAAGACTAGATATACCTGTTCAAGCATCAAATGATGAGAGAATATGAGACGACTGATCTTGGACTCCTCTCATACTACTTGGGAATTGAGGTAGAGCAAAGGAAAGGTTCTATTACTTTGAAGCAATCAGAGTATGCCAAAAAAGTGTTGTAAGTGGTCGGTATGTGGAAATGCAATTCGGCAAAGATTCCTATGAAACCAAAATTGCATTTGAGCAAAGATGATGGCGGAGTACCAGTGGATGCTACAAAATTCCGCCGCATAATTGGTAATCTGAGCATCTCTCGCATATATGACCAAATTTGAGTTACTCAATGGGCATGTTGAGCAGGTTTGTGCAAACACCCAAGGAGTCGCACATGTAGGCAGTCAAGCAGGTTCTGAGATATGTGAAGGGCACCATCAACTCTGTTCTGGAGTATACATAAGGAGGTGAAGGACTCTTGACAAGCTACAGCGATAGTGATCTCGCTAGAGATGTGGAAGATAGGAAGAGCATGAGTGGTTTTGCCTTTTACCACTCCGAAAGCTTGATCGCATGGAGCTCACAGAAACAGAGGATAGTTGCACTCTCCTCGTGCAAAGATGAGTTCATGGCAGCAACAGGCGTAGCTTGTCAGGCAATATGGCTCAGAAATTTTCTAAGTGAGATCATTGGGAGGAAGCCCGAACCAGTGACACTGCTCATGAACAACAAGTTAGCAATCACACTTATGAAAAACCCAGTGTTCCACAGAAGAAGTAAGCACATTGATACATGCTTTTACTTCATTAGAGAATGTGTGGAACAGGGACAAATAAGAGTGGAGCATATCAGCACAGAGGAGCAGTGAGCTGACATCCTCACAAAGGCCCTTCCCAGAATCAAGTTTGGTGAGATGCGTGAGCTGATCAGCGTCAGAGACCTCACAGCCTAAGTCAGGTTTAGGGGGTGAGTATCGTCGAATAAACATGACTAGGCAAAAGTTCCCTACGTGATTGTTTATGACCGGTCTGTGTGGTCATAACGACTGGGTCTTTGTGTGGTCGTAACGACCGGTGTCTATGTGGTCGTTACGACCGGCCTATGTGGTAGTAATGACTGGTTATCTATGTAGTCGTAACGACTGGTGTCTGTGTGGTCGTAATGAATGGTGTCTGTGTGGTCATTTACGACCGGTCTGTATGGTTGTAGGCGCCGTAGTCGTTAGCATTGTGATCGTAGGCATCGTGGTTGTAGGCGCCGTGGTTGTGGCTCTTGCGTTTGCATGGTCGAAGCACAGCGGTCGTGGCACCTGTGTGTGCGTGGTTGTAGCTAAAGTGGTTGTAGCTATAGTGGTCGTAGCTACAGTGTCAGTGGCTACAGTGGTCGTAGATATAGTGCTGCGGTTGAAGACATGTTCAGGTCGGAGACGCGACTGAAGACAAGCTATGGTCAGAGAAGCGGTCGAAGACAAGCCGCGGTCGAAGCCAGTGGTCGTGCGGCCAGTCACTGTAGCAGTTAGCGATCACTATAGCAGTTGGTGGTAACTGTAGCAGGCGTTAGCACGGGTGGCATGGGTGGTCATTGATGACACAGGCCATCCTTCAGTCGGTGAACTACCCGGTATGGGCAGGCGACAAGGTAGTTGAGGCCAGAGGATCCGGACCTCAGTGAGTCTAGCTTTTGAATAGAAAAGGAGTCTGTAAATTGAGTCGAGTTGTAAGTCGAAGGTGCGAAGAAAGTGAATACGAGAAAAAACTACACCAAACACTCTCCGCCTCATACAACTCTATTCTTGTTCCTTCTTGTCTCTGTTCTACTTTATTTCTTATTCGACAATAGAGTACTCTTGGGCGATTTGGACGTGTTGATCCGTGGGTGTTTTCCAACAGAGGCAAGGGAAAGAAAGAAATGCCGAGCTCTAAGGATGCAGGCAGCGATATACGGTTAAGGGTCCATTTGGAATGGAGGAAACTTGTGGGAAAAGTGGAGGAATTGAGTTCCAAAGGAAAGTTTAGCAAAAAATGTCGTTTGGGACGGAGGAATGCCCCTTCCAATTCCAAAGGAAAGTATATCGTTCTCCACAAAACGCAGGAAATCAAACATCCACCATGAGCTCCATTTTTCACAGAAGACCGAGGCAATGAGAGAAAGAGAGACTACCATGCCACTTCCGTTCAACGACGAGGACAAATCCGACAAGGATGCCAAGATCTGGACAAATCCTCGGAACCCTCTCGTCCAACGCTGCCCTAGCCCACGCAACTCATCACCCAGCCTGCCGTCGTCGCCTCCCCAGTCCAACGTGAAGCGGTGAGAGCCCACAACAGTTACTGGTTTCACCGAAGAGAGAGTGAGGAGGGGAAGCTTTTGCCATAGGAGAGGGAGAATGGATTGACGAGAACTGAAGGTAAAGAAAGAGATAAAAAGGATGGTTCTAGTCGCCTTACTTGGTACTAGTAGTTTTTTAGAACTACCTGGCACGGTGGCATCGATATTAACAAGTAAGAAGCTGATTTTTATTTCATGTTTGTTAACCTGCATTCCAAACGTCTATTCATATGTTTTTGTGTTTTCTAATCCTTTATTTTGCAATTGTATTCCTTTGATTGTTTTATGTTTTTTCTATTTCTTTGTTTTTCATTACAGCATTCCAAAACAGGCCATAAAGGGGATTTTGGTAATTTTTCAATTTAGCTTTCCATTGTTTAGCAATTTACAAACCAGGCCTTTCCTGCTCTGTTTTCTTCTGTTATGGTCCCTAGAAGTTTGATTTCTTTAAAAATATATAATGCGATTTATCGTGCTGGTCTGCAAGAAAAGTAAAGATAATATAAAATTATTTTTTGGTAATTAATCAACAAAAAATCATTTAAATGACAGATAATAGTCACACAATGCGAAAATATATACTGGGTAAATGACATAAAAAAATGCAAATATGATACATGTCAGTTTGTCGCCTTGATTCCTTTATATGGCTAGCTATGCATAAATGGGACAATTTGAGAACCATATCTATAAAAATAAAAACAACCAGTGATATTCAAAGCGTCTCCTTCGTTCTGATGGCAATAAAATCCCATAATAATCCTAAAAAAACCTTTAAAATTGTCATATTAATCAAAAGAAAAGTGGAAGCATCTCTACCACTTATTTTGGTGAGGCTAGCTTATAACAGTGTAGATTAATCATATATAGATAATTGAGTTATATAACAAATAAAATTGCATTTCAATTATAGAAAATAGGGTTGTATATCAAAAAAATTGTATCGTAATAACTAGCCGTGCAAATACATGAGTAAATCTACTAATTAGGATAATTCTGATAGCAGATCGGTGTAATTTGAAAGCAAATCAGTGCAAATTTGGGGAGATATGAAGAATTTCATAGATGTTGTGATATTTCAAAACTTGTTCAAATGATGGTCAAAACCAAAAAAAAGATAGAACTTTTCCACTGGTTTATCGCCTCATGGAGTTGACATATATCCTTCCAGTCACAACAACATCTGTTGAGAGAATATTTTTAGAAATAAATATTATCAGAAATAGATTTATGCAACAAGGTAATCAATGGGAAGCTCAATGATTTGGTGGTATGCTACACCGTGCAAGAGATATTTATAAGTGTTGATGATGATAAAGTCATAAGAAGCTTTCAATGCATGCAATCTCATAGAATGAATTTACCTCGTGATTTAAGCTAGCGCTTTAGCGGTATGTTTTGTTTTTTAATACTCATGATCATTTATAATTAGTTACCGTATCACTAATTTTGCTATTTTTATATATAGATGACAGATCTCTACTTACTGCAAGCATATTTATATATTTTCGGAATGCGCTTTGTATTATGGAGATACCTTCTTTGTATTTCTCTTTTTTTACTTTGCTTCTCTTCTATTTATATATGAATTTAGATTGTATAAAAGTAGAAGACTATATTTATGTTAATTTAGCTTAGTTTAGCCCACTCTTTATTTTCATACTGGTGTTGCCTGTTGCTCTGTCACTGTCATGGCACAAACAAAAGTCACGGTCTTAGTGGTCGAGGCACTGGGTTATATTTTAGTAACTTTTTTTTTGAAGAAAGTTCTATATTAGTAACTTAGTTGCTGCTGCAGGTCTGGTGACTTCAACTGTCTACTCAAACCACATCATGGCGTTTTAAGGATTTACCATCATTTGTTTGTCTTACGTGGTGTGCCTATCTCTCAACCAATTGAAACATTCTGAAATCGGAAGGTAGTTTGTCTTACGGTATGCAGTCATTACTCATGACCTTTTGTCGTGCTGAAAGCAAAGTTGTTGCTGCAGTCATCACTCATAATTGAACCTCGCACATGATATTGTTCTGCATATCTTTTGCATGCCAATCCTCAGTGGAGACTTCAGGCTAATGGTTGTAATATCACAGTGAGTTCTGATCACGCCCCTCCCTTCTCCCTGTTTGCAACACGATACTGTACGAAGACTCTAAACCACAAACCGATACATACTCCCGTATGGATGTGCACAGAAACTTGTCCGGTACCGTTGCAGCATAGTACTGTACCTTCGTCTAAGAGCAAATGTGACCGGCCATGTCGAATAGCAAGCGACGAACGGCAAAAGTTCAGTTAAGCTGATCAGCCAAAAAGTAGGTGTAAATTATCACGCCAGCTCTGGATTCTGGAAGGAAGATCATTCCCCGGCAATGGATCAATCACCGCTTTCGCGAGGTTCGTCGCAACGTGGATAGCTTTACAGATCGTTAAACACGAGGGCGACATGAAATAGCAAGCTAGTGCTGCGGTTTTCTAAAGTTCAATTTGGTGAGGAATTCGCATCGATTTGCTTTTCAAGCAGGGTCACGCGACTGTTCCTCAGCCTCAAATATATTCCTGAGATTTCGGTTGACAGCAACGAGCAGGTGTTCAATTAGACACAACTTTTCGCTGAGATTTGCCTTTTGATAACAGCAATGAGAATGGGTGTTTTTAGTGACTGGAACATTGGAAAGAAGAATGAAAGTGAAGATGGATTGAGGGGAGCCGAATATTCACATGATCAGTATATGGATGACATGCTTATAACTTCATTCCTGGAAGAAAGCAAAAGAGGAAAAGGAAACAAAGGCTCTCTGACTTCTTTTTCTTGTTAAATTTGACAAAAAGAGCAACAAAGAAGAGACGGATTTGATAGTAAAATATTACTGTTATTTTCTTTCATTTGATAAGTTTGTTTCTGAAGAAGAAAAACAGAAAAAAAAAATTCTGCTCATTGTACGTGCCTTACTGTCCTTCCGACAATGATGCGTGGTTGTGCAACTGATGCAAAGGCTTCGAGGACAATGATAGGCAAGACATCTAGCATACGAACTAGGTTAATCAATCAGATCATGTAAATAGGCAATTGCCATGTTAGTGGTTTGGGCATCTTCCATGCATCCTCACTTTGAGATTCTCACGGTCTGGTATAGCTATAATGCAACAATCAGGATCTCTCTTGTATTAAATTAGTAGGGTGGTCCGTATATTTATGTAACTATATTTATTTCAAAGTTGATAGTATTAAATGATATAACTTAGATACTTGAAAATATATTTACATATCTCGTAGGTTGTTTAGATTTCTAAGACATTATAAGCATTAGAAATGGCAATACAGTTTGAAGTAATACAACTTGGGAACCTAATTGAAGTATGAACTTTAATAGAAGAAAATCACTGAGCATAATAAGTTATTGGGGTTCCTAGAAACGTAACTACTCTTCATCATGCATAGATCATGTAGTTGCATACCTCCATTCTTCCTCTATTAGCTACTCTTTTCCAAATGTATGCATGCACATGTACATCCATTTAAACTCAAGCAATACATTGATTATATGTGTGACGAATTATCATATTAGTTTACATAGTATCAGTGTATCTTACACACGTATACACTAATGCACTATGGACGACCTACCTTGAACTTTTCTTCTCTCACATGTTAGCTGCTTCATCGAATCGTGTATCTTCTATCTCTTCTTGCTACCACAGCTTTTCTGCTTCAACCTCCAATAGCAATTTCAATTCTTGATCGATCCCTCTCAACTGCTATCCCTTCCAATGCAATACTCTACCACATAGTTATCGTTGATCGTTGCTTCAACCTCCAAGTATTGCTTTATTCCAAATTTCAATTCTTGTTTGTTGGAATTCATAAACAAATTGAATTGCTAATTTTTATTCTAAATTATAGTTATTTTCGGATTTTATTTTGGAATTCGCATTGAAATAAAATTGCTAATGTTATTTTATTTTTTATTCTAAATTTTATTTTTTTTGAAATTCGTATGAAAATAAAATTACTAATTTTATTTTATTTTATTTCTTATTCTGAATTTTTGTTATATTTATATTATACTTGATATAGACTTTTTCTTTTAATATAGACGCATTATAACTTGGAACCACTATGATCGACGATGTAGATCTTTTTCTTTTTCCTCAAGTTAACATAAGAATTTCTATTCCTTTAATGTGAACGTGGTGAATTCTTTTACATTTGCTTTGATAATAGAATAGAATAGATAGATAGATAGAGACAAATAGAATGGACACGCAAATCTCACATCTCTCGCGTTCGAGGAGCTTCAGAGATGTATTCCCTGTTCGAGCTGTTCGATGGAAGAGAGAAGAGGGAAAAGAAAAGGCAAGAACCAGAAATTTCGAATCGCATTTAGTAATAGTTTGTGAGAGGACATAAGCATGTTCGTACATTTTTGTAGTAGAGCCAACCGTTTCAATTTTATAAATTACGCCCCATATTTCTCTTCAAGATTACTTTGGGTGAAAGAATTGGGACTCAGGTAAGAAATTGGGAAAGAAATGGATCACCTATAAATAGTTTCTTACAAAAAAAAAGTTCAATCCGCAGCTTTCACTTCCCGATAGGAACTCAGCCAAGAGAGCTTCACACTACAACACTTCAAGTGCTAGGTCTATGTTCTGAACCGAACATTAATTTTTGAAAGGAGTCGACAAGGCAACGATATAGCAACATGTTTCATGTAGTTTTAGCAAGTTTCATGAAAATGTTTAAGAAATTTCATGTCTTAGTGAATTTAGCATATTTCTAAAAGGTTCTAGAAGATTTCAAGAATGTTCCAAAGCCAAGTTTCAACGAGTTTTAGATTTTGAAACTCAAGTTTTAGTCGACGAGTTTCAACAAGCTTTGGCAAGTTTCTATTGGAAATATATGCAATATTTTAATTTCATATTTTATTAGAAGGTAAATATCGCAAATAACTAATGACGCATAAATCAATACTAATAGCAGACAACTCATTGTACTTCAAAATACATGCAGAATTGTTGTGACTACAAACCAAATAGTAGACTAGAGACTGATAGGATGGGTGTGCAAATGAACCTGTGTGTTTCTCTCTCCTTTCCGAAGGCAATATATACATGGCTTCAAGGCCTAATTACAATGATACCCCTTACAGTGGCTCACTATGCCAGGGGTATAAGTGTTCTTTTACATGCTTATTGGACCTCTTGGTCCAACAGGCTGAACGAGTGAAGGTGGGGGCCACCCCTACAACAGTAGCTTCTTACGGTAAATGGCTCCACCATTTGTAGGCCGAAACCATGCTGCCTGGCCTCTTGGCCCCCTCTGTCCCCTTGGCCTGCTGGGTGGGCAACCCATCGGCTGTCTACTCCCACCAACGTGTGCCACAACACGCTGATTGGTTTCCCTGTGATGACACACGGCTACAGGAAGATGTTCGGTCATGTGCCCTTAGTTTGTGTGCGTCGTGGGTTCCCGAGACCTATCCCTAAAAAGGTGCACACATTAAATGGGCGCGTCCTTCTTAAGTCGAGTCTCGTCGGCCCATGCTTGTTCTCCCTTGTTCTGTGTTGATTGCTCTCTCTTGCTCGCTATCACTATCTAGCCCTAGTTGTGTTTGTGGTTGCCGCTCATCTTCTCATGGCCTGTGGTGTCACTCCGACGTTTGTCCCGCATGGTAAGGATGGTGCATGGTGGTGAGCGCCGCTCTCATCGCAGCACCAAGGGCGGCTCATCTACCCGTGGTGGTTCAGCCAACTGTGGACCACGATGCATCAATGACAAACAAGCACTAGAGTGTGGTGGAGAAGGTGAATGGCGCCAGCATCAACACCCAGGGGTTGACCATGGTGACGAAGAAGCTAATCCGCTTGCTGGCGCGTGATGGGAAGATCTCAGACCGCGAGGTGGTTCGACATCCCGATGTGGGAGAGACTGAGCCACAACCATGGAGACAGAGACCCTTGTCTTCGTTGTCTACTTTGACGTCAGGCTCCACATTCCTGCCACAACCTTTGTTAGTGAGGTGCTTCAGGTGTATGGGTTGGAGCTCATGCAACTGACGCCTAATGCCATCGCGCATCTCGCCATGTACTGCTGGGCTTCGCGCGTCGAGGAGGTGTTGCTGAGCGCTACACTATTCATCTTCTTGCATGACACCTGGTGCCAGCTGAAGAAGCTGAGTGAGGGCAGTACTCAAATCAGGGCAGCGTTAACTTTGTTCTCTGCTCTGGGTGCACGAGGCTATTTTTGACAAATTTGACGAGGATGAAGTGGGACTCGAACTAGATGCAGAGGTGGTTTTATGCGGCATGCAATGATAGGTCCCCTACTTTGAGCTCCCACTGTTGCACGTTCTTGTTATATGACAATGTCGTCAGGTGCATGTACTTGGCGACGTTCTAAGTTCAAGCTCCATTAAGTTGATTTTGGTGATAATGACAAATCTAATTATAAGATTAACTTGTTTATTAGTTATGATATTGTTTAGTCTCATTTGGATGAAAAAATGAAAATCATAAGAGTTATTCATTCGATATCACATTCTTATATCTTAGTTCATTTCTCAGATCCAAAATATAAATTGAACTTCACAAATAGTCAAACAGGAATATATACATATGTCATTATATATACTAGAGTATGCACATATTTAGGGGAGTTCATTCTATTTTTTGAGATTTCATTAGCATTAATCTACGTTCATCTTTCCACACATTAAGGATTTTTACTTTGAAACATATGTATAGATAGCTTGTGTAGTTCATCATATATACTCATGATTGGGTTGTCATCTAGTTCCTCCATTATGTGTTAAAGATTGGATGATTAATAACAACTGGATAAATAAATTTTGTTTAAAAAAACTTATCCTAGAGTATATAAGTGTTGTGTACTCGAAATTCAATTTCTATCTCATTATTTGATTGAGATTATCATGAATTACCCAAAAGGGAAGATTGTAGAATTTAGTCCTTTCATTATGAGTTAACAATGAAGTTTTAGTAACTGATGACAATTGATTTGTGGACTAACATTTTTCATGAGTTGGATGAATAGGTTAGGTTCCACAAATAAGAATGACTTGGGATGACTTCATCTGTTAAAGATTATCAAGTCAAGATGTGAGAAGAAGATGGCTTTACGAGTTGAACGTTATTAAGAAGAAGATGCATAATGAGTTGATGCATGTCCAAGAGGAGATAATCATGTGTTGGTCATCAAGTCAAGTGAAGACCCATTATGTGTTGATGGAGTTGAAGTAAAGAATGCATCATGAGTTGATGTATATCAAGACAATGATCTAAGACAACGGTATGACTAGCTAGGGCTAAGGATGTGTTCCTAGTCTTTTACCGGTCTTGATGTTTGGTTAGAAGACCGGACTGCCAATATAGGTTGTCGTACTATTAAAAAGTCATGTCTAGTTGCTTGAGTCTCATCATAGTTTGATAACTCAACCTCACCTCTTCTAGCTCTCCTTGGTATGAGGCTTGTATTTGCGAATGTGTTTTGTAAATAGTTGAAACTCATATGTTAAACCCCTGTAACATGGGACTATACATTACAAATGTATTTTGCAAGTGTTTGAAATCTATGTTTCCTATACCTTGTAGTATGAAACTTATATTTTTAAATGTATTTTGCAAATGGTTGAAACTCATATTTAATCCTTGTGTCATGATTCCAAAAGTGTGCACATGCACTTTGCAACTTGTTGGAATTATGTTTGATCCTTGTGTGCATGATACTAAAGTTTGCAAATATGTTTTGCAAAATATGTTGAATTATCTGCAATTTTTAGGACAATTGGAACTATCGTAATGTATTCTATGGTACTACCGTTGGACAGAACTACCGGCGTTGTAATCACGGAACTACCACGTAATTTGGTGGTCAGAAGACCTGTGTGGTCAAAAACCAACATGGTCAAGACCAGAGTGGTCACACCAAGGTGATCGAAGGCCTGTGTGGTCGAAGACCAGAGTAGTCGAACCAATGTGATTGAAGACATGTGTGGTTGAAGATCAATGTAGTCGAGAACCAACGTGGTCGATTAGTGTGGTCGAATTGACATGGTCGAGATCTGTGTGATCGAAACTAGCGTGGTCAAACCAGCGTAGTCAGAACTGATATGGTCGGAGATCGATGTGATCAAGACCAGCGTGGTTAAACTGACGTGATTGATACAATGTGGTCGAAGGTTGACATGGTGGTTGGAGATCTGTGTGATTGAAGATTGACATGGTCGAAACATTTGTGGTTGAAACCAACGTGGTCAGAGACCTGTGTGGTCAATCTGGACAACATGGTCGGAGACCAGCATGGTCAGAGACATGTGTGGTTGAATTGAACAATGTGGTCGGAGACATGAGTGATTGAATCATTCGATGTGGTCGAGGAACAGGGTAGTCGACGGCCGGAAGTTCCGGCTCTGTGTGAGCGTACGACCAGTGAGCGGTAGTACCAGCTCGATGTGAGCAGTACTTCTAATTTGTGGAACAACCGACATGTGTAGTGGTACATTTTTTCTCCAGAGAGACACCTTCATATAGCTTTCTCGTCCCTAAAGATATTGCTAGTTCCTCCTGTGTGGCGTGGTACTTTTGATGATCGGTAGAACCAGACTTTAGCTGTCAGAACTACCGAAATTGTCTATTACGACTAGTTTTCTAACTGTTACTGAGGAGAGTGGAAGTACTGGCCATAAGTCTGTGGTACTTCCGAAAATCCAGTTTTCTCAGGTGTTTTGCTTCCAATGGATAGTTTTTGTGGTGTGGGTATATATACTCCTTGTGGCTAGTTGGAGTAAGATCTTTAGCACTCTATTTCACTCATTTGAGCTAGTGTGAGGTCCTCCTCTCAATTGTGCACGTGTTGCATCTTGTGAGCAAGTAGGAAGGCTCTAGATTGCATGTGTTTCATTTAGAGGTGGATTTAGTATCCACTCGAGCTTGTGCATGTGGCAAGAGTCAAGCGAGGTGCTTGACTTATTACTCTTGGAGGTTGCCAACTTTTAGACAGTGTTAGAGGCGTCGTGCGTGGTGATCTTCTCAAAGAAGCTTGTGAGAAAACCCGGTAAAGTGTGAAGGTTGAAGCTTACGTACGCAGAGCAGGAAAGAGCAACCACTAGTTGATTTGAGGTGATCGACTTAATTCGTGGAGCCGGTCTGACTTGTTTGGGCTTACCTCCACATGGACTAAGAGAGACTGACAAGTCTCCGATTATCACGGTAAAAAGCAACCATGTCTATTGTGGTTTGTTTCCTTATGCCTAATTTACCTTCAAGTAATTTACATTCATATAATTAAATTGATTGTTTGTCTTCCTAAGATTCCAAACCTTGTCTAGTCTTAATGTATTGGTGCACTTAGCTGATCATAATTATTTTAGACGTTGTTTGTGCTAAACCAATTTAGGTTAAGCTTTCGCATTATATACTTGGTTTAGACAAATAGAAATTGATAATAATTGGAAGGAATTTTTTAAACTGTCTATTTACCCCTCTAGTCAGCCTGCTTGAACTTACAGACATGCTCGATTGCATTAACTCGTACACCATCGAGAAGGTCTAACGACACCACTCGCTCTTGACTCGGGGCCTAGGCAAGGACACTTTTCGACCCAGCCTTAAGTTCCTCCGATGTCATGGCCTCATCTCCAAAGTGCAGCTTGAATGGTGTGAATCCTTAGGATGCATCGCTGTGGTGCGGATGGACTAGAGTACGCTTGTTAACTTGTGCGACCATTTGCCCTCCGGGAGACCTACAAGGCTCTTCTTGACACCCGTAGAGATAGTACCATTAGCCCATTCGACTGCCCTGTTGGCCAGTAGAAATCTTGCCTGAATGCCTTACCGATAAGGGCCCTTAGGGCAATATGTGAGCCGCACAACCCTTTGTGAATTTCGGCGAGAAGCTCCCGCCCCCTTGTGACATGAGAGACATCGCAGGAGTGGGGCACATATCCTGTGCTTGTAGAGTACAGTGTCAAGCACATGAAAGCTTATTGTGTACTGCTGTAGCCGTTGTAGCTCGTGTGGATCCTCCGGTTCGGTAGTCCCTTATAGGAAGGCGAGGATAGGCTCCCTCTAGTCACCGTCGTGGGCAATTTGGTGGACTAGGACAGCATCGCTGTGATCTTGCAGGATGGCTACAATGGTGAGGGTCTCAAGAAATGCCCTCGTCAGTGGCTGGAGTTGCTGGCTTGCGGCCTTGACGAGGGCATTAGCCTCCTTGTTATCAGCTCGTGGAATGGCTTTAACCATGATGCCCAAGAAGTGGCACTCCTTTGCTCTGACAACGGCAAAATATTTTGCAAGGTCAGGATCCTTAGCCTGGTAGGATTTGTCAACATGCCCTGTGAGCAGGCATGAGTCGGTGTGCACCAATATCCTCCGTGCACCGAGCGCCTTGAGCTTGCCAAGGCCGAAGTGCAAGGCCTCATATTCAGCTGTGTTGTTGGTTGTTGGGAAGTCAAGCGCGCGAAGTAGTGCAAGTGACGCCCCTCGGGCATTGTGATGACCGCTCCAATGGCACCGTATGCCCTGTCGGTATGGAGACTCCATACCGGCTCAACTCGTTGGGCCTATGGGGTCCACTCCGCAACAAAATCTATGAGAATTTGTGATTTGATCGACGTGTGTGAGGCGTACGTTAGGGAGAACGGTGCTAATTTGGCTGCCCACTTGCCGAAGCAGCCTGTAGACTCTCTATTCTACAACATCTCACCTAGGGGAAATGATGAGGGCATGGTGATGCTGTGTGCCAAGAAATAGTGCTAGAGCTTTCGCGATGCCATGAGGAGCACGTAGGCCAATTTTTCCAACTCGGTGTACCATGTCTTGGTTCCCTAGAGTGCCTTTAGCACGAAGTATACTGCCCGCTGGATGGATCCCTCCTCCAAGAGGAGGACCACACTTACAGCTAATGGTGCAGCTGCCAAATAGGTAACATCGGAGCCTCTGGTGTCAGA
Organism: Dendrocalamus sinicus; assembly: GCA_036346575.1. Taxonomy (NCBI): domain Eukaryota; kingdom Viridiplantae; phylum Streptophyta; class Magnoliopsida; order Poales; family Poaceae; genus Dendrocalamus; species Dendrocalamus sinicus. Next base: position 12,590,844 of record CM070647.1, on the reverse strand, counting down.
GACACCAACGTAGGGAGCTTGGCGAGATGCTTTTTTAGCTTGACGAAGGGCATGCACAGTCGTCATTCCAATGGAATCCATTGCAGTCGCGGAGTGTTTTGAAGAACGGGAGGCCTCGCTCCACCGCCCTGGATACGAAGCGGCTGAGCGCGGCCAAACGACCAGCCAGCCTTTGGGTCTCCCTTGTCATCTTGGGTAGCTCCATGGAGAGGATCGCATTAACTTTCTCTGGGTTTTCCTGAATTCCTCGTCTCGACACCAAAAATCTGAGAAGCTTCCCTGCTTGCACTTTGAAAACGCACTTGTTCAGGTTTAGCTTGATGCCGGCCCGCTGAAGGTTATCAAAAGTTTCTTGGAGGTCCTCTCCGTAGGACACAACCCGCGTGCTTTTGACCACACGAACGACTTACAATTGGGTCTAATAAAGAAAAGGAAGCAGCGTAGACTCGATATAGTGCAGAACGTAGATGAAGCAGTAAAGCATGCGGTCGCGCAGACGTGTGCTGCCTAGAAACCTTATTGTCGCCCCTTGTGTAGGTCTTTACGGTAGTAATGGCTTAGAGATACCACTTCCTTTTTCACAGTGCACCCCGGGAAGAAGAGTTGATGAGGTTTAGATGACGCAACACAATAGCACAGATTTACGGGAGTAAGAAATGGAGGCAGTGGTTCTTATCACTATACTCTGGACATTTTCAAGCATATTTATAGATGCAGATTGTGAATTGATATGATTAAACAGTCATTTACCCACTGGCAACTGACATATTTAACCAACCATTTACCCACTGATAACTGCCTGTCATCAAAACTCAATAAAGCCTCAAATTCAAATATTTGAATCTCATTCAAACTAAGAGAGAGATATACGGTTCAACAAAAATAAGATGGACTTGATATGTCAAGTGGCGTGTCATGTCACGGCATGGTCACGCATCATAAGTCAAAAGTCATGTGATTTTCCACACGAAAATACACAAATACGCGCACACATGCATGTGCATATGTGTTTAGCTAAAGCTCCCCTCATGTCATTCCCATCCATGTGTCACAGGATTCAAAGAGTGGCAAATACTCCATCTTATAAATTAGTCTACTCTACTTTACCTTAGCAATATGGTACTAATACATGCATACTTTCGAATTATAGAAAATGGGCCTCACTCATATGAGGCCTATTTCTAACAGTTTCAACCAAAAAATTCAAGAAGTTTCACCAATTTTCAACTAAAGTTTCATGAAATTTCAACAAGTTTCATACAAAAACAAACAAAGAGCCAAAAATCCTCAACATGCTCACCTGCGGCCATTGCTAACCATTACCACTCGTCGTACACCACCATCACGGTTAGCGTGGCTACCGCCGCCCTCTTGGAGCAAGGTAGGTCGGGCACCACCGCCTCCTCCCCTTGCTCACCTAAGGGGTGAAGCTAGAGCTCGAAGTCGCCCATAACACGTGTAGTGGCGACACAGAGCCTCAGGGCGATGTGGGTGGAATCGGAGTTAGACCACTCCGTGACCTAGATGAGGAGGCAGATGAGGTCGTCTAGTAGATTCCATCATCGGTGATGAGGAAGACAATTGGATCCAGTGGATCCCATCTCCCCCACCCTCCTTCCTCCACACTGGCTTTGTTGTGCTGGTAGTCACCCTCCTCCACCCACCGCGTCGCCTCTGCAGTGCCGGTCATCGCCCATCGGCCTTTGTCGTCGTGTCAGTCGTTGCCACCGTGAATGTTGATGGTTGCGTGGAGACTAGGGAGATGGAGAGGTGAGAGAGAGTGAAGAGAGATGGAGAGATGAGATTTAGGGCATGACTAGATGCCTTTGATGCACACGAATAGAAGGGAGTGTTGGAAGGGTAAAGGTTGTATAGTATTTATCTTCTCGAAAGCATAGTTAGAAATAAAAAGCGATGAACCGAAAAACTTGGTTCCACGAGAAATTGAACTTCTGCAAGCCTTGATTTTTGACCGCCAATTCGAAACAGGACGGTTGCACTCTTCGTGCATGCCGCACCATGCGGTATGGACTAAAGAAAACAGTTACATCATGCGTCACACTGTTGGAAAGGTGCTGCCCACAACTAAATTGAAACGCCGTTCCCCAAACACTACCAGGCAGGCAGGCACTAGCTACTCGATGGCGGTCTCAGCCGGGCAAGGATCAGCTGGCCTGCGGCTGCTAGGCGCCACCACCGGCAGGTTGGACTATGGAACGACACCCATCATTTCATTTCATCGGGTCCGGTTTTCTCCTGCTGCGCCGCTGAAAAACAAAAACTGAGCTGCGTACGCACTAGCGCCGACCTTTCCTTCCCTGAGTGGACGTCGACCTACACTGCATCTGCACCTGCCTGGTCAGAGATTCAGAATGGCAGGGCACTGTTTCCGTGAAAAGCGCCAGTGGAAGGTGCGAATGGTCGCTGGGTCTCGCCTCCCCTCGGCCGCACGGCACGCGGTTGCTTCGGTTCCTGTACGTCTTGATAGTCATTCCATGCGTTAGACCAGGGGAGTCGCGCGGGGTTAAACCATTCACGCGCTGTTGTGTCACGGGACCGGCGTGAGACGGAGACGATCTGGAAATCGACTGGCTTTCAGGAAAACAGTATGGTCGAAATTTCGGCTGTGCGAAAACCGGTGTTATTGATAAGCACCGAAAAAAACTGTACCAGTTAAAAAATTTCAGACTTATTTAAATGTTGCTAAATTTTTTAAAAAAAAATTCACCCAGAGAACTGAAAGAATCACTAACCGGCAAAATTTCAAAAAAAAAAAATCAATCATTTTCAGTCAATTGGCTGATATAAATTTCATAATTCAAATTCTAATTTAAAAATTCTGGCCGAAAAAACCGAAAGAATCGGTAACCGGTGGTTTTCGATCTTATTGCTACACTCCAATAAATTTTTGCCGCCGATTTTTTAAACCCTACCGACTCTACAGTTTTGTAGTCAGGTTGGATTTCGGGGGATGAGATCGAGTCATACATTGGGATTATAGGCCTTACTCAATATGGTTTATAAGTCGTAGTTTCTGTTTTTTTACTATAGCTGCTGAAATTATACTATAACTGTTGTTAGCTTTTCTTAGTAATTAAATTAAAAATATTATATCATCACAGAAAATACAAAGGAATAAAGAAAAAAAAATGAAAAAGCAATAGCAAAAAGCCCAAAAATAACCAAAAAGATAAAATTAAGAAGTAATCAAAGAATTATTATACGAGTCATCAACAAATGGTATCACTTTGAGCTATCGCATACTTCCTTGCTCACATCCTCATAATGAAATAGTAGTTTCTGAAAAAAAATCAATTAGCTCATACTTTGGGCTCCTTTTTTTTTCCCAGGGCATATTTCGTTGACGAATCACGCGCACATTGCTAGGGAGGTCCAGCTTAGTCGCAAAAGAATCATCTCGTTATGCAACAAATGATTCGTCATACTGAAGTACTAAACAACCCTAGCGAAGTTTGGTCAAATTTGACACTATTTGTCATGCGAGATGCCTCATGCATAAACGGTTCTTCATATCATTCAACTGGAAGAGAGGCTACGTCCCATTCTACATCGTGCGCAACGTAAACAACAAGCTTACATTGCGGTCCGAAATGACACACATCTAGCCGATCTTGCATCATTGCCTACTTCACATTAGCTAGGAATCACATCCAGCTATCAGTATTCTCATTCTCCACAAGTGCAAAGGCCACGTGGAGTAACCAGTCGTTCGCGTCAGTTGCAACAGCAGTGAGAATAGTACCTTTGTACTTGTCAAATAGGAACGTCCCGTCCATCGTTAGCACTGGATGGCACCACCTGAACGCTTCTATCGCCTGACAGAAGGCCCAGAATACTCTATCAAGAATAAAACAATTCGGGCCCTGCGTAGAATGAACTCGTACCTTCCTGTTAATGTATGTGCCCAGGTTTGATTCTACAATTTGATGCAGCATTCTTGGGACCAGGTCGTACGCCTCGTATGTCCCGAACATACGCTCCAGCACCTTTCGTTTCGCCCATCAGACTTTCCTGTTGCTGACTTCAAACCTCACCATATTCGCTACATCCGCCAACAGAAGCTTCGCAAAAATAGACACATCTGTCACCACGAGGTGGCTTATCACCTCTGCAACATACGATGACATCATGTTCGATGCCTATATAGTGGCATTGCAAGCTCGTAACTGTGACCCTTCAACACCATTATCTGGAAGTCTGTGACAGTGCCCCTAAACCGCTATGCACGGACCTTGCTAGAACAGAACCTGTCGATACACTTGATGATGTAGGTGTCCAGGTTGGATCTGTGCAGCCGATACGTCCGGCTAATATTGATGGCGTATCTAGCAATAGCCTGCTGGGCAGCACTCTTGTTACGGAAGCACTGCCCTAAAATGAGTGTGTCCTCATTGAACTCCCACTCCGCTTCCTCCGCTGTGGCAGAACTAGGGATACCGCTACGATGTCGTCCAGTCTAGATGACACATACACAATGTTGGTGGTCACAATACCACCTAGCACACCTCCCATTGTAGCTTCGCCATCTTCGTCTTCTCCAGAACTGGCTGTTTCCACATCCTCCTCCTCATTATTCACTTTTTCCACCTAGTCCGCAAGGTACTCGTGACAATCAACACAAGCAACCTACCACCTCTCCACACCTTCGTTCACTTGAAAATTCTCCACAGTCTCCTGAGGTCTCCATCGCCCACTTGCTCGTCGACATCTTCTCCCACACCAGCATCTTCATGAGCGCTGGAGACTAACCTGGACACTTCATCTCCACCAGCGCAACCAAAATCACCCATGGCGGACGATTATGTCCTCTCCATGAAGTGAACATATACCATGGCATATATCGCTGCGGTAAGGTTGCACACGACCTCCATGTACTTGGCCCATGAATCGTCACTGCTCACTTTTAGAAATTGCCACATGGTCTCCCCTGCAGCACCTACCACTAAGGCATACACTGCTTCGATCCATAACTTCTTCATTGTGGTGTCCCAATTGAATGTAGAACGGACACACCTTCGTAGCTTAGATAGACTCATGGCGTTCAGACTGGGTGCCCAGATCACGGTCCGGTCACAATTTGACAGGCTCGCCCCGCACGGCCAGTCGCGTCGAGACCACTCCCATAGAACACAAATAAATCTTAAATGTTACCCATAATGTACTTAACATAAGTGCATACTGAACCCTTTTAGTACACAACATGAAACAATTGTACCATCATACAACCGCTACCGCACTATAAGATTTACATGTTAATTTTGTTGCTCTTCTTATCACCTACAAATTCGATTAGTAAGTTCTATTTATTTGTAATTCTAAAATTTATTTTTAAGGATTTTACTTACAAATTCTTAAATACATCAAATTACATATTTATTTTAATTTTATTTTCAATTCTCTTATTTATGGATCTTACTTTGGAATTCATATGAAAATTAAATTACAATTTTTTATTTTCACTCCTAATTTGTATTATTTTTGTTTGAATTAATGCAAAAATTCAATTACTAATTTTTCTTCATTTTTTCCTAAATTTTACTTAATTCAGAATTTTACTTACGAATTCATATACAAATCAAAATACTAAATTTTGTAATTTTATTTTTTCATTTTGTTATTTGCGGAACTTACTTTCGAATTCATATTGAAATTAAATATAAAATTTTAGTTAATTTTACTATTAGTTTGTATTACTTTTGTTGTAATTTTATTCTACTCGTGCAAATTTATTTCTAATTTATTTTTACAACCTGACACATTGTGTCCAGTGGTTTCCTAATCCTACTAATTGTAACATTCTTATTTTTAATCCAACTACTTTTATTATCACCTACAAATACTCTCACATAAATACCTAGTTTTTCAATGCCTACACAACTATAACTGCATATGTTCACAAAAAAACAAACTATATTATAATACGTATATTCACAAAAAAATAAACTACAACATTCTCTACACTATAATACACTATGCGTCATATATGAAAGTTTTGCCAAAAATAAATAGCGTATTAAAGATTGACATACAACAACATCCACAAAAGACGGTTTGGCTAATTACGTACTAATCATATTGATAAAATTATAGTTGCACGGGGACAAAAATTACCTTTTCTTGAAGCTCACAAGGCGATCTACAACTTTTGCAATTGCAAAAGCTGCTAATTCCAAATGAAAACAACTCAAAATTCCGTATTTATACTCCTTACTTTCCTCCCTTCACTCCCTCTCTCGCTCTGTCCTGGCTCCAACTGCAAACAATGCTCTTTCTTGCTGTGAAACCATAGTGATCTCTGAACCAATTTATTGTCGAGACTCATGAAAAAAGTGCAGGCGGTTGCTACTTTTGGCGGACTGACAGGACATCGGTATCATGCGATCGAGGACCGTGTCATTGCAGGGGGACAGAGTTGTGCGGTTGGGGACCACACGTCTCGGCGAAGTCATGCGGTCGAAGACCGCATGACTATGCTACAGTGCTGAGTCGTGTGGTCTAGGACCGCACGATCTAATGCTGCGCTCCCTCACCGTATGATTGTATACGTGTTTGCACCGCGTAGTCCTGCATTCAGGGAGGGGGCAAGAAATAGAATTACCACACTCTAGAGGCTATATTTGGTATTTCTGTGGCAAACAGCGTCAAAAATGCCCAAACTTCGTAGCGAGCTAAGGATAGATAATCTAAACTAATAATCCACCAGTTCAAATTATTTTACATCCACCCAACAATTACCTGCTCCACAGTCATGACCTTAACTACGTCCACACCACAATATGCACCCATAATTACACCATCATAAAAACGTCCGCACCAGATTAACTCTCCTTCATTCTCTCTCTTTACCCAACCATATCCGACGATCATCCTTCAATGGATCTGCAGTACCCCTCCCACCCCTCCCACTCCTCCAACCAACCGTGCGCCTCCTCCCCCACGAACCCGTGCGCCTCAACCGCCGTCGCGCTCCTACCCCACGAACCCGTGCGCCTCCTCCCCCGCCCTCCGCGCGCCGCCTCCTCCCGCCCTCCGCTCGGCCGCCGCCTCCTCCTCCGCCGCCGCCGCCTCCTCCTCCCACCTCGCGCCGCTCCTCCTCCCTCCCACCCCGCGCGCCGCCTCCTCCCCTCCCCTCCCACCCCGCGCCGCCTCCTCCTCCCCACTCCTCCGCTCCGCCGCCACCACCGCGCCGACGCCATCATCACCGCCTACCGCGACCATCGCGCATGCAGGTCGACGGATCGTCTCTGGTAGGCCGCCGCCTCCCGGCGCGCCGCCTCCCGCGTCCTCCGACTCCCGGCCGCCGCCTCCCCGCCTCCCGACCGACTCCCGGCCGCGCCTCGCCGCCTCCGCCGGCGAGCCGCCTCCCGGCGAGGACTCCCGGCCGCCTCCTCCGTCGCTCCTCCACTCCGCTGCCGCCTCCTCCTCCCCCCACTCCTCTGCTCTACCCTCGCCTCCGCTGCCTCCTCCTCCCACCGCTCCTCCGCTCCGCCTCGCCTCCTCCTCCCCACCCCACCCGCGCGCCTCCTCCTCCTCCCCCGCTCCCAAAGGCCCGCGTACCACCCGGATCGCGCGCCGACCTCGACAAGCACCGCTGCGTGAAGGTGAGCGAGGGCAAGCTGCGGTACGTGGAGATCCACGGCCTCCCAGGAGAGCAGAGGGTCAGCATGTGGACGCTGGCCAATCCGGAGGGGGACGGATGGAGCGGAGTGGGAGCATGAGTACGATGTGTTCTTGGAGGATATCGGGCCAACGAGAGCTACATGGCAGCCGGCCGCCCCGAACAAGGTCCCCGCGATCGCGCTCATCCACCCCAATCGATTGCATATATAATCCCGAGCTGAGGATCTTTCCTCAATAGTCACTCATTAATTGTTATACTATTTGTAATCGCACGCTTTATGCTAAGATGTTCAAGCATGCATACAATAGAATAATTTTGATGTTGCATGATCTCATCACCTTGTAATCTTTGAGAATTCTCAAGTCCGAACCACGGGTTTGTCCTTTGAATCTGGGTAATGTTTGTGATCTTAGTTGCTAATTATATATGCAGCTTTTGTAGGAAGATTGTGTATGAGAAGTGTAGTTCATGCAGTTTCTCGTTGATAGAGTACCGAATGACTCAAACATAGGAAATTGATGTGAGGTGATATTGTTTACATTAGCGTAAAACACCAAAGACGATATGTTGGGTGATATAGGTATCCATTGGTGATTGGTACAGATGATGTAGCTGTTGTTTATGGAGATATCGTGGTGACTTCCCGCAGCGTCGTGGTCGGCTACGGGTTCGGCGCTCTGCGCGCCTTCTTCGATTGGAGGTGGCGAGCACTGCACGAGCTCTACAAGATGGACAAGCGGGGCCAACCTCAAGTTCATCTACCGGTGGGAGGACAAGGTCTCGTGTGTGGCCTCAAATCCGCCTTCCATCTATTATTCCCATTTGATGATTCAGTTTTAACAAGTGCTGTGTAGGCCAGTAGGCCAAGAACCATTCCTCCTAACGTACCACTCGCCTCCGTAGCCAACGTCCCCAAGGCCTTGGTGGACGTTATGCCTCTGAATTCATGCAGATAGCCCAGCAGAAGACGTTATTGTTATTTGATTAAAAATATGATTTTTAGTTAGTGTAAGTTTTTTTAGGTCCAACCGATTAATATTTTCTGTTTGTCATGCCAACAATAACTGGAAATCTTGCACAAAACCTCATAAAGCAAATTACAATGATGGTTCTTTCTGATTGTTGTTATGCTTGTGGCTTAACTTTCAATATCTGACTTATCTGTTTAGACACCAACAATAGCAAATTGCACTACTTGAGATTAGCAGAAGGCCTCCTATCCTTCCTTCAAATAATCTTTCTTATTTAGAGAACTTCTTGTATATGCTGGACTCTTTGTAAGTCGCATTGCTTTGAAATTATTTGTTATTTGTTTTCCCATATACACTTATTTTTGTTATATTTGGAATTTCTAAAAATTCAACCTTGTTACTTTAATATTGATACATATTTCCTTTTTTAATGTGTTGCAGGAGTGACAAAGCATATAAGCCAAACCCCGACTTGCTCGGGTTCTAGATATCCTTTTATTCTTCATGTTGAACATGAAATGAATCGCTCAACAATTCTTTGTTAGGCACCTTGCTTCAAGGTAAATCATGTCCTTTATTCTCCTCACAAATGGGAGTAAGAAACTGTTTCCTAATTAGGTATTCTATTTATAGTGGTGTTGATGTCTTAACTGCTCTTTCTGGCGGTGTTGGAGCTCTATATGGTCCACTGCATGGTGGCGCAAATGAGGTAAACTATTTTGAGTGCTGCCCCCTCTTGTTTCATTCATTCAAGCTTTATAGTTTGTATACATATTCTATTCCACAATCCTCATCATTGGAAACTAATCATAAAGTTAAGAAGCAACTTATTCTACGTAGTATATTGTATGGTCTAACATATATAATTTGTTTTATCTAATGGCATCATCCAAATATAGCTTCCTTCTTTAAGAACTTTTCCCCCTATTCTTGTAAAATTTATTTTTTTGAGAATGGGCTAAATGTTATTTTATGTATGCCAGGCTGTACTTAAAATGTTAAATGAGATTGGAAGTGTGGAGAATATTCCAGATTTCATTGAGGGAGTGAAGAACAGGTGATACATACCTCCTGCCTGATTAATATTTTCTGGTGTGCATGATAGTCTATTCAGTGGAACGAATTTTACTTTAATTACCTTCTTGATTAGCTTTTGGACTTCTTTTAGAAGAGTTATCTGTTCATTTTCCAGGAAGAGGAAGATGTCAGGTTTTGGGCACCGTGTGTATAAGAACTATGATCCTCGTGCCAAAGTCATTCGGAAGTTAGCAGAGGAGGTCTTCTCAATTGTAGGATGGGATCCTCTTATCGAGGTTTGCTATTCCCATTCTGTTTAGCCATAGAAAAGAAGTTTTTTCCTGAGAACTTTATGTAACCATTATTTTCACTACTGAGATATTTGCTAATTCTCTCATGTTGCAATTGGAACAACCAGGAAACAGAGTTGCTCTGTTCATGCTACGGGTGCTAAATGACACTGTCATATGAAACATTAATTTTTGCAAAGAATACAGTAAAAAAACTTTCTTTTTCCAAAGGGTGAAAATTGACTTTGTGGAACTCAGATAGATGGAATGCAATTTAGATTAGTTCCACTTGGGATCTGAAAGTGCTGAATGAAACAAAAACAATAGACTGGGGTTGTTTTCAGCGTTCACTGTTTTCCATCCATCTTTTTGCAAACAATATAAAACAACCTATTTTATGCTACTTGGGTCCTTGAAGAATTCGAAATTCAAACAGATAAAACATATGTATATAACATTGATCACTGGCGTCACACAGTTTCTTATCTGCGTATACATTAGTATGCTTTTAGCAGTGTTATTGCAGAAGATCATTATTATTTATCCTGCAAAGAAGCACGAGTTCAACAAACTAAGTTGGTAAAACATTCATCACCTGCATAGTTATGTTGCACTGGCACAAGTGCTACTGTTGATATCTGTTGAACATTTTGGCATCCCTACTTTTCCTATGTCCTATTAGAATATTGCTAGCTTTGACCATTTTGATCCATCATACGACAGCTATCCAAGAAGAATGATTAGGGTCGTATTCGTCCATGCCAATACACAGTGTGCTTGAAATTGATTGATTAGTCTAGAAAGGTTCATTGGTACCATGTAGTATGCCACTGGCTTCCATGTTTTCCCCCCTTTAGACACTTACAGAGAGTATGGCTGCCAAAATAATGGCAACCAATTGTTTGCCTCATGCTAAATTCAGTTAAGAAGGTGCATACATAGAGTTGTATCATTTATTTCAAAATAAAAGCACGTTGCCAATGTCAAAGTTGTGCATGCTCGACCCAGTTTTTGTGATGTACTGAAAAATGAGGAGGTATTGCTTTGTTTTTTGTTTTCCATTATCACTTGGGGAGTTGCTGCCAGAAAGGAAACAAAATATTTATGTATGGATAGTTATTTGCTTGCTTAGCAGAATTTATTTTGACGCTACCTTTTTTGTTAGCATCTTGCTGCGAGTTCAATCGTGAATAACATGCATCTGATAGCTGCTAATGTTGACTGTGCGTAAGCTGGGGTATTATCATGCTTTCCTGCCAGTCGTGCAGGCTCCCGGTCTTCTTACGGTGATATTTGAGTGCACAAGATACTAGATAGTTGCTGCTATTGCTGAAATGATGATGTAAATTGTATTACATCACATGCTTCCCATCAAAATATTCTGGAAAAAGTTATGCCAGCGCTTTACCATTTCATGAGCTGGCTTTTAGCTTCGATTTATTCCTGGGTCCGCCACTGCTTCTATACATGGCCTTCAGCAGATTTATATAGTTTTCAGATAAGTTCACTATTATGTTGTTCCATTATGATGGTCGGACTATTGAATGGGATGAATTTGAGTGGTCTAAAAGAGCCATCCATGTGAGTGCCAGAAAGCAGACTAAATGGTAGGTTATTGTTATTTTCTTCTGTGTTTTTTACAATATCTTGGTCTCTTGAATGTTTGACTAGAAAATATTAATAACATACGCCGAACTAAAATTAGTACATGATGACACCATAGCTAAAATATAATGAATATATTTGAAATATTCCATAAAGCTCCAGTTCCAACTAATTAAGGTCATGTGTGGAATGTGGGAATTTTGCCATATTTTTGCTGGAATCCGAATTGTTTACTATGAAATTCATGCGTTCCAAAAGAGGCCTAAACATGTAATATACATAACAATGTCAAACCATGCTAATGATGAAGTAAAAGTACCGAAGGAATTGTTTACTATGAAATTCATGCGTTCCAGATGTTGATGTAAGTTAGATTGCAACAATGTTTTCATATGCATCCCTGAAATGCCGCCGTGGCGTTAGCACGGGTACTATACTAGTTAATATAATGACAGGGAGAATGTAGACCGTTCTCGTTAACATCAGCATGAATCTTGATTCGCTATAAAAAAAATCCACATTGATTAATTAATAAGAAGATTACGAGGCATATATGTCAACAAGATTCTTTTGGAAAACAGAAAGGGGGCAGAATAGTATTTTACTTTCACCTGCAAGCATGTGATGGCCTGATGGCCACTGTTAAAAAAAATTGAGCTTACCTCAGGGGTCAGTCAAGACAGCTTTGTACGTGATCCATGTGTACCTCCAACTCCCTTGCACGAAACACATCACTGAAGTAAAGCAGAAGAAAACCTACAAAAGGAACTTCAAATGCTCTACAGGCCGACCCCGTCCTATTGTTTAACTGTTCTTCTATTTCAAGTTGCATATGGAAATATAAGTTACAAAGTCTCACAAGTCACAGTGAACCTCATGTGAGACCAGTGTGTGGTTTCATATCAATGAACGGGCAAGTATATAGCTACTTCATGAACTAAAGATGAATAACTATGCATTTGATGTTGGGTGTGGTTTATAGTAGGATTTCCGATGTTTGAACCTGTGATATTATATCGTGATAGTCCTTAAGACAGCTATGTTCACGATGTTGTCTCACTCTTAGAAAAAATTATGGATCATGGATCATTATCGGCAGTGGAACAGATGGAAAAAGTGTTCAGCTTTCAATTGGATGATACATTCATGAGACTCGAGCGGATAACTAGCTACAGACTATATAAAATCTTGACGATATGAAGCAGCTAATATAACGGCGATGTGAGGAAAGAGCCAAAATGATAGAAATAAAGGCACGAGGTTCGTATGAATGATGTTTTATTTAGAGTAGAACTGGCATATCGTCATTTCTCGAAATAACAAAAGACCCATTGTGGATAGGTATGTACTAGTTTGTAGAGGTTGTAATTAGAAAACTAGTAGGAAAATTTTGTTTGTCAACTACATTTGCACTTGACAGGCATATAGTCTGGTATGCTGCATATACATGTAAATTTTCAAACGTAGAATATAACTTAATAAGGGTTATTTTTATGGGTCTGTCTAGTGAACTCCCGGATGTTTTTTGTTCAAAAAACATCCAAATTTTCCACCGTTGGATCAAAAAAATAGCTCAGATCAAACCCACCTCACCTCCTGTTTTCCAATCAGGAAAATGGGCCATCCAACTTTGCGGTAATGGATCCGCCACAAAAATGAGTGGGCGTGCAGCCCGTTTTTGTTCTGCGTTGATTTTCACCCAGCCTGCGTCTGGCCCAAAGAAGGTACCGGATGGGCCACACATTTTGGGGCAATTGAGAGCAACGAGTCAGGCCTAAAAAGCAGGTGTCGTATGGATCTACACGTCAATCCACATGAGAAATAGTAAAAGCTCTAGGTTATGGGGCCCACGCACCAAGAGAGTCGTGAGGGTGGAGATTGATCTTGCATAGGGGGGCAAAAAAGAGAGAACAAGCTCTGGAGATCAAATATCAAAAGGAAAAAAGAACAAGAGCAGAAGGAGGAATCATGGAGGAACAGCTGGATTTTAGAGGTAAATACCCCAATTCCATTTCTGATTTCTTCCCCCAATGTTGCTGAAAAAGAGAGAAGAGATAACGTTGTGTTCTCTCTTCCCAAATTTGATCTAGAACTTGCTTCTCTTCCATGGGTTCTCTTTTCCTAAACAACCAGAAATACATTTTAGCAAATTTGATCGATCTCTGTGCCTGCTTACAAATGAACAACACATACAAGCTTCGCTGCAGTTAGATAACCACTAATGTGCAGTAACATCAACATCTATGTTAATACCTCCTATAGCTGAAATAATTATCATGTAATTCTAAAGATTTTCTTTGCAAGAAGAGGGCATTCACTATGCTGAGTACAAAAAACAGCAATCTCTCTTTAGATATCAGAAACTCCACAACTGGATTAGGGATAGGTACTCTACACTAGCAGCTCAGCATAGCTCGGTAAATATGATACGTTAGGATCTAGTGCATAATTCTTTGCAGTTAGATAACCACTAATGTGCAGTAGCATATGTCAATACCTCCTATAGTTGAAAGAATTACCATGTAATTCTAAGATTTTCTTTGCAAGAATAGGACATTCACTATGCTGAAATACAAAACAGCAGCAATATCTCTTCAGATATCAGAAATTGTAGATCAGGATTAGAGATTCTTCACAACAGAACCTCAAATGTGTTGCATGGATTACGTTTATACTGGAAACACATAGCACCTAATTTTAGGCTCATTGATTCTCTTAAAAGCTTACATAAATGCAATGAAGCAAAAGTAAGAAAGCATCTTGATAAACATGTTCGAGTTCGAGTGTAACTATTAGCTAAAACTGCCTACTAGTTTTCTACAGAACAAGGGAAAAGCAAAGTAGGGAGCAACCTCACTTCTAGGAAAAAGACTGAAGTGGACTGAAGTTTCAGCTAGAGCTCCAATAGCGACTACATCCCCCCACAAGACACAAGGTCAGACAAAACCATACAAGCAACTCTTGCAAACGATAAGGAGATGTCCACATCCACACGACCACTTGCATCTTGTTGAGTTTCATGCACTTTTTAAAACATATGCATTTAAATACAAACATATGCATTACCATCATACTCTCTCTGCTGCAGCAGGGTTGCAGGGCTAGAATTACCTGACAAAACATTAGAATTAGTGGGCACATAAAGCTAACAAAACAAACAATATTTTGGGGAGCTAACAAAACAAACAATGTAAGCAATTACACAAAATATTTTAGGGAGCTAACAAAACAAACAATGTAAGCTAATAAAATATTTTGGGGAGCTAACAAAACAAACAATGTAAGCAATTACACAAAACTATTATTCTAATGGGACCACTAAAACATAACAATTAGTGAACTATTGCTGTGACCTAACAAAACATTTTTGGGAGATGACAAACAAAACTAACATGTCCCAAAATAAAGATCTTGGCATTGATTACAAACAAAACTAAATAGTTTGCAAGTCATGGATCATGGTCCCCTCTTATGAAAATACATATAAAATATATGGATTCATCTACAACAGTCACAGCTCACATCATATATTTGCTATGCTATCTAAAAACTTACCTAATGGATGCCAAAAATAAAGGCAAGGTATCACGGGCGAGTCAAAAGTTTCGAAGCCGTTAAGCATTAGATTAGTAACCTTAGCTTCTAAAAGAATTGTAACAGTAGCATACAAAACTACCACTCTCAGCAAACAAAAAATTAGGCAAACTAACAAAACATTTGAATTAGCGAACTAACAAAACATTACGATGGTTAACTCAAAAACCAATCACTCCCAGCAATCTTAGCTTAGCTGTGTGCAGTGATAGGATAAGCTTTAAATCTACTGAGTCATACAAAACTTTAATTCTAAGCTAAAATGAGTGCTAACAAGCCTGATCATGGTCAGGGAAAACATTATGGTGAGTGCTAACAAAAAAAAATTACACATGGGAAAAACAGGTGTAACCTTATGGTCAAGCTATCACACATATATAACTCATGTATACATAGACGTTTATCAGACGGTCTTCTAATTTATTTGTGTTTCATCTAGGCATAGATGAGTCCTGGTGTTTTTCAAGAAAGAGTTCTACCCCTTCATCCACTCAACTGCTAGGAGTGAAGGCATGAACAGATATTTAAGGATGATGTTGGCCCACAACACAACATCTTGAGTTTCTTCAGAGGGTTTGAAAGGATTTTGGACAGAATACTAGATAGAGAAGAGTAAGAGGATAACAAATCAAGGACAAAGCCACAACTTTGGTCCAGTTACAAGATGGAGGATCAAGCATGGAAGGTGTACAATAGAAAAATATTCATCAAGTTCCATAATGAACTCAAGGACACAATGTCACTCTACATGGTGGAAAGAGAGAAAAAAACAAAACCTATGAGGTGTATAAGGCAGATAACCACCCCAGACCAGAATACAGAAGAACATATGTAGTGTTGATTGACATAACTGAGAAAAACTATAGCTGTATCTGTGCCATGTTCCTGAAGGATGGCATACTGTGCTCGTATGTACTAAAGGTCCTCATAAGCCTTAACATCACAGAACTACTGGATAAATATTTCTTGGAAAGATGGAGGTTTGGGTTTAGCAAGTCAAGCACAGTAGAGCCAGAACAGATGGCAGCGGAAATAAGAGATGCTGATAGCTTGTTTAGATTCAACATACTGTCAAGGAAAATGGTTTCGATAGCATCGGATGCTTCGAAATCGTGGGACTTGTTTGACTATGTTATGAATAAGGTAGAGAAGATGGAAACAAAAATAAGTGCCATAAAGAAGGCACCTGATAACGCAAAAGAGAAACCTCACCAACAAAAAGACCAGTAATTGCCCGGAAAAAAACTCATGAAGCCAAAACCCGATCTCATCAAGAACAACCAAAATTAACCAAAAGAGCCACAACCATCGCTTGCTTACCGCTAGATCCACAAAAGGGCAAAGACTAAAGGCGGGACTAGCGGAAGGTACAAAAGTATAGTTGATCAAATCAAAGAAGGAAGAGAAGAAATGAGTGCAAGCACTATGGAGAGGTAGGACACGACATACACGATTGCAAAAGCTTCATCTCCCCACAAAGAAGCCCAAAAGGAAGAATAAATCAAGTAGCAAGCCTCAACCAAAAACACATGGGTATGTAAGAAAAACCAGACCTTAAAATAATACCTATTTCGAGGGCAATCCTATATGTGGATTTATAAAAGACGCAATGTACAACACTATAATTTACAACATTTTCTTCTATGTGCTTATGGATGACTCTGCATGGAAAAACGATGGAAGAAGTACAAGTCTGTAGACAAAAGAAGAGGGTAGTAGGAAAATCCAAGAGCAAAAGAGAAAAGATAGAAGTTTGACTTCTTGATCTATGTCGATTCGAACGAATGAATATCAACAGTGATAAATTACAGCTACAAATTTGTGTTCTATCGTGCAATTTCAGCAAATTTCCTCTTGGACAAAGATGACAGTTAAACATCCATAGTTTGTGAAATTCTCATTGTATCAACATATCAACAATTAACATCTGCAAGTTACAGCAAAGATAGTGAGTGATCAGAGCATGTACCCTTCCATCCATTGCCTTTATAACTTTCTCTACCTCTGCTTGTGATGAATATTTTACAAAACCAAACCCCTTTGGCCTTCCAGTTTGCTTATCTCTCACCAATTGAGCTATATTTGATCAGATACACAAATCATTACTTACTAAAATAGTTTTAAGTAATAATTAAAAAACGAAAAGTTAACAAAACCTGTCTTAACTGAACAGGGCCATCAATTGCATAAGCACTGAACTGCAACATGTTTAAACTTAAGACAAAGGAACTCAACAAATATGCAACTTATATCAATTGTATAAGTTGGAAAGCCCACAAAGATAAACTCAACAAATTCACTACAATAGTCAGGATAATGCCATGTTTAGTGGGCTTAGTGCATAGCACAAATGCAGATGTACTAAAGATAAAGAACCATAACATTGTGGCAAATTCACAAAAAACAAAGTAATCCAGAGTACTTCTTAATCTTACAGGATTTCTTTGTGGATTCTTATCCTCCCTTGAGAAACAGGGACAGACAAATGCCAATCTCTCTGCAAGAAATCAATATTGAATTTTCTAAGCACAGAAGAAAATTGATTGTAGCACATGAGAGAGAGGTCCAGCTACAGACCTAGGTCCAGCAACACATCTTTGGCTTCCAGAACTGATGATTTCCTATGCTTTGCCAGGCTGCAAGCAAATGCAGTCACCTAATGACAAACCCAAGTTAGTTGACTTAAATCTCTTAGAGAAATCGTCTTTTCAACATAAAACAATTGCATAGACAAAAAGAAAACAATTTGAAATCTCCCCACACTAAACTATCTACTAAACTCTTCTGTGCATTCTAAGCTGCACAAGTGATCTGCTAAAGATTAAAAATATGGTTATGTTTCATGACAAATTTGCTCTTGTTTCTAATCACAACACAGCACTCTTATGTTTAATGACAAATTTACTCTTGTGTTTCATGATAAATTTATTCTCATATATGCAAAAAGGCATCACACCACAACAGACAAAAAGAAATCCTAGATCCACACGCAAGTCAACCAGGGTTACCCTGACTGACAACCTTTAGTCTACCACCTCTTCTAACTTCTTAAGAATTGACAAGAGATACCAACCCATGGCACTCATGGTAGCAACTGTGCCTGCCAGAATAGCGTAGTTCCTGTTCTTGTCAGTCAACACACCAGCTGATGTTGTCTACGTTGGGCCGCTTCCAGTCTTCGTGTCATTTGATGCAAGGGCTTGGGGTTGACAAAGTTTGCTCTCCTAGGATGGGTCCCTGAAAGCAGTTCAAATCTCTTGTAAGAGCAAGAGCAAGAACATCAATAGTTTCATGACCAAGCCAAAAAAATCAAATACAGTGGGCTCATATTTAGCAAGCTAAAAACATGCAAATCTAATAACTTTGCATCATTACACACAGCGATTTCATGTAAAAGACTGCATAATCTTCAGTAATCAGTACAAGACAATATATAAATAGGAGGTATTATATCAGAGTCAGAAACAATGAAAAACTAGTAAGTAGCAACTCAGAAAGGATTTCTATTTTCAGAGAACAATGATAAAAAGCTTACAGGTACCATTTACGAACCAGCTGAAAGTGTTAGAACTATGCCATCCTGAACAAATCACAAATGAACAAGCGGCCATATCTACATCTTAAAGTGCTCGACACACAGATATGATGCGCGCGGGGGATAGAGAAAAAGGAATCCATGATTTTGAACCTTCGTCGCTGGGATGCTCCTTCGATTAACTTCCTGTGAACGAATGGCAGCAAAAAGGGCGCTAGTTTTTCTCTCTACCACGCCTAGGCTCCGCCCCTCGCTGGTTTCTCCGTCCGCCATGCCCACGCCCAAGGAGAAGCTCCCTCGCCGAGGGTGCTCCTCCGATTAACCGCCGGCGAACGAATGGAAGCAAAAAAAAAGGCACTAGTTTTCTCTCCGCCACGCCTAGGCTCCGCCCCTCGCTAGTTTCTCCATCAGCCACGCCCACACCCCAATGGGAAGCTCGCTCTCCTCTCTCTGTCGATGTGGGAGACAACACACTGGTGGTTTGTACCAAAAGATGACACAAAAAAATCAAAAAAAAAAGAGAAATGTATATTGTACCCAGAAAGAAAGCGGAACTGGACCCGTTATCTGCACGAATCCGGACAACACGAACCCATTAGGGGTATCCGATGCTCACCAATCTCAATGAGATCCAACGCTCCAAGATTTGGGTGATTTTAGAACAAAAAACATCCGGGTGATAATTATCAAAAACCCTATTTTTATTGCTGAGACCCTTTCTCATGTTTTGAGTTTACATATGTTTGTACGAAATGTGCCTAAAGGTTTTGGGTTGGTCCTAAGTAGGCCAACGAAATTGAGGGCTATATGCTAACTTTCTTTTAGAATTTCTAGCATTTCTCTCCTTTTTTTTGATAGCTTTTAACCACACGTTGTCAATTTTAGAATGTGTGTAGTGCAGTTTAATTGTTTTTTCCAAACTTCGATCACAGACAAACAATCTATTTGTTAATCATGTGAAAATTGTATCGTTAGATTTATCATGAAATGTATCTATATAGTTATTGCTAAAATTTTACTGCAAATATTGATGATCAATTACATACTGCAGAAATATGGAAAACAACGTAGTATATTTTCATATATAGATGGTACAATTTTATTTTGTGAGCAAGATTGTTGCCAAATGGATCCTATTGTGAAACTTGTGTTTCATATTCTTTTGAAAAAACTATCAACCTCACCCTCTCCGTCTCCCGCTCTCTCTGTAAACAACCCAAGCATGCTTCCTTATCTCCGGTTTCACATTTAGCCAATCCAAAAATTCCCACCTCCCATTCTTACAGACCACTCATTTCTGATGAAAAAAATGGCTTATAGCTGAAATTACACTGTAGCTGATGGTGGCTTATTTAGCGTAATTAAAATTAAAAAATTTAAAAATAGAAAAACATGTTAGCCAATTATAGACAATACAAACGAATATGGGGGAAAAGCCAGCAAAAAAGCTCAAAAAAGGCAAAAAGTCAGAAAAGATGAACTTTAGGAATAGTAAAAATAAGCCAGAAGCTAGAAGCTCAAACCGAAATGAGCGAAGTTAGACCAAAAGAAACAAAAACAAGGAAACAAATCTAAAAAAACAAAGAAACAAAAAAATTCCAAACCCACCTCCCGTCCCCTCCTATTCTGGAAGGAAATTCGGGCATGTTCTTTACCTTAAAAGCTAATGGTTTTTGGCTTTTGCTACAGTACCTAACTTTTAAACGGAGTATTTTCTTAAGACGGAGTCTACAAATTAAACGATCTACACATTAAAATCCCAACATCTGTACCAGCCAAAATCGCAAGTGAGTATCTATCTCTCCGTAATCTGTACCGTAAATAGCTAAAATTCAAAAATTTCAGCCAAAAGCCATAAGCTGCAACCGAAAAGAACAGGCCCTTCTATCAGGGAGGGCTTTCAAAGGTGAGGTTTAGAGCCTTCTACAAAATTATGCCACATGTGCATCACCAATCCTAAAGCAACACTAGAACTTTCTTTCCCCATCTCTTCTGCAAAGCCTTGCTGGCACACTTCCATCAACTTCTGTTCTCGCACCGCCCTTTCGCTTCTCAAAGATGTTATAGTGATTGTCCGATGAGCAGCATCATCATGAGCCCTCTCGCTAGCCACAACATCCTCCACCGTTCCGCAGACGCTGGGCCTCCTGTAGCTCACCCTTAGTCGCACCCACGTCCTGCGCTGCGCTGTGGTATGCTGCTCAATATTGGCTAGTCGCCCCATTGGACTACACGAGGATGATAGCATGGCCACCTGCTTGGCCGTGTCGACGTTAGCAGTGCCGACTCCGCCAGTGGCGACGAGCTGGTCCAAGTGCTCGTTGGTTAGGGACTTTGTCAGCGACAGTGAGGTAGCAATGGACCACAGTACTCCGTAGAGACCTGGCACTAGAGGGCCTGAACCCTAGTGGTGAGGTCCTGGAGGTGGCGATGGAGGCCAGAGGGGGCCAGGGCATGGTGGTCCATGGAGCAGGTAAGGTGGCCACTTCCTTATGGCAAAGGTGCCGAAGCCGTAGCGGAGGAGGATGAGGGTAGGGCGCGTTGAGGCCTAGCTGTGGACGGTGGTACTGGTGTGTGGGGGGAGACCAATGGAGATGGGGCGGAGGTCAACGGAGAGGAGGTGGCACTGGAGGAAGCAGTCACATGATAATTAGGGATGGATATCGAGCTAGGTTCTCGTCTTATCGACCTTTTCCCAAAATTGACATAGTTTCGATTTAATATCATTTTATTGATAGTTTATAATTATATTTAGAATTGAACTAACGAGTCGAGCCGAGTCGAGTCGACTCAAAGAAAAATTTAATTTGATCTGAAATCAACTCATTCAATGTTTAACTAATTAACAAGTATAATTGAAGGAATTTTAAACCGAAACAACAAGCATCACTAACAAGCTTTTTTCCACCCATTGACAATGGTGATTGGATGGGGAGGCAAGCAGAGAGAGATGGGAGAAGAAGATATTGGGCAAAAGGAGTTATTTAGAATTGTAATAAAAAAAAATCCTGTGTTAAGTGTATTTGGCCCTCACTAATAGAATTTTCTTCCCACCCCTCCCTCTCCTGCACGCCCAGAAAAGGTCAAGAACTAACCCACCCAAGTCACCAAACCAGAGCACCAAACCCAACACAAGCGAAGGGGACAGAAATCACAAGCCCCGGGCCGGCTCGCCGGTCTCCTCCTATGCTCGCCGGCATCGCCGGCGATGCCCAGTCCGCTGAAGGACCGCCCCTCCGGCCGCCTCGGCCGCCTCCTCGCCGCTCTCCGCCCCGCCCGCGCCGGGCCCCTCCCCGTCCAAACCGGCTTCCCCACCTCCCTCGCCGACCTTATCGTTAAGAACCATGGCCGCCTCAAGAAGCCCTCCTCGACCGCGTCTGCCTCCTCCAAGCGCAAGAAGCGCGGCGTCTCCCCTCCGCCTTCCCCTTCTCCTTCCCCTTCCCCTTCCCCGACGCCGTCCCCTCCGCCTTCCTCTCCGCCTCCGCCTCCGGCGGCCGCCGTCTCGGTGTTAGCTCAACCAAGACCAGACCTTTCACCGGTTGAGGCCGTCCGCCACACCAAAGGCGGCGTCTTTGGCCTCGGCTTGGGGTTCTTGGCACTCGGCGGCGTGGTGTCCCTCGCCCTCCTGGTGATCTGGAGCAAGAAGGTGGTTGCGGCCGTCACCGTCGCCTCCTTCTCGCTCTTCTTGCTCGAATCCGTCAGGTCTTCCTCGCTTCCCCGGCGGACGCGACCACGGCCGCGGCCGGTGGCGACCAAGAAGCTGGATTTGGACGGCCGAGGCTACGTCTCGCCGATCCGCGAGGTGGAAGCGGAGGCAGAGCCGCCGGGGCCGAGCTGCTTTTATTCCGACAGGGGAAGCGACGTCTCCATCCTTGCCATTGAAGAGAGGAGCGAGGTAGGCGAAGATTCAAGCAACCCGAAGGCGAAGACGAAGAAGATATCTTGGAAGAAGTTGATTGCCAACAAGTTGCACAAAGGCAGGAAGAGTAAGGAGGCGGATTCGTCAGATTCATTGCGCAGCGAGAGCAACCAAGCGGATGCCATGGTTGGCGGCAATGCCAAGGCGACGGATTCCTCAGATTCTTTCCGTGGTAAACGCAATCAAGCGGATGCCGAGGCAGACGCCATTGCCCAATCGTCGGATTCTTCGGGCTCTCGCCACGGCAAGGGCAACGAAATGGACGCCGAGGTGGACAACAATGCCAGGCCGATAGAAATCGATGCGTCACCGGATCTCATCGAGGCGGACGACGGAGGAGGAAGACGGTTTCCTGTCGTAGTTGCCGTCGCCGTCGTCCTTGTAGGCCTAGTCGCCGGGAAGCTCCCTGCTGTCGCGTTCACCGTGCTTTGCTCCGCATTCCTTAGCTCAATTCAGAGATTGCGAGGCGACGGTGGCGACGTGCAGGCGAGGTGATTGGAGCTTTCCGTGCAGTAGGAACCTCCCAGGGTGGTTGTAAAATAGTGGCAAAAAAAAAGACATCCATATTTGTTCTTGTTCTTTCCATGCTTGCATTCCTTCTTGAATCGGAATTAGAAATGCAATGCTAACTTATTAAAATCTCCCGCGCCTTTCGCCAATTGCTCCTAAATTGTTTCTTGTTGTCTGCTCTTGGTGATCTGATGTAAAGTAGTATATTCTTGCTAACAAGATGGCATTTATTTTCAGCCATTCACCCGCCGAAACGCTTCCCCTGATCACGAGTGGCGAAACTGAACCGCAACTAGGCTCGATCTATTTAAGTTTCCCAATCATTTCAGTGCAGCGTTGCGTGCACAATTGGGGCCTGCATTCTCCAACACGAACGGAAGCTGCGCTATTCTCTTCTCTGGGTTCTTCATTCACTCGTAGTGAGACAAGGATAAGCTCTGCAGTAGCCCCGGTCTTGATCCACGCCAAAACTCGCACACTTCGGATTCTTCTCTTCCATGGAATGGACCACAAAAGCTGCAAACCAAAGCTGAGGCTGAGCGAGCCATCATTCCAAACAGGCAGGGGCAGCTCCAGTTCGTGAACCATGAAGGCGTCGCGTAGTTTGTGAACCATGAGGGCGTCGCGTACTCACATTGTACAGGTTTTTTTTTTGTTTTTTGTTGCTTGTTCTATTCTGTTTTTTCAGTAGTTTTAATTTCTTTCAATAATCATTATTTATTAAATTAATAAGTCGTAGCTATATGTCATAAGCTGCATCCTCGCAGTGAGTTGCCATGTGAGCGTGTGCCGGCACGTGCTGCCTCGGCTCGCCTCGTTCGCGATACGCATCAGACTCACAGTTCATCAGAAACAGGCTCCACGGCGTTAACTGGCACCGTCTTGTGCACTTTACTTTCGTCATTCACGTTCGTTGGTCCTTTCCCAAACTGAGGCCAAGTTTGAGCGAGTTGCTTTTGCTGTGTAAGTTCGAAGATCCTGGTGAACTTATTCGCGAAAAAAGAGATTCTCGTGGAGTGCTCTTGAATTGCCATGAGAATATATACAGGCAACATTATGTGGTTGCAGTTTTGCATTGCATTTTATTGGAGTTGGACAGTAGCACCGTCTGTTCATCATTTGAAGGGTTGAGGGACGCGGAAACCTGTGTCTTTCACGAAGGAAACATTGAGATGATGCTAAAGTGATACCATATGCCTTTTAGGTGGTGTTCAGTTTGACGAGGCTCATAATGTTTTACTGTAGCTAGATTATTTTTTACTGTAACTGATGGTGACTTATGCGTAATTAAATTAAAAAAAATTAAAAAAAACAGGTTAACCCATCATGAACTATGTGAAGGAATACGAGAAAAAAGAAAAGGAAAAAACCCGAAAAACCAAAAAGACAAAAAAAAATAAAGAAATAGTAAATTAAAAATCAGAAGTTAAAATGAGTGGAATTAAACCTTTTTTGTTCATCTAACCGAAAAGTCAAATGTAGGAGTACTCCCGAAGCTCTCAATTATCTTGTTTAGCTCAGCATAGTTCTCATGGATTTTCTTTCTGAAGGGCGGTTTGAATCCATTGTTACGTGGCTGTGCTCCAAAGGGCTGAAAACCCGGATTATTGGCTTTTTTTGCATGTCAATTATACTATAGCGGCTATTAATTTTTTAAGTAAAAAACTAAGAAAGATAAGAAAACGAAGAAGAATACCGCTATATTGTTTGAGACAATGTAAAGGATTTAAAAGGAAACAATTTAAAAAATATCAAAGAACTAAAAAAAATCAAAATTAAGAAGTCCAAAGCTGAAATCTGTTTAGAATAAAGCCTGAAGGCTTGTGTACGTAGACATTTGGAGGATGAGAAGTCGAGCTAATTTTGTGTGAGCACCGTTTACACCCAGGGCCACTTGCGGTGCAAGGTGGTGATCGGTTCGGCTGAAAAGCTCGTGGTTTATGGTTGAAAATACTGTAGCTGGCTGAAAAAAGCACTGTAGCTGACAGATGCTTATTTAGCATAATTAAATTTAAAAAAATAAAAATAAAAAAATATGTTAGCCCATTACATATAATACAAACAAATACGGGAAAAAAAAAGAACCAGCAAAAAACTCAACAAAAAGTTAAAAGTTCAGAAAAAACGAAACTTATGAATAGTAAAAAATAAGCCAGAAGTCGAAGCCGAGTTGATCAGGAACTCAGCTTCCCTTTGACTGGTCCAGGAGGGAACTAGCCATGCGTTTTCTTTATGTTCGCAGGCAGGCAGGCCGTGATAGGTTGGCGTCTTAAACAGGAGTAGTTTGTAAATTTCTTGCGAGACAAACATAAGGTTTGACATACTCTTTTCGGTGTTTTTTTTGGGTGCCAGTACCACGCGTTTTCCAGGAAGCTACCGGCGATTTGAGTTGGAAAAGTTATGTCGTATCGGCAGTTCGGCGTCAGCTGTTGTCATGTAGCACTCCTACCTACGCTGAACTGATCTAGTAGTAATTGGCGAAGCGTGTAAATTTCTTTGGTTCTATTCGGTACTGTCAGCGATTTTGTCCAGCTTCTCCTGTTCAAAGTCTACCTTTCATTTTCGTGCCCTCAACACCCGACTGAAAAGAATGATGCGTTATTTTGGTCACGGCCATTACCGTATGGTGTTTTCTTCCCCCCGCGTTCCAACAGGCTGTATTTGTAGAGTGTAAATGGAGTAGATAATTTCTGCCCAATCGATCGATCGAAGTTTTATGGAGCGAATATAGAAGAGGTAAATATATATCCGGTACTATATGTGTCTAACTCTGAGAAAAATATAGAATAGAATACAGAATGAGTGATATCTATCTGTATATATCTACATGTCAAGTGATACGAGAAAATTTGATATAACTTCACTTAGGAACAATATAACATATAGGCAGATTGTCACATCTAAACAGGCGGAGAATATTGAGTGATGTTCTTTTGATATCTTAGCGATTAGTCTTTCCGTATGTCACTCTGATTGCACGCTACTGTCTAATGTCATATATAGATGTGTAAAAGAAGTGAATAATTTTTGTCGAACCAACCGTCCGAAGGCTTATAAAACGAATACAGAATGGAGAAATGGGTATTTGGTATTATCCATATCTAACTCTAAGAAAAAATTAAAAATAGGATACAGAATGAGCAATATTTGCCCGTATCCACTCTGATTGCAACCCTTACGTATTTTGTGCTCCTTTTTTTAAAGGGTGTTTTTGTGCTCCTTTGAAAGAAGTTGAACTTGTCTGTCACTCGGGTTGGCTTTCTTCTTCTTTTCTCCTCTTGTTACCTTCTGAATTAAAGTTAGTCATGTACTTGATCTACGTCTTTTAAGAGGTTAGTGTATGAGTAGGGATGGCAACAGGCAGGGGATCTTAGAGGAGGCCCCTGCAGCCCCACCCGACCCCCACTAGCAAGCCCTCGCCCCTGCCCCACTAAGTCTACCAGGGGGAGATGCCCCCTCCTCGTCCCTGTCCCCATAGGGTCCCGATGTAACATCCAGATTTTCAGAGTTTTTTTGAAACTTTAAAATAAAAATCATCATTTGAATTTTTCTAGAATTAATTCAACTTAAAATGAATTCTTATGAATTAAAAGATTTAATCAAATAAAAGTTCGTGTTGGGTTCCTTGTGTTGTAAGGAATTTTTTTGTATTTTCTATTTTTTTTTAGATTTATTTGCTATTTTCTAGAGCTCAAATAAATTTATGGGAATTTTCGAAAATAGAAAAACCCTAAAAATCCCCCAAAAGGCCTTTGGGCCATAACCCGTCTTTTCCTCCCAGCCCAGCCTGCGTGTCAGCCGGCCCTGGCCTGCCCTACCTTGATGTGTGTCAAGCATTGGGCCGTCGTCCTCTCTGCTGGATGGTTGACACGTGTCGACCATCGCCATGTCTTCTCGCGCCGCGCCCTTGTATCCTGGCCGCCCACCTGTCGACATGTGCGTCGTCGTCCTCACAATCTCTCACCGCTGCCGTCTCCCACCGGGATTCCCTCGGCGTTTGAACTGTGCTCGTCTCGGACTCGTCATCCGTGCCGTCCGTGGTTTTCTTGGTGTTTGTGTATAAAAGCCGAGCACGCGCCTCGCTTTCCGCATCCTCGCAGCATCTCGCTTCCGTCGAGATCGCTCGTGCGTTGTCGCCGCTTCACCTCCATTGCCGCTCGCTCAGTCGCCCTCGTCACTAGCGAGTCCACCACCGAGCCATCCTCTTCTTCCGCCCCGCTCCACCGATTTGTCTTGTCAACTGTCAGCACGCCGCCACCCTCGCCGGTCATCCCTGCTGCAGTCAGCCGCGGCCACTACCTCGGTTCATGTGCCCCGTCGACATCACCGTGCACCCACACCGTGTGTCACTTTGCCTCCTTAGCGGACCCTGTCCACCATGCACCAAGCCACTGACGTGTGGGTCCCGCATGCCAGATCCACCATTCCGTGCACTCGTAGACCGAGCCTCGTCAGCATAGCCTCGCAAGCTGTCCATGTTAGCCTTAGATACCCAGTCAGCCGCCATGTCATCCAAGCCCGTGCCCCGTACACTATTCCGTGAGCCGAGTCCACCATAGATCATCCTATCCCATGCACCGAGTCTACAACACAGTAGGATTTATGAATTTCCAGTATTTCCTTTAGATTAGATTTCCCAAGAGTCTGTTCTTCTCCATCTTAGCTCTGATTGACCCGATTCTTTTTTAAATTTATCTAAAATTGAGCTCTATATTTTAGTCCTAGTTTTGGAGTTTTTGGGACTTTATTAGGTTTTTATTTGATTTTATTTATGTCTCGTTCATTTTCTCTCTCGTTAGATCACGTCTTCAAAGGACTTTTGGGTGAGGGCCTTTTGGGCGGCTGTGAAAGAGATTACTGGTGTTAAATTACCAGTACTCCATCCAGCTACTTGGGCTTCAGATTTGATTGATGGGAAGTTGTTAATGAAGGAGGAAATCTCGGTGATCTTGTGCGGATGTGGGCGATTTGGTCTGGTATGGTGATACACCGAAGGGACTCATTTCATTCAGTCATGTGGGCGAGGGACTTTGGGGCTGTTTGGTTGCTAGCCACACTTTGCCACTATTTGCCAACAAAAATTGCCACACTTGCCTAAGTTGAGGTGCTCAAATTTTTTGCCACACCTTAGCAAGCCTAAGGGAATCTTGCCACACTTTTTTGAGTCACTGACGCGTGGGACCTAGTTTGCTGGAAGAGAATCTTGCCACAACTGTGGCTGCAACCAAACAGCTGCCAAGTTGGTCAAACTTGCCTAACTTTAGGTGTGGCAACCTGTGGCAAAGTGTGGCTGGCAACCAAACACCCCCTTTGCCTTTGCCCTTGTTCAGATAAAGAAGACAACAGTAGTTGCTAATTCTTCCAGGTCTAAGCTTAAATAGAAACCACCTGAAAGTGCCTTTATTAAGATCAACGTTGATGCTGCTTTCTCTGCGGAGAATCTGCAGGGCGCTTCAGGAGTCGTGGCCAGAGATGCATTGGGACAATTCATGGTGACGAGATCCAGATGGTTTCCTCATGGTTAGCGCTCTTAACGCAGAGGCGATGGCTTGCGGAGAGGGTGTGCAGCCTGCGGAGCAATGGGGCATTAACAGAGTGGTGGTCGAGAGCGATTCACAAGGCTTGGTAAATTTGTGGAATTCAGGCAACTTGCTTCGTTCATAGGTGTCATTCATTCTTGCTGGGCTTCAAGGGCTAAGTAGGAGTTTTTTAGCTTTTAATTTAGTGTTTGCTCATAGAAATTTTATTATATCACGGTGGCACAAATAGTTTTATGTCACAAATCAATCCAGCGCTGACATGTCATGTGCAAGTACTGTAGCATGTACGGTAAAAATATTTTTTTATTTGATAGTATAGAATACACTTTTTTTACACCTGCTTGCTACAGTATAAAACAGTAAAAAATATTTTTATTAGTTGCTACAGTAATGCATACCACGTGTCAATGATCGGTTGACTCGTGATACAAATCACTTTGTGCCACCGTGGTACCACTAGTAGTTGGCAGTGGTGCGCTTGGCTCAATCAAGTGCTTGATTTTCTCACCGATTGCCTACTACAAGATTGTACTCCTACTGTTGAATAATTAAATCTAGTCCTTGATTCGGAAAAAAGGAAGTTTTTTTGTCACGTCAACGGTGCGCGCGGGAGGATGTTGGCAGTTCGAATTGTACGGACGTGATTGCTTTGCCGAGCGCAGGAACAGAAAATGGTGAACCGTGGACTCGTGTAGAGGGCGACCGCCGACGTCCGGTCCATTCGTTGCGGCCACAGCTATCCTTCCGAGGGAATAACTTGGGCTTTTCCTACTGGCTGCGCTGCCGTGGCCGAATTCGCAGCGACAAAAGTGTCGGCCGAGCAAGGGGCTTCCTCACATCACTTGGGCCGTTAGGCGGCCTATAAATCAGCGTGCGCCGTGACCGGGAGGGAGAAAACGGCCGAGGTTTTCGCGAAAGAAAAGGGAAAGATAAAATGGCTGGCCGAGGCGGGCACGGGCCGCCCGCGGTTGCACATTCCCGTGTGCCGGCGGACTGGAGAGGAGGTGCAGCCGCGGCGGAACGGAACAGGCAGAAGAGGCGAGCAAGCCAAGCCTTGCGCGCGGCCGGTTCAGAATAGAGAAGAGAGTTCCGGGCGACGGTGGCGGCCGCGCAGTCGATCTCAGTGGAGTCAGCACTGCAGCGCACGGTGTTGAGTGTTGGTGCCGCTTGGTGGGTGGAGCCGTGGAAGCCCATGTTGGCGTGAGGCTGTGAGCCTGTGAGGGACGGCGGCGTAACAACTCGTATCCACTCGGTTGGGACAGGTTGATCAGCGCAGCGCGGACGAGACGGCCCAGTTGCGGCATGTGCGCTACGAATGCTCCCTGACCGAACAGTGCGGTGTGTTAGGAACCAGTGTCTAGTTTTGAAGCCTTGGTATATAATGATATAAATAAAAAGTATTATTAGCTATTTTCTATACGAAAGAAAAAGAGAAAGCAATAAAAGAAAGACCAGGAGTTCTTTGTTTCAATCTACTATTTGTATCTTTTGTGATTAGTCTGTCTTTTGCATAGCAGAGAAATCGATCGAACTGGTCGCCAGTGATGGTTCATCAACACGTTATCAGCACAAATCGCTCCAGTGAATCAAAAAGTAATCATCGACGCATTAGTAGATGGAATTGTCTACATCTAGATCGCTTTAAATTCCATAATTTTGCTTTCTAGATTATTTTCTACGGTACAAATATGCTCTAATCTACCACGAGCAGACTTGAAGTCACCGGCATAATGTTGATCGGTAGGTTACATGAAAGAGTAGATGTAGATAGCATTGTAGATTGAAAAAAAAAGAAAAAATGTTGCACGGCCGATCCCGTACGGCCGTCGTGCGTGAAGTCGTAGCTGGCCGCTGGCCTCCCCTCACGCGTCGGCCCCGAAGCCACTGCTCGGGGCCGCCGGTCGCCCACGCTTGCCACCGCCTTCGAGCGTTGCTGCCGCTGGCTGAAGCAGCAGGAGGAGCCACCCCGACCATGCCGACGCCTTGGCCCATGAATTTTGGAAATTACGTAAGGGTCCTAAGAATTTTCAGACAGGTTCTGAATT
This sequence comes from Dendrocalamus sinicus, assembly GCA_036346575.1. Taxonomy (NCBI): domain Eukaryota; kingdom Viridiplantae; phylum Streptophyta; class Magnoliopsida; order Poales; family Poaceae; genus Dendrocalamus; species Dendrocalamus sinicus. Next base: position 12,560,176 of record CM070647.1, on the reverse strand, counting down.
TTGCAGAAAGGCCCTTGAAAAATCAGAAAATTACGAGAAAATTTTCTCTGAGTTGAAAATTTGCGTATAGGCCCTCGAAAATTGCAGAATTCACTGAAAAATCATATTCTGGTATAAAAGGGCCTTGGGAATTTGAATTTTGAATTATTTTTAGCATTTGAAGCATGTTTAGTACTGTCATTGTTATTTTCTATGTTTTATGTATTTATTTACTGTTTTGATTAATTGTAATTATTTAAATTGCTTTTAATCACTGAACTTAACAGTAAAATTTATGGAAAATGCATAGAAAATTCTAGAACATTATGAGAATCTTTTGTACCATTATCCAATTTATTTACCTGTAGTAAATTTATTTCATGCATGTTTACCGGCAATAAACTTATCTATTCCTTTCATACACATGTAGATGACAGGCATCACGATTTGGGAGTTCGAGGAGCTAGCCCAGCATGACCAAAACTACTTGACTTGGGTTTCCGATATTGAGATAGTCCTTGGAGCCAAGAAGCTACGCATTGCCGTTGGGATTGGTGCACCGCAGGATGCCCAACCCACCCCTGAGGAAAATGATCAGGCATTTCACTTCCTTAAGCACCATCTTTGTCTCACTCTCAAGAATGAGTACATGGTAGAAAAGAGCGCGCTACCATTATGGACTACACTCAAGAAGCGATTCGAGGGGCTAAAGTACACCATCCTTCATCAGGCAAAGCAAAAAAGGATCTGACTGAGGTTTGCCAACTTCAAAACGGTCGGGGAGTATAATTCTGTTTTGCACAGAATTTGTAGCAATCTTCAACTTTGTGGTATGCTTTGCACAGTCGATTAGTAAGAATGCTGACAGCCTTACAACAATTGCCGGTAGCGATGCTTGTATAATAGGTTCAGGAAGAGACATATTATACTCTCAATGGGTACAACTTTGGTCATTCAAGAAGCCTTATTGTACCCAGAATCGACTAGAACTCTCCTAAATTTTAAGGATATTCGCGCCAACGGTTTTCATGTTGAGACTGAAGAAGAGTATGGTAAGAAATACCTGCTCATTACGAAGCGTGAAGAAAAATAGAAGAGTATGGTAAGAAATATCTGCTCATTACGAAGCGTGAAGAAAAATGGAAAAAGGGTATTAGAAAAATTTCCTTCATTAGAAACTGGGCTATACTATACCAACATCAAGGCACTTGCAGCCTATACTGTCCTGAAAACAATATTTAGAAGCTCTGAACTTTCTGTCTCTGGTATGACAGATTAGACCACCCAGATCTTAGGATGATAAGAAATATAATTAACAATTCACAGGGGTATAATATTAATGTAAAAAAATTTCCGAATCACGAAGATTTTGTGTGCCCTGCATGTGCCATCGGGACATTAATTACTAGACCTTCTACTCTGAAAGTGAAGAATAAAGTCCCTGCATTCCTGGAACGCATCCAAGGAGATATTTGCGGTCCCATACAACCACTATCAGTGTCATTTAAATATTTTATGGTGCTCATCGATACTTCCTCAAAATGGTCACATGTATGTTTATTGTCTACAAGAAACCATGCTTTCGTAAAGCTGATCTCGCATATAATTCGCATTAGAAATATTTTCCCTGATCATCACATAAAGTCCATCAGAATGGACAATGCTAGATAATTTACTTCAAAGCCATTTGATAATTATTGTAAGGCAATGGGAATTACAGTTGTGTCAGACCCAGATTTTACAATCCGAATCTTACTGTGTTTCACTGCACTATTCCCTGGATCAGTAGCTAGTGCACACAGTCACATTGCTGAATCATTTCATACATCGCATAATCATTCATTAATTTACATAAATTGAAATACACCACATCGGGTGAGAGTTTTACAATAAGGGCCGCTTTGGCCAAATGTCGACATTACACAAATACAGCGGAAATAGTGGCAAAAGTAGACCCAAAATCCACAGCAAGCGATCGGAAGGGTAATGTGTGCATTATATGTCACGGATAACTAGTAACATACGTGCACACAAGGCCAGAGTCCACTTGTCTATGCTAAAACATTGTAGCCTACGCCTTAGATCCTTTCGTCGTCCTTTTCCTCCGTAGCGGGAGCATCTTCGTAGGCATAATGGTCATGTGTTCTGTTCTGGATTTTTGCCGCAGCGAGCATGAGCACTCCGACCCGTGCTCATGAGCCAACACACAATATGCAATATATAACATGTATGGCTAATCAAAGGATGGCTCGGGTTCTTTTATTTGCAGGAGTGCTTTTGAATACAATTATATAAAAATTTCCTAAGACTTAGCATTTTTAGAAAATGACTGAGTTTTTAAAGAAATACTCATGTATACCAGTGTTACAGAATCTATCCACCATTACATGGCTTCTGCACCATATCTCTTCTTTCAGCGTTATAGCCGCTTAACTTACCATTGGGACGACACCTAGGACAATTCCAAACTAGGGCCTTACACTGCCCTCCACTTTTCCATTCCCATCCACAAAGTATTTTGAAATAGAACTATATCTAGTCAAGTTCTCATGTCCTCCCTTGACCGTGGGTACGGCTATTCGAATAGTTTTAGACTCTGCAGAGTTTGTACACTTTACCCACAAGAGATAGATCCACTCGTTGCCCCACATGATTCCTTAGCCATGCAGTTGAGTAAACTATCACAGGACCTTTACAATACATTTTTCTTAGCAGAGTTACGTCCGCTAAGGTTTCCACTTCCTTCAGGGTACGACCACCCTTCCAGAAGCCCCCTCTTGCGCTGTCACGTCGGAGGATGTGGCCATCCTCTACCCGCCCGTGGTCACACCGCGCAACTCTTACTAAGTCGATGCAAATTAGTTAGCCCCGCCTACACTTTGCCGCCTTGTGGTTGTACTTGTTGTACACTCGGGAGGTCATCACAAGATTCGGTCCTTAGGCTATCTCGGCGGTCTATCACTAACCCACTTTGTGCTTCCACCGCACCACACATACACACCTCGAACCAATCCGCCAGATATTTTAAGCATGTTGGGGTTTTGGGAAACACAAAGTAATCATACCAACGTATACCGTCATTCCCGTCATGATCGCCCAAATCAATTTCTCATGAACAAAAGTGATGCTTGGGACAATTTCTTGGCCGGTTCCTAATCAATGCTAAGCATAGCATACAGTTAAAGGACTTATTTTTGAAATGATATTATTATATTTTTGCTAGGGCGACAAGGTTCACATATCCAAACATTTCAACGGATCATTATTAACAAGTATTGTACTAGGTATATAACTACCACATCTAGAAATGAACATATTTTTCCACATCAAATATCAGCATGCATGTTGATAATTTAAAAGAAATTAACTTTGAAATGCTGGGTTCAATATGATCAAAAAGTGTTGACTCGCCTTGGTCACAGTGGTCGGGATCCGGATTTTCTGGTGCTTCTTGTGCTGCCTCGAACTCTTCCTCTTGAGCCTCGTAAGCTATTTTAGCGTACGCCCAAAATTTGTACAAAAGAAAAGCAGCGAATTAAACCAAATAACACCAAAAATCCAAATGAACTCTAAAAATTATGATTTCAGTTCCATTTGATAGATGTTGATTTTAGATGAATTTAGAAATTTGTCTCATTCAATTTGGAGTTAAAATGAATAAGTTATGGTTATTTGAAGTTCTCAGTTTGAATTAATTCTGGAAAAATATGAAATCTCTGACATGTGGGGTCCACTGGTATTTTCAGATTTATTTTAAACTTCTCTTTATGTTCTGTGCTACTGACATGTGGGTCCGATTCTCGTTCATGGGGTCCACTGTCAAGATGGTCTGGTGCGAGATGTGCCATCGACCAGTGGGGCCCAATGGCATCGTGAGCTCAGTCATGCGATGGATCGACATGTGGGGCCCACATCGGTCGGGAAAATAAAAGAATTGCTCGACCGCGCGCGCGGAGTCGGACTCGAACGCGCGACGCGAGAGCAGAGAGGGAGAAGAGACCGACGCTGGTAACCAAGTGGGCGGGGAGGCTTTGCCTACCCCATAAGGGCGGCTTACTCTTTTGAGTTAGCTCGGGGAGGCGGCCGGGCAGAGCAGTCGGAGGCGACGGTGGCCGGCGGCGAGCGGTGGTCGGGAGGCTCGGGACGTTCGTGGAGTATAATCCCCGAGTGATGGGGAGGCTTTGGGGGCAGATGGCGACGGCGAAGAGGCACGGTGGCGGGCCGGCGGCGTGTGACGGCGGCGGCGCGGGTAGGAGCCTCGGTGACGGCGAGGTGGAGACCACGGGAGGCGTGAGGGAAGGCGGGGATGTGCTGGCGATGCTTCGGAGGTGGTTCCAGAGTGGAGGATTGAGTTCTGGTGGCTTGGCTCAGCGGATCGGCGCTCGCCGGAGTTGGGGAAGAAGAGGTGGCCGACGGCGAATCAGGGCTCTATGGTGCAATTGCGGCCGGGAGAGGGTGGAGTGAAGCTTTGCGGCGGGTTTGCAGCTTCTTGGCAGGGCTTTATAGCCGAGAGGCGCGCTGTGAGGGCGGCACTTGGCGCTCCGCCCTGTTTGTGCCGGCGAGGGGAGGGAACCAAATCTGCCGAGATCTCGCGGAGAGAGCACAGGGGTGCACCGAACTCGCTCGGGGTGAGAGAGAGAGAGAGAGGAGATCAGATCAGCGCCGCGCGAGGGAGAGCGAGCGCGAGGGGCGCGGCCGCGTGGAGAAGAAGCTGGGGAAGAAGAAAGAGAAGACGCGCGCGGGCGGGTCCACCGACCAGCGGAAGTGAGCGGGCGAGGCACCGGGCCCGCGGGCAGGAGCGGTCCACCGCGCAGAGAGCGGCGCGGGGCGGGAATGCGGGCTCGCATGGCGAGGCGGGCGCGGTGAAGGCGCGCGAGTTGGCTGCGGAGCGCGCGCTTGCCGGCCGCGGCGTCTTGCGCGCGCGTGCCGTGGCCGTGGCCGTCGCGTGGAAAGAGGGTCGGCGGGGTAACGGCCGGCCCAGCTGTTTCATTTTTCCCTTTTCTTTTTCTATTTCTTTTGTATTTCTTTGATTTTCCTTTTTGGGTATTTGGGTGTGTGTATATAGATATAGATGTACACATTTTCACTTCCTTACTTCCTGTAATTCTATATCTACCATTTTGCTAATATTTGCTACATAAAAGTTATTTTCTTATTATATTTAATTGTATGCATATATATATACATACATATGTATATGCTTGTAGATATTTATTATTTTTACCTTTATTTTACTTTTTAATTCTTTTGGGTCATCTTTTCAGATTCTTTATTTGATGCTCATTATTTTACGTGTTGATTTCTTTCCTCTTTTTATATTTAAAGTTCCTTCATATTTGCATAAAGGTCCATAAACTCCAAATTCAAATAGAAAACAAATAAAATAATCCAAAAACTCCATAATTTATTATTTATATTTCCCAGGATGTTACAAATTGAACATTCTGTACCGCATGTCCACACTTAGAATGGACTAGCAGAAGCATTAATCAAGACAATTAAATGTATTGACTGACCACTTTTGCATAATTATAATTTACCAGCTACATGTTGGGGACATACAGTCCTGCATGCAGCAATTCTCATCAATTTTAGACCATTGGCCTACAACATTCATTCACCTATGCAACTAGCACAAGGGTCAGCACCGAAAATTTCTCATCTCCGGAGGTTTGGATGCAAGGTTTATATACCTGTACCCCCCTCCACAGCGTATTGCAATGGGTCCTCTCCGAAAGGCTGGGATATACGTTGGTTATGAGACGACATCCATAATCAGGTATTTAGAGCCTATGACAGGAGATTTGCATACTACCCATTCACTGATTGCATATTTGACGAGGATAATTTCCCAATATAAGGGGGAGAAAATCAACCCCTTGATGAAAAATGTCAGAAAATTACATGGCAAGCCACGAGAATTCATGCACATGACTCGCACACTAGTGAAATAAATAGAGAAGTCCAAAAGATCATTGATTTGCAAGTATTACCAAATAAACTGCCTAACCACTTAAGTAATTTGAAGAGCGTGACCAAGTCGCATATGCTTGCACGCAATGCACCGGAGAGGGTTGAAATACCAAATAAAGTTGAAGGTATCCCTAATCACATCTAGAGTTCTTAGAATAAAAGGACTTAACACAGCCGATCATTGAAGTTCCTTAGAAACAGAAGGGGAGCTAGTTGATACCTGACACCAGTATGGCACCTTCAAAAAAGGGCATACCGGATCTGAACATTCCAATGGAGAGAAATCAGCATGGATGTGTGCGCATACATCCATGCTGAAAAACTAAAGGAACTTTCCACCGTAGCTGGAAGAAGCGATGAGCAAGTAGAAACACAAGAAGAAGCAACTCATGATGAAATAGCTGGCTGAAAAAACACTGTAGCTAACATAGGCTTATTTAGCATAATTAAATTTAAAAAAATATAAAAAAAAATATGTTAGCCCATTACGTATAATACAAACAAATATGGAAAAAAGAACTGGCAAAAAAACTCAACAAAAAGCCAAAATTTCAGAAAAAGACGAAAATTATGAATAGTGAAAAATAAGCCGGAAGCTAAAAGTTGAAGTTAAAACGATCACAGCCTTAGAGTCATGTAGAAATCTTGCAGATTTATTCACTAAGTCACTCCCAACATCTAGTTTTGAAAGATGCGTACGAGAAATTGGAATGATGAGACTTAGAGAACTGCAGAATTTAGGGAGAGATTTTTCCTCAAGCTCGTTATTAAAACTTGTTCACGAAGATTGAGTACCCAAAGAATAAATCCTGAAGATTAAATGAAATTGGGTGGATTGTACTCTTTTTACCTTAACGAGTTTTTCTAAAGTTTCTCAACCAAGGTTTTGAATGAGGCAATTTATGCAATACAACATAACATGTATCAGGTACTCTTTCTTCAAAATTTTGCTACTGGGTTTTTATGGAGTTTAGATAAGGCAAGAACATGTCGGATGAGTGCTCAAGTGGGAGTGTTAGGAAATCTGGGCCTGGGCTTGACATCTTGGCCCATGGTGGGCACCTTACCACTACACTATAAAATAAGGAGTACTATTGGCTGTTTTGTATACGAAAGATAAAGAGAAAGCAATAAAAGAAAGAGCATGAGTTTTTCCAATATCTGTATTTCAATCTACTATTTGTATCTTTTATGATTGATCTGTTTTTGCATGGCAGAGGAATCGATCGGACTGGTCACCAGCGACGGTTACTCGACAAGGTGCACCCCTGGATCAAAAAGCACGGCGACACTGCTACAGACAGCCCTATCACAGATGGTTCAGAACCGTCATCACAGACGGTTCCTGAACCGTCAGTGTTTAGGTGTCAGTGATAGTTGGTGGTTATCATAGACAGTTCCCGAGCCGTCTGTGATAACTCACATTACAGACGGTCTTTATTACTAACCGTTTGTGATAGACGAGTATCACAGACGGTTATTTATAAAAAACCGTTTGTGATAGCAATTTGCATCTGGAGCAGCTTCTCCGCACACGCCCTGCTCTCCTTCCCCGACTTTCTTGCATCCGTCAGCTCGACCTGATCATCCGCCGTCGACGGAGGCGTCTCGCTGCCGCTCAAGAAACAGAAACAACCCTTACCCTGGTTCTTCTCCACAATGTGCGCAAAGCGGAAGAAACTCTACACACATTGGAGAGACTGATGGATAGCTTTGCCGATCAAGCAGAAACGGCAGATTCTAAGGAATCTTTTCATGCTATCCTCTAAGACATTATGGGCTATACTACTGATTATTTGCCCAGACTGGAGGAGGAAGTGCTGAGGACAAGAACAATCTTAACGGCGTTCGAGAAGTCAGTGGCTGATTCTCCAAGTCCCAAAGTCGAAGATGAAGCGTACAAAGCCCAAAAGATTACAATCTGGGAAACTCTTTACCTGTGCGACTTTTGTAATAAATTTGCCTCTAATTGAAATTAATAAATTTGCCTTTAATTTGTGATCTCTTGTCTCAATAGTTCTGTAGTTAAGTTATTAGAAGCAATGTGTACTTATATACTAATCTCTGATCATGAACAGAATATGACAGATAAAGAAACATCACAGACGGTTCTTGTCAAAAACCATATGTGAATATTCACAGACGATTCTTAAGAAGAACCGTCTGTGATTATCACAGACGGTTTTTATTAAAAACTGGTAAGGACCGTCTGTGATACTCGACCACTAACACAGACGATGTCCAAATTAAAACCGTCTGTGTTAGTGTTAATCACAGACGGTTTTATCAAATCGTCTGTGATGTAGCCGTCCAGTATAACCTCTTTTGTAGTAATGCGAGACAATTGTGTTTCAGGGTTTCCGCCCCGGGTTTCCCAAGTTTGACACTAATTCTGTCCCAAGCGGGCGGCAGGTCCACATCCTCTAGCTCGATCGAGGCATGGAATTCCACACTTGTTTTTTTTATCCAGAACCTCAGTACAGCCACGAACGTAGAAGTATTCTTTCCTGAGAGTGAATTGGTCATATGGATAACCACTGAAAGATCAGTTGCTTGTGCCCATTCGCCTTGAATTTTTCCAATTACCCGTCAAGATTGGCAGATCGACACTGGCGATACCGCGGTTCTAGACGCAACATCTCGATCGACCTGCCCGCCGGTTTGACCATTTCTAAGTGCATTGAATATTGGCCCGAGTCTAGGAGATCGCGTGCGCGGACACCTGCTTGTGCGGCGCGGGCGTCACATTGCTTATCGTCCGTTCGATTTCCCATGAAATCTCTGTACTGTAGGCAGGGGTGGATACACATGTAGCTTTAAGGGTGCACGGGACATGGGATCTATTATCGTTTTACCCGGGGCAGAGCCACACCTCGGGTAGAGTAGGCTTTAGCCTGAGATATGAGAAAATATCTAGTGTACAGCCCGGGTAAATTCAGTCAGTCTGGGTAATATTTTCATGATCCAACCTAAATAGTCAGATTATTTCACCACTGAGTTTAGAACGTAACTAAATTCTAGCTCTGCTATTGGTTTTACCCTACCAAAACCTATGTGTGTTGTATGTGTGCTTTATCCATTCTCCTGTGTATCTTTTTTTATAAAAAAAAATAAAACAAGGAGATTGAGGGCTTTAAACCATGACCTCAGCCTTCACATTTTAGAAGATATGGCTTGATATTTTCTTGGCCTGATTAATGTCAATTGTCAAGTATGGTTGACATGTGATATGTAAATATCATGCTTGATATTCCGTGGTAGTAGATGAGTGTTATCGCAGGAACTGACTGGTCTAGAGTAGTCAAGCTAGTTTGGCTCTAAAAGGAAGAAAGAAATAAAGAAAGATTGAGCTAATTTGAATCATTGGTTTAGTCGCGTCTGACGTCGCGGCCTTAACTAGATATCTGATGCCTATGCATGTTGAATTATTGCACTGCGAGTTTTTTTTCTTAAATTAACGCGCATAGTTAACAATGCAGTGCACCATGTGCACATGAGATCTCATTCCATGCAAGAGGGGCCGGTGGCCTGATGGGGAGCATGTTCGTTTTTAACCATCCCGGTTTGATCCCTAGGATTGACACGCGATGCGTTATTTGATCGTAATACATATACATATGTATATTTAGTGGAAAAGCGTATGCGACATGCTCTGCAAGGTTCTAGACTTCCGCAATCCCTGCACTGTGTGTAGTTCGGACGTGCACGCATGGGTGTGCGCCATCTGCCCATCCATTGTACTCTAAAAAAAGATTTCATTACGTGCTAGAGCATTTTATTCATGCACGAGTACTACGTACATCCATGTCTGAAGTATATGTATATACCAATGTATGCACCCAGGTGTTTTTATTTATTAAGATAAGTTCAGATATGTGTGCTAGCTTGATTTATGGTATACATCCACGCCAAGATCAGTCCAAGAGCACATCAATTCTACGGTCGCTTAGCTCATGGGCAGAAGACGACCTGGTAGTTGGTGCCGGCGGGGCAAGTGAAGGTGCTGCTTGGGTCGTCCTTGGGGTAGCTGTACGCGTCCGGGCAGAGCCGCTTGAAGAACTCCGAGTAGTTGGTCGGCCCGCAGTTGTTCGCCGCCGAGCCGGTGCAGCAGTACTTGTCCTGCCTGAACACCGTGCACGCGTTGTTGCACCCTCCCGCCGTCCGCAGCTCGCTCGGGCACTGCGGCGTGATGACCGCCGCGCACCGCGGACCGCCCTTGGGGCACCCGGCGCCGCTGCCTGCCGGCAGGAAGGCCATGGGCACGTTGAAGCCGTCGATGAGGGAGATGTCGAAGAAGTCGAGGTTGTTCCACTGGTTCAGCGCGAACTCGGCCAGCGTGTTGGGAGGCGCACCGTAGGCCGTGCACTGCAGCTTGCCACCGCAGTCGCCCGTCTGGCATTGCCCGTTGCCGTTGCCGTCGAATCCGCAGCCCGTGCGAGCCCACACGCGCCCGCCCGTGGTGCCGGCCGGCACGTTGATGGTCCATGTCTCCCCAGGCTCGAGCTTCGTGCCCCCTCCGGATGGCACGGCCGCCGGCCACAAGGTGTATTCGCATTTGTTGGTGATGGTGAAGGTCGCGGCGTCGGCGGCAGCGATGAGGAGCAGGAGGAGAGGGAGGACGGGAGAGGTGGAGAGGGATGCCATCGTGTCAGCGGCTTCTTTTGCTCTGCTCTTTCGTGTAGGAGTTCTATCGAGTGGATATTTATAGGGTCGGAGTTGGGTAAAGTGGAATTCAACGTTTGCAACTGTGCAAAGCGCAACTTTTCGACGTGACTGCTTCACTCCCAAAGCCGCATTCTTTTCCTCGACCCGGAGCTGGAGAACCGTGGAGTGGAGTGCTGCCATGCCATGCACCATAGTCCGATTCATTGCCGCCACGCCCACCCGTCTACCCGAGGGCATGAGCTTTTTCTTAGAGGAACCCAGGTGCATAACTTGAGGGCCAAAAACCAATCTGTACTGCTGCGGTTGAATTATCATGCAGTGGTGCGCTTGGTTCAGTCGAGTGCTTGATTTTCTCTCTGATTGCCTGCTACAAGATTGTGCTACTGTTGAGTAATAAAATCTAGTCCTTGATTCGGGAAAAAGCAAGTTTTTTTTTTGTCACGTCAACGGTGCGCGCGGGAGGATGTTACTTGGCATTTCGCTAAACATTGAACGTCTGCTTCGATTTGTACGGACGTGATTGCTTTGCCGAGCGCAGGAACAAAAATGAGCATGTGGAGTAGAGGGCAGCCACCGAAGTCTGGTCCATTCATTGCGGTCACATAGCTTTCCAAGGGCATAAGAGCAAGACTAATAATACAGCCTTTAGCTGGTTATATGAATACTTACAGTTCACTTATCAGCTCATTTATATAGTAGTTTACAGCCAGCTGAAGGCTGTATGACCCACCCCTTTCTCTCACAAAGTTTCTTGGTTCTTGTGCTTCAGCTGGCTGTAAACTTACAGCCCACCTCTCTTCTTTCTCCTCCTCTCTCTCCTCCACCTCAGCATACAGCCTACTAACAGTCTCTTATTATACTTGCTCTAAAGCTGTAGGACCGAAATGGCAACAGAGGGGGGGTGAATGGTGCCTTCAAAACTCCCCAAGTACTCACACAGCAAATCGAGTGAAAGAACTTGTTTCTCCGATCGAACACACGTAGTCGTAAGCCAATTGATGGACGAACACCACGTGGTCGAACACTTGCTCAAGCCGACAAAAGAAATCAAACAGAGAATACTGCGCGGATAAAACAAGAACGGAGAAGGACTCGTTTGCCAGATTTCCGAGTAACTAAGACTCTCTGGTCATTTGATCCTCAAATTTGAGACACTGAATGAATCCAACCTCTGGAAAAGAAATTACCACGAAAAACCAAAGTCTTAGCTACGGTCAACAAAATCGAACTCAAACAGAGGACTTAAGGCGCACGACCATTTAGAAACGAGAACTTCTGCAATCGACTCTGCTCTCGAAATGAACTAGCCAAGAGGCCTTGAGACAGATTTTCAGTTACGAGCAAGTCGAAACACACCAAAACGAGAAAGGACTCACGAAGAAGAGTAGAGAGAAAAGATAACAAGAAGAGCAAGCTCTCAAAACAAATAGCAAACACAACAAACACTACATCTCATAACAACAAAATCATCTCGAGGAAGAGAGATGAATGATTGATCATGGAGGTTTCTACACCACTCCATCGGAGGTTCAAGAGCAACCGTGCTCTACCCAGAGACAACTCACGCAAATAGAGACGAAAAATTCAGAGTGACTGGGAACAACCTCACCGAGCATCCGAGCTCTACCCTCTCTATTTATAGTCTTCTTGCTCTGGGGAGAACCCGTTAACTCCCACCTAACACCGGGTTTTACCACTCTCTTTACCCAGCGAGAACGAGCTCCAGTGCTTTACCGTTACACCCAACGGCTCCACTACTTTACCCGTTAGCGCCAACAACTCGTGCTTTTGCGGGACACAGCTTCCTTTGCAGCTTTCGCATTTCTCCAAAATGCCACTCAGCTGCCTTCGCGGAAGCTTCCTCCTGCCTTGCCGTCCAAGCTTGCAACCACCTCGCAAGACTAGGTCTTCTTCGGCTTCCCTTGGTCGTTCTGGACCCCGACACCGCCCGCGTTTCGTCCCGACCATCCCAGCCTCGCGGACACTGTCACCAAGATCCTCCGCAGCTCCAGGCTCGGTTCCTCATCTCCTTGGCTTGCAACCACCTTGAGCCTCAAGTCTTCTTGACTTCACTTAGTCGTTCGGACCTCAACATCTCCCATGTCTAGTCCCGACCACTCCAAGCCTCACCAAGACTTGTCTCAAAGTCCTGCAAACCATCACAGACAAGCAAACCATTACATAGCACGGCTCACAATAGTATCCAATCACTTGAGCCAGAAAAACGAACTCAAATCATACTCTTACCAAGTCGTATACCACCTCGACCCGATCGGAAAAAGAGAACAATGAATGCACACGTCATACGACCACAAAATTAAGCCATACGACCGGATACGATGAGTCTACGATCATCGCTAACTTGCTACGACCACCCACAACTCGCTACAACTTTAACGCTCAAAGTCTCGACTTCAACCAAAGTCGTTACGACCAATCGAAAAGATAAACCAACAAATGCACAAGGTCCCCGACTTCATCACAAAGCCCTACGACCAATTTCCAGCTCAAATGGTCAAGTCTGCAGTCATCGACCGATTCCAATCTGCGTGCAAGCACGTCCGACCACGCCTGATCGCTCTCAATAACGTGAGTCGTAGAGTGCCGACTACTCACGTGGTCGTAGATTTGAGTGCCGACTTCGATCGCAGCCCACTACAACGTGGTCGGCCGCATTCGACTACGACCAACGTGATCGTAACGACCGAATGACCTTCACCAAGCCCAAAATGGTCGATACGCTACAACGTGGTCGTAAATGGTTGGTGGCTTCGATGGCGCTGCGTGGTCGTGAGACATCTCGGCTAGGTTCCAACTGCTGGCAACATGGTCGTACGAGTCATTTCGACCATAACCAAGATACGACTAAGGCAAAACCAGTCTTAAACTTCCCTGGAGACCTACGATCACGGCCAAACGTGGTCGTAACCTATTTCGACCACGACCAACGTGGTCGTGCTGGCCTTCGACCACGGCCAACGTGGTCATGCTGGCCTTCGACCACGACCAACGTGGTCGTAACCTGCTTCGACCACGACCAACGTGGTCGTACTGGCCCTCGACCACGGCCAAAATGGTCGTAGACCCCTCGGGTGACCTTCGATCACGCCCAAAGTGGTCGTAACCAGTGCGCATGACTTTCGACCACGACCAACGTGGTCGTGATAGCTGCAGAACACTTCGCCAGGGCTACGACAATGCAGAACTAGCACAAACCTCAAAAACTAAACTCAATCTTCCTAGAACAAGAGTCAATTACTCATCACAACCATGGGGTGCCCTTCACATGGTCTTTCAATCTCCCCCTTGATGAGTATATTGACAAAACCAGAAAAAGCAAGAAGTTGAGTTTGAGTTTGAAGAATCCAACATGGTCCAAAGAAGGGAATGAAACTTATGACCATATGACAGAGCAAATTTATGACCATACATGGTCCAAAGAAGGGAATGAAACTTATGACCATGTCGACAGAGCAAATTTATGACCATGTCGACAGAGCAAATTGAACCCAACACTTTTCTTCTCTATTCTCCCCCTTTTGGCAATAAACACATCAAGATGCAATAGAGAGAATATGACATGTCAATGGATGAAATGGCTGAAGTTGGATTATTCTAAGCAGTTAGAGCCATGAGAATTATCCATAATGACCAACAAGTACTACACAAGCCATAACTCAATAAAGCGCTATCTAGATCATGACAACATATATATAAGCCAGCGAGAACACATGGATGACAATCTGAAATAGTGCTGTTTGTGATCAACTCAAGTCATCAATGAGCAAAGTCCAGCTAGAGATATCCAAGGATGATGCAGGCCATGTCAATAAGCTAAGCGTAACTAAGAAGCTCAAATTGAGGCCAAAAAGAGTGCTACAAGTCCGAGAATGAAGCATTTGTTGAAGTACTTGAGTCTTGTTGTGGCTTAAGCAAATTGAGCACAAATGACATATTTTCTTTTAAAACTGAAGGTTGTTGACAACCAGATTTTTGTTTTGTCATGTGCTAGACCTCAAGCCTTATGCAACTACTCCAAGCGATAAGCTTAAGAAGATAGTCTAGGTCATCCAAAACTCCCCCTAAGTTCATGCCAAGTGCAATGGCAAGCCGTCTCATAGGAGAGAATTGGTGAGATCAGTTTTTTTCGCACAAAAGAGATCTTTTTGCATTGTTAACATGTAGTACTAACTTATGCATCATCAAAAGACTACAATAGCTCAATCTAAGGCTCGATAGAGATTCAACGCTCAACTTAGCCTATTTGACATGGCATGAATCATAAAAGGATAGCTAAAGCAAGACTAGACTCAAATGCGAGCATGACAAGTTTTAATTCAAGTTGAGCAATTTTAATTAACTTATCATGGCAAAAGCAAGTCTACACATATGAAGTCATGATAAATCTAGCAACTGAAGCATAAATCATGGCAAGGTGTAAAGCATTAAAGCATGTCATAACAGGATAATAATCGAGGCTCAATGCAGATTGATTATAATGCGAAATGCTGAAAATGCATGAAATCCAGCTCCCCCTCAACATGAGATGCAACTTTTAGTTCAAGTTAAGTTAGGTCAATATTAAGCTCCAGAAGCTCCCAAATGAACTCCCACTGAATTAAAGCAATAAAAATGAGAAGCTGGCAAAGAAAATCCAAGCAGGCGATCCTTAAAGCATAGATAAGATATAGAGACAATTATGGCTCAGATGACTCTCATCTACCCCATATGACTCGGGACAATCGGCTAACATAAATCACACACTAGAGAGCAAACACGTGCCTGTCTGCCCGAGGTGGCCCAACCTCGCTAGAACCTACAAGAAGTGAGTGAGCTCGACCTAGTGAGATAAGAAGCGACTAATCCTGGAAGCACAAGATAAGAGTTAGAAGTCTAAGCATCTCGGCAAGAGAAGCACTCTAACCTATCTTGGAAGGACTAAACCCAAATGCACCCGAGTGCAATGCAACAGAAATGAGACAGAAGCATAAACAATAGTAAAGCAGTAAAGCCCAAAGCTCCCCCTCACTACAATCCGTAAGGACACACCACCCCAAGCTCTCCCCGTAGAGCTGAAAACCTCGAACTATCCAAAGGCTTGGTGAAGATGTCACCAACCGGTGGTCACTCTCCTGGCCGGAGCACTATATCGCCCTTCTCTACATGGTCTCTAAGGAAGTGAAAACGGATATCGATGTGCTTGGTCCGAGAGTGTTGCACTGGGTTCTTAGCAATGTTAATCGCAGAAGTGTTATCACAAAAGAGTGGAACAACATCGATAACTAACCCAAAGTCCCGCAGGTCGAAGCCATCAGTAGTACTGATCGCAGCGGTGGTGCAGCAACATACTCGACCTCTGCGGTGGATGTGCAACACCGGATCGCTTCCTCGAAGACCAAGAACGAGAGAAGTGCCAATGAATTGGCAAGTGCGGAAGTGCTCTTCCTATCTATCCTACAGTAGGCAAAGTCTCGCATCCGAAAAGGCTCTCAAGGAAAGACAGGAAGAGGAAGAGTACCAGATACCATAGTCAATGGTAGCTCGAAGGTACCGAAAGATGCGCTTCACCGCCTGGCGGTGAGATACGCGAGGAGAAGCCTGAAAACGAGCACACAGACACACAGAGAAGTGTATATCTGGTCTCGAGGCCGTGAGGTAAAGAAGGGAGCCGATCATACTTCTGAACTCTTTCTGATCAACTGGCTCGCCGTCCTCATCTGGGTCAAGATAGGCTGTAGAAGCCATGGGAGTTGACACTGGCTTACCATCACTCATGTCGAAGCGTCTCAGGAGGTCACGAGTGTACTTTCCCTAATGAAGAAATGTACCCTCCCGAGTCTGCTTGATTTGGAAACCAAGGAAGAAGGTCAAGTCGCCCATCATACTCATCTCAAACTCGGTGCTCATGACATCAGAAGCGTGAAACAGTATGAGAAGAGCCGCCAAAGATGATGTCATCGACATAGATCTGGACGAGCAGAAGGTCATTGCCATGACGACGGATGAGCAAGGTCTTGTCTACTTTACCCATTTCAAACTCATGACTCAACAAGTAGGACTTAAGCCTCTCATACCATGCTCTGGGAGCCTGCTTAAGTCCATACAACGCTTTCGAAAGCTTGAAGACATGGTGTGGGTATTTGGGGTTCTCGAAACCTGGAGGCTGTCTGACGTAAACTTCTTCCTCAATGACTCCATTAAGGAAGGCACTCTTGACGTCCATCTGGTAGAGCTTGAAACCCTTAGAAGCTGCAAAGGCAAGCAGGATTCTAATGGCCTCAAGTCGAGCTACAGGGGCAAAGGTCTCCTCGAAATCTAGACCCTCAACCTGGGAGAACCCCTGAGCTACCAGTCTATCCTTGTTCCGAATAACCACTCCATCCTCGCTCTGCTTGTTCTTGAACACCCACTTAGTCCCAATAATATTGTGACCTCGCGGGGGCTCGACAAGCGACCAGACCTTGTTCCTTTCGAAATTTTCTAGCTCCTCATGCATGGCATTGACCCAAGACTCGTCGGAAAGAGCATGAGAAACATCCTTGGGCTCAAAGGAGGCAATGAAAGCAGAGTGGAAACAGAATTGAGATAAGCCAGATTTTGAGCGGGTAACACGCTCGAACAGGTCTCCAATCATCTGCTTAGAAGGATGCCTTTTCTGGATATGTCTGGGAGGTCCTGCATGAGATGAAGAAGTGGCCTCTACCTCGTGGTGACGAGGTAGGAGCAGAGCCACTAGCTCGGAGGAAGCGATGAGGCATGGGCTGATCACCTAGAGGTGCGGTGGAAGACGGCACCTCAAGGGGTGGATAAGGGACTGGATCGGGTAGACAACCCTCATCTCCATCGTCTTCGTCATCTACGAAGATGGTCTCGGACTGTTTTAAAGAACCTGAGATATCAGGCCTAGTCCCCGGACTGGCCTCGTCAAAGGTCACCTCACAGGTCTCTACCAATTTGCTAGACTCGCAGTTCCAGACCCTATAAGCCCGCGAAGAAGGCGAGTAACCTAGAAAGATCCCATCACAAGAACGTGACTCAAACTTATCTAGGTTCCCGGACTTCAGAATAAAGCACTTGCAACCAAACACACGAAAATGAGAGACGCTGGGCTTTCGCCCGTATCTCAACTCATAAGAAGTGCGGTGCAAGTGTGCTCAAGAAAACTCGATTTGAGACATGGCACGCGGTGGCTATAGCCTCGGCCAGAACTTCCTAGGTGTAGAGTACTCATCGAGCATCGTCCCGGCCATCTCGACCAAGGTGCGGTTCTTCCTCTCCACGACGCCATTCTCTTGTGGGGCGTGCGGAGAAGAGAACGGTGCTCTACACTGTCTCACCACGAAACTCTCAAAGTAGGAATTCTTGAACTCCGTGCCATTGTCACTGCGGATCGCTCGTAAGGCACACGGGAGCTCAGCGAAAGCCTCTGAAAAGACCTCGGAAATGCGAAACGTCTCATCCTTGAGGCTAAGAAAAACATCCAAGAATACCTCGAGAAGTCATCGACCACAACAAGAACATACCGGTTCCCTCCTGCTGATTGCACTCGAGTGGTCCAAGCGTGTCCATGTGGAGCAAATGTCCCGGTGCATCGGTCATAGTAGTTGTGACCGGAGGGTGAGAAGCGGCAACCATCTTGCCGTGCGGCATGGAGAGCAAACAAGATCTTTGACCATCTTGAGTTTAGGCGGACCACGAATGAGATCGTGGCGCTAACTCGGGTCAAATGGTCAAATCAATATGACCAAGTCTCCTATGCGAGAAAGAGAGGTCGCGGGACTCGAAGCAACTAAACACCGAGAGGATCACGGAAGACTCGGAAAAATCAGCACGAAAGATCCTCCCATAACGAAATCCCGCAAACCAGACTACCCGAAGAATTAAGAATTTTACAAGCATTTTTCTTGAAGCTCACCTCGAAACCGTCATCGGTGGTGAGAAACGGAAAGCAAATTGTCTTGCAGACTTACTAACCAAGGCTACATCTTTCAAAATGAAAGAGTCATTAATGCGCTTTGTACCTTTGGCGATGACGCGCCGGATGAAGCATCTCGAAGGTGATCGTCTCATCACAGAGCACGGGCAAGGAAGAAAACCAGCGGAGTCTCCGGTCATGTGTCGAGAACACCCGAGTCTACAAGCCAAACCTTTCCCTTCCTCGCCGGCGAACTGAGTCAAGCAGAGTAAAGTCTCGATCTTGGGGTAAATCAAGAGTGATTTTGGCACCCAATCTTGAACAACACGTCGGCGGATGAAGTAGTCAAGCACGACTTTCCTCTATCTACCCTACGCTCTCTGTCACTCCACGGAAGGTGCGTGAGCGGACTGAAGCTGCTTGCGGGTCCGCGCTACGGGAGAGCGAGTCGAACACCGCAACACGCTGAACACGCCGCGGGTAATCGTCTCGGCGGGAAAGCGAGATGTACCCTCGGGACGGCGGAAGTCATGACCGGGAGTAGCACGAGGACGAAAAGCGAAGACTCGAAAAACCAAGTCCTCGATGCTGCCCAAACCCATCAACGATAGTAAATCTAGATCTCGTCTTTGGTCCTAGGTGCACTCGGGATCCGGGCTGACCACGAATACGCCTAGGAGACTCAACACGGTCTCTGCGCGATCTTGGCGCGCTGAAGCATCGATCAACCGTGTGTCCATCCTTCCGGCGAAGGTGCGGTCATACTTCATCCTCTTAGAGGTAGAAGTAGCACGGTCGAACCGCCTTACGAGAGGCGGCGGCATGTGCAATCACCTTCTTTGTCGAAATCCCGGACATAGCCCGCCGACTTAAATTGGACTTTCTCGGTCCGGGCTCGGTCTCGATCACACACAGGTGCTATGGGTGCGAGCACGGCGGTGGATGCTTCCTCATATCCTCATAATAGTCATATCCTAGACCACGATTAAATCTGCAAATCTTGGGTGGTCTAGAATAAGATTAAGCTTCTTCTTGCCGCCTACAAATCTCTCGAGAGTGTTCATAAGGTGCGACACTCCCGAAAGAGAGAGTGCAAGAAGAGCGAGAGAAGAGGGAACATCGGGAGGTAAGGGAGCGGATGAAGAACCAACAGAGAGGGAAGAATGGCTTGTGCACGCACACCCGACTACGAATGGACAGTCCTCTCGCTAGTCGGTTGGTTCACGTTCTAGGCGTCTCCACCTTAC
This sequence comes from Dendrocalamus sinicus, assembly GCA_036346575.1. Classification (NCBI taxonomy): domain Eukaryota; kingdom Viridiplantae; phylum Streptophyta; class Magnoliopsida; order Poales; family Poaceae; genus Dendrocalamus; species Dendrocalamus sinicus. Next base: position 12,540,397 of record CM070647.1, on the reverse strand, counting down.
CACAGGGCTTCTCCCCTTCTCGGCCTGACAATACAAGCGAGAAGGTTGCTTCTCTAGTAGGTCCTTAGTCGACTTCACACATTTCTCATCCAATGTAATCAAATCAGATTTTAGTTTGTTACAGTTAATACATGGTGAGCTAACAGGGTCCTTAGAAGCATACTGAGCTATTTTCCTATCATGATCAATCATTTCTTGAAACTGTTTGGAGACAGCTTCAAGTTCAGCAGTTAACTTGGGACAGTTCAAGCATGAATCAATCGGCTCAAGTAAAGAAGCTTGAGTTCAGCAATTTTATGATCTGCCGTTTTAATTTCATCTTCAAGTTATTGCAATTTTACAAGGATCGGGCAGATCAAGGAGCATGGCATAAGGTCCTCTAGCAAAGAATGTCCTTATCCTCACATGAGGTGGGAGAAGTAGTCTCATCGGTAGTAAGTAGGGTAATGACCATCCTACTCAACTCTAACTCAGCAAGCGGACTAACATTCTCCACCTTAACAATATCAAGCTCGGAGGACACACTATCATGAGAGGTCCTTAATTTTTCCATGTCATCAAGCAAGGCACGACATGTATCACGATCGTCACGGGAGGGAGCGGATGTAAGTGAAGTAATCTCCGTGACAGTCTATCTACTTCCTTCTCTAACTCGGTACACCTAGACCTAGCTCTAGCATGAAATCCACCTAGCTTAAGAAAAGCATCATTTAGCTGGTCATAAGAAGGAGTACCTCATCCGAGTCGGAGTACGGATCATTGTCGCCGAGTTCGCCCTCGAGGACCATGAAGCACATGCGGAGAAGTCATTGCCGCCATCCTTGGGCTCTTGGTCACCCGTCCGTCGTCGTCGCTCCATCCCTCCACCTCGCTGAGGTCGAGGTCGTCGAAGCGCCGAGGCGCGGTGGAAGAGCTTCTTGGCCTTCCCGGTTGCGAAACTTCTTCTTTCCGCGTCGGGCTGGAGGCTTCTTGTTGCGGTTCTTGTCGGTGTAGTCGATCTTGCTCGAACCGCCGTAGTCGTTCTTGCCCTTCTCGAGCTTGGGGCAGTTGGCCCGAATGTGGTTGGGGCCACCACACTCGAAGCAAATCACGGGTCCTCCTCTCTTTCTGTCTCTCCTACCCTTGTAGGCATGTGAAAACCTTCGGGCTAGGAGGGCCAGCTGATCATCCGCAAGCTGCTCTAGCTGATCATCAGTTATGTCACAGAGAGCAGCGAGGGAAAAACCGCAAGAAGAATCAGAAGAGAGACCAGAAGCAGAACTGGGATCGGTGACCAAAGCCATCGACTGTGACTTCGACCGACGAGAGACAACGTCAATCTCGTGAGTCTTGAGGCGTGAGTACAGCGCGTCAAGAGTCAGGGTCGAGAGGTCTGTCGTGTCTTTGATGGTGGTCACTTTCATCTCCCACACGCGCGGATCGAGTGCGCGAGCATCGACGGCGTTGTCGAGTCGGGAATGTGAGACCGACCGCTCGGAGGTTGCTCAAGATTTTGTGAAATCGCGAAAAGCACTCGTCGAGGACTCACCAGCAAGCATCTCGAATTTGTTGTATTCGCGCTTGAACCGGTCTGTCGAACCGTCTTGATCTGGTGGTGCCCTCATGGTATGCGTCGAGGTCACCCGGATGTCGTAGGCGGACGGCGGTGAGATATCTGATCAAACTTCGCTCGACTCAACGCTTGGATGATGATGTTCCTTGCCTTTGCATTCGCCTCAACATCAGCCATGTTCCGGCATTGATGTTCTCATCGGCGGGAACAACAAATCGTACCTTGACCTTCCGCGGATGGCATACCCACAGGCACGGATGTATGTCTCCAATCGGCTCTTCCAGAAGGGGTAATCGATGCCATCGAACACGGGCGGCTTGGTCGAGTACTTGTCCGTCGCCATGGCTCTTGAGACCGGTTAAGATCTATGAATTAGAGCTAACCTGGCTCTGATACCAATTGTAGGACCGAAATGGCAACAGAGGGGGGGGTGAATGGTGCCTTCAAAACTCCCCAAGTACTCACACAGCAAATCGAGTGAAAGAACTTGTTTCTCCGATCGAACACACGTAGTCGTAAGCCAATTGATGGACGAACACCACGTGGTCGAACACTTGCTCAAGCCGACAAAAGAAATCAAGCAGAAATCTGCGCGGATAAAACAAGAGCGGAGAAGGACTCGTTTGCGATTTCGAGTAACTAAGACTCTCTGGTCATTTGATCCTCAAATTTGAGACACTGAATGAATCCAACCTCTGGAAAAGAAATTACCACGAAAAACCAAAGTCTTAGCTACGGTCAACAAAATCGAACTCGAAACAGAGGACTTAAGGCGCACGACCATTTAGAAACGAGAACTTCTCTGAATCGACTCCTGCTCTCGGAAATGAACTAGCCAAGAGGCCTTGAGACAGATTTCCAGTTCTGAGCAAGTCGAAACACACCAAAACGAGAAAGGACTCACGAAGAAGAGTAGAGAGAGAAAGATAACAAGAAGAGCAAGCTCTCAAAACAAATAGCAAACACAACAAACACTACATCTCATAACAACAGAAATCATCTCGAGGAAGAGAGATGAATGATTGATCATGGAGGTTTCTACAGCCACTCCATCGGAGGTTCAAGAGCAACCGTGCTCTACCCAGAGACAACTCACGCAAATAGAGACGAAAAATTCAGAGTGACTCGGGAACAACCTCACCGAGCATCCGAGCTCTACCCTCTCTATTTATAGTCTTCTTGCTACAGGGGGAGAACCCGTTAACTCCCACCTAACACCGGGTTTTACCACTCTCTTTACCCAGCAGCGAGAACGAGCTCCAGTGCTTTACCCGTTACACCCAACGGCTCCACTACTTTACCCGTTAGCGCCAACAACTCTCGTGCTTTTGCAGGGACACAGCTTCCCTTTGCAGCTTTCGCATTTCTCCAAAATGCCACTCTGCTGCCTTCGCGGAAGCTTCCTCCTGCCTTGCCGTCCAAGCTTGCAACCACCTCGCAAGACTAGGTCTTCTTCGGCTTCCCTTGGTCGTTCTGGACCCCGACACCGCCCGCGTTTCGTCCCGACCATCCCAGCCTCGCCAGACCTGTCACCAAGATCCTCTGGCAGCTCGGCTCGGTTCCTCATCTCCTTGGCTTGCAACCACCTTGAGCCTCAAGTCTTCTTCGACTTCACTTAGTCGTTCTGGACCTCAACATCTCCCATGTCTAGTCCCGACCACTCCAAGCCTCACCAAGACTTGTCTCAAAGTCCTGCAAACCATCACAGACAAGCAAACCATTACATAGCACGGCTCACAATAGTATCCAATCACTTGAGCCAGAAAACAGAACTCAAATCATACTCTTACCAAGTCGTATACCACCTACGACCAGTCGGAAAAAGAGAACAATGAATGCACACGTCATACGACCACAAAATTAAGCCATACGACCGGATCGATGAGTCTCGATCATCGCTAACTTGCTCGACCACCCACAACTCGCTACAACTTTAACGCTCAAAGTCTACGACTTCAACCAAAGTCGTTCGACCAATCGAAAAGATAAACCAACAAATGCACAAGGTCCCGACTTCATCACAAAGCCCTACGACCAATTTTCAGCTCAAATGGTCAAGTCTGCGAGTCATACGACCGATTCCAATCTGCGTGCAAGCACGTCCGACCACGCCGGATCGCTCTCAATAACGTGGTCGTAGAGTGCCGACTACTCACGTGGTCGTAGATTTGAGTGCCGACTTCGATTGCAGCCCACTGGCGTGGTCGGCTGCGTTCGACTACGACCAACGTGATCGTAAGCGACACGAATGACATTCGACCAAACCCAAAATGGTCGTATACGCTACAACGTGGTCGTAAATGGTTGGTGGCTTCCGATGGCGCTGGCGTGGTCGTGAGACATCTCGGCTGGGTTCCAATCTGCGGCAACATGGTCGTCGAGTCATTTCGACCATGACCAAGATACGACTAAGGCAAAACCAGTCTTAAACTTCCTCGGAGACCTACGATCACGGCCAAGCGTGGTCGTAACCTATTCGACCACGACCAGCGTGGTCGTGCTGGCCTTCGACCACGCCAGCGTGGTCATGCGGCCTTCGACCACGACCAGCGTGGTGGTAACTGCCGACCACGACCAGCGTGGTCGTCGCGGCCCCGACCACGGCCAAAATGGTCGTGACCCCTCGGGTGACCTTCGATCACGCCCAAAGTGGTCGTAACGGTCGCATGACTTTCGACCACGACCAGCGTGGTCGTGATAGTGCAGAACACTTCGCCGAACTACGACAATGCAGAACTAGCACAAACCTCAAAAACTAAACTCAATCTTCCTAGAACAAGAGTCAATTACTCATCACAACCATGGGGTGCCCTTCACATGGTCTCTCAAAAGCTTCTCTGTTCCCACTGTATTCTTCTCCCTGTTTCTTTTCCATATAGCAGCCGCTATTGGTTCCACTGTAGTCTTTATCAGCTATCTCTGTTGTTTCTTGCTGCCATGTGGAAAGAGAACAGAAAAGAGAATGCCGAAGGGAATAGAGAAGCTTCACTCTAAATTTGGCTGTCTGTGCTGCCGTGGCCGAATTCACAGCAACATCTCAGTGGGGTGCAGCACTGCGGCGCCCGATGTTGAGACGGGCCGTGCCGCTTTGATGGGTGGTGGCCCGTGTTGGTATGAGCCTGTAAGGGACGGCAGCCTAACAACTCGGATTCACTCGGTTGGTCAACACAGACGAGACGGCCCAGTTGCTGCATGTGCGCTACACCTGACCGAACAGAACAGTGCAGTGCACCCCTGGATCAAAGAGCGCGGCGAGACGAGTACGTTTCAGGCTTTCCGCCCCGGGTTTCCCAAGTTTGCTCCCGACACTTCCGTCGCAAGCGGGCGGCAGGTCCCCATCGTCTAGCTCGATGGAGGCATGGAATTCCACACTTGTGTTTTTTTATCCAGAACCTCAGTACGGCCACGAACGTAGAAGTATTCTTTCCTGAGAGTGAATTGGTCATATGGATAACCACTGAACAAATTTTAACGCCCATTCGCCTTGAATTTTTCCAATTAGCCGTTCAAGAATGGCAGATCGACACCGGCGATACCGCGGTTCTCGATGCAACATCTCGCTTTAACTATTTCTAAGTGCATTGAATATTGGCCCGAGTCTAGGAGATCGCGGGCGTCACACTGCTTATGTTCCGTTCGTTTCCCCTTAAATCTCTATATATTGGGTTTGTTTGGTAACAGTTGCGATTTATGATTTTTGGCTGAAATTTTTGAATTTTAGCTGTTTATGGTACAGATTACGGAGAGAGATATTCACTTGCGATTTTAGATGGTACAGATGTTGGGCTTTTAATGTGGACATCGTTTAACTTGTAGATCCCGTCTGGAGAAAATATTCTGTTTAAAAATTAGGTACTGTAGTAAAAGTTAAAAGCCAAAAACCGCCAGTTTCGGAGGAAAAGAACAAGCCCATTGTAGGTCGTATTAGGTTCAATTAGTTGTATGTGTGCTTTGTATGCGTCCGCTGGTTTACGTCTCGGCACATTTGGCATTGGCAACGTGTACTACTCCATTCTCCTGCGTATCTTTTTTTAAAAAAATAAAAGGAGAATGAGGGCTTTAACCATGACTTCAGCCATCACATTTTAGAAGATATGGCTTGATATTTTCTTGGCCTAATTAATGTTAATTGTCAAGTCAGGTTGGCATGTGATATCTAAATGCTTGATATTCCGTGGTAGTCGATCAGTGTTGTCGCAGGTACTGACTTGTCTATAGTCTAGTCAAGCTAGTTTGGCTCTAAAACGAAGAAAAAAAATAAAAAAAAGGGTTATTTAGATATATACAATTCTAAAGTTGCAAATTTTGGAATATGTTACTGTAAGTTCATCCTTATATTCATGCTATTCTAGAGATGCATTACTTTGAGATATGCTATTATAAATTTTTTTGGACCAAATTGCCCTCCATCCTCCTTCTGGATGCCTTCTTCCCACTCCTATCCAATCCCCCATCCTCCCATGGCTGCCATCGCCACAAATGGGGGCAGCCGATCCAGCCCCGCCTCCAAGCTCCTGGCCACCGTTCTCTCATCCTGCGTTGCGAGTGGGAGGAAGAGGCAGATGTTGTCCTGCGGCTTAAGTGGGAGGAAGCAGGTGATGCCATCCTCTCCTGTGGCATGAGTGCACCGGCGAGGAGAAAATTGATCATTTGCCACTTCGAAAAGTGGGTTTCGCAAAATTACCACTTTCAAAATTGACTTCGCAAAAATACCATACAGTATATTTACCTCTTGATTACCATGCCATTTGAGCCATTTAACTCATTTAATGTTTTTTTTCTAATTTTAGGAGCTGAAAAAGACCTTTCTACCCTTGCTAAGTTTTGCACTGCCCTGTTTGGCTCCAACTACCCTCCGCCAGTGCATGTAACGCTCCCATACGGCTAGTTCTTTCACAAGGTATTTTGTCTTCAGATTTGTTTTGTCATATACTCCTTTTGTGTGTAAGATTTGGTGGTGTTTTGTTCTGCGTCTCTGGTTTTCTTGCGATTTGCGCAAGGTTTGCCCCTGATATTCCCACTAGAAGCTTGTCATTGGAAAATCGCAACTTTTTTTTGCAACAACAAAACATGACACTCAAGGCAAGAATCCAGTACTTTCTTCACCTGCTTTTATTCTCCATTTGCATGATCTCTTCATGCAGTTTACGAATGCTTGCATCCTAATATTCCAATCCAACCGCAAACAATAAAGAAATATTTCCCCCTGTGATTTGGTCAGTTCACATGGTGTCTTGATTATGCACATTTCCTTCTTCTACCTTGCTGCAGTTCTTGGCATTGCCTTCCCATGTGATGTGATCAGCTGAGCTCACTCCGAATTGCACTGCAGCATCGACCAGTAGATCTCCCAAGATCCCGCATGGAGCAGTCCTGCTACTTCCCACTGCGGTGGGAGAGCACCGGCGACCAGTCGTGGTACGCCTCGCCGATCGACTGGGCGGCGGCCGACGGCCACTACAACAGTGCAAAACTTAGCAATGGTAGAAAGGTCTTTTCTAGTCCCTGAAATTAGAAAAAAAATATTAAATGAGTTAAATGGCTCAAATGGCATGGTAATCAAGAGGTAAATGTACTGCATGGCATTTTTACGAAGCCAATTTTGAAAGTGGCAATTTTGCGAAGCCCACTCTTCAAAGTGGCAAATGATCAATTTTCTCCACCGGCAAGTTGGTGACGTCGTCACGTGAGGGGATGAAGGTAGGAGAGGTGAGTGCACGGAGGAGGTGCAGGCAACGTTGACTTTGAAGGTGGCTGTATCTAGAGGCAGCCATGGAGAGAGAGGAAGGAGGAGGAAGGATGGAGGAGCATTGTGGTCTCTGTTTAGATTCATTTGGATCTTATTTGTGTACATTTGGATTTTATCGGATAGATACCGTCACACTGATAATTTCAATAACACTTCCGAGCAATTCTCTGAGCAACAACAGGAAAGCAAGCACCCCCTTCAACCATATTGATCCTACTATTTTAATTATTATATGTTATTTATAAAATCTATAATACATGCATGTATGTTTTCTTAAATTTGCTATATTATGGGTATCAGTAGCTATATTCGCTTGTATGCGTTGAATCTTCTTACAAATTTTATATCCTTACTGTTGTAACCTTTAGAACATGGCTTATACAGTAGCTAATACCATGTTAGATATATTACATTGAGTATATGGTCTAGATGCTTAACCAAGCAATAGTTTTCACTAAGTTTGATCATTCGAAAAAACTTGCGCATAGATATGGGTGATTTTGAAATGTTGGACTAGAGGGATACCTCTGTTAGTTTGGTATAAAATTAAAAAAAAACCTAGATTTAGATGTGAGCAAGGTATAATATGAACTGTAAAATGTGAGAAGGTATTTCACATGTAGATAGGGGGAGATTCTCGTTGGGTCAATTAAGGTCCGAATGCTATTGATGCACATTAAAGTCATACCGTACAACCACATGTGTTATATGGACTTTGGCTTTACCTGACTAAGTTATCTAGGATGAGCCTTTCATTTTGGTAGGGCGAAGTAATGAGGGCACTCCGAGTAGGTTTGTTCGTATGGGTTCTTTTACCAAGGTGTTAGGACCAAAACTTGCTAATACAATGGTAATGCCTCACCAAAGGGTTGTCATTCATCAAGCTGGTGCAAAGTTAGGACTAGGTGATATAAATACTTTATGATAATCATTTCGTCATACGCCTACAGAAGCATGTAGTGGCCGATAGTGTATTTGATTATTTCGTGGGAGTAAAGTTGTACAACCTCTTGAAAGTGTTAAAACTATTTAAATAGCCATGCTCGCGATTATGAGCATGTTTAGATGCAGGCACAATGGGTATAGCTTTTATTTTTACAAAATAGTTTCGTTGGAAATGACGGTATGGCATGTACATGTCTGTCATGTGCCATGCCGATGGTCGAAAATTGTTCGATGTTCACAGCCAAGGAGGGTTTATGAATGGATGTGTTTTACTATTATTAAATGTTATACAAATGTTATTTTATTACACGTCAACTGGTCTTTACAATTCCGTTGCAAATTAGTACTTGTTAATATTACAAATAAAACTTCATGTTGAAAATAACTTGTAGTATAAAGCCTTACTTATTGTTAGCCTTGCATTTATATATGTTGCGATACACTACAAGTCTTGCTGAGTACACAATGTACTCAATTGTACTTAAATTATTGTTGTTCAAAAAATGAGGAAGATAACATGTCCGATGACGCGTATTTTGTTCTCAGTATCGGGGAATATGATAATGGGTCTTTCTAGAGTCTAACTCTAGTCGGTTGCCTATGGGCTATGGTGGCACACCACTAAACACTTTTGTTAATTTACTTATCTTCCGCTACACTTTACTCTCGATACTTCTATTTATTTGACTGATTGATCTTATGTTGTAAACTCTATATGCGTCGCTTATGTACTTATCTATTTTGTTGTAAATTAATTGTATGCGATGTGTATGGATATGATCTCGATGTTGTAAATGTGTGTACTAACTACTGATCATAGGACTAGTACGGAATACATGTGAAGATTTTGAGTATTCAACTTCCAGGGTCCCCATAAACGCTATGGTATGGTGCTAGGTAGCATGGGTGACGATGTTAGCGAACTTAGTACTAGAATGTTCACTGAGGTAGAGTGCAGATCAACACTCAATATATGGTCAAGTTATAGAATGGAGTCGAGGCGAATCGAAATCATCGTGTTGAGTCAGCTAAAACCCACTAGTATGACTCCTTATGTACCTATAAAGGGTTTACAAAATCCTTGATACACTTCTACTCGAAGAAGAAAAACTTTAGAAGCTTCATGTAGCCTTCCCTGTGCACCAAGCAAAAATCGCCGAAAATCACTCAAGCGAACACGCTGCTGTGCTGCATTTTTTTCCTTCATTGCGTGGACCTCGGGTTCTGCTCCTCACGACGCGGCATGCAATACACTTGGCTGCTGCTTCTCGGTTTCAATGAGAAAAGCGAATATGGCCGACGACTGCCGCTTCTCGATGGAACTACGGCTTCGTATATATTTCCATCAAAACCAACACAGCGGCTGCCTTGAATCTTTTGCTCCGCTTTGGTTTCAACCCCTTTTCAGATTCGGTTTGTGAAGAAACTTGCCACGGGAGCTGAGTTGACAGATCGCAACGTGAGTCGTGATGAATCCGAGTGCCAAGTTGTTTTTACGGGAGACAGGACGTTTTTGCCTACCCGACCGATCAGGCGCTCGTGAGTCTCAGAATACCAAGTTTTTTCAATAAAGAACGGTAACCAGTGGCGGAACTAGGCCCCAGGCTGGATAGGTTATAGCTTGAGGCCAAGCAAAATTATTAATACTACCCCCTCTAATATATACTCAAAAAAATATCTCCCCTACAGCCCAGCCCGAGGCCATTGGCAGCCCACAGCCCCACCCCCACACAACAATTCAGCCGCCCCACACAACAATCCAGCCGCCCCACACAACAATCAACCCACAATTTAGCCCACAGTAGCAGCAGACCAATCCATAGAGACATTCAACAGTAAAACCCTAATCCCCATCCCCAACCCGGCAATCCCCAGCGCCAGCCGCCCATCGCCTAGATCTCACTTAGCATGGAGCACCCCTCTCGACCTCTCCTGCGCGCGCCCCCACCGCCGGCTGCTGCCTTGCTTACACCGCGCGCGCCTCCGCGCTGCCGCTGCTTTGCTTGCGCTGCGCGCGCCTCCACCGCCGTCCGCCGCCTTGCCTACACCGCTCGCGCCTCCACCGCCGGCCGCTCCGCGCTCGTGGTCTCGTGCGCGGGAGCGCGGCGGCGGCGACCTTTCTGCGCGCGCTGCGCGCTGCCACGTGGAGCACGGCGAGCGAGGAGGAGGACTGGAGGAGCTGCCGAGGAGGAATGAAGGAGCGAAGGCGCCGAGCAGGAAGCCACCGGCCGCGAGCGCAGCCTGGAGCACGGGAGCAGGGAGGAGGATTGGAGGAGGAGACGAGGAGACGACACGAGGAGTGGACTGTGGAGGACGGCAACTCGGCGAGGGCGCTGAAATGAGGAAATGGCGAAATGCGGACCGGGCTGCCTGAACTGAAGATGCGGAAATGAGGAATTGCGGACGCCAAAGTCGGATTTATGCTGAGCAGTGAGCGGCGCGCTGGAGTGACCGAGTCACCGAACCGAACCGTCAAACCGAGGAGCAGTGACCGCAAGGCAACAAGCCAGCGAGGTAATCACTAATCAGCGAAGTTTTTTTTTACAGTTTAAACTTTAAAATATGTATGATTGTATGAATGATCAAATGTTTAATGTTATATATTTAATGTTTTATATTTGCTATTGTGATTTGTGTTGAAAACATGAAACTCTTAAAGTATTGAGCATTAAGCAAAATTTTCATATCAATGATACATTCATGGCATATTTTTCCTTATATCATAATATAGTTCTAGATTTATGGTATGCTAGACTATTAATTGGTTCAAATTTAGCCCGGGGCGTGCTCCAATCCTGGATCCGCCGCTGCGGGTAACATAATACCTCTAGTAAAAACAGTAGATGAGCTTTATTTGAACATTAAGCAAACAACAATAATACAAATTTGGTAAAAAAACAAAAGAAACAACAGCCCCTTAGCACCCTTGCCCAAGAAAGGCAGGTGGCCACTGGTTGAAGCAAAGATGTCCGAATTTTGGACGCTTTTGGCACTGTTGGTGCCGGCAATTCCTGAAATAGCCTCCCGCAAAACAAAATTCCCGATCTGGCCCCCAGCGTGGCAATCGTGCGGCCGGGGAGCGCACGACACTGAGATCGTGCGGTCCCCGACCGCACCATCTAAATCACTGGAGTGGTGCGGTCGCCGAGCGCTCCCCGACCGCACCACTCGGTTGCTACAGTGCTAGGGTTCAAAATTCTCCACCAATCAGCGATTTTGCGCAAAATAATTTATAAGTTTTATTTTTTGTTTTGATTAGATAGTTAGATAAATTTTTTGTAATTATAAATATTATGCATATACATGTAATATATTTTTTAGAATGTGCAGCAAATTTATAATATAGAATAGGAGATGCAAAAAAATATGAAATATATTTTGAAAATTCATTATGTATTGCAGATGATACATGTAGGAATTGTTTTTGTAGATTGTTTTTTTGAAATATTTTGGTACGTTGTTAATGGTGTTTGAAAAAATATGAATTTGATGTGGAGTGCAGTTTGCTGCTAGTGTATTTTTTTTGCAATTATGAAAATTAAGAATTTTGGTTGGTAGAGTACGAACGAAATTTGTGTGAAGTAACGATTAGTGGATTTGTGATTTTTGTACATTGCTGACCATGAAAAATATGTTGAACTGGCAATAACATTTTTTGATCATATTATGTTGTTTTATTGGAAGAAATTTAATGAAATTTATTTTGAGCACAACTGTGATAGGAGCAATTGTGCTCAAAAACATTTTCATAATTTCAACATATTGTTCCTATCACAGTTGTGCTCAAACACCATTAACAACGTACCAAAATATTTCAAAAAAAACAATCTACAAAAATAATTCCTACATGTATCATCTGCAATACATAACGAATTTTCAAAATATATTTCATATATTTTTTTGCATGTATATGCATAATATTTATAATTACAAAAAATATATTACATGTATATGCATAATATTTATAATTACAAAAAATTTATCGAACTATCTAATCAAAACAAAAAATAAAACTTATAAATTATTTTGCGCAAAATCGCTGATCGGTGCAGAATTTTGGACCCTTGCACTGTAGCAATCGAGTGGTGTGGTCGGGGAGCGCACGACTCGCCGAGTTGTGCGCTTGGCGACCGCACCACTCCAGTGATTTAGATGGTGCGGTCGGGGACCGCACGATCTCGGTGTCGTGCGCTCCCCGGCCGCACGATTGCCACGTAGGGGGCCAGATCAGGAATTTTGTTTCGCGGGGGGCTATTTCGGGAATTGCCGGCATCAACAGTGCCAAAAGCGTCCAAAATTCAAGATGTCCAAGCGCCGCGTCACATCGGTCAATGTCCAAGCCAACATCATTCTTTGCCCAAAAACGAGTCCTGATACGAAGCACAAAGAGTCTATCTTCGGCCATTCTGCATGGTGGCAATGAAAATCACAGCCAGTCACACTTCCAACTGTTCGCTCCCTGGCCGCCACCAGAACTTCGGCACTCCGCACGATATTTGACGTTTAAATGACTTGGCTCGAGGAGGGTTGGTTCCTAAGTGGCCAGGGGTTAGTTTGGTTCGCCATACCACCATCTGTAAGGATAGGAAGAAAACCATTGTGAATATCGTGAACATCTCATCATCTCACAGCACACCCAAGAACATAGATTCAAAAGTCCCAACTCCATTGACACCACAGTAGCTACAAAAGGAGGTTAGCTCCCAGGAAGTATAAAAAGCTACATAGAAGGCCCTACCCGAAAGCCAGTGCCGACACGGACACTAAGACATTCCGTTGAGCTAAGATATGAAAGACCGAGTCTGTGCTATCCCCAAACCAGGTTCATGTTGCGCCAAAGACAAGGTCCGCGTCACTCTCGAGAAGGTTGTTCACTACACCCACTACCTCGGCCTTTCCAGTGCGGCGACGAAGCTTTTTGAGCATCTTGAAAGCGACAGCTTGACCTCGACATGGTTTGATTGGTCTTGACAGCTTTGCCTCAGCTGAACCTCGCTTTACCTCAATTGCATCACCCCAACTAGGGGCTCATTCTAGCTTGACAGATAACCAAATCATCTCCTTCCATCAAAAGGCCATGCCCTGGTTTGTTGAGTACTCTTTGCCCCGCAGTCAATGTCTCGATGAGTCAACCACTTTGCGTTTGGATGCATATCTCCTCACCTCCAAGGACATCCCTCGGTGAGTCAAGAACATCTCGCAAGGTCATGCCTAAGACGAGTTGAGTACCCAACACCTCGGTGCACACCCACTCACACCACAGGCGACCCCTTTGAGAGTTGGTTAATAGGGGCTTCGGTGCACACCTCCTCGCCGCACAGGCAACTCATTAGTCCCTAGTACTTCGCGCCCCAATGCACTTCTCTAGTCAACGGGTTATTTCGCCTAACAAGGGGCAACACTGCTCAATGGCTTTGCCTCCGTATGATACGACACGATATATAGGGTATTCCCTCAACCAAGCTCCACTTGATCTATTAGCATCTCCTCAATTATGCATGCCTGTTGGATTGATCACTTCACATCGATAAGTGCCAACATGTCACCTCGACATAGTACGTTCATCCCTCAACAAAATGTAGCTTCGCATCAAACACTCCTTACTTCATAGGCTGCGCCTCCGTTAGCCGAGCACGTGGCACGCCTCCAAGTTTCGAGCGCTATGTTTTGACAAGTTGAGTGGATAGTAGCTTAACGTGTATCCCCTCACCTTGAGGGTCAAGCCTCGTTAGGCTAGTCTTAGGTACATACACTGACCTCGAACCTCTCGGTGTATTGGCATGCATCGATCGATTATATCTTGATATGCCATCCAACTCAGTATCACCAATCGAGCTCACACATAGGGATGTGTATGCCTCAATCGGTCTCATACGCCTTAAAACTTCATCGCACCTCGAACTAGCGGTACATCTATGCTAATCTCGACAAGTTCACACAACGACCCATTTACTTAAGGGCTCTGCACATCTTAGACTAACAAGTTGGACGATTATTTCTACGTGTTCACGTGAGTCAACCTTTAACAATCTAGGGTTCTGTTGCACTTTGGTAGCCATGCCTAAGTGAGATGAGCTTGGCATTCCTATACATACCTTCACCTCTCGAAGGCCATAGGTCAAGAACTCACTTCACAATATACTTCTTTGGGCTTAGGTACTAGCTCTGTGCCTCCACATAACTTTGACATCTAGGCAGTTGATGTTTGACTCCATAGCTATTCACGACCCCACCTCCTTTTGTGCAGTGGTGAACTCCCAGATATAACCTAAAATTAGCCAAGTGGAGCAGCGGCCCTTTGATGTACACCAAGGGAACCCAACTCAAAGGCGTGTGCATAACCTATAATCTGAAGTTCACACGAGGGCTAAGATAAATTAACATGTTATTGAAGTCTGCCGCAGGTAACCAGATGAATCGTTGACTAAAGACCACATGCTGACCCCTTTTACAAGTTGGTGCGCCTACTCAGGTGGGCTATTGTCGACCACCTGGATCGGTGAAGGGGTTATTGTTGGGTGAAGGGTCTTTGCGCTACCTCGAGTTGATGATAACTTCTTCAAGGCATCGCACATCAGGGATATGGGGAATGCTCCATCTTCACGACATAGGATCGATGATAACTTTGAATCCATGTAATATAACAAATCAGTGGCACCAACTACTGTTAAAATAGCAACTTGCGATAATAGAATTTGACCAACTACACGCTCGTGATCTATCTACCCGACTACATAAAGTAGACGTGTTGCTGCTCTTACAAAACACAAGGAATCATAACAACAACGGAGTTGAGAACGTCCAATTCCACTTTAGATTTTAACTGCGTTTAAATCCAAAAAAATAAATATATAGCTTTTTCTAAAAATAATAAATTGATTCGTGGTCTACCCTCCTCGAAAAGTTCTACAAGATTAGTAGGGGCGCAGTTCCCTTTGGTTCGACTGTAAGGGCCCATCCGCCCATGACTCCGAATAGAACTCGACCTAATGCTGACTCAACTAGGAAATAAAATAATACATGCCGACCTTATTGATTCGACCATACCATGAGCGCACACGGCCACTTGCTTTGCCAACCAGACTTGGAATTAATTACCTGTCCATGCACTATGATTAGTTAGCAATCCAAAGTAATCTCTGATTTTCGTTTTAATTGCCAACATACCAACCGAGTACTCCAGGCTCCTTTTCTCTGATGTCTTTACTAGTGGTTGGACTTTTCATGCGTTTACCCCATGCACCCGAGTAGGCATCTACATGCCCAATTTCTTCATGCTCCGATTCACACTGCATGCAACGCCCGAGATCCCTCTCTTGGATGCTGCCTCTGTCCTCCCTCACGCAGCTGAAATATGTACCAAAGAGAGAGGTCATGTATTGCAAAATATGTATCGTTTATTGCTAATTATAATTAAATTAACATATATTAACATAGTAAATTTGGAGCACATAAATTACACAATTAGGTGGACTATGTCAGGATGTTTCACATAAAATTTCGTAATTTGTGGAGCTCATTTGCTATATGTAACAACTCATGCAAATATCTCAATAATATGAATTTTTAAGCAACATTGAAAGTGGCTAAAATTGTCAAAACATTATACAATGAAGTATGTTGTGTCGGAAAACTCCACATAAAATTTTATAATTTTTTGAGCTCATTTTCTATATTTAAAAATTCAAACAATTATGACACATAAAATAATATTTAGGCAGATAACTAAGCTGGTTTAATTACTTGCCGTCCAGTGGCCGGGCCGTAGTCGCCAGGGACGCCACGTGTCGCCTGCAGGCCACTGCTGACCGGTAATTGGGCAGCAAAAGTGCCATTGTTGTCTTTTTATACGTATACAACTATTTTTATAAATATAGATGTAAAATACGCTATATATATACTAAAAATTCTCGTCTCTACTGTAGGCCGTATTTATCGACTTCCATTAATTGTATGCGTGCGTCCACGCTTGCCACCGCAGTCGCCCGTCTGGCAGTGCCCGTTGCCGTCGAATCCGCAGCCCGTGCGAGCCCACACGCGGGCGTGGCAGATTCCCGTGTCCCCGCGGACTAGAGATGCACCACAGTGGCACTAGGCAGGGCTAAGGAACCCAGCCGAAACGGCCAGTAGAAGCATACATTACACGAGCTGAGGAACAGCGTCGGGCAGCCGCCGAGGGACAGATGGACAGTGCGGCAGTCGCGTCCGCGCCCTTACTAGTAGTAAAAGTTGCATATTGCATCATTGCCCTCCCAAAAGTTTCAGATCGACCGGCCGCGTGCGCGCATATCACCTAGACTTTTCTGTTGCAGTTCAAGATTGGCACACACTCCTAGAGTAGCGCGCTGCTGGTGCAAGCGCTCGATGTCCCGGCCGGTGCAACCATTTTCCACGTGCATTGAGTATCGCCCACGCCGACGGGGCCGCTTGCGCGGGCAGCTGCTACGTGTTAGGCTCTGCTGCGCGACGTGGAATATGTAGTTCCTACTAGAAAGTTGTGGAAGACCCTAGTGTGGGCCATGTACATCGACTTCCATTAATTGTATGCGTGCGTCCACGCGCGCCTCTGGATTTGGCATTGGCAACGTGTACCATGCATGTCTAGCGACTAGCGCATGATTCTACGGCCTCATTGTTTTGGCTTTATTGCACGAGTTTAAAACAAGTATTTAAGAGAAAAGATTACTTCTCATTACTTTCTGAATTTGTACAACAATAATATATATAGATGATGAATAGGTGGTATAAAAGGTGCCTTTATGGAAAGACATCTGTACATTTTGATATAACTATACATTGGGCAGTTTTTTTATTGTAACTGGTTAACTGGTTTGTAACACTCCCCTTGACCAATGTGTCTTCATATGATCACCTTGATTCATCATCTTGATAAACTCCTCCAAAACCCTGTAGCGAAAAATATGAGGAGAACCGATAGAGTAGATATACCATGAAAAACTCCTTTAAAATCCAGTGGGTAAATTTAGGGAGAAAAATGATATGGCATATATTTGATTATATCTCTTTAAAAACCCGTGTAGGAAAATAGAGATATATTTATGATTACGCTGTCATATAGTCTCATTAAAAACCTTGGTAAGAAAACTTAGAGGGAAAACTCATAAAGGGAAAAAGAGTACAATATTTATATTTGAACGGGTTAAGTCTTAGGAGATTTCTCCCCCCTGACATCTGCAAATCACATAGTCTTCACATACCAATTCCATGTACACATTTTTGGAATGTGGAAGTTGGTAATGACTTGGTGAATAAGTCTGCGAGATTATCATAAGAGTTAGTTTGCAGAATATTTATTTTCCCACTCTCTTGCAATTCATGTGGGTAAAATAGTTTAGGTGCAATATGTTTTGTGATATTGCTCTTTATGTAACCCGTTTGCATTTGAACAACGCAAACAGCATAATCTTCGTAGATAATGGTAGGTGATGCAATAACACCTATACCACATGATTGTTGTATGTGGTTAATCATTCTGCGAAGCCATACACATTCACATGATGCTTCATATAATAAAATTATTTCAGAATGATTAGTGGATGTAGCCACTAGAATCTGTTTTGAAGACTTTCAAGAGATGGCTGTTCCACCGTGTAAAAATACAAAGCCTGTTTGAGATCTGGCATTATGGGGATCTGATAAATAGCCAGCATCTGTATATCCTATTAAATCCATATTTTTATTCTTCTGGAAGAATAGACCGAGATCTTTAGTACTTTGAAGATATCTAAGGATATTCTTCACTCCTACCCAATGTCTTTTGGTTGGAGCAGCGTTATATCTAGCAAGTAGATTTACTGCAAATGCAATATCTGGTCGGGTGCAATTTGCAAGGTACATAAGCGCTCCGATGGCACTGAGATATGGAACCTCGGGTCCCAATAGCTCTTCATTGTCATCTTGGGGTCTAAATGGATCTTTGTCCCTGTCTAGAGATCGAACAACCATGGGGGTTTTCGATGGATATGTTTTGTCCATATTGAATTTCTCCAATATTTTCTAGACATAGGCTGATTGATGCACTAGGATGCCTGTATGAAGCTCCTCAAGTTGTATACCTAAGCAAAATTTGGTTTTACCCAAATCCTTCATTTCAAATTCCGTCATAAGATGATTACGTGCTTCATCTATATCCTGTGTGTTACCAATGATATTAAGATTATCAACATACACAGATATAATACAAAATCCTGTTGAGAATCTTTTGATGAATACGCATGGGCAATCATCATTGTTAGAGTATCCCTTTTTGGTTAGGAACTCACTTAGTCGGTTGTACCACATTCTACCCGACTGTTTCAAGCCGTATAAAGACTTGTTCAATTTTACACAATACATATTGCGATTTGCATTTGGATTCGGAATTGAAATTCCATCGGGAACTTTCATGTATATTTTCGAATCAAGTGACCCATAAAGATATGCAGTCACTACATCCATCAACTGAAAAGATAGATGATTTTTTACTGCCAATGAGATTAAGTATCAGAATGTTATTCCACTCATTACTGGAGAATAAGTTTCATTATAATCAATGCCGGGTCTCTGCGTGAACCCTTGTGCTACAAGCCTTGCTTTGTATCTCACCACCTCATTGTTTTCATTCCGTTTGCGGACGAAAACCCATTCGAAACCGACAGAGAATACTTTGGGAGGTGTATGTATCACATTGGTGAATACATTTCTTTCCTTGAGCGAGGCTAACTCCGCTTGAATTGCATCCTTCCATTGATTCCAGTCTGAGCGCTGTTTGCACTCTACCATGGTCTTAGGATCTGGATCATTTTGAAGGTTATTTGCAATTGTTGTGGAGAAATAAATGTCGACAAGTGTAGTCATACGATCATATGATTCTCCAGAATTAGTATAGTTAGTGGAAATTTCTTGGACCCCTGGTGACTCAATGTATTTCCCAAAACATTTGAGTTGGGGTATTCCGATGTCCCAGGATCAAAATTTGAGTGCACTGTTGATCTGGGTTCAAGGATCCTTTGGTGTCTATCAACTTGAGGTTGATCTGCATTTACATTCTTTTGTTTCCTTTGTCGCTTGTTAGAAGCTGTATCCGCCATTTGTACCGTACTTCTCCCCCTCTTATTTTGAACTGGGAGTTGAGTGGTATTTTGCGGTACCTCCACTCTTTCAGGTACATTTTTGGAAAAATTATAGGATTTTATGACACCCTTATAATCAGTAAATGCATCTGGCAGATTATTTGCAATATTTTGCAAATGAATGATTTTTTGAACTTGAAGTTCAGTCTCTCTGGTACGTGGGTCTGAGGCAGGAATGCCTTGTACATTCCAATCAATTTTCTGGCATTTAGTATGATACTTGTTATCTCCCCCTAATGCCGGGAAATGTTCCTCATTGAATATGCAATCAGCGTACCAGGCCGTAAACAGGTCCCCTGTGAGGGCTCGAGGTATTTTATAATTGACGGAGATTTATACCCAACATAGATCCCAAGTTTCCTGTGCGGTCCCATTGAGGTACGCTGTGGTGGTGAGATCGTTACGTATGTAGCGCAATCGAACTTTCGCAGATGGGAAATATCTGGTGGATCTCCACGTACTAATTGTAGCGGGGAAGTGCTATGATATGCAGTTGGACGCAATTGGATTAAGTCAGCAGCGTGTAAAACTGCATGACCCCAACATGATGGGTAAGATGCAATTCTGTAGTAATGGTTTTGCAATGAGCTTGATTCTCTTGATAAGAGATTCTGCTAAACCATTTTGTGTATGGACATATGGAACAGAATGTTGAACTTGTATCCCAAGAGCCATACAATAGTCATTGAAGGCATGTGATGAAAATTCAGCAGCATTATCCATTCGAATTGATTGAATTCGATATTCAGGATAATGTACTCGTAATTGGATAATTTGACCAATTAACTTAGCAAATGCATAGTTTCGTGTGGATAAAAGACACACATGTGACCATCTATTAGATGCGTCAATGAGAACCATGAAGTATCTGAACGGTCCACACAATGGTTGTATAGGACCACATATATCTCCTTGAATGCGTTCAAGGAATTTAAGTGGTTCAGCTCTGATTTTAAGATAAGAGGGTCTTAAAATCAATTTTCTGGTGGCACAGGAAGTGCACACAAAATATGAGGATTCCGAAAATTTTGTTTTGAGGTATGTATGACCAATTGAATTGCGAATAATTTTCCTCATCATTTCAATGCCTGGGTGGCCAAGGCGATCATGCCATGTTTGGAATGTGTTAGTGTTTTGAAAAATTACTTTGTACGCAATATGTTGAACGGGTTTGATGTATGTATAGTACAATCCGGAGTTTAAAGATGGAATTTTTTCTAGTACTTGTTTGCCATATCCGTTGTTTTTGGTTAAGAGGAGATATTCCTCTTTGTTGTTATTTTGGGTTTCAACATGGAAACCACTCTGATGGATATCTCTATAACTAAGTAGGGTACGTGTTGAATCGGGATACAAGAGTGCATCCTCAATTTCCAATTGTGTACCCATAGGGAGAGTGATAGAGGCATGACCAGAGTCTACTATCGTTGCATCGCGTCCAGCGATGGTTAAAACATTTCCTTTCCTCCTAGTAAGAGTTAGAAAATATTTTGTGTCCCTAAGTATAGAGTTTGTGGTACCACTATCCACAAGGCATAATTCCTCCTCCATTGGATCGACTCCAAAAATCTATATACATAAAGAAGAATTTTATGAAATTCTTATAGTAGTATATATAGAATACATACAAACTTTATTTTACAATACCGAATATATTCGATATATGATTGTAGCATACAAGCATACAATATAGATGACAACATTATTTATATGACAACACTATAGTACTTAGTAGCTATGGGACTAGGAGTCTAACTGAGATCTCCAAACATGTCTTGAAAATGAAATTCTTCAAGTGTGTCCTCGGTGCACATGAGATCATCCTTCTTTGTAGAAGCACATGTGTCTTTGAGTTCTTGAAGGAACTTTTGAGAGCATCCGGCTTCATCATCGTTGGCTGTGAGATTGAAGTGTGCTTCAAATCTCTTCTCTTGAGCATTCTTGCCTTGAGCCAAAAACTTAAGGTAGAGGTTCACAAGGTGCTTCGGGATGCGACATTTCTTGGTAGGATGGTTGTAGCAACCACATTTGTGATAAATTTCAGTTTTGTCAACTCTCTTACCGGAATTACCTTTACCTTTCTTGAATCCACTTGGTTTTTGTTTCTTGTTGCGTTTGTATTTGCCTTTAAAGTTCTTTGAGTGGTCTTTTGAACCACTGAACTTGTTGTTATTTTGATTAGCATGAACTTCAGGAAGTGGATCAGCCCCAATGGGACGTTGCTGATTGTTCTTTAAAAGAAGTTCAGCATGCTTCTATGCCTGAAACATAGTATGCATAAGATCAAAATAAGTTTGGTAATTTGCAGCACGCCATTGCTGCTGTAGAACCCTGTCAGATGGGAGCATAGTCGAGAGTGTCTTCTCTATTTTGTCCGCATCTGTTGGTTCCTTTTCACAAAACTGTAATTTGGAGCAAATATTATGAAGGGCATGGTTATATTCTCCAACAGATTTAAAATCTTGGAGTCTAAGATGTGCCAATTCATGATTAGCCTCAGGTAAGATAACAGCTCGTTGCTGTTCATATCTATTTTTGAGGGTTAACCATAATGTAAGTGGATTCTCTTCATACAGATAGTCACCCTTCAAATCCGGATGTACGTGATTCCGTATTATGCTCAAAACGGAATATTTCACAATATCCGGAGGAATTTGATCATCTGGAGGATCAAATATTTCCCTTTGTAACCCACGTGTGGTTAGGTTGATTTTAAGGTCCATTGCCCATGTAGGATAGTTGGTACCATCGAGAGTGAGGGGCTCAAAATCTTTGGTAGCCATTTAAAACCTACATGAAAAGTACACCATAAAAAATCAATTTACATGAGGTAAATTAATGTGTATGGTAATGTTGTAATAAAATGCAAAATATGTGGAAAACAATATGAGTATTATAATCCGAATGAATATATATACCCAAATGAAATATAACATGTGGTTATATTTATAATACCGTGTAATCACAATATTGGTGGTAAAACACCAATTTGTTGTATGTCATAGCGTACAAATGAATGTAGCAAAGTGCCATAAATTGTAATTATGGTATTTATTGTAGGTATAATATTTTGCAAAAATTTCAATTTATGAAGTACAATGGTACTCACTAAACGGGAATTTAAAATTTAAAATTTGCTAGCGATAGCAAATTTAAATATGGTCGCAATGTATATTGTAAGCAAATTGCAATAAAGTAGTAATCCTACATATGTAAAAATTATATAAATGCGGTTGCACATTTATTTAAATATTTACATAATATTCAGGTCCTATAGGGACTGAAATGCTAATTTATAATAGTACAAATTAACGGGTACAATTATAAACAAGTACAAGGACTATACTGCAAATACTACATACAAATTTATTTAAAATAAAAATTCTGCATTTTCAATGAAATCTAGGGCAGAAAATGCAAAATTTAGAAAACCTGGGCTAAAACCCATTCGGTCTTTTGGCCCATGTGGGGAGGTGGGAGGTTATTGGGCTAAAAGCCTATTTGGGGCATCCATATAAAAAAGGAGGGGGGGGGGGAGTTAGGGTTTCCTAACTCCCAAACCCTAGCCGCTGGCCATGCTGGGGCGCCGCCGCCGCCACCGTTGCCACGGTGCCGGCCGCCTCATGCGCCGCACACCATTGCCGCGCCGCCACGCCGCACCGGGTTGCGCCGGGCGCGCGCGCGGCGCCGTGCCACCGGGCCTCGCCAAGCCTCGCGCCATGCCGGCCGCCGGCGCCGGCGCCGCCGCGGCGCTGGTTGCGGCTTCGAGCCGAGCCTTCTAGGGCGGCGCGCAAGAGGAAGGTGGACCGGCGGTGGCGCAGGCGGCTCCGAGTGCTTGCGCCGAGGAGATGGTCCGGCGCGGGGAAAAGCCACTTCGGGTGGCTGCTTGGCGCGGCAGGCGGCGGCCCAAGGCCGATCGCGACGGCAACACCGGCGCCCGTCAGGGTGGCTGCAGCCGGCGGCGTCTGAGGCAGGGCGATTGCTGCGCAGAAGCTGCGCGCCGTGAGCAAGAACATCCAGATGTTCGGTGTTGCTCACATAGTATCATACCTTGTCTTTTTTCTGTATGTGCTGATAACGTATTGCAAGAGTTTGAGACAAGTGTTTGAGAGAAAAGATTGCTTCTCATTACTTTCTAAATTTGTACAACAACAATATATATAGATAATGAATGGGTGGCATAAAAGGTGCCTTTATGGAAAGGCATCTGTACATTTTGATATCTTTACTATATAAAAGAAGGAGTTGGTGGTTGGTACGGCCTCTCCCACCTCTTCTGATAAAAAAATGTATGTTGACTGACGTGTAGGCCACCCCATCACGCATTCGCGTCCCCCTCTGGCTCTCCCCACTCCTCCCGAACCGCCCCCACCTCTCCCGAACCCGTGCGCTCCTCCCCTTGGATTTCGCCGCCGCCTGCCTCCCCCCACCGCCGCCTCCTCCCCCGTCGCCTCCTCCCCCCACCCCTCCTCCGCCTCCTCCTCCCCCACCCCTCCTCCGCTGCTCCCAATTCCCCCCGAATCCCGTGGCTTCCCCACGTTCTCCGCCGTCTCCCCACGTTCTCCGCGTCTCCCCACCTCCTCCTCCCCCCACTCCGCCGTTCTCCGCCGCTCCATCCTCGCCTCCTTCCCTCCCTCCTCCGCCGCTCCGTCCTCGCCTCCTCCTATCCCTCCGCCGCCGCTCCGCCCTCGCCTCCTCCCCACCCGCGCGCCGCCTCCCTACTCCTCCGCTCTGCCGCCTCCTCCTCCCCCGCTCCTCCACTGCCTCCTCCTCCCCCACCCTCCGCTCCGCCGCCGACCCCCGCTGGCCTCGTCCTCGTCGCCATCGCCGCAGTCGTCGGGGTCCAAGGCGCCCATGGTGGCCGTGGACGGGTTTGCCTCGGGGGTGGTGATCTGCGCCGCCACTCTCCCCTCCCTCGTCCCTCCCGATCCGCGCTGCAACCATCGGCCTCGTCATCCTCCTAAATGACGAGCACGGCGCGCCATTCGACGGCCGCGCGGACGGGCATCGACTTGTGGCGCGACATTGGCGATGGCGTCAGGATTCGAGTCCGCGGCGATGTCGTAGATGAAGCGGTGGCGGGCGGGGGCGCGATAACGCCAATAAGGCCGCCACCACCATTGAAGCCGCTGTCTGCGCGAACTGCTATCCATGCAGTCGCTAGGACATGGCCGAAGGGAGTAAGGGACGAGGACGGCAGCAGCGCGGCCGAGGAAACCAGCGCAGGCGGCAGCCTCAGGCGAGCACTGCGGATGCGCCCTCACGCGCTGTGGCTGGTGCGGGGAGAGCGAGGTAGGGAGCGGCGGCAACGCGCTCCTCGCCGTCGGCCAGGTCATCGCCGACCTCAACTTCATCCGCAAGGTCTACTTCTCCTCCGAAGGCAGCTAAGTCATGGACGGTGAGCACAAATTAGCACACCAATATTTAGTATACTTTCCATTCCATGCTTACCTTCCATAGATTTGTTTTTGACAATTTTCTATTTATTATGGGAACAAAGTTCTTAACGAGCAAAGCGATTGGCCCTGCTCAACTCTATTCAGAAAAACTCTTGAACATGCTTAGGAGTTAGGATGGATCCTAGCTTGGTGAGGAAAACCGGCTGTTTCGATTACCAGGTTGCCTCAGATGCTTCATTGAGTTTGTTGTTTATACCGATGTTCCTGTTCAATATGTGTTAGGGAACAGAAGAAGAGTCTAGGATATATTTTGAGACTATATTTTGGCTGGCATGACAAAGAGGGGTGAAACTGCAACTTTGATTTCTCATGATATGGTCCAACGATATCAATGGTTTTGGTAAAGCTCGGCCACCTTCTTGATATAAGAGTATTCATAGTGATCTACCGCAATACCATGCAATTAGTAAAGCTTACATTGTTCCCGGATAATATTAAAAATGGCAATTACATAGGCCGTGAATTGTTCTGTAACCTCCGCTTGGGCCGATGGTAATTTGTAGGGTAGTTGCTCTGTGAGCTTTGCTCTATGTGAAAGTATCAGTAGGAGTCTCTTCGTTTTTTACCTTTCCAGCACAAGTTGTAGAACTTGGAAGGTTCCGCACTCCCCTCCTCTTTATATATATAGAATGCCCGTGCGTTACTCAAGGCTGTGTTTCATATTTCTGGTGGATTGGGAGCTTGGAACAATGGTTACCTATGAAATAGGTATTCTTTGAAGCCCTAAATGACAGTATTTTGTGCTTGAACAATGAGAATTTTGTTATGTAGGGATTGTTTGAGGGCCTAAAAGCATATAGGAAAACTGATGGGTCCATACTATTATTTCGTCCGGACGAGAATGCCATAAGGATGAGGGAAGGTGCAGAGAGGATGTGCATGCCTGCACCAACTGTTGAGCAATTTGTGGATGCAGTAAAACAAACAGCTTTGGCAAATAAACGATGCGTAAGTAATTTTGTTTTTTCTTATTATTGTTTCATTGAGCTCTGTATTGAATAATACTTGTTATGTTCATGATCCCCTCACTGTTTGTTTACTGTATTATATTTCTAGGTGCCTCCTACTGGTAAAGGTTCCTTGTATATAAGGCCACTACTTATGGGAAGTGGTGCTGTTCTTGGTCTTGCACCTGCTCCTGAGTACACCTTTATTATTTTTGTCTCCCCTGTTGGCAATTATTTCAAGGTTTGTATTGATTTTGAACTTTTAGCTTCCACCAGATTCTCTAGGCATTCATCGAAAATAAAGAATCATGGACTTAGGGACGGAATACATCCTCCGATGATATGTTAGGTTTTGGGTGGAATACATCCTCCGATGATATGTTACAGTGACGTGTTCCTGATATATCCCTATAGGTTATTTGCTTAAGTTGGTTTTGAGATTTTGCTCTTATACCACTTTTTCCTAGCTTTATCGAGAATTATGGTACCCATATTATTACTTCTGTTATGGTTGGTAACAAGGATGAGGTATACATAAAGCGTTTATGCATCCCAATTGCGAGTGGAGTTCAAAATTACGTGAGAGAAATTGGAAATGAGAGATTTTCAGATGGGAAAGCAAGCCAAATGTGTCTCCCATCAATTACAGTGAGAAGGTTAGCATTCCTTGCCTTGACATTTTAAAATAATAAAAGAATTTTTTATCTGTAATTGCTTATATGAGCAGAAGCTTGTCATATCTTAGTTGGTTCACCTTTTTTCTTAAGGAATAGTTGGTTCACCTTGAGGGTGTATAATTTATGAGTCTATAAAGATGCCATCTGCATTATAATTATTTATCTATCTACATCTTTGAGAACCACCGAATTATCCACAGTAGGAACTTGGCTATTTTGAAAAATCAAACATGATCGAAGAAAGAAAGAATATACGATTGCATATGTGTGCGCTGCACCTCTTTAGCCGGCAACAAATCGTCTTTGGGGTGGTTAATCCATTTGTGACATAATTAATATTGTATTCCCTCTACAGGATATGACAAGAATCTTGAAGGAGAGGAGGTTGTCATCTTGTTCATAACTTTATTGATTGGATAAAAAATGTTTCCTCAGCACCAGATGTCATAGGCATGACATTTCTCCCTATTGTTTCGATGATATATTGCTTGTGCAATTGATCTATACTTGACATGTAAGACATGCATCTGGTTCCTTACTATTACTATTTTAAAGCACATTTGCCACCTTTAATGTACACTTATAAGACCCTGAGCTTTGTCCCATTGTACTATCGTTTATATTATGATAGCAAGGTCCCTTTGCAGTTGTGTTTCTGTTTTATTTGGTACTCTGTTGCAACGCACGGGCACTTTACTAGTAACTGTACATTGGGCAGTTTTTTTATTGTAACTGGTTAACTGGTTTGTAACAGGCTTGTAGCTACGGCCACGTCAAACATCCAGATAAATATGATAGTTTTTTTAAACAACTTTTTTGAAGGATTTTTAAACTTAAAATCGTACATGTTATCCACATCAGTGACTCAATGGCAGCTTCACTGTCTGTCACTACCTCAAAAACAGAGATAAAAAATCAATAATTATAGATAAAAACTATCGACTACAAACTGAAAGAACAATACGTGCGCGCGCGCACAAATATACATGCATCTGCTTGGCCTAGCGTCAAGTCGGTTTGGCGTCCAGTACATCATCCAAGGCTTGGTACGTGCTCCGTCATACCGTAGTGGATCAGGATGGAGACGCTACTGAAGGTTGAGTGGTCTAGTCTAAAAAGAAACGAAGAGCAAGACCTCGCCTCGTGACCGAGTTTTTGCCGGCGTCTTTTCGACGTGTATTAACAGAAATAGTTGTATATAAATAGTATTGATAAAAATAATATTTTTATTGTCCAGTCTCTGGACAGCAGTGCCGAACAATCGACACGTGGTGTCTGCCGTAAGGCCAGCAAATGGCAGGCGCCTGCTTAATTACCTGCCTAACTTCGTAATTTTACGTTATAATTTTTGAATTTATAAATATAGCACATGAGCTAAAAAATTACGATATTTTTGTGGAGCTTTCCGAGGTCTTTTGGTACGCTGTGTAATTTTTTGGTAATTTTTTGAGGCATTTGCTGCCTCTAAAAATTATTGGAACGATACGTAATTAACAAGGCGATTAAGCAATTATACACCACTCCAAGAATTTTTATGGGTAACAAATGATCGTGAAAAATTACAAAATTTTTTATGGAGCTTTCTTATATAGTGTGCTATGTTGTGTAATTGTATGTAATTTTTTGCACCACTTTGTTACTTCTAAAAATTATTTAAGCAGTGCATAATTAAACGGGTGATTGAGGACTAATGGCCGGGGCTAATGGCCTGCCGTCTGGCCACTGTGCGCCACCAGGCGAGATGGCTCCGATGAAGAGGGGGCGTGACGACAGTGGCTACGCATGGGCTAGCTTGGGGCACACGAGAAGGCGAGCATCCCGAAAGGCTTGGTAGACGTGGGCCCTCATTTAGGTGAGGTTAATCTAATTTTTTTTAAATTTGGTGGAGTCTACAATCAGTTCTATGACCACAACGGTCTTTACGATCAGTGTGTATATTCGAGTACTATAGCAGTCGTAAGTCAAGTAGCAGTTGGAGAAGAGTATTGTAGCAGTTGCAGTCATAAAAGTACTGTAGCAGTCATAAGTCAAGTAGCATTTAGAGATGTGTACTGTAGCAGTCGTAGTCGTAAAAGGTCAGAATTCAGAATTCACATATGATTTAGAGTAGTCGATGTCCATGTAGGACTCTTAGCGTGGGATACAACGTTGAATACAAGGTCTTGTATGTTGCTTCTCTATATAAGAAAGACAAAAAGAACGCAGGAGTATTCATCGCCAAAAGATCTATCTATGCTTACTCGTGTTTGTGTGCATGATTTCAAAGTTCAAGTTCATTACCCGTCTAGACCGTGGGCAAATTCCCCAATAATTGGCATCGTAGCTTCAGGGGACAAAGCGATGGCCAACAACGCTATTGATCCATCGAAGTCAGGAGCACTAGTCAAGACCATGCGCAATGAACTCGATCCATTGAAGCCAGGCGTGTTCATGAAGTAGACGACAAGAAGCGCCTCAAACCTGATTCAATACCTGATGTTGAGCGAAATGAATCACGGCAAATGGGGCGTCAAAATGAAGTTAATGTTGTGTTCAGTAGGGGTATGGTCGATGGTTGAACATGGAGACGATGACGGCGACAAGGATCAAAGTGCGATGGTGGCCATCTCGCAAGCGGTGCTAGACGACGTAATGATGTCAATCGCCGAGAATAAGACAGCAAAAGAAGTTTGGATCGTACTCAAGGAGATGTGAATAGGTGAAGATCGCGTCAAGAAGGCGTAGGCTCAAGTATTGAAATGGCAACCGAGCGAGTTGCAGATGGGGGACTTGGAAATGATCACCGAGTACTCCATGAAACTCACCACTCTACTGGGTGAGATCCATTCACTCGGCATGAAGCGAGAAGAGAGCGACATCATCGAAAAACTGTTCAGTTTGGTATCAGATCGGTTCCTCTAGATTATCGGAACGATCGAACAGTTCAGCGATGTCATAGCCATGTCACTCTTGAAGGAGATTGGTCACCTCAGAACCTATGAGGAAGGACTCAAGGGTCGACGACACACGAAGGATAGCAGTAATAATTTTCTCTTTACCCAGAACGAATGGGAAAAGAGGACCTTAAAGACAAAGAATCATAAGGGCACTTCTAACGCCAAGAAAGGGGGTCGTAACGGAAGTGGTCGGGAACGTGGCCATGGACAAGGCGGAGACTGAGGCGATGGCAATCACGTCATCAATGAATGAATGCCGCCAAAGTCCAACAAGACCAAGGCCAAGTGCTTCAATTGCAACGAGTATGGACACTTTGCGAAAGAGTGTCCAAAACTAAACAGAAGAGAAAGGGCCAATCTTGTAGTAAAGCAGAATGATTAAGATCCATAACTGTTGATGGTCGAAGTATGTGAACTCATCCATACAGTCCCGACACCTGAAGAGGAGGTATTATTGCATGAAGATAAGGTGATGGTGAAGCTTAGCGGCACCCAGGACAAGGCTTGGTATCTTGATACCGGTGCAAGTAACTACATGACCGGCTGCATGGAGAAGTTTGCTAAAATTGACATTACTATAAAAGGTTCAGTCAGATTTGGAGATAGTTCGGCCATGAAGATACAAGGAAGAGGCTCGGTGCTATTGGAGTGTTCTACGGATGAACATCGTATCCTCACGAATATTTACTACATCCCGAAGCTGAGAAGCAACATAATCAGCCTCGGTCAACTGGACGAGAATGGTTGCAAGATTGTGGTCGAAGGAGGAGTGATGTCGATCTTAGACAGAACTCGTAGATTGTTGTTTAAAGTGAGCAGATCAAGAAACCGGATGTATGTGTTGCACATCAATCTGGATCTCCCGGAGTGTCTTCTGGCAAGAAGCACTGAATAGGAATGGCGATGGCACGCCATATATGGGCATGTGAACTTTCATGCTCTGAAAGATCTGGCTCACAAGAAAATGGTGCATGGGATGCCCATGATCGAGCACTTGGAACGCAACTGCGATGGTTGTTTGGTTGGCAAGCAATATCGGAACTCGTTTCCAACCACGTCACTATACTGAGCATATATGCCCCTTGAGTTGTGGTATGGGGACATCTGTGCACCAATCACTCTGACCACGAATGGAGAAAATTATTATTTCCTGCTGTTGGCGGATGCCTGAACAAGGTTTATGTGGCTAGCTTTACTCTGAAGCAAAGATGAAGCATTCAAGGCATTTAAGAAGATCAAGGTTGCAGCCGAGATGGAGAAAAATCTAAGGCCAAAATCTCTACGCACCGATCGCGATGGCGAGTTCACCTCGAATGAATTCACGAACTACTGTGAGCTATTGGGAATTAGGCATTATCTAACAATGCCTTATTCTCCCTCCAACAAAACGGTGTGGTCGAAAGGAGGAACCAAATAGTGGTTGGCATGGCAAGGAGTTTGTTAAAGACCATGGGAGTCCTAAGAAAATTTTGGGGAGAAGTGGTATCGACTACCGTTTATCTCCTAAATTGGGCACCAACAAAGAGTGTCATCGGCAAAACTACTTACGAAGCCTACTACGACTGCAAGCCAAGTGTTGGTCACTTCTGTACTTTCGAGTGTGTTGCACATGTGAAGACAACCATGCCACACCTCCCAAAGCTAGCATATCACAGCAAGTGAATGGTGCTCATTGGGTATGATCTAAGGACAAAAGGTTATCAGATGTTTGATCTTGTGACACGAGGAGTTGTGGTGACTCGTGATGCAGTGTTTGAGGAGAAGAGGAAGTGGGAGTGGAGCAGAGCTTCCTCAGTAGAGGTACGACCGATTGAAGACATCTTCATGGTACATTACTCTCCTAACACTGACACAGGTCCTGACGATCACGTGGGGGCAACCGACACGCCAACCACGGAGGGTGTAGTAGGGGACCCGACCACGACGCGGTCGTAGGTCCTAATGACCACGTGGAGGCATCCAACACTCCGACCACGAAAAGCATAGTCGGAGGACATGACCACGAAGCAGAAACTCTAGGCACAACCACGACCAGTATGAGCACAGGATCCAGGATGCTCGACTCATCTACACCATGTACTCCTATAGCAATGATGAGAGTGCTGGTCTCACCAAGAGCTCCGCTATGGATGGAGTTCGATGAGATCTTGTCTAAAGGATCACGATGGGAGCATGACATCAAAAGTCTCTACGATGCCACATCGCCGATAGAGCTGGAAGATTTAGAGTTCTGCTTACTCGAAGAGGAGGAGCCTGCGAATTTTGAAGAAGCCAAGGCGAAGCCAAAGTGGAGGAGAGCTATGGAGAAGAAGATGTCCTCAATCCAAGAGAACAGAACATGGCACCTTGTTCCATTGCCAGATAGCCACAGACCAATCGGATTGAAGTAGGTGTATAAGTCAAAGAAGAACACTCAATGCGTGATTGTAAAGTACAAGGCGAGGCTAGTTGCAAAAGGGTACGTTCAACAACAAGGCCTTGGTTTCGATTGTTGCAAGGCTAGAGATGGTGCACCTGTTCATTGTGATTGTGGCAGCATGTCGAGGGGTATGGCTGGGAAGATTGTTGGCTATTATGCTAGAGACAAAGGTTGAGAAGGTAACTCTGAAGATCGATAATCAGTTTGCAATTGCGTTGTGCAAGAACTCAATCTACCATGAGAGAAGTAAACACATCAATACATGTTTTTCATTATATTAGA
Source organism: Dendrocalamus sinicus (assembly GCA_036346575.1). NCBI lineage: Eukaryota > Viridiplantae > Streptophyta > Magnoliopsida > Poales > Poaceae > Dendrocalamus > Dendrocalamus sinicus. The sequence continues at coordinate 12,508,299 of CM070647.1, read as the reverse complement.
GAATGTGTGGAATCCAGGAAAATAGAGGTACAACATGTTTGCACAAAAGACCAGCTCAATGATATCCTGACCAAGTCACTTGGAAGATTGAAGTTCATGGAGATAAGGGAGAAAATTGGTGTGCAAAACATCGACGGAAGACAACAAGCTTAAAGAGGAGATTGATAGAATTAATCTAGTTGTCTTTAAGTCTGGTCGAGTACACAACTAGTCCTACGACCACGATAGTCTTTACAACCAGTATGTATGTTCGAGTACTATAGTAGACATAAGTCAAGTAGCAGTTGGAGAAGAGTACTGTAACAGTCATTGTCATAAAAGTACTGTAGCAATTGTAAGTCAAGTAGTAGTCGGAGATGTGTACTGTAGCAGTCGTACTCATAAAAGTTCTGTAATAGTCGTAGTCGTAAAATGTCAGGATTCGGAGTCCACATAGGATTCAGAGTAATCAAAAAGGAAAGTCAAGGTGTGTCCATATAAGACTATCAGCGTGCGATGCCATGTTGAATATGGAGTCTTGTATGTTGCTTCTCTGTATAACAAAAACGAAAAGGTCGCAGGAGTATCGCATCGCCAAAAGATCTATCTATGCTTACTTGTGTTTGCGTGCATGATCTCAAAGTTTAGGTTCATTGCTCATATTCCCCAATTCGTCGGCGTCGTCATCGTGGCCAATCTCCCAATTGCTCCAAGCAACTTCTTGTCTATGTTGAAAGTGAGCGATGACAATGTGTGGTCATGTTCAACGGTCGTAGTCGCCGGTGCGACCAACCCAAGGGAACAGCCACACCATGATTAGCTTTTGAAAAACTAGTAGGGTAGTCTGCGTATTTACGTGTGTGTGTGTATATATATATGTTTCAAAGTTTTTAGTATAAACTTATATAACTTATATGTTTAATAATAAGTTTATGTATCTTGTAGACTATTTAAGATTTTAATACATCATAAACATTGAAAATAATAATATAAGCTTAAAGAAAAATACAACTTGAAAAATATAATTGAAGTATGAGCCTTGATGGATTGAGGTTCTTAAATAAATAAGCACTCCAAATGCATGAATCATGTAGCTGCACGCCCCTATTCTTCCTCCATTAGTTACTCTTTTCTAAAATGTATACATGCGCATGTACCTCTATTTAATCTAAAAGCAACATGTTGATTATATGTGCAGCAATCTTATTAGTTTACATGGCATTAGGGTATATTGCTCATGCATGCACCCATGTACCATGGCACGACCTATCTTGAACTTATAATCCCTCACATGCCGGCTGCCCCCACCAAACTATTTGTATTCTCTCTTCTCGCCATTACAACTTTTTTGCTTCAACCTTCAACAACACGTCCAATTCTTGATCGATCCCTCTTAACTATTACCCACTCCAATACAATCTCTTAGTTGCTACCTATTCTAATACAACTAGTTGGATGCCCGTGCGTTGCTACGGATTAAAACATAATCATAACATTTAAAAAGTCTAATTGCAAAATGATAGGGAGCAAAGGAAATACTCTAAAATTAGTCTATCAAACAAGAACACTATAGATCCACATATAGAAAGACTTTGACTTACAAGGATTGCCAAAAAAAGGAGAGACGTAATTAATTGCAATTCACAAATAAAAACTTTCCACAGGGGTTACATGGTACAAGCTGAAAAGAGAACACCCAGTTACATATGGGAAATCTCGCATCCAGAAAACATCAAGCTAAACACTGTATGAGCATATCCCATGGACAAGATAAAAGATATTGACAAGGCGTCGTCGAACAATTCACAAATGGATGCACTCATTGTTCCTAGTGATATTCAATTAGGATATAACTCCATTCCACAGATATATAAGAAAGTTTCTTGATACTACAAATACTACCACTAAAATTAGATAGAATGGCATGAACGCATGTCCAATTTGCTATCGTCAAATTACACATTGAAGCACAATCATCTAGCAAGCATGATAGCTAGAAGTATCTTAGCCACAACATTTGCATCTACTTCTAGCAAGCATCCTAGCTATGAATATCCTAACCAAAAGAACCATATCAACTTCCTTCATGACAAATCACATCTACTTCCACCAAAATGAGTCTTGCACTTCTAGCAATTATATAGCTAGAGGTCCCTTAGCCAAAAGATTTGCATTTACTTCCCCTAGTAATGTCATGGAGAAGCATTTCCAATAAGCTCGTTGTTGACCCTACAAAAGATTCCATAAATGATAAACCATATAGCTAAAACTAATTACTAAAAAATTTATAATCAAAATTATGTTTACCTCCGTCTCAGATCGCGTGCAACTGCAACATTAGGTTCAAAGTGCACCCTACTGAAGCATGTAGTGTGCAGGCTATGATCTAAAAAGTAAACAAGTAAGTATAAAACATAGAGTAGATCAACACAAAATGAACAAGGAACACACATCAACTCACCTTGTTCACGCCTTGCTCGAAGCATAGTTGCCACGATGATAGTTCGATCATCAGAGCATCTCGTCCATTTAGTCAAATGGCTGGTAAGTACTTTGTCCTTAACAACTAATTTCACAGGTTTGAAGCTACAGGAATATAAACATGGGCTGAGTTTCCATTTTGTGTTATAAAAGCTCTATAAACATGGCACTTTATCCAACATATGAACTTAGCAGGTTATTCTACTTTATAAAAAATTTGGGAGACTCAAGAAAAAACATTTTCTGATTCATATATTATCACTATCACTATTATATAAAAATTGAGAAGGTATTCCATCTGTTTGAAAATGTAATCACCAAACATGATTATATATTCTAACCGGACAAGTCATGAAGGAAGGGAAATTTTGTAAGGCAATTAGCATGTATAGATTAATTATACGAGCAAGGCCATTAGCATTTATAGATTAATTATACAAGAGGGTTCCATTCTATGCAAAAACAACCAAATATAGCAACAAACCGTAATGTTCTAAGTGCCAAAGGAGCAAACTTTGGGAGCCATGGACAATAATGATTTCGAAACCAAGATAGTAACATAAATAATTTAGACGTGCAACCATAAAATCAAGAAGATACTACAACAAAGTACATACCGCCATCAATTATAAGAACATTTCTAAAAGGTATATTTCTATTGTAGTAGCCTTGCATATAGCCTACAAGGCTTACAAACATGACCATTCCAATAACATCGACATGTGAAAAAATGTTAGTAAAACTTTGATTCATTACAAAGCAAGATTACTTGGGTGGTCAACTGAAATACATACCAACATAAATGTCATTATGATAGGTGAATTCAAAAACTTCACTAAGTGGCATGAGCGGCGGAAAAGCGGCAATGTCTTCTCACTCATGTTTGGTATCTCACTCACAGTAGTGACACGTGTGAAAACACACCCATAAGCATGCTCTGCAAGCCACTTATGCTCTATTCTCCTCGTAGGCTCTACGGACAACCTTGACACATAATATGCGCAGCCCTCTCGAAGTAGGGGATCTAAACGATGCACCTGGTCATCGTAAACAGTGGCTACCATTTTTTTGCCCTATTAACAGCAGGCAAAGTCAGATACCATTAAAATTCAACAGAATATAACTAAGCATATCTAAAAAAACATGTGTGAACATTACCTGCTCATCCAACAAAACCAAGGTTAGCCTCTTCCTACCAGGAGCGAATGTCTCAACATGATACTTGTGATAAACTCGAACACCTATGCTCCATTTTGTTGAAGGATGAAAATCACCAAAGGTTGGAACACGTGGAGCTTCAACTCTAAGACGCTTCAAGGTCCTCATCCTAAATCCCCCGAAAAATATAAACATGAAGTTCAAATCGGTGCATAAAGAAAAATTGCAATTGACTCGTACCTGATAGAGCACACTGGTCTGATAACAACAATGGAGCAAGGCACACTGAATGTTTATTTATAGCTACAATCACAAAATATTGGGCGCTAAAAGTTTGAACCCCTACACCTCTCTCCCATATTTTGGCGCTAAATGGAGCACCAGATTGTGTGCATCTCGATTGAGAGAGGGAGGGATATCTGCAGCATGATTTAGCAGATCGATTTGCTACACACAGGGAGAGAGAAAGAGAGAGAGAGCTGCATGATCTACTGTAAAATCGATCTCGACAAGACACAGCTCTGCCGATTTTACAGATGGAGACAGATGCATGAGAGAGATCGAGGGGGACTGCTGCAGCACATTGGGGAAGATGGGGAAATTTCCTGCGGAAGGAGAGAGTGGTGGTATGTGAAGAGACATGACTCAGTGAGATGCCTGCCTTTAGGTATATAGCCTTTCTATTGTTTTGTCCTGTAGGCTGAAGAGTAGTGGAGTGGCATTGTGACTCTAGTGCACATTGTAGAGTATAAAAAATCACAGAGGGCCTAACCTGAAATTATCATTGTAGCAGATCTACCCTGGGCTCCACTACTGTCCAAGGCTCTGCCCTCACCCATGTTGCAGGCCAACGGCGGGCGGGCGGACGGCATGAGGGGAGCAACGAGCACTCAGGAAAGCGGATTCAACATTAACACATGGTGCCAGCAGTGCAGCAATGGCTCACTGAGGTCACAGTTAGTGGTTCACACAATGATCTAACCTAGTACCAAATAGCGTGTGATAGGAAAACTGACAAACTGATAAAAAAGTAAGATAATACATTCCAACAGAAGCATATTGCATTGGGCACAAGTGCAAAACTAATCTAGTGAAAATCAGAAGAACCTGAAAAAAAAAAAAAATAATGCAGTTTTCAAGAAGGTTAAATCAAACCACATTTTTGTACCGTAAATAGAAAGGCTTTCTATGATAAAAATCTAGACCAGTTGAGTAATTGCATTACATTCCGTAAAATAGTATAGCTGACCACATATGTTCTCTTATATTTCACCTCACTAAACGGATGACCTCTAGCTTGTTTTGAATGCAACAAAAAGCCAAAAGTATGTCTACGCATCATTATTGCTCAAAATATATCCATAACTTTTGAGCTTTTAAAATGACATGATATTCCAAACCATATATTACCAAGCCCACAAAACATCCTATTTGGCATGTCCAGAAAGAGAGTTGCCATAACCCTAGTCACCAATACCAAATGTGCACGCCATACTACACCTGCACACATTGCAAAGCAATCGGTGATATCATTATGGCACAAATCGAAATATTTATATACCTTATCCTCTGGTTCTTTTTCTTCGTCTTCATTCTCTGCACCCTCCTTGTCCTTCTCAACCTCGGGATCGCAGTGCATCTTTGGGTTTCTTCTCATCCTCTGCCACAGCAGCAGCTTCCTCATGTTAAAAGATCAACAGCTTCCTAATCAATCAATCACATAAAGGGTCAAACTCTATAAGCTGATCCATCAATCACAATTAGAAAAACAAGTCAGCAATCACAAAACTAAAACTTTAAGCTGATCAATCTTAACAAGGATAGCTAATGACTGTGTTGTACAATTTTCGTGTGGCTTTAGGATTGTTTTTAGGTGCATTATATGTGGTACAGATTGACAACCAATAGACTATTAGTTTACATCAAGTAATTACATTTGAGAAAAGTTTTTATTGTGTATAAGATGTGAAGTCTGCATCATTGTTAATGATAGCTTTGCCACGTATAAGATGTATAATAGAAATTATGGTCAATAATAATAGAAATTATGGTCAATAATAGAATTTACTCGCTCAATGTGAAAGCTTAAATGAGGCAGATGGTCATACCATTTCAACACCACGAGATCGATACTTCTCGAAGGCTTCAGGAGTAACATACTGAAAACAGGCATATGACGCTTTGACGGTCTCATGTATTGACCAAATGTCATGACATCAACACCAGACCCTCAACTTTTCCATTATGCCAATAACTCGATCGAGTCTCCTACAACCCAAAGATAATTGATGTCTTCGTAAGGGTGCCGGAGGGCATACTCTTTTGCCATTTTCGAACATCTATGGATCGCTTAAAATTAGCACGATAGTCTCGCACATTTCTTTGCAGCTCTTCCACTATTTCAATATTGTGTGCAAAACATGCAACCCGAAGTTACAACCTTCTCTACACAACTAGAATCCTCGAAATCTGGTACTACAAAATTACTACTTTAAGAATTAAGGGTACAATACATGGAATATTGGAATGCCTAATATTAACAGAGGATGATGATGTATCAAAATAATGAAATGACCAAACAATATGACAAGATATATGTGGCTTACCAAGTGCTTCAATAAGCATTTCGCTTCAAAACCTTTAACTTCAGATCTTGTTTCAGCAAAGTGACCACTCCCTTGATCGTAAATCATCTCGATCAACACTTGTAATGACTATGTAATCAAGGCCCCACGAGGCAATAGCTGCGCAACATTGGAAGGCTCATCTGGATCTGGTGGAGGGGGAGTCCTTGATGTCTTGACATTACAAAATCTGCAATATGACGACTTCTCAAATTCAACTATCAAACAGGAGCTTTGTGCTCCTTTCTCTAAAAGGTGACTCCTAATAGCAATAAGATAGACTGCAAATCTAAAGCAAACTAATGGAATAGTACATAGTACATTGACAAAGAAATCCGTACTTATACTAAATACTAAGAAGATTAGTTTTGCACACCTAAAAACCTAAACCTTAACCTCCATCAAAACGGATGGCATTATCACAAAATATCATTTCATCACAACCGCGGAGAGGGGAGCCGGGCGAGGAGGTCGGCGTGGCGCGGCGGGATCATGACGGGAGAGCGAGCTCGGGAGAGGTCCGACGCGGCGGCGACCGGCGGGAACATATCGAATGGATCGGTCGAGCACGAGCGCGATCGTCGGGGATTTTGGCGTCGGGCGGGGCGGCGGATCCGATCTCACGACGCGTTGCCCGTGGTGACGGCGTTGAGGAAGGTGGAGGGGCGGCGCGACGCGGCGTCGTCGGAGGGTCGTCGGCGAGGAGCGAGGCGCTGGCGCATGGACTCGGAGAGCTCCGACCACGTGGTCGGAAGTCGGCAGTCGAAGCCACGACCACTGCAGTCGGAAGTCGACGGTGTGGTTTACGACCACGTTGTGGAGTCGGTGCCTTACGACCACGTTGTCGAGATCGGACAGCGTTCGAACGGCGCGGGGAGATCGGACGGCGTTCGAGCGGCGCGGGGAGATCGGATGGCGTCCGAGCGGCATGGGGAACTCGGGGAGATCGGACGACGTTCGAGTGGCGCGGGGAGATCGGACGGCGTCCGAGCGGCTCGGGAACTCCGGGAGATCGGACGCCGTTCGAGCGGCACGGGGAGATCGGATGGCGTCCGAGCGGCATGGGGAACTCGGGGAGATCGAACGGCGTTCGAGTGGCGCGGGGAGATCGGACGGCGTTCGAGCGGCGCGGGGAGATCGGACGGCGTCCGAGCGGCGCGGGGAGATCGGACGGCGTCCGAGCGGCGCGGGGAGATCGGACGGCGTCCGAGCGGCTCGGGGAGATCGAACGGCGTTCGAGCGGCGCAGGGAGATCGGATGGCGTCCGAGCGGCACGGGGAACTCGGGGAGATCGGACGGCGTTCGAGTGGCTCGGGGAGATCGGACGGCGTCCGAGTGGCTCGGGGAGATCGGACAGCGTCCGAGCGGCGCGGGGAGATCGGACGGCGTCCGAGCGGCTCGGGGAGATCGGACGGCGTCCGAGCGGCTGTTTCTTCTGAGGAATCCCTCCCATGCTTTCTTCTCTTTCTATTGGGATTTAAGCCTTTGTGACATGCTCGGCAGTTAGGCTTACAACAATGTGGTCGAAAGGGTCATTTATGACTTGGTAGATGTAGTCGGACTTACAACTTGGTGTTCAACAGAGTCTCTATGACTTGGTAGTCGTAGGCGATCGACTTGGTAGTCATAGGAGGCACTTAATTAGTGGTCGGAAGCTTTTACGACCATATTGTGCTGATTCTGCAATGTCTCAAGCCTTTTCAAGTGGTCGGTCTCTACATTGGTCATGGTCGGAAGTCAGCAAAAGACTCTACGACCACATTGATACCGGCTGGAAGTTTTACGACCACATTGTCAGCGGTTGGAAGCCGGAAATCAAGTTTACGACCATTGTGTCGTCGTTCGGAAGCCATTTACTATCACATCGTCCTTGGTCGGAACCTGGTAGATGCGTTTTCGAGTGGTCAGAAGGCCTTACGACCACTCTGGCTGAGGTTTACAAGTGTTACGATCGCTTCTGAGTGATAACGTGGTCGTAAGGCGCTGACTCCTCAACATGGTCGTAAATTCGACTGCTGACTACCGACCGCTTCACCACGTGGTTAGAGTCCGCTGACTTCCCAACGTGGTCGTAGTTAAAGTCTGCCGACTACCCTCGTGGTCGCATGCTACAACGTGGTTTGACGGTTTGCCGACTACCATGTCTATTGACGGTTTGCCTGAAAGAGGCGTGCTCGGGAGGACCTACGACCACGGCAAGGCAAAGTAGGAGGCGATCGAGAGGTTTACGACCACGTTGAAGGCATGCAGAACGTGGTCGTAAAGCGTTATCGACCACGACCAAGGACAATGTTATTACGACCACGGCAAACCTACAGTAGATGTCGTCGAAAGGTGTTCGACCACGGCAGTTCGAACGTGGTCGTAAGGAGGCTACGACCACGTTGTAATGTTGCTACGACCACGGTGTAAGTGGTCGTAAGGAGCTGCGATTTCATCGGGGAGATCTGAACGTGTTCGGAACGGAGTTCGACCACGGTGATCTGTTCTAGACAACTATTACTATGATATGTTGGAAAGTCTTACGACCTCCCAGGACCTTGTACGACCAGTTAGAGTCGTTTACGACCGATTCCGACCACTTACGATGCCGTTCGACCACTCACACTCGCTACCGATCACTTCGAGTCGTGGTCGTAAATTCACTGTAGCATTTTACGACCAATCCGCGGTATCGCTTCGCTGCCTTCCTTCAGCTGCTCAAAAAATACTGTGATTGAAACCTTCTACGATCACGCAATGATGCTGGCGATCACTGTTCACCGTGGTCGAACACCCTTTCAACCACGTTCACTTCCTTCAACGTGGTCCGAGGCGTAGTCGTGACTTCCTATGACCACCGTCACCCGTGTAGTCGTAACACCTTACGACCACCTTCACCGTGGTCGTAGCCATCTCGCATGGTCGAACGCCTCTCGACCACGCTCTAATCAGTATTTCGTGGTCGTAGCACCTCTCGATCACCTTCGACTTGCTTTGCCGTGGTCGTAACTCCTCCCAACCACGTTTGCTGTGGTCGTGAGTTTTCCACCACGCCTTGCGATATCACACCACAAAAACAACGCACAGGAATTTACTTTTCTCTTATCTATTACTCGCAATTGCTTCGTGGTACAGATTACACGGCTCAAAGCCTCTTTTTATACCCGGTTCTACAACTCCTACTCGGTTACAGAATCAGACTCCGACTTCTGTCAGCGTTCTCCCGGCGTGGTCGAACTCCTTCACGTGGTCATAGACTTTTATTCTTCTTGGCACCTGAGTTATAGATGCTTTTGTGCCGAAACTAATTTATTGGCACAAGTCAATAAATCTAATGTTATCTCGAAAATGACTTGCATCAGGATCTGCACTCGACAACATTTAATACAATACACTGCCTATGAAGTGAGTACTTCTTTATAAATAATGTTTTTTGTGAAGATTCCACTGGTATTCATCACTTGGTTCTGTGTGGCCTTATCTTTCTTTGCAACGACAAGAATTTTTATGTTCCTCCTAGAAGTGGCCCTTGATAAAGCGACATACAGCTGGCCGTGAGAGAATACCGGATCGGGGAGGTAGACACCAACATTTGGGATGGTCTGCCCCTGTTTCTTATTAATTGTCATAGCAAAGCTCAGCCTAATCAGGAACTGCTTCCTCTTGAATCTAAAGGCAAACATCTCATCATCGGATGGGCACAAAGGTATCCGAGGAGAAATACCCTTTCCAAAGATGTTGTCCTAGCACAATCTCAGCATCTATAGCATTCCTTTGGAACCCTCGGATAACCAACCTTGTCCCGTTGCATAATCCATTGGTGGGGTCAATGTTCCGTAGTAGTATGACAGGACAGTTTATCTTGAGCCTCAGTACATGCGGCGGTAGCCCATTAGGTGTCAATGAGTTTAAAAATTCAGGAGGGTAGTAGTTGTGTGGGTCATCCTCCGCACAATCGAAGCTATGGTATACCATCTCCTCCCCATGAAACAAGTCAATCATCTTCATATTAATATCATCAACATAGTCATTTCGTGTTGATAAAATGGCCCGAGACGTGATGTAGTTTGGATCTGAAAGATTCTCATCCAAGGTCGGGAACACACTTTGTATGAGTGTGTCAAGGTCGTTGTCGTTGCCGGTACATGGAACACATATATCATCAGGAAGACGTACATAGCTATGCTCGTCAACCTCCTCGATGCCGCTCCCAATGTGGAGTAGGTATTCGCGAACCATGGATCGCTTTGGGCCCTCATGTTACGGACAAGCCTAAGCCGCCGTATGCACCCCAAAGATAGGATTTACGGTGTCGCATCAGTAATTTGAGGCCTTGATCCTTCCGAACAACTGGTAGCACTTGTCTAAAGTCCCCACCAAAGACCACCGTCTTACCCCCAAATGGCACATCCCTTCGGCCCATGATGTCTCGCATGCTACTGTCTAGCGCCTCAACAGCTTGTCGTTTTGTCATCGAGGCTTCATCCCAAATTATTAGTGACGCTTGCTGAAGGAGCTGGGCAGTCCCACTCTGCTTTGTGAAGCTACAAACAGCCCCATCTTCAATGTTCAGTGGGATCTTAAACCTTGAGTGTGCGGTCCTGCCTCCAGGCATTATGGATGCAGCAACACCTGATGTTGCGGTTGCCACGGCAATCTTTCCCTCACTTCGAACCTTTGCAAGGAGTGCTTTATATAAGAATGTCTTCCCTGTGCCACCTGGACCATCTACGAAGAAGACACCACCATCACAATTGTCCACTGCAGCTAATATCTCGTCGTACGCAGCCCTCTGCTCAGTGTTCAAGAATGATGGAAGAGACAAATGCTCATGGTCAACCTGGATTATTGACTCCTCCATGATCTCCCTAGTCTCATTGGTGTTGAGCGAATCGTCAATCTCGGGTAGAGGAAATGTTATTATGTCCTTCCCCATCGATTGGAGCATATTCTTGATATCCAACAACACCATTTGCTCAACCATGCGTGAGCATGAGTGCACATGATGGTAATCTTCCGCCATTCCTTCAAAGTGTTTCTCCCAAAGGCCACGCACGTTATTAGGCTCACAAAACACTAAAATTGTTGCAAAGAGTCTCCGAAGAGCAGATGGCATCTGGAACAACTCGGCCTCACTAAGGCACTCATCAAGGGTGTTGTCGCCTCAACAAGCCCTCTCTTTTCAGCACTTCACGAAAGAATGGATATACCACCCCATCTACCGCTCGGAGGTCTTCAAATGACGTGGCACCGTTACATGGTTAAGGAGAACCCCGAGATAGTATCGCTCCTTCGCTGGATGTCTTGACACGATTACGCCAACTTGTGTTCTTTCTTCCCTTTCCTTCCACCGCTTTGGCCCCGCCGCCAAACAAATGCTGATGGGAAATCCTTATACAGATGCAACGAGCTCCTTCATTAACTTTATTCATCTCAAAATACTCACCAACATGGACCTTTCAGAGCCATGTCGCTCGACAACATCGTGGAGATCTTGTCCAAGACGGAATGAGACCATGTGCATGTTTGGGAGGTGTAGTTGCAGCTGCATCACAGGTGGGGAGACCTTGCTAAGTTCAAAGCTATAGATCCTCCATAATGCTTCAGGTGGGGTAACCCACCTTGCATCCCTGAACTGCTTGATCTCATCAATATTACTATTGCTATCGAGCTCATCAAGAGAAACTGATGCTCGATCATGCCCCATGTAGATGTACTTGAAAAGATACTTCACGGCTTTTATGCTCGAGCAGACCTCCACATTGATGTGGCAATTGAACATCTTTAGGAGGTAAGGATTGTATGGCACAACCCATCTATTGTCTAGCATTTGTCCACGAACCTTTGCCCGACGGCCATCATCTCTTCTTCTATAAACAGGGTACGAGTCCTTTCCCTGTAAAGTAGTACTATTGAAAGGGCGCGGGTAATGGCACTTGCATGTGCCATCTTGCATGCACACATTCTTGGGATTTAGGACCCCACAAGGACCATGCATCATGTGTTTGACAACCATCTCATATAGCTCTGGGTATTTGTTTTTGTCTGGTAGCTCAGCAGATATGACACAATCATATTGTTCTGGACAAGTGAGCTTGTACCGTCCCTCCATGATTAGAAGGAAGTGCACGTGTGGAAGACCCCTCTTTTGGAACTCAACGACATACACATAAGCAGCCACCTTACCAAGGATGTGCTTCTTGAACAACTGTTCCTTGAGGTGCTCTAGTTTGGCTCTGAATATACGCACAATGAGATCTGGGCGGTCCTGTGGGCATTGACCTTGTTCTAGCTCACGTATTATCTCATCCCAGTTAGGATTACATGTCATTGTTAGGAAGATGTCTGGCTTCCCGTACTTCTGCACTAAGGCCATAGCATCCGTGAATCTTCTTTTCATATCTCTCGGGCCCCCAATGAATGATGCTGGAAGAACAATGCGCTTTCCCACCGCATCGGCTCGACTCTCTCCAGCTTGTATACTATCAACCACGCCTTTGTACAGGTCGGCACGTAACTCTTTTTGGTGATGCCTAATGTAGTCCAACCGGGTACTCTCAACCTTGATGTACATGTCAACCGCATATTGTTGGAATAGGCGTTTGCCATACAGTATGGCATTGAAAATCCCACGACGCATTTGGAATTTATAACAGTAGTAGTCTCTGGCGGAGACGCACAACCGACTATTCAAATCTAAACACAAGAAAGAGCCACATAATATTAGGCCGCGAATAAGCACAACAAAAGGATGTGTCATGGAAAGTTAATAGAAAACTAACATGGATCCTCAAAACCATAATCATCACCATGTTGTCGAATTATATCTTCAATGGGCACACCATCCTTCAGATCTGTGGATGCCAACCAAGCTCCTCTCTGGGAAGAAGAGTGGATATGATAGAGGGTCGTAGCATCCATAGTACGGTTTGATGTTGTATTTTTCATTGTTGTTCCCATATAGGATAATGCTACGGTCAAATTCCCTCGTAGCTCATTACCCTCGACCCACACAAAGCCCACCTCCGATGTTATTGGTCTATTATATACTCGTTGGTCCATCCTTATATCGATGTTTAGTGAGACACGATATTCCTCAAGATTTTCAACCTTGCCAAGGCTGCGGAATGTCTCAGAGTAGGGATTTCCCCGAAGGATATTGACTAAACTCCTCATGATTGCTTGGTCAAGGTTAGGTGAGTGACGGAATCGATGATCGAGGTTGGGATCATCGTCATAGAAATAGAGCTCCAAATGATTTGGACCAGAGTCGCTTTGGCCAAATGAATGTACATTATGGTAAATCTGGCCATGTGCCCTGAAAGTGTAAACCCCTGATCTCATGTTGGTGTAGTTCTCATCAAGACTAACGCCTAAGGTAGTGAAGGAGAAGTGGCCATTGAAAAATCTAATGTTATCTCGAAAATGCCTTGCATCAGGATCTGCACTCGACCAAAGCCTTCTAAGTTCAGGTGGAGGTTCAGGCGTAGCCAATTTTATTTTTCCATTTCGCAACAAAACCCTTCGACTCATATTGAAATTTCTTTGCACCGCAATGGCTGCGATCACACACGGTCTTTAGCACATGTGTGCTATTTGGTATGTTATCGTAAACATGTTCATAGGGATCATGTTGGACGATGCGTCTTCTACATCGTTCGAATCTATGTCTTCTCCCACATCCAAGTCTGAATGGGTTAGAGTATAAGCATCCAGCTCGGGCTATCCATGATTAAACAATGATTGACAAAAATAAAAATAATACCTCCACCGGCGAACATGTAGTACTCCTCGTCCATGTCCTCTTCAAGAATTGTATCTAGATCTACAATCACTTTTAGATGTGAATACATGAGCAGAATGGCATTTTTCTTTGTAAATGAGAGCTAAAATCAAGCAAAGAAGGTTACCATCATCCATATTTGAAATATTGTCGGTTTGGCGCCATAGTGATGAATTTTCCATGGATGAGGTGCCACCCTCCGGGCATTCCATGGATGAGGTGCCACCCTCCGGGCATTCCATGGATTGCATGGATGAGGTGCCACCCTCCGGGCATTCCATGGATTGCATTGCGAGAGATTCAAGACATGGTGTATCTCGCCTAGTTGCATATTTTGCATTCATTTTATCTAGGAGTGCTTGCCTCTCCTCTGGTGGTAAACATTTCTTAAGTGCTCTACGGCGTGCATTCTTCTCTTTTCTCTCCTCTTGTGTCAAACTCTGCCTACGAGCTCTTTGATTGGCGTTCCTCTCCTCAAGTGGTAAATTTTGTCTACATACTCTTCTATGAGCATTAATCTCTTGTCTCTCCTCAGTTGTTAAACTCTGTCAACGTGCCTTTTCACGATCTCGCTTTGCTTGCCTTTGTTCAGGTGTAAGTTTTGCATACCACCTGTTTTGTCGATCACGTTTCACTTGGATTCGTTTATATGCAGCTATTTCATGTTGGATATTTTGTTCACCAATGCTTGCTTTCCCTTGCTCACGAGAACGCTTTCGTCCTAAGATATAACCAAAGTAAATTTTATTGATGCATATTAAAAACATGTTTTCCCATATATATAATGTGTAGCTAAAGGTGGTACCCTTTGAGCTCTCTCCTTCTTCATGCAAGTTAGTTGAAGTGAGAGTACTATGAGCAAGAAAAGTCATAGATGCTTGCTCAAAACTTCCTTATCTAAGGAAGCATAATTTGGGCCTACACCATCCGATGGTTCGTGTATTACGAGCCCGTTGGAGTTCATGGTATAACAATGGGGTAAGATCTCATTCCCTTTGCCAAGTTTGCATCCAAAGACTGTCAAATATTCATTTAAAATATTAATGCAAGCTCATGTTTTATTTTGAAAACTTGCACTTCAAGAATTACAATATAGGAACCTTTTTTCCCTTTGAGATCTTGGCTTGATGGCTGTGACATCTTGCTAAAACACCTTTCCCTAAAATGAAATGTGTAAGACAAAAAAAATAATATGATACAAATGGCAAATTTAGCCTCGTCGCAAGGACATGGTTGTTCAAAACATAATTTCATCCCCAAAGAAAATAAATTATACTGGCATGTACAACTTTACAACATTCAAGATAATTACATAGCACAATAAATTACATGTACAACTTTACAACTTTGAGTCTGGCCAGATGGTGGATCTGCTATAAGAACTAAGTTATATTGAATATGCTTACTTCAGCAACTATTTAGTGCATTTGGAAAGAAAGAAATGAAGCTTATTTTCAGAATAAGAAATGGTTTGGTGTGCAGGTTATTTTGATGAGAATAACATCGACGTTAAAGAGTGGAGGGTGCTTTGCCAAGATACTGAATTGCCGCGATGGATCAATGTACCTCGTCAATTGTGAACGAGCAATGCAACCGAGTGCTCAAGTGGAGAGAAGATGGTGCTGAGATCAAGGTGTTCAAAAGGCAACCGAAGGAAAACTCGCACTGAACACAAAGGCTCGGTTGTCCGGTCTTGAGACCTCCGCCTCGCCTCCTCCCCACGTCCTCCGCCTCTCCTCACAACCGGGCGCCGCCTCCCCACCAATCACGTCGCCTCCTCCTCCTCCTCCACCGCCGCCGCCTGTCGCTCCTCCCTCCTCCCTCCGCCGCCGCTCTGCCTCACTCCCCCCCTCCTCCGCCGCTCCGCCCTCGCCTCCTACCCTCCCACCTTCGCCGCTCCGCCCTCGCCTCCTACCCTCCATCCTTCGCCGCTCTGCCCTCGGCTCCTCCTCCCCACCCCGCGCCATCATCACCTCCTCCCCCGCTCCTCCTCCGACGCCTCCTCTATCGCTCCTCCGCCGCCGCCTCCCCCCCCCCCCCACGCTCCGCTGCCGCCTACGCCGTGCCAGCCCACGCTCCCACCCTCTGCACTTCAAAAATTCATCCGCCACCCCCGTGCCAGCCCGTGCTCCCGCCCTCTGCACTTCAAAAATTCCTCCGCCACCCCCGCGCCAGCCCGCTCTGCCTCTTCGGACCTGCACCACCTCATAAGTCTTTACAACCGATTCCCACTATTACGACCGATTCCCACCGATACGACCGCTTCTGAAAGCCATACGACCAGACAACAGAAGCTACGACTTTCAGCCTAAGTCTATAACGTGATCGAATGGACTTCCGACCACAACAGATCGCGCTACGACTACACCTGAGTGCTTCCGACCGCTAACTACGATAACGTGGTCATAGGCCACGACTACTCAACGTGGTCGAAAGGTAGTAACAGAAGCTACGACCGCTTATTGCGTGATCGAACCACCTTCCACCACGTTGATCGCTTTCCACCGTGGTCGAAACCCATTCGCACCACGCACACCGAAGTTTCACCGTGGTCGGCCCTTCGATCACGATTGACCACTTCCGACTACGTTCCAACCTCATCCGACCGCTTACGACCTCAACCGACTGAGTCTGACTGCGCTTTGAGCACATCTGACCGCCTCACAACGTGGTCGAAGTCCGTCGGCCGACTATCGATCGCGGCAGTCAAAGCCTCGACTTCTGACTTCCTCTCGTGCTAACGTGGTCGTAAAGCTGTCTTGCGACCTCCGACCATGGCCAATGTGGTCGTAGTGGCTTTTGACCATGGCCAAAGTGGTCGAAAACCTCTCGGGTGACCTTCGAAAACCTCTCGGGTCAGCTCCGACGTCTCCTCTACCGCTCCTCCGCGCCTCCTCCTACCTCTGCCCCCAACCGGTGAGATGGAGGTCGCGCCGCCTACTTCCTCCGCCCCCGCCGTCGCCTCCTTCCTCTCCTCCGCCCCCAACCGGCGCCACCCCCGTTGTCGCCTCCTTCCTCTCCCCCGCCGCAGCAGCGCCTCCTCCTTCCTCCGCCCCCTTCCTCTCTGAGCCAGCCACCACGGGGAGGCGGCGATGGTGGCGCAGGGTGGGGAGGAGGAGGTGAGGGCAGAGCGGCGAAGGATAGCAGGCGAGGGCGGAGCGGCAGAGGAGGGAGGGGAGCAGGCGAGGGCAGAGCGGCGGCGGAGGAGGGAGGGGAGGAGCGACGGGCGGAGCGGCGGTGGAGGAGGGAGGTATGGCCGGAGGACGGAGGTATCAGCGGAGGATTCTGTTGGGAGGAGGTCTCAGCGCACGACATTCGATTTTGGGGGAGGAGAGAAGCAGAGGGAGGCCCACATGTCGGCGCTTTTTTTCCTGTGAGAGGCGGCAGAGCGTCGGACGCACCATCACCTTGAACTCGTTCTTTTAAGAGTAGAGATACTCTACCATATAGTTATCTTCTACTTCTTTCAATTATTGCTTAATGATGACCATTACAACATTAAACATGCGTACATATGCAATTGTTGTTGATCCCTGCCGGGGACACACATCACGCTCTCTCGAGTGAACCAAAGTTTATTCCCTATGGCTACACCATATGTGCTTCGAGCTCTTTACTCCTCTGCTTCTGTATATTTGTACTTCTATTTGTACATATTCATACATATATATACATATGCATGATATTATACGTGCTCGATGTCTCTCTTCTCCCATGTTGATCGCTCCTCTTCTTCAACATTAGCCACCTCAACTCTATGGCTTCCTCACTAACCACGGTGATCTCGCATCTTCATTAATGTCGGTATGTCTAGTTTAGTCACTGTTTAATGATATGGAAAATCATCTGTCTAATGGTATGAAGAATCCTCATGTCATCATAGGTGACATTGTGCCTCTTACCAGCAATGGCATGCTCCTAGTTACCTGATGACTTCATATTGTTATAGTTCATATTCAATGCAAAGTTTTATCTCCTCCTTACCAAAGCTTTCCTATTATCAAGCTTACGTGGACATTGACTTCTTCAACAATGCTGAAACTCACAACTCGTCGTGGCCCTTAGCTCATTTGACTCTGGCCTTTCGTTCCAACTTCGACAAGTAACACAATATTGTCCTTGTCAAACAGTTAAGATGGGCAGCACGACATTGTCCTCATCTCCCATGCCATCGCTTCGTCTCTTTGCTTCCAAGTCGATCATTACCTTCTTGTCAGACAAATCGACATTATTACACTATTTCCTAGTTTCTACCAACACCATTCGTGCAATTCTTGTTATAACTTTTATTTTTATTGAACATTTTAGTTGTTTTTTATTGGAGTTCTTATACAAATCAAATAGCTAATTTTACATAATTTACATGTAATTTTAGTTATTTAGGGATTTAACTTTGCAATTGTATCGAAAACAAATTGCAAATTTTTCTTTTTACCAAAAATTTCAATTATTTTTTCTTGCAATTTGTATACAAATTTAATTGCTATTTTTTGTTTAATTTTTATTAGGAATTATAGCTATTTAGGGATTTCAATTTGGAATTTGTATCGAAATCCACTTGCTTATTTTATTATAATTTTATTCCCAAATTTATTTTCTTTTTTGTTGGAATTTGTGTATAAATCTAATTGGTAATATTTATTCTAAAATATATTTATTTAGGGATTTTAATTTGGAATTCATATGGAAACTAAATTGCTAATTTTATTTAATTTATTCCAAATTTTAGCTATTTAAGGATTTTATTTTGGAATTGTATGGAAATCAGATTGCAAGTTTTCTTTTGTTTTCTATTTGATTAGTTGGAATTCATACGCAAATTTAATTACTAATTTTTGTTTAATTTTCATTGTGATTTATAGTTATTTATAGGTTTAAATTTAGAATTCGAATCATAATCAAATTGTTATTTTTATTTTATTTTTTGTACCAAATTTTAGTTATTTTTTGTTGGAATTTATATACTACCCAATTGTTAATTTTTGTTTAATTTTTATTTCTAATTATTTTTATTTAATTTACTTATGAATTTATATGGAAATCAAATTGCTAATTCTATTTTACTTTTTATTCTAAATTTTAATTTTTTTGGATTGTATTTGACATGGACTCTTTTTTAATCTAGACTATTATAATTTGGAACCACCACAATCATTGGTGTGGATCTTTCTCTTTTTTTATCCGATTAATGTGAAAATTTCTACCCTTTGAGAGCAAACATGATGGCTCCTTTTACCTTTGCTTTGATAATATAATAGATACCATGTCTTGGTTTGAAACTCCTTGAAACCTTTTGAAACATCTATAAAACTTGCTATAAAACACCTTTTCGAAACTTTTTGAAACCCACCTCAAAAGCTAGAAATTTCTTATTTGAAGGTTGACATTTTGAAGTTTTGGCTTTGAAAATTGAGGCTTCATTCAAGCTTCATCATACTTTTAGAATGAATTTGGAGTTTCATTGAAGTTTAAGTTTTTGAAACTCTAGGTTTCATCAAAGTTTTATGGAGTTTCAACTAAAACCTCGTGAAATCCCATAAAACTTGCTTGAAATTATTCACGAAACTTCAAACTTCCTAAAACACATTGACACTTGCATAAAATTTTCATGAAAAGCTCTGAAACCTACTTGAAACATCATGCTTGAAACCTGAAAACTCATTAGAACTTTTCATGGGGCATGCTAAAACTTGTTTCGAAACTTCAAATGCAAATCATAATTGTATGGAAATAAAACCTCATGAAACCATATGAAACTGTTATACCATTGAAAATGCATTTCAACGATATAGCGTGGGCTAGCAATACTCCAACGTACAATATAGACTTCAAGACGCAACGAGAGCGTTTTATTGTTTACTAGTTTCCATAGGTTGAATAGGATACGTGCGTACATCCATGTCCGGTGTACATCGTGTACGCACCATTGTATATACCCTGGCCCGACTATGGTACTGATTACACCATAGTCGACTGCTTTAAAAAAACGCACAATCAATTTTGTGGACCATTGGATTCTCCTCATATAAATTCCCTTCCCCTCCCCCAAACCTGATTCTCTTGACCTCCATCCTCTCTGTGCACGTCACCTCCCTCACCACCCGCTTCGCAAAAACCGCCACCCACCACCTCGCCATCACTGCCACCTGCGCTGGTAAGGCCCACCAGCTATCTCCTCTCCCCGGCACTACTCCCACCTCCCTCCCTCCAGCCTAACCACCTCCCACGCTGTCATTCTTCATCCTCTCCGACGATTCGCCCTTACGCTGCCTCCTTGCTCGTCTCCGACAGCTGCTGTCACTGATCCGCCACCGCCTCCTATCATCTCCTAACCTCTCTAGCGATTCACGCCCATGCCGCCTCCTTCCTCATCTCTGACAGTTGCCGCCGCCAAATCCGCCATCGCCTCCTAACCTCTTCAGTTCTCGTCACCCTCACCGACTACCACCGCCCACTGTCGCCCCACCACCCACCGTGTAGCACCAGCAGCATCGCCGCCGCTCCACCGCCCTCCTCCATCCTGTAGCACTAGCAGCACCACCGCCGCCCCACTGCCCATCGTCAATCTGCCATCGCCCCCGGTTTCCCTCTATGCCTAGGGTGCACGGTGAATCCGAACCCTAAATGGGTGAACCCACACGCTAATCTACCGACTACTGCCACCACCATCTGCCGTCGCTAAAGAGGATGAACCGCGTGAATTGCAATACAAGATCCAACGGCGAGATAATCGACTGTGATCTTTTATGTTTTCAGTCGCCTGTGAATTAGCGAACCTGATTTATTTATGAAGATCAGATCATATAAACTTATGCTTATTTGTATGCCACATAGCCACACACACGAGTCCAAGATCAAACTGATCACTTCGTTGCGCGGTCGACGCTCACGGGCAGAAGACGATCTGGTAGTTGGTGCCGGCCGGGCAAGTGAAGGTGGTGTTGCGGTCGTCCTTTGGGTAGGTTACCACGTCGGGGCACAGCCTCTTGAAGAACAGCGAGTAGTCGGTCGGCCCGCAGTTGTTCGCCGCCGTGCCGGTACAGCAGTACTTGTCCTGCTGGAACGTAGCGCACGGGTTGTTGCACCCTGCCTTGGCCCGCAGCACGCCTGGGCACTGCTGCGTGATCTCCGCCGGGCACCGCGGCCCGCTCCTGGGGCACCCGGCGCCGCCGCCGGCCGGCAGGATGGACATGGGCACGTTGAAGCCTTCGAGGAGGGAGATATCGAAGTAGTCCTGGTTGTTGTGCTGGTTGAGCAAGAACTCGGCCAGCGTGGTGGGCGGCGCCCCGCGGCTCTTGCACTGCAGCACGCCGCCGCAGTCGCCCGTCTGGCACTGCCCGAGTTTGCCGTTGGACTCGAAGCCGCAGCCCGTGCGTCCCCACACGCGCCCGACCCTGGTGCCCGCGGGCACGCGGACGGTCCACGTCTCCCCCGTCTCGAGCTTCCTGCCACCGCCGGGCGGCACGGCCGCCGGCCACACGGTGTACCCGCACTTGTTGGTGATGGTGATAGTCGTGGCGTCGGCGGCAGCGACGAGGAGGATGAGGAGGAGGAGGATGGAAGAGGTGGCGAGGGAAGCCATTGTGGTAGCGTTTTCTTATGCTCTGCTCCTGTGTACTACTATAGTTATTTGTTGTAGTGAGGAAGAAAGGCATTGGGGTGGTGGATATTTATACGGCTAGATAGAGTGGAATTCAATCTTTGCAACTCACTTTGCATAAGCAAATTTTCTTGCAGACTTCCACGAGTTTGGTAGATAACTTATAATGAAGTCCAGGTTGTCCGGAATGTGGTGTGCTTATTTGGATTTAAAATTGTAGCTTTTGACTTTTTTATTATTTGAGGTTTTTTACTTTAACTGCTTATAGTTTTTAGTGTAATTAAATTTTAAAAATAGAAAAAAAAACATGTTATCTCATCGTAGATAATACAAAGGAACATGAAAAAAGCTAAAAAAAAGCTAAAAGCAAAAAAAATAAAATTAAAAAACCAGAAACTAGAATCCAAAAACTGAAATCTAAACGAGCGGAGCTTCGAGTAATACTACAAATAGAGTTATCAATAGACTCCAATACAGTACACGTGAGCTACCTATATCGCTACATGCACAACTGATTCCATATATTGCCACATGCACCCTTTGTTATATACATTATATTGCTATCACACTATAATTTCCGCTAGGAGCTGATGGATATAAATTCGAAAGCAAGTTAAGATACATATAGAAGCAAAATAAGTATAATTTTCAAGCAAGGTAAGAAATTTGGAATCAAAATCATGATTTATCTAAATCAAATTTTGTGCAAAAAAATCAAATTAGTTTAAATTTGAAAACAAAGTCAACACAAATTGTAAATTTAGGAGCCAGTCACCATAAATTTAAAAGTAAATTGGGATACACATGGAAATAAAATAAGTACAATTTTCAAGTAAGGTTATAAATTTGCATACAAAGTCATGATTTACTTAAGGCAAATTTTGTCTAAAAATTCAAATCAGTTTAAATTTGGAAACAAAGTCAACATGAATTTAGAAGTAAGTATAAATACGAAAGCAAGTTGAGATACATATAAAAGCAAAATGAGTATAATTTTCAAGCAATGTTATAAATTTGGAATCAAAGTGATGATTTATCTAAAGCAAAATTTTATACAAAAATTCAACTTACCTCACAAAAAAAAAGAGACATGGTGTTGCTTCCTAGCTCTCCATGCAGGTGACGTCTTGCTCCGATCCAAGGGCTTCCAGTGGCGTGTGTGCACTTAAACCAAAGCACGCACGCGCGGAATAGGACTTCGCGATTATCAATTATGCATCAATTCTTGGCTCTATCATACAAAAATGCACGAACTGATATTTTAGAGGATCTCAATCCAGAAAGAAAAGGGGTTGATCACAACCGGTGCAGCTTGTTTACAGGGAAATTAACTTTTTTAGCGATCAGCATTGACATCAACTTGATAAAAAGCACAAAAACTGAGCTTATAATGAGTTTATCAAGAAAAGAAAGTAAAAAAATGGAATAAAGAAAATACGGTAGTATCGCTAGTATCTATCCTCTTCTTTTTCTTTCCCGAAGGACCAGAACGGTAGCATCTTATCTGTTCGGTTATTTGCCAGCATATTTTTACCTGGCCCTTCTAATCCACTCGGTGCTATTTGATCAAGGCTCCAGGTCCGGTTTTTGCACCTCACCCTTCTAAAAGTTTCTTATAAATCCATCTTATATACCAAATAGAACTTGTAATTATACCAGGGCCGGATCCAGCACATAGTGATTGAGGTGATCCCAATGCCATGTAGCTTAACCTGTGAAGTTGAAGTTGCGTGATGATATTACAAAGTAGCATTACTAATTCACACTCATAGTGTCTCTAATATGCCCATGATGACCCAAATGGCTTGCTTCTTCTTAATCCACCCACCCTGATGCTTAATGCCTTCAAATTTTTCTCAAATATTCGTTAATTCTTCCTCTAATAGTTATGAGAAGTTATGAAGATCTAGAGCCAAAAATTCTAAATATTACTATGCTACAGTATATCCATGAGAAGTTATGAAGCACTATTTCAAAAATGAAAATCCATGAAACTTTTGATCCGTAGGTCCAAAACACTTGAAACATGAATCGAAAATAGATTATGACCTTAGGAACTCATCTCAACTAAAAAATCTTTTGATTAGCGAAGCTTTGTTGCACTAAAACCGGGTCAAAACCTAAAATTGAACTAACTCTCAAATCAAAACTACAAATCACTTGAAATTTGATATGCACATTCTCTATGATGTTAGAAACCTATTCCAATCAATAATCTAGAAAATCGTTAGCAAAGTTCCAATATTTTTCCATTTGAAAGAAGACTGCACCAAAAATGGGTCAAAAAATGGTGAATATAACTTGCTCGTGGGTGAATGATAGTCAAGATATTTTTAGATGTATTTCCATGTATCACAATAAGCTAGAACACCAAAAAAATTAAGATAGAGATAGCTAGATCAAAAAAATCACTTGGAGAGGCAAAAAGAACGAAAATCAGGTTTCTTCATAAACTTGCCATATAAGTGTCTAGATAGGTGGAAATTGATTTTCAGAAATTAGATTGATTTTTAGAAGTTATCTAAAAACCAATCAAATTAAGAGTAAATCAATCAATACAAGAAAGATTCATGGATATAAATAAAAATTAATGTATTGCTAATTGAAGATGAATGTTTTATAATCACTCTACCTAGAGGTTAAGAGAGCACACCACAATACTTAACTTTTCTCAAATCTTAACCTTAGAACTCATGAACACTTGGCCTCAAGAGAGAGTGGTTGGATAGTTAACCACAAGTCTCCATCCTAACCTGTTAAATAGATGAGCCAGCCAGCCCTATCTAACCCTTAGTAAATATTATCCACTTACCATATTGAAAAAAACCTAATAACCCCCACACACTACTCTTATACACTCTTTGCAAAGCATATAAGTTCGAATCCACTTAGTGCATCTAATTTAATCTTCTCAGCTTCTACTTGACCTAAACCGCTCTCCCAAGCGATGTGATTTTACTTTAAGGTATTTTCTGATATTTTAATCAAACTATCAAAATACCCTTTCTTGACCTAATTATATCCTTCCATTGCAACTAATCGTCGTGCTTGCCACGTGTAAGTGCACCACTGGCTTGCTATGCATCGGCAAATCCCTTCTATTCCTATTCCACCGGACCACGCTTCACTTGACGACTAAGCCACATGGTGCAACTTGCTGTTCATACTTCCCTTCAATATTGGAAGTCTTTTCACAACTATCACTCTTCCTGTCCAACCTCCAGGAATTTTCTTTTGGAAAGAGAAACAGAGATCCGGGCGGCCGTGGCCCGTGGAGGGCGGGCAATCAATTTTAAGCCCAGAAAACTCTCGGGCTGTAAGCGCTTTGGCGCAGCCGCGCCGGGCAGCGAAGCGGTGGGCTCATGCAGCAGCCCATGTTGGCTGCGAACCTGCATGGGCCGGCGGCCTAGCAGCTTCGAATTTTGATCCACACGCGGCGGTTGAATGGTTTCTGTCCATCGCCAACTGGGTCCAGTTTCAGCACACACACGTGCAAGGTGCAGCCGTAGATCGAACAGTGCGGTGAAGCGAGTGCACTTTCCCGGCACCTTCGTCCCAAGCAGCAAGGAATTCCACCACGCTTGTTCGTTTCTAGATAGTGAAGCGAGTGCACTTTCCCGGTTTTTTCCCGGCACCTTCATCCCAAGCAGCAAGGAATCCCACCACGCTTGTTTGTTTCTAGTCATCTAGAGATCGGTCTCTTTTTTTTTAGCTTCTAAAAATTACTTTTCAATTTTTCTACGATAATTAACTTTTAAACGGAATATTTTATTAAGACAGGGTCTACAAATTTATTGTAGTACATACTGTTGCAACTTTATTTATATCGGTCAAAACCACACGCAAATTTCTATTATTCCATACTCTCTCTCATGAATACCCAAAAGCCATAAATCGAAACAAAAAAGAACAAACCCTAGACGAGTGAGAAACAAGGATAAAAAAACCGCAGTAATTGGTTAGTGGACGTGGCTCAAACCAGTAAAAATATCAATCCAAAATTTTTTAATTTAAATTGATAAGAGTAATTCTAGACGACAACGGGTCAAACGGGCAGTAACCAACCGAAAACTAGCTTAATTCAAATTTTAAGTTTAAATTTTGTTTGATAAAATTTAACCGGTTCAAAACCGGTAACCGGAACTAGAGGGAGTCCGATATTTTTTGTCCGTTTTTGATTTTTTGAATCCTTGGCGAGAACTGCTGCAGCGGATATTGCAACTCGCCTGGGTGGGTTTGGACTTTGGAGCACTCTTGACTTCAACATCTCAGATTAAATCATCAAACGAAAACAAAAACAATCCGCCTTAGTTTTCTGTGGAGCTAGATCTGGACCATTGACACCAATCTTTCGATCTCCCGGTCGGTGTGACCATTTCTTCTGCGTGTATTGAAGGAGGTCGCGTGCGTGGGCAAGGGCAGCTTATACGCGCGTGACGCTGTTACATCGTCTTTTTTTGAGAGGATTGCCTTCTTTTCGTTCTTACTGGAATCTATAGTTCATTTGCTGGTGTAGGTTACAGGTTTGCTATATAAACCTGTCAAATAATAACCTTTGGGGGAAATAAGTCGAATTCTCACCTTTCGAGATTAGGGTTGTGTTGGACAGTGATGCGGTGAGGGCGCGGTCAGCCACAGGTTTGGTGGCCGGTGGTAACCGGAGTTGGGGTGTGTTCGTGGTGATTAGAGGTAAATGCCAAAGAAATAGATGTGGCTATGTTGGAGAAGGCAAGTGGTGTTGGTAGCCACACCGAGAGGCGTCAGCAACAAATGGACCCGCGCAGGCTAGCCTCACCGGCGTCAGGGGCGACCTAGGCAAGGTGGCAAGGCGACAGGGGAAGTCAAAGCATCGCTAGAGGGTTGGTAGACAGAATCCGTTGTTAATTTGTGCAACTCTTAGGAGGTGAAACGTAGAAGTGATCGAGGGAGTACGGGACAGATGTGAAGCGTTGGACGGAGATCCCCCAGTGGCCAAAATAAAAATGACTGAAATTTTCGGAGGAAGCGGTCGACAGACCAGTAAAATTGTATGTATGCCGAGCGTGCGTGCGTCAACTAATGTTTCTTGGCTTTGGCAACGTGTACAGTGTACTACCTAATGCATAGTTGTACGTAGTCTTGCCACCGACGCCTTTGAAAGATCTGTTGGTATCTTTTTGACCTGCTGTCTAGCCAGGTTAGAAGAGGGCCCTAGTGGATATATGGAGACTTGTATTGCAGGCTGACTAGTCTAGTCAAGCCTGTTGGCTCTTGAAAAAACGAATACCACTACCACTCAAGCTTATTTGAATATCCCGTTCGGTCGAACACCAGTCTCGCTTAGTTCTTTTCAGCTTTTTCTTCCGCTAATTTTTAGCTCTAAACTCTTTTAGCAATCATTATTTAATATACGAATAAATTACAGTCCAAAAAAAAGGTCCCTATACATATCTCATGCCTATGTAAATTGATTGTTGCGGTAGCCAATAGAGCCTTTCTTTCAGCACTCCATGACTCTTTTTTCAACAGTACTACTGTCTTTCTTCAATCTTGGCAATATATTCTATGCACTCAAGCTTAGAGAAACTCACGGTGCACCTTAACTAAAAAATCACAAAAATTCTAAGAAAATTTCTACATATACTTCTAAACTTACTTTAACTATGCTTAAAATTTTAAATTTAGATTCATCAAGTGTTAGTGGTAAAAAAAAGAGAAAATCTGATAAATATTACGAGTTCAAATTTATCGGAATTTTCTCTTTTTACTTCTCTTAGCATAGAATGAATTTAAAATTAGAATTTTATACATAACTGAAGTAAACCATGGAATTTAGTTTAGAAAGTTTTTCAAAATTTCTCTTAACTTTTTTAATTAAAATACACCGCATATGTATCATAAATTTACATAGAATATACTGCAGACAATCTTCCGTAACACTAAGAGATCACTCGATCACATGTACCTCAGGTGCCACTGGTTACGCTACCCTTATGGTTGGCTTTCTCCTGCAATTATTGTCATGTAGAAAACATCGCTAGCTAGGCTAGCTCTAAATTATGTAGTACCTTCGACTTGGATGACGAGTTTTTGGCATCCAACCGCTATACCGCACCTAATTAAACCACCTTAGGCCCCGTCCGATTAGGCTGAAAAGTTATATCTTATGACTAAAATTACACTGTAGTGATTGAAATTTTACTGTAGCTGAAGGTAGCTTATTTGGCGTAATTAAATTTAAAAAATTAAAAATAGAAAAAATATGCTAGCTCATCACGGACAACGCAAACGAATACGGGAAAAAAATAACCGGCAAAAAAGCTCAAAAAATCTAAAAATTCAGAAAAAGACGAAATTTATGAATAGTGAAAAATAAACCAGAAGCCAGAAACTGAAGCCGAAATGAGCGGGAATTATGATTTATGTGTATCGATTGTTTAGTTTTTTTTAAATATAGTAAATGAGTCCAAAAAATTACAAACTTTTACATGTAGCTTCTCAACATAACGTACTTAATTGTGTAAATTTTTCATAATTTTATCCACTATGAATATTGCTCAAAAATTCATACGATTATGGTGTTTGTACAAGTTATTACATGTAGCAAACAAGCTCCAAAAATTATAAAATTTTATGTATGGCCTCCTGACACTACTATAGAAAGCATCATCACATACGGTTTCTGAACCGTCTGAATTTATGTGTCAATGATAATAGATTTTTATCACAGATGACTCTTAAACCGTCTATAATAATTACAACACTGGTGATTTTTCAAAACAACCGTCTATGATATGTTCACTATCACCAACGGTTTTTGATATTATCTATCTGTGATATCTTATATATCATAGACAGTTATTAGTATTAGCCGTCTGTGATATGTGATATATTACATATCACAGACGGCTAATACTAATAACCGTCTATGATATATAAGATATCATAGACGGGTAATACCAACAACCATTTGTGATAGTCAAATATCACCGATGGTTGTTTTTTAAAACTGCTTGTGATAGCAGAATATCACAGATGATTGTTTTTAAAAACCATATGTGATATCTACATATCACAAATGGTTGTTTTAAAAATGTCTGTGATATGTAGATATCATAGATGGTTTGGTGTATTACAAATCGTCTGTGATAGCTAATTGAAATGCTACATTATTTTTCTGTTTTTCGGCTAGCCTCAGGAAATGCTAGCCATGCCTTATGAAAACAAGCAAGCAGATTATATATATAGCACATGACAATTATTATACAGATCTCACAGATAAATTAAACAATATAAGGATCATATATATATATATATATATATATATATATATATATATATATATATATATATATATATATATATATATATATATATATATATATATATATCACATGACAACAATCATTACATAGATCTCACAAATGAATTAAAAGTACAATTGAATTAATTGTTTGATTAAGCATAACTGAGTGAATTACAATTGAATCAAAATTTTGAACTAATTATCATCTCTGTTGGGGTTGAACTCGGTTGAATGACCTCTGCCGTCAAGAATTCGGAGTACTGTCCTTGAACTTTAGTGAGGTTGCCAAGATCGTATGCACTTGAGTCGAATTCTACACCTTGTCGATAGGAGTGTTACAGTCATTCGCACATATATACATATACAGAAATTGATAATTATGAAATAAATATTGGCAGGTTGATAAACCTCTGGATCTTTCATCTTATTGCCCATGATTTCTTGCATATATCTACAAACGTAGAATCCACATACGTTGCCCTGTAGCTACTGGTGGCACTGCAAAAATAGAATTACATATATAGGTATGGTTAATTCTAGCGGCATTATTATGAAATGTGATGTAGGATTGTTGTGTTATAGTGAGTACCAAAAATCACATCCTACGTCACAACGTAAGCGCTGAACGACCTACGTGATTCCAAAATTTTAGCCTCAGATATTGCAAACGAAGAGATAAGTACAATAGAGTTATATATGGAGAAAATGAGTTTACCTGTCAATTGTTTGTTGCACAAGGATAAAGTTGTGGTTACCACTAAGTAAGGAATCAATGTATATTACCTTGCTCCACTTTGGTAGAATCATGATTAGAATCCAGTGAGCCCTAATCATGTATGTCGCCATAGTGATTAATTCTAATTTCATGTTGCATATAAAATACAAATGAAACTTGTATGGTAACTAGTTAAGCACTTATCCCTGATTGAAGGGTATCATGATGTAGTCCTTGTCACTCTGAGCAAGCAATCCCTTCGTTATGTAATCTTGGATGAAGAATGTGTTATCATTGATGCATTGCTCAGAGACCAAGTGTGGGCCGAGGAAACCCAAGGGTTGTCATCGTTGTCGAACTCGTTAGATCATAGATCTATACATAAGTAATGAGTTATGACATTTATTAGTATTACATGAATGTAGAACTTGATTATACAATACACTTACTGTGTCCGGTATCATAGAAGTAAGGCGACAAGGTTGAATAGTAAGCATAAGTCATCGAAGGTCATGATGAAGTAGCCCGAATCATAGAGGATATGCGCCTCCATGTATTTCACGGTGAATCTACTTTGGCGGTTTGGCTTTTTATTGGACCTCTACATGTACCAGGAATGCAAAGCCCTGCAAACCAGTCCAAGGCTGTATAATTGTGACTCGGGGACCAATGACACTCTGAGCTTGAACTTTCAGGTCTCGGAAGGTGCCTTAATCTTCTCCGGTTGGGTCTCAGCTTGGGCTTAGCATCTCACTTGCGATATATCTTCGCCGGTGTCTCCACAGGAGCCAATGTGATGGGTTTCTGATGTGGAGCCATGGGAGCCAACATGATGGGCTTCTGAAGCAGAGCTTGAGGTGAAACTATAGAAGGTTCTGTTTGACAGGGATGGCCGTGTGGAGATCACAGCACGGAAGGGTCCAGGGCGATGTCCCTCTTAGGCCACTAGATGAATATGTGGACGACATCCCCTAGTGTCATAATCTCTTTGTTTGGAGGCTTCTCAAGAGGGATGGCCCAGAAAACATCATTAATCATATTCACATGGATCTTCATGAAACCAATCTCTAGCTGGGCACCATGCAACAGCATCCCTGGCAAGCATGGATACGCCATCCCCCGCTCAGCATCAATGCAAATGGAGCCAACAAGCCTGACTCTGAGGATGCACGGCGTGGGCTCCTACATAACGATACACGATGAGGTAAGACGTCCACTAGTTCTATCTAGCATTCTAGAGAGGTACATTACCTAGATGTCATTGATAGGTAAGTAGGCATTGCTATGTTTAGAAATTGGCGTGGACACGCAAGTACTCTAATGTTGAGGAGGACTGGGTACCACAATAACGGGGTGGGTTATGAGTGGTTGCGGACTTCTCTTAGTTCTTCCCTCAATGAATTTATTTCTCTTCAAAGTGAGGCAATTATCTCATGATGTTTTGCATCAAAGTCCAATTTCATACATCCTTGCGTTAGGCCTTGGATGTCTTCCAACTTCTATACGCCTTAGAGTCATTTGGGAATACGTGCCTCCAAGGTACGTAAACCCCTATCCTAAGGCCTATGACAGTATATCCCTCTCTCTGTCTATTTCAAAGGAAACTTGTAAAGATTCAGTAGTCAATGCTTGCTGTAAGAGCCAATTATGTTATTTTAGACCTCATGAAGTTATGGAGCTATTAACAATTAGGTAGTTTAACATATCTTATCAGGTGTTGGGACACTTCCGCATCTACAGGATTTTTGAAAGATGAGACACTCGAAGACGTGGTTGATGACCTCACACTTATCCAGTTTCGAACGCACTCATTGTGACCCTGGCAAGTAGTGGGGAGGCCTTTGATCGGATTGCGACCTTGTTCTGCATCCTCCATTGTGGGATTTTACCCACGTACCCAGCAGTGCCAAGTCTATGGGATGAGTGTTTTGTACCTAGAGAGCTTTGTATGCCGCACTTTACTGTTGAATTAATTCGGTAGTCGTCTTCATCTACACGAAGGCCTCCCATGTTTTTATCAACACGAAATGATACCTCATGAAGGGCGTGTGATCCATGGTCATGTACTGTGTGACAAGCATACTCCTGAAATTCTTCCATGCTTTTCCAATCATGAGGAGCGCCGCCATTGCATGAGTCTCTGGACTTCTGATGGGATCTCGAACAACTCTGTTACTTCCACACACAGCTCATGTTTATGATCATTTATCAAATCTTTCCATCTTGCTGTGGTGATGGGGACCCATTGCCTTCTAATTATCCCGCAGGTAGTCCAGAATGTTGCCACTGCTTTCTTTGGTTTGCAAAGGGACCCTATCCGGAGAGACCACTGTGATGGTCTTCCACGCTTAGTTACCCCAGTCTTCAGAGCATCAGATCCATTCGGCGACGTCGATGGTGACGACGACGACTGTGTGGACGTCATCTCTCTTACAAGAAAAACTAGTTACAGTGAGCTATGAGCGTAAACAAAGTTCTATAAAGCAAATTACACAGTCTAGTGTCTCAAGTTCTATGAAGTTGGTTATGGCCGTAGTCTCTTCCTCCTTATCATGCTGCGTACTGGGCTTAGATTGCTATCTTATGCATGGATACTCAAGGAATCAATTTACTATGAATTAACAGGACAACACCAAAAGACTGATCCTCAAATTAACAGTACTTGTACCAACCATGGAAACTTGATCAATATATAATAAACAAGATCATAGGACCTTAAAGACAGCAGGATCTTCTACAAATATGCTGAGAACAAGGTAGATAGTATCGAATCTATTACAAACCACAAGGCTGAAAGGAACCAGTACAGCTAAGAACACTGCTAGCAAATGACAGCAATAAACACTACTTCAAAGAGCCCAAATCTAAACTAGTTTATCATCTCTATTTCAATGATCGACAACTATCATCATCGAGCATTTAACCATGCCCACAAACATTTATAGCAAAGTCTAATGCATATCATTTGATGTAGTAGTAGCAGGTAGGGAGGAGAGAATGTCCAAACTCACCATGATCTACCTCCTAAAAGAAGTGAAATTTGGGATCCATATCTTCAGGAGGAGAGGCAATAGGAAGGAGAGGCGGCGTCGGGAGGGAGAGGCAGTGTGGGAGGAAAGGCAGCGTTGGGAGGGAGAGCCAGCATCGTTCGGAGAGGCGGCATCAGGAGAGAGAGGTAGCATCGGGAGAGGCAGCATCGGGAGGGAGAGGCGGTGTTGAGTGCACGAGTGAGGAGTGAGAGCAAAACCTAGCAGGAGCGGCAGAGACAGAGGAGTGCGCGAGTGAGGAGTGAGAGCGCAAAACCTAGCAGGGCCTATTTGTAGAGGAACTATCACAGATGGTTCTATTATGTAACCGTCGATGATAGTAATATCATAGAAAGTTCCACAATAAATATATATCATGTGATAGTTCCTTTAGTATCTACAACAAACCCTGTTTTTTAGCTAGCCTCAGGAAATGCTAGCCATGCACTATGAAAAAGAGCAAGTATAATCACATATATGATTATTTCTTAATTACTAAATCAATTACAATGAAATAGTTCCATAATTACATGCCGAGTTTTTTATAATTACATTACAATAATTTCTAAATAGGTGTTCACCATGTGAGATCATTGATTACACTTGGCTATTTCCCTTTAAATAAAACCCTTCATAGTGATCGACATGCATATAGCTTGCTTCATCGCCTTATTCTTCTTCGAGCCTGATGCCGTCTCCGATGGAGGCAACTCATCAAATTGATTGTAGTCTTCCTTATCAAAAAACGAAGTCCAAAATGCATCCACCCGCTAACACGCTCGTTCGAGTGTCTCCTGAATACCCTCCGACTGAACAATCAAATCGAATTGAGCCCATATGCTCTCTTCCCTTTCTTAAGGGGTCTCGATAAGCTTGACTCAGTCCCCTGTCGCCTTGACTAAGCACTCTAAATGATGACAAGCCTCCTGGAGACATGAAACGTCATTGTGGAGGACCACGTCGATGGCGAGGTTAGCTCACTGCAAGCGAGAGTCCTACCGGAAGATGCAGCAGCAAGACTGCAGAAGGTGGCCTTCAACTGCTTGGGCCAATCCTTGGACATAGGAGGGAGGACACTGTTGACACAGTGTCCTTCCGCAGCATCCGTCAGGGTACGGCTGGAGAGGTGCTCATCCAGGATAGCCAGGTTGGCCATCAATGTTGGCGACAAGGAAGAGTAGGAAGCCATTTATTTGTGATTGAGACACAAGAAAGATAGCCGGCCGACGATGTGCTCGTACATGATATGTGGGGATTAATCTCCGATGGCGGATGATCATTTTTATACAACAAGGAATACATTCAACGCGTGAGACAAAGAAACACATCAAGGAGCTGAAACAATCGAAAGGTGCGTATCGAGGAGACGAAGCAATATCACATACGGTTCCAACCATAAGCTGTCTGTGATATGCAACTATCACAGACGGTTCGTGTTATAACCGTCTGTGAACTATCACACACAGTTCTGATTAAAATTGTCTATGATATATGCAATTATCATAGATGATTCGTATTAAAAACCGTCTGTGAATTATCATAGATGATTATTAATAAGAACTATCTGTAATAGTTGCGTATTATAGACAATACACGATCACTCTTGTAAAACTATCTATGATAATTACATCATAGACGGTTCCTAATAAACTATCTATGACAAGATGTCCAGTATAGTTCATTTTGTAGTAGTGTAAGACAGTCAACATAATTGTCTAATTTTTTTGGGAATTTATCCATTATGAAGTTTGCTCAAAAATTCATACAAATGAACTTTTACTACGGTTTTTAATGCAGAAAAATAAGATGCAAACATTATGATTTTTCTGAAGGCTCTACACATAGCGTACTTGATTGTTTAATTTTTATAGAATTTTATATGTACAAAAATAACAAGTGGCCTGTAATGAAGAGAGCAGCCACAATAAACAAAAGTCCTATTAAAATATAACATTATGCAATTATATTTTAATGGGATTTTTTGTTTATTGCAGCTGCTCTCTTCATTACAGGCTGCTTGTTATTTTATGTATATATAAAATCTTACAAAAATTCAACAATCAAGTGCACTGCGTACGAAGTGTTCAGGAAAAATTTGTAATGTTTGCACCTTATTTTTCTGCATTAAAAAAATCCATATTTATAGTTCATTTGTATGAATTTTTTTGCAAAATTCATAACATATAAATTCCTAAAAAAATTAGACAATTAGGTTGACTATGTCAGAAAACTACACATAATTTTTTGTGATTTTTAGAGCTCATTTGCTATATGTATCAACTCTATAATTAGCATAATTTTATGAATATTTAAGCAATATTAATAGTAGATAAAATTATGAAAAAATTATACAATCAAATAAGTTGTGTCAAAAGATTGCATGTAAAATTTCATAATTTATTGGGCTTATTTGCTATATTTAAAAAATTGAACAAGTGGTATGCATAAATTGTAATTGAGGCAGCTAATTAAGCCAGCTAGTTAGCCGGCTGGTGGCTGGGCGGCAGAGGGGAGGGCTGCACAGTGGCCGTGCAATACCACCATGTGTCATCTCTCCACGGTTGCCACCAGGTGGCCATGTGGCAAAAATGATATTTTTGTAAATACTACGCGACTACCGCCATTCTTGTAAATACAAGACCAAAAAAGGCCAAAAGTGCCAAAAACTCAAATAACCACGCACTACACATATGTATATGCATATAGGAGGAATATCCAGTGAAGACTCATTCAAGAGTATGTGGCGCATATAGTAGAGTCGACACTAGGGGGTTCAAACAGAGCAGATAATTTTCATCCAACCGATCGACCGCAGGCTCATGGAACAGATACGGAAGGGGTAAATGGGTATCCGACATTATCCATGTTTGACTCCAACTCTGAGAAAAAAATATGGAATAGGATACGAGATGAGTGATATCCATCCATATATATCCGTATGTCAAATCATATGAGTAAGTCTGTTGTGACTTCATTCAGAAATAATATAATAGATAGATAGATAGATTGCCGCAACTAAACAATCGAGGAATACTGAGTGCTCTTCCTTTGATATTTTGGCAATTAGTCTTTCCGTATTCGCTCTGATTGCTTCCCTACTATTCAATATCCTATGTAGGGGTACAAAAGAAGCGGATAATTTCTGTCCGACCGACCGTCTGAAGGCTTGTGGAGCGAATATGGAATGGGGAAATGAGTATCCGGTACTATCTATGTCCGACTCCGACTCCGAGAAAAAAATATGAAATAGGATATAGAATAAACAATATCCGTCTGTATCTACTCCGATTGCACCCCTAGTTGACCAATCAGTTCTCCGGTGATTTGGCAATGAACTCTGAAGACTGTTGTGTTGGTTATTTCCGTTCGTGGTGATCTTGGTGGTTTCTCGTTTGTGTGTTGGTAGCTAGCTAATCTCAATCCACAAACGTGTAGTTTTTACACTCCATCTAAAAGTGTTTCACGTTTATCGTCTTCAAATTCTGTTTTGAATTGTCTTTAGAGTAGTTTCGCTTAAAACTCTGGATGTGTTGTGCATTTACATCAGTGACATTCACCAAAACTAATGTGGTAAGGCCGGAATGAGCTTGAACTGTTGTAATTTGTGTGTGTGTGTGTGTGGTTTTTTTTGTGTGTGTTTCACTGACACATGGGTTGGTTGCCCTTGGCCGAAAAGAAAAAAATGCTGGACATAATTTCTCTTTTTAAGAACATGTAGAAGAGGTAGATATTTTTGTATTAGAGGAGAGGCAGAATACAAACTAAGTTCATGCAACCACAACTATAATGTAGACAACATGTAGGGTCCACGTAGAATCGGATATGGCTAGTTAGAAGAGGGTGAATGACTTCTTAAAATATTTCTTCTAGTACTAGTAGCACAATGCAACAAAAACATAAATTCATCTTGTTCGCCAAAGCCAAGAGAAAAAAAACACAAAGTCACCCGATACAACAGTCTCACCAGTCTGACCGCAAGTATATCACTGGTCAAACCGGTCTGGATGGTCGGACCACTTGGGTCAGAGCGATCTAATCACTCGCTAAACAGAAACTAAAATTAGCACAACACACAAACAAAAATATGGCTAACTCTTAAACCAAGAATCCAACAGGATGAAACTTGGTAGAAATCCTCCCTATGATGTCAAGATTCTATTTCAATCATTGATCATGAAGATCAATACCAAAGTTTTGACCTTTACCCAAAAGAAGGAATACTACATCACAATCAGGCAAAAGAGAGAAACCTCGATTCACTCTTGCTCATGAGTCCTTGATGATTTAGATGATCTTAAATATGTTCCCATATATCATACCAAGTTAAGATCACAGCACGAAATCGTACCAAAATGCCCTCAAGATCAAAACCCCAATATCAATTCAACCATCTCTTAAGCAAAACCAGGCAATCATAAAAACTTTTCATAGAAAATACTTAGATTTGTGAGATCTGATCTCCAAGAGATATCTCCATATCTTACACATCCTTGGCATTAAGAGAGATCAAGAGGAGATAAAATCTAACCAAGAAAACTAAACAAATCAAAAGCACAATGAGGAATCCATAGCACAACTCACTTGGATGAAGTTTGGATGTTCATTTCACTTTGAAAGGAATATTTTATAACCACTCCCTCATAGAGAATGGAGCTCTAAGTCTAAAGTACTAGTCGAATGCCCGTGCGTTGCTACGGATTTTTAAAATTTATCATACTATAGTTACATACCCGTGCGTTGCGACGGTATTACAACATGTCGAGCAAACTCCCCTCCCTCCCTCGTTTCCATCTACTGAGTTCATAGCAAATATCATGCATTGCTACGGAATAAAAGACAGGCCTACAAAGATGGTTTAGTCCATGAGAGAAGTTAGTTTATTGGAAAATTTCAGTTCATCTCAAACAATTTCCATTTCAATTCATACTGAGTTGTTACATAAAGGAGGTATACCAATGCCAAAATAGCAGATATCAGTTAATACTCTTCAGAACAAAGTGTCCAAGAACAAAATTTAGGCCTCAAGCTTTCTTCATTCTAAATAGCCAACCCAAAGAAATCGTACGATTAGAGATTCAGGTTTAAAAGTGGTAGCATATGTAATTGATGGTGCAGATAACACAGCTCACCATATTTATACCACTCAATATGTGATGAGGGGCACCTGTAGAGGTCAAAGGGAAAAGAGCTACATTCCTTCATTCCTGGTTTCAACCCAAGCTGTAGGGCCAGAAAGTGCTCATGTCGTTTGATGCTTTCCCGTAAAGATTCTCCGTTCCATCTAAAATATTGTTGCACATGGCAAGTATAGTTCAGTCACTATGAACCAGGTGACAAACAAAACCAATATTACTTTTTTCACGTTTCCTTAGAATAAGCACAACATGATATTTTTTCTGCAAAATGAAAGATCAATTATTTTTTATTTCCACAAGAGGGTCCTCACCTGTGAGCAAAGTGGAAGGATTCACCCCAGCCATACTCATAGAAGCTAGTAGCAAGATCATAGTATTTATTGACCTGATAAGGAACATAGTATGAGCTGCTAATATTCAACACCTAATGGGCCGTAAATGCCTCCCACTATCATGGACCACTGTAATGCAAAGACAAATAACATATGTCAGCGCTCTCAATTTGTAACATTGGAGATTTCATTCTTCCAAACAGACAAGAAAGAGGCAATATTCGAAAATATATGTTTAGGATATTTAATGAAATAATTAATATGTAGCCACAAAGATTGTAAACAGCAGAACATAGAGCTTGCATATGTGTTTCTAACTTCAACCATCATCCCGATTATACGAGAAATGCGACTTTTAATCATCCTTTGAAGAACATTAGCGACAAGGATATTTAGTAAAGCAGAATTGCAAGCTAACAGCATTCCATTTGCATTCATTGAAGCTAACTACACAGTTATAGTCTTCTCATTGTACAACTAAACATTGCAGACAAATTTTCATAGAAAGACATTGCACATAAATAACTTGAGTAGGTAGGCATCAAATTTACCAAAATACTACATACAGTACAATTGTCTTCAAAATAAGATGATTATTACCATATCAGTGTAGTTGGACTTCCTTGCTTCCTCCTTCCCTCCATAATATCCATGATATTTCTCATACCTTGTGAAAATATTTTATTCCAAAAATTAGAGTAAAACAAGGAAAATATAAGCAAGTAATGAACATAAATTTTACTCAAAAAGGGAATGAACACAAACATTCTTAAGAGTCAGGATGATAGTCAATAAGATTTCATTCAACAACTTCTACAGCCGGACCCATCCTCCTCCGAGCCTCCCCACCGCCGCTTCCTACCGGACCAAGCACCACAAGGAGAGGGGGATGATGAGGAAGCCCTAGCCCCAGCCCGGACCCCATGCGCCGCCGCCTCCCGCCACGGCTTCTCGATCCCCCACGCCTGGAAGAGGCTCCTCTGCACGAGCAAGCCGCTACCCTTTGCCTTCGTCCCAGAGGCCGCCTCCGGTTGGTGCGGAGGAGGGGCGCGCAGGGAGGACCAGTCGGTGCCGCTACGATAAAAGTCGTCGGCGAGGCTGCTGGCGGCGGTGGCCGGGGAGAAAACGGGGAAGTCGTAGTCTCGAGGTCATCCAGCACGGGTAGGCGGTGCGCGCGGAGGGGTGGGGGGAGAGGAGGCGGCGGCGCGGGGTGGGGAGGAGGAGGAGGAGACGACGGCGGAGCGGAGGAGCGGGGGAGGAGGAGGAGCGAGGGCGGAGTGCAGCGGAGGAGTGGGAGGTAGGAGGCGGCGCGGGGTGGGGAGGAGGAGGCGAGGGCAGAGCGGCGGCGGAGGGACGGGAGGAGGCGAGGACGGAGCGGCGGAGAACGGCGGAGCGGGGGAGGAGGTGGCGGGGAGACGCGGAGAACGGGGGCCACATGTCGGCGCTACCTTTTGTCGAGCCCAGGGAGGAGGCAGCGTCGGAGCGGAGGGGTGGGGGGAGGAGGAGGCGGCGGCGGAGCGGAGGAGCGGGAGAGGAGGCGGCGGCGGAGCAAAGAAGCGGGGGGACAAGGCGGCGGCGGCGCGGGGTGGGGAGGAGTAGGCGAGGGCGGAGCGGCGGAGGAGGGAGGGGAGGAGGCGGCGCGGGATTCGGGCGGCGGGGTGGGGGGGAAGGGGGAGCAGCGCGGAGAACCAGTGGGGCGGAGAACGTGGGGAGCCGCGGGATTCGGGGGGCGGGGGGAAGGGGGAGCAGCGCGTTTCGTGAGGTGGGGTGGGGTGGGGACCACATGTCAGTGAAAAGAGAAGAAGTGTAGGATGCACCATCACCTTGAACTCCTCCTTTTAAGGAGTAGAGATGCACACACAAACTTTCTGACATAAGAAACCTCTCTCTCCAACACAAGAGATGATCTATATCTCAACACATACAAGGGTTTATATAGTAGAGGCTCCTCACCTCATATCTAACTCTAATAACCAGCACACTCATAGTGGATATAACCACTTACAAATGGGAAAACCCGATAACACACATACAAACAGGTTTTACACTCGCACACACATGCACATTTTTTAACCCGCGACTTCCATATAGCTCTTATAGCCTGATAAGACGCTCCATCATCCAATACGTGACCTAAACCACTTAGACCACCGCCATGGTTTTGCAAGCCACCTCTCTACCCAATATCGGATAATTTCCTCAATTGTTATCTACCGGTCTTCATGATGCTTTTCTCGAAGCAACTACCAAAACAAAGTCTGTGATGTCCAATGATTTGCCACCAAGATTGTATGCATACTCCAAGGGCAGTCACCATTTGAAACGCCCAAGTCCAATAGCACACCATATGTATACACTTGCCTTATCATGATCCTTATCTTTCTTTCGTGCTTCTCTACTTGAGATGATGCTCTACCTGAACTTACGCGACCCTCCATGACCTCAAGGCATCTCCCCTAGACTTAGTCTTGCCATTGACCACAACAATCATCAAATGTCATGCACATCAAAAAACAAGCAATCGTCCCAAACACAAGTGATATGCATTTAACTCTCATTAACATAATCGATGCAAATATGTACCACTTAACACCCACGTCAAGATTCCCACAATGCATATACTTTTGCCATGACTAACACTTATATGGACTCATGCCATGACTAACATAACCGAAACTAACTCAACTCACTCAATCACCAGAAGCCAGTCTGACCACCAACCAACAGCTGGTCGGACCACCACAAAATGACTTAAATCCTCCTGGTAACAGGGGACAGATGATAGCATACATGTTGGTCAAACCACTTAACGACCTCTGGTCGGACCGCCATCACACAGTCGATCACACCATTATTGAAAACTTCTTGCAATACAACAAGCACCCCTCTGGAGTAAACATACCGCTAACTAGAAAATGGTCACACCGTATTTTTCAATTGGACTACTCTTTATGGCCAGTCACACTGGACCCCCATCGGATCACCACCTACGACCAGTCAGACCGCTCTAGCAAATCGGTTAGACTACCTTTACAAGCCGATCAGACTGCTGCCCAACTGTCAGCAAAAAACAGAGAGCAATAAAATCAAACTCAAACTTCGAAAACAAAATGTAAGGGAAATCAAATATTCATCATAGATATAATGTGGCTTCCACATGGTCTCACAATCTTGTTGCTGCAAGAGCATTTTATTCATGCACACATGTTTCCCGACCTACTAGAATAGGATACATGCATATCCAACGAACGTGCGTACATGTACATACCCAGATTATTTTTTATTATTATGATCTTATCTCATCCAACTATATAGCACTTACCCAGATTATTTTTTTATTATGATCTTATCTCATCCAACTATATATACTCCATCGTGTTTAGCTCGCTCGTTCATGGGCAGAAGACGACCCGGTAGTTGGTGCCAGCGGGGCAAGTGAAAGTGCTGCTTTGGTCGTCCTTGGGGTAGCTGTACGCGTCCGGGCAGAGCCGCTTGAAGAACTCCGAGTATTTGGTCGGCCCGCAGTTGTTCGCCGCCGAGCCGGTGCAGCAGTACTGGTCCTCCTTGAACACTGTGCACGCGTTGTTGCACCCGCCTGGGGCCTGGAGCTCGCTCGGGCACTGCCCTGTGATATCCGCGTCGCACCGCGGCCCGCCCTTGGGGCACCCAGCGCCGCCGTTGGCCGGCAGAAAGTCCATGGGCACATTGAAGCCATCGATGTTGGAGATGTCGAAGAAGTCGAGGTTGTTGAACTGGTTGAGCGCGAACTCGGCCAGCGTGTTGGGTGGTTGCCCATAGGCTGTGCACTGCAACACGCCACCGCAATCACCCGTCTGGCAATGCCCGTTGCCGTTGCCGTCGAAGTTGCAGCCCGTGCGCGCCCACACGCGGCCGCCCGTGGTGCCGGCAGGCACGTCGATGGTCCATGTCTGGCCAGCATCAAGCTGTCTGCCACCGCCAGATGGCACGGCCGCTGCCCACACGGTGAATTGGCAGTTGTTCTTGATGGTGAAGGTGGCGGCGTCGGTGGCGGCGACGAGGAGGAGGAGAGGGAGGAGGTGGAGGATGGAAGAGGTGGTGAGGAGTGGCATTGCGTTACGTGTTGTTGCAGAACAAGTTTCGAGCTGTAGTAGTTGAGTTTGTTGTAGTGAGGAACAAAGTATGGAGCTGGGGTGGATATTTATAGGATGGATAACGTGGAAATTCGATGCTCCCAAGCACAAAATTTGCTTGCGAACTTCCACAAGTTTGGCAAGCCAGTTTGGACATATAGTTTCGGGAGCAATTAGTGCAACAACTAACAGTTTTGGAGGCAATTAGTGCTCTAAGTCCGCAATATATAGGTGGTGATCGGTTCGGCTGAAAGCCTCATGGCTTATGGCTGAAAACATCAGAATGATCAAAAAAGCATCAGAATGACAGAGGCTTATTTACCATAATTAAATTTAAAAAAATTTAAAAATAGAAAAAACATATTAGCCTGTATAATGTAAACAAATACGAGGAAAAAAAAGAACCGGTAAAAAAACTCAAAAAAAGCCAAAAGTTCAGAAAAAGACGAAATTTATGAATAATGCAAAAATAAGTGTCGAAGGGGTGGCCCCCACCTAAACCAAAGCAGTTCGGTAGGAAATCATAAGGCCTGAATAGGCCATGTGTAATGACATAATCGCCCCGTAAGGGATAACCTGGATGTAAGGGTATAATCAGTAAAAGCACTCCTCATATGTATATATATATGAACACAAGCCATGGGGAGGGGCTGTGCCATTACACTTATTTTCATCACTCTCACTACCACCTCTCTCTCTCTGCTTGGTCAGAGCCACAATAGCTGGCGCCGTCCGTGGGAGGACGAAGACAAGCTCAAGACCAAGAAAAAGATGGCACCAAAAGCTTCACCGGCGGCGAAGGGAAAGAAGACGGATGGGTCGGAGCCGCGCGAACACCGGGCTTCGCATCGCCGCCGAGGAGTTAGCGGCGCGCGCGCGCGTGGTCGCGGCATCGACGCCGCGCAACAACAACCGATTTCGCCAAAGC
Source organism: Dendrocalamus sinicus (assembly GCA_036346575.1). Lineage (NCBI taxonomy): Eukaryota > Viridiplantae > Streptophyta > Magnoliopsida > Poales > Poaceae > Dendrocalamus > Dendrocalamus sinicus. The sequence goes on along the minus strand of CM070647.1, from coordinate 12,465,159 downwards.
CGCTACGGCGACATCCAACCCCGTCGCTAGCACTGCAACGACAGCCCCCGCTACCCTCGCCGGTAGCGCGGGTCAGACGGCCGGGGGTAGCCGCAACGAACCATCCGGTGGATCTGGAGATCGTGAGGCGATGGTCCTCGCACACCCGCCCGCCGGGCGCCCGGCGGTCTCAACGACACCAGCGGTGGAAAGTGTCCTACTAGCAGCCCTCAACGCGTTCCAGCGGGAACTAGGGGGCCTTCGCGGAGCCGTCCAAGATATACAAGAGGCTCGGAGCCAGCAGGTTGCGACAGTAATCACGCCCGAGTCCACGCCGAGAAGGCGACAGCCGCAAGCCCCCACGCCTAGCCGCGCCCGCCGGTGCGATCCGAATCCCCGCCGCTTTGGCGGCAGCAGCGCGTGGCCCGAAGGCTTCAAGTTCCCTAGCATCATCGACCCGTACAGAGGCGACACGGATCCTCGTGAGTTCGTGCGCGTGTACGAAACCGCGATGGAGGCCGCGGGCGGAGATGACACCACGAAGGCGAAGGGACTCCCCCTCGCACTGCACGGGGTGGCGCTCTCTTGGTTGTTTACCATAGAGCCGGGCTCCATCTACGCGTGGGAGCAGCTTCGCGACCGCCTTCGCAACAACTTCCAAGGACACCGTGCCGAGCGAATCGATGCGGACCAACTCTTCGCTGTGAAGCAAAGACCCTCGGAGACGCTCCGGGGCTACTCCAAGCGCTTCGCCAAGATTCGAGGCCAGGTAAAAGATATTAATGAAACCACCGCGTGCACGCAGCCATACAGGTCTTCGCCGCCCGATGGTCGAGTACAACGCGCGAGGCCAATCAAGATAGTCGCCACGCTCTTTGACAAAATGGACGGCACGCAGCGGCGGAGGAAGATGCGCGAAGACACAGCAGACTCGCCCTCGGCCGCCATGAGGAGCGCCCGCGTGAAGTGGGGCGGGTGGCCTCTCTCGGCCGGGCCGCACCGAGAGCCCCGAGGAGGCCCTCCCGAGGCAGCAAGGCCGGGTGCAGAAGGCTCTTCAAGGAGCAGCCTAAACCTCTGCGCCGCCACAGCAGTCGCAGCGGCCCGTCATGTCTCGACACGAGAGCCCGCCAGGACCCGCCCGCCTCACGGAAGGAGGCAGGGACCGGACAATGGGCTTGATTGCGGCAACTAACCCCACGCAGAACAAGAGCTCCTACACTATGGCAAGTGGCGCGAGGTACACGGCTACGGTGATCATTACACAAGGGCATGCACCGCCGTTATGGAGCTGCGGAGGGTGACGGTCGGGTCTCGGGCTCGGCCTCCTCGGCCCCCCGCCGGAGCCCACGTGGGGCACCCAAGGGATAGCCCCATACGAGCCACCGCAACCGAGGGCGCGCAGCATCGCACCGTCGGCGCTATCACCGAGGCTCTCTTCAACGCCCGGAGCGACGCACTGTGGATGCCGCCCGCAACATCACCTTCGACTTGAACGACGCCAGGGCGTGGAGTACCCTCACCAAGACCTCTAGTCATCCAGCCCACATAGCACGCCGGACGCTGCCGCCCTCGCCGACGCAGGAAGCTCCACTAATACCTTGTTCGCAGAGGCCCTCGATCGCATGGCGATCCCCGGCCGCCAGAGCAGCTAGGAGCTCCACTTCAAGGCTTCGGGTCAACCGCTGCAGCCTTGGGGCACGTGTCCTTCCGCTCACCTTCCGCCGTGAGGGCAACAAAGGTAACATCAGACCGAGCAGTCACCTTCGACGTCGAGATATCCCGCACTCCTACAACACAATACGGGGCGACCCGCCATCAACTCTTTCGAGGCGATCCCGCACCACGCGCTTTTGTGTGTAAAGCTCCCGGCCGGCGGGTGTTATCACCGCCCCGGTGCCCAGACTGCCAGCGCGCGGCGGCGGCAGCCGTGTTCCGCATCGCCGCCGCATGCCCTCTCCGGCGCTCGGGATGGGCCTCCGCCCGGATGGACGCCAAGCCTCGCCCGGCGGAGTCAAGAAGGTGCCGCCCGGGCGAGGGACGCTTGTGTCCATTGGCGAGGGCTCCACCGGGTCGAACGGATCTGCCCGAGTGCTCCGTAACAACGCGACATCTTCGCATGGTCCCCGAGGACATCAAGGGCGACCGAGCAGCAATCGAGCATCGCTTGGCGGTTCGCCCGACGCCAAGCCGGTCCAAGCAAAGGCTTCGCGTATGTCGATGGATCGGCAACAGCGCCAAAGCGAGGTGGCGAAGCTTCTCGCACGGGGTCATCCGCGAGGTCCACCATCCGCAGTGGCTCGCTAACCGGTCTTTGCCAAAAGGCGCGGGGCTCGGCGCGATGTGCATCGACTTCACGCACTCAACAAGGTGTGCCCGAAGGACACTTACCGCCGCGCGCATCGATCACCGGTCGACGCCATCGCGGGTGCGAACTCATGAGTTTCTGGACGCCTATTCCGCTACCACTGGTATACATGGTCGAAGACGACGAGGAGAAGACCAGTTTCATCACACCACTTGGGACGCTCGCTCGCCGAATGCCCTTTGGTTTGAAGAACGCGGCGCTATCTTCACCCGCCTCGCCGCTATCGCCTCGCCGCCACTTGGAAGGAACGCTGCTTATGTCGATGACGTGGTGGTCAAAACTCGTAGCTCGCTCGCACGCCGACCTCCGAGACCTTCACAACCTCCGGCGGCGCATCAAGCTCAATCCCGACAAATGTGTCTTGGTGCAAAGGGCAAACTCCCGGGTTTCTCGTGTCCGGACGGGCATCCAGCAAACCTCGACAAAGTAGATGCCATCCAGGTATGGAGCCACCCAAGACAACGAGGAGGTCCAGAGGTCGCGGGTCGCATGGCAAAGATTAAGCCGCTTCCTATCCAGCGGCAGAGAGGGCTTGCCATTTTTCAAGACGCCAGCGGTGCGATGGATTTCGTTGGGACGGAGATTGCGCGAAGGCCTTCAACGAGCTCAAGGAGCACTGGCCGCCTCCCACGCTGGTCGCCCCAAGCACTGAGGCTCCTCCGCTCTATCTGCCGCGTCACCACCGCGGTCGCCGCGTCCTCGTCTTAGAGGAGGGCGCCACGCAGCGCCCGCCTACTTTGTCTCCGGCCTCCAAGGCGCCAAGACAAGATACACTGAGCTTGAGAAGCTCGCCACACGCTGGTCATGGCCTCCGTGAAGCTTCAGCATTACTTTCGCCCACCCGATCACAAAGGCCTTCCTCATTCCCCGGCAGATGCTACACAACAAGGAGTCCACAGGCGCACGGCAAGTGGGCCGCCGAGCTCGCTCCCTTCTCCTTGGCGTATGCTTCGCGAACGGCAATCAAATCCCAAGTCTCGGCGGATTTTCTCGCCGAATGGACCCCACCGCCCAACTCGCCCAGCACACACGAGGATCCCGCCTCGACGCTACAATCGGCGAGCTACAACGCCGCCGCGCGCGTAGGGCGGTGATCGCCGCGCCGGCGACAGCGCTTGCTATACTCGCGCGCTTTGCCTTCCCGCCACCAACAACACGGCCGAATACGAGGCATCGCTTTTTGGCCGGCGAAGCTCAAGGCGATCGGCGCAAGGGGTGTTGGTCCGCACCGACCGCGCTTGGTGGCCGCAACGTGGACAAGTCATATCAAGCCAAGGACCCCGAAGTTGGCTGGTACTGCGCGCGTAAGGGCGAGGAAAGGCACTTTTGGGTGTCACCGTCAAGGGCATCCCGCGGAGAATGAGCAAGCCGACGCCCTCGCTAAGGCGGTTAGTTAACAACCGCTTCGGGGCGCGTTTCGATATATTAGCGCAGCGCCATCGCGCAGACAACCGACGCGCGCCGCCCACCGCATCGATCGGACGTGAGATTGGCGAGCCCATCTTCAATTTCTTGCAAGGCATCACCGAGCCGAGGACTCGCCGAAGCCGGCGCTTGCAAAGACTGCACGGTCCTTCCAGTGTTCGAAGGATGCTCTACAAGAGAGGGTTTGCGCACCGCCTCGCGCCGCTCTCGATCGAGGGGGAAAGGAGCTCGGCGGAGATCCACGCGGCGCAGCGGATCCCACTGCACCAAGGTTGTTAGCCGGCAAGGCGTTCGTGCAAGGCTTCTCATCGCCAATCGCCATCACCGACGCCGTGACTCGTCCGCCGGTGCCAAGGGTGCCGATGGATGGCCCGCATCATCCGCAGCCCCGGCGAGCCTCAACCCCATTCCCGGTGTGGCCATCGCACGGTGGGGCCTCGACATAGTAGGCCCACTTGCCCGAGCCCGTGGGACCTCCGGTTCGTGGTAGTCGCTACCGAGTATTTCTCCGTGGGCGGGCGCCGCCTCGCCAAAGTAACTTCGCGCCGTGCGCCGCTCCTCCGCGAACATCATATGTCGCCGGCGCCCCCGGAGCTCACGGTTGACAATGGCTCGCAGTTCGACGCCGCCTCTTCAAGGACTATTGTGATAGCATGGGCATCACCCTCCGATTCGCCTCCGTAGGGCATCCCCACCCAACGGGCGGTCGAACGCGAATGGCGCTATCTCCGCTGCCATCAAAAGCGCTGGTCGGATTACCGAAGGGCAAGTGGCTGCGAGCTTCACGGCGTCCTCGGTCACTTCGCACAACGGTAACGCGCTCGACGGATTCACACCGCTCAAGCTCCTTTCGCGACGGCGTTGACGCCGAGGAAATCAAGGCCGGCTCGTGGAGGGTCTCGCAAGCACCCGCAGAGGAGCGCCGTGTGTCCTGGACCTCTCGACGGATACGCGCGACGCAGCCCACCATGTCGAGAAGTATGTGCGCGCATAATGCGCACCGGACCGCTCTATATGCCCGCAGGGTTCAAGCCTCGGGATCTCGCTCGAGTGGCGCCCAAAGCGAGACCGCTCGGCAAGCCGGAGTCCAAGTGGGAAGGCCCGTACATCGTGATGGAGGCATTGCCAAAGGGCGCATCGCCTCGCCACACTTGAAGGACAAACCCTCCGACACACATGGAACGCGGACAAAGCGCGGCGGTACTACGATAGAAGCGGGACAGCAAGCGTAGAACCACCACCCTTTTATGCGATGCTCGCCGCGCAAAACAGGAGTTCAATAAAGGTTGTTGTTCCTAAAGCATCCCCGTCGCCCGCTGAGCTTAACAGAGTCCACGGACTTTAAATAAGACATAGCGCCGAGATCCGCCTCGCACGCGAGAGTCCGCGACTATAAATAAGACGTGGCGCCGAGCCTAGCTCGCACGCACTCACCCACTGACTTTAAATAAGACGAGGCGCCGAGGTCCGCCTCGCACGCGAGAGTCCGGACTATAAATAAGACATAGCGCCGAGCCTAGCTCCGCACGCACCAATCCACTGACTTTAAATAAGACGAAGGCCGAGGTCCGCCTCGCACGCGAGAGTCCGCGACTATAAATAAGACGTGGCGCCGAGCCTAGCTCCGCACGCACCATCCACGGACTTTAAATAAGACGTGGGCCGAGCCTAGCTCCGCACGCACCACCCACGGACTTTAAATAAGACGAAGGCCGAGGTCCGCCCGCACGCGAGTCTCGGACTATAAATAAGACGTGGCGCCGAGCCTAGCTCGCACGCACCACCCACGGACTTTAAAATAAGACGAAGCGCCGAGTCTAGCTCCGCACGCACTCTACCGAGTATAAATAAGACGCAGAGGGGGGACGCCTCCGCGCGCACTCTACGGAGTATAAATAAGACGTAGCGTCAAGCCTAGCTCCGCACGCACTAGTCCACGGACTTTAAATAAGACGAAGCGCCGAGCCCAGCTCGCGCGCGCGAGTCTCCTGACTATAAAGAAGACGAAGCGCCGAGCCTAGCTCCGCACGAACCAGTCCACGGACTTTAAATAAAACGCTGCGCCGAGCCCAGCTCGCGCGCGCGAGTCTCCTGACTATAAAGAAGACGAAGCGCCGAGCCTAGCTCCGCACGCACTAGTCCACGGACTTTAAATAAGACGTGGCGGCCGAGCCTAGCTCCGCACGCACGCAGTCTCCTGGACTATAAAGAAGACGAAGCGCCGAGCCTAGCTCCGCACGCACTAGTCCACGACTTTAAATAAGACGTGCGCCGAGCCCAGCTCCGCACGCCGCGAGTCTCCTGACTATAAAGAAGACGTGGCGCCGAGCCTAGCTCGCACGCACTAGTCCACGGACTTTAAATAAGACGTGGCGCCGAGCCCAGCTCGCACGCCGCGAGTCTCCGGACAATAAAGAAGACGAAGCGCCGAGCCCAGCTCCGCACGCACTAGTCCACGGACTTTAAATAAGACGAAGCGCCGAGCCCAGCTCGCACGCCGCGAGTCTCCTGACAATAAAGAAGACGAAGGCCGAGCCCAGCTCCGCACGCACTAGTCCACGGACTTTAAATAAGACGTGGCGGCCGAGCCCAGCTCGCACGCGCGAGTCTCCTGACTATAAAGAAGACGTGGCGCCGAGCCTAGCTCCGCGCACTAGTCCACGGACTTTAAATAAGACGCCCACGGACTTTAAATAAGACGTAGCGCCGAGCCCAGCTCCGCACGCCGCGAAGTCTCCGACTATAAAGAAGACGTGGCGCCGAGCCTAGCTCCGCACGCACTAGTCCACGGACTTTAAATAAGACGAAGCGCCGAGCCCAGCTCGCACGCCGCGAGTCTCCTGACTATAAAGAAGACGAGCGCCAAGCCCAGCTCCGCACGCACTAGTCCACGGACTTTAAGTAAGACGAAGCGCCGAGCCTAGCTCGCACGCCGCGAGTCTCCTGACTATAAAGGAAGTCGAAGGCCGAGGTTCGCCTCGCACGCACGCCCACTGAGTATAAACGACATGCGCAGACCGCCTTCCGCGTCACGGCGGTAACACCAAGCATAAGGTACTACTTGGTTCCATTATAAAAGCAAAGGGGTTACATGGTTACAAGCGCCGAACCAAGACACCATCCCCGCTTCCACCCGACCAACCGCCACCTTTGGCGCGGTGCGACGAGCCCGAAGCCGCCGCGCGCGCGCCAAGGACCCTTCGCCACCGAGGAGGTCCTCCCATGCAACGCTCGCCGCACGGCGACCCGCCGCACCTTCCTCGGCGGCCCAGATCCGCTTGATGGAAGTTCTGCAGCTAGGTCCGGCGGAGCGGATGGCGCCGACATAACCTCCGGCCGGCCGGGAGGATCTAGTTGAGGATTCGCTAGCTCATGGGTATGCCTACACCCACGCATGAAGCAGGGCGAGGCGGCACGCACCAACATAGCCGCAGTGCTCGCCAAAGGTTCTCGCACCACGAGAGCAACGCCGCCCCTCTCGATCACCCGCGTCTCGGCGAGGCCTCCGCTGTGCATAGTGTCCGGCACTGACGCACGCATCTCTGAGGGCTCGGTTCAGGGACTCCATGGCCCGCCATGCCGACAGGGACGATTTTCCAAGACAAGGTGGTTCTCGCAGCAGACTCCGCCACCGGGCGTTCTCCCTTCTAGGACGGCGACCGCCGCACGAAGGCGCGCTCCCCCTAGCCGCGGCGCCCGAGCCTGCGGGTCGCGAAGTTGTGCGCCACTGTGGCGCCTCCAGCGCGCAAGTTCTTCATCCTTCGCGCAAGAGCAGTGTTTGCTTCGCGAGGCGGCTTCCAGAGCCCTCCGCCCCGAACGCGGCCTCGCCAAAGGACCTACCGAGGCAAGCGCCCGCGTAAACAACAAATCAGCAGCGCCCAGCAGACCTTACAAGTCAAGCGCACAAACTTACCTCATCTCGAGGCTGCAGCGCGAGAGCTAGAAGGTCCCCGCGCATGACGACAAGCACTTCTCGGCCGAGGCCGTTGTCGCGACGCTCGCGGCGCGCGAGGTCGCAAAATATCTCCGGCGAGGGACGGTCCGAGCGAAGCGAGCCCCGCCCCAACGCGCCAGATTTATCGCGCCACGACCACGCCAAGAAGAGGCGAACACCGCGGGCATCTCGCACAAGGCTCCCGACCACGCATACTCCGCCGCCGATCCTTCGCCACGACGGAGACGCCGCCTCGCCCGATGTCGGCAGAATGAGCGAGCAGACCGGAGAGAGTCTCGCGAAGTTAGGTGAAGAAAGGGACTCACACCTACCTCCGGCGCCCCTCGTCACGGTAGGAAGTGGCGCCGGCTCGACCACCCAAGGGGCGGCGCGCCGACGGCCGGGAGAAGGTCTTCGGCCGCGCCAGCCGCCGTAATCCCGTGGCAAGGCCCCGCAACAGCGTATTGACCCCTCGTTGGCGGTGGGGATAGCGTCCGAGGGCGTTTCGCCTGCGGTGGCACAGGCGATTCTTCCGCGGCAGGACCAGCTCCGGCCACCGCCGCCCCACGGTTTCTTCGTAGGGGCACGCCCTGCGTCGGCCGCAGCGATGGATAATGCACCTTCCCGTGGTTTGCTCGCCAGAACAACGCCACCCCGGGTTGACGGGTTCCAACTCAACGATGGCCGCGAGCCGCGCGACGGCTCGTGGGCGCCGGCAGAAGGTGCCGGGATCCGCGCGGTGCGCCCCTCCGGCAAGATGGCTGTGCCCACCACGGCCGCGCGCCTCGCTCACCGGGCTAGCCGCGGGGCCGCCGGTCGCATACGGCACCGGGAACGGGCCCGCGTCGTGAAGATAGCACCCACGTAGGGCTATCACCGCCCCGAAGCGCCGAGTCCCGGCGGAAGCCCTTCCGCACCACATGCTCGGCACGGCAATGCCCACACCGCAGTGCGGTTTACCCGCCTGCCAACCGCTTTGATCGCGCTCGCGAGCCCGGTGCTCCTTCGGCGTGTATGGGCCGAGGAGCGCCGCAACCGCGCGCCCGCATCTTCTAGCCGAGCCATCGCGCAGAGATCACGCCGACCGCGGAAGCCAACAGATACAATGGCCCGCGTAAAGCGTCTTTGGCGACTTACTGTGGGCGGCGGCGGGGCGAGACACGGATGGGTCGAACCGTCCCGGGGCCATTCTGCCCAACATACTTCCCGGGAGGAGAGTGGCGCCGCCCATACATCGTGAACTCCTTGGCTAGGTCGCGACGCCATTCGACGGCGACACCGACAAGGCTCAAGCTTTGCGTGTCGCCGATCTCCGCCGCACTCGAGTGTTAAACGAGATCGCCCACCTCGCATTGCATTCTCGCTCTTGTCGGTCCACGGTGTAATAGAACCACCACCGCGCCCACCGCCGCCCATTGCCCCGACGAGGCCGGGCATGGGAACAACGCCGCGCATGACGCCGAGCACGAAGTCCACATCGCCGGTTGGACACCGCCCGCCAACCTTTCGGGTCGGCGGCAGCGCGTGCGTGCGGGTGGCGAATAAGCTCGCGCCGACGCCACCCTCTCGTCCGCACGCCCACGTGAAGACAAATAGGCGGAGTATCGCGTGGGCGCCAATCGGGCTAGCTCCAACTTGTAGGCCCGCAGACTTCGCCACGAACAACGTGGAGGGCATTCAAGGCGGCATCAAGAACGCGACGAAAACAATCGCCTCCATGGCCCCTGCTTCAGCCCGCCTCGCCCCGGCGGGTAGGCGCGCCCATTGCGGTCCACGATCTTCCTCATCCACGAAGTCGCTGCAGCGTCCCTTCGCCATGCGGCTCTTCCCAAAGACACGAGCACGAGCCTCCCGAGTGCTCCATGGCGTTCCACCATTTGTCGGCGCGCGAGCTCCCCGCGGCACCGCTTGTACTCCTTGGAAGGATGGGTCGCCGCCTCGGCTAGGCAAGGAACCGCCGGGGTGGTAGGTGGCGCTCGCCATGACTAGCCATTGCTCTCCGCAACAAGGGAAGAAGAAGTGCAAAGGAGCAATCGGCGTGACAATTAGCACGGCGCAAGCGGCGGCGATCAAAAGCAAAGCAAGAAAGGGCGCCCACCTCAACACTAGCACCTTATAAAGGCCGCCGCCGCTTTGTGGCTCAACGCATAGGCGGATCAAATTCCCAGCCGATTCGCTGTCCGAGATTTGGAAAGAAGAACCGCCGACCTAGAGGGCCGTGCCGGTAGGTGGCTGCAGCGCACAACGCCCCACATCTTCAACACGCGCCCAACTTCTGGGACGAGGCGAACGGCCGCGTCACGCAACCGCCACATCCCACGACGCACTACCGTGAGTCGCCACGCGCCCCACTCGCAGCATGGCGCATCGCGACGACGCGGATACCGACCTCTGCCAGCCAGCGCCGGTGTGATTCCACCGCCATTAAAAGCGCACCACCGCATCGCAAGGTCACAACAGCCCCGAGCACAACCATACCGCGCCAAGCTCCGACTCAAAGACAGGGCGGCGAGCGCGTTTACTTCGATTAGCGCCACTCACGCCACCCGCTCAAGAGAACGGACGGAGCGCGCTGCCTACCTCGACCAGGCGCCACCGCAGCCCACCCGCTCAAGGGTAGGGATGGAGCGCGCGCCTACTTCGACCAGGCGCCACCGCTGCCACCCATTCCAAGGGTAGGGGACGGAGCGCCGCGCCCACTTCGACAGGCGCCAGCCCGCAGCCCACCCGCTCAAGGAAGGGGACGAGAGCGCGCGTCGCTTCGACAGGCGCCACTTTGCAGCCACCCGCTCAAGGAAGGGGACGGAGCGCGCGCCTACCTCGACCAGGCACCGCCTCCGCGCCACCCGTTCGAAGGGAACGGGACGGAGCGCGCGCGTCTACCTCGACTAGGCGCCAGCTTCGCAGCCCACCCGCTCGAAGGGTATGGGACGAGCGCGCGCTGCCTCGACCAGGCGCCACCCGCCGCCACCCGCTCGGCGGTAGGGGACGAGCGCGCGCGCCCACTTTGATTAGGCGCCACCTCCGCCACCACCGCTCAAGGGTAGGGGACGGAGGGCACGCGCCTACTTCGATTCGTGCACAAGCTTCGCAGCCACCCGCTCAAGGGTAGGGACGGAGCGCGACGCTCGCTGACCAGGCGCCAGCCCACGCCACCCGCTCAAGGGTAGGGACGGAGCGCGCGCCTACTTCGACAGGCGCGCCACTCGCGCCACCCGCTCGAAGGGTAAGGGACGGAGCGCGCGCTCACTTCGACAGGCGCCCCGCCGCCACCCGCTCAAGGGTAGGGGACGGAGCGCGCAGATACTTCGATTCAGCGCCAACTTCGCGCCACCCGCTCAAGGGTAGGGGACGGAGCGCGCGCCTACTTTCGACAGGCGCCACCTCGGCCGCCACCCGCTCAAGGATAGGGGACGAGCGCGCGCGTCTATTCTCGACAGGGCGCCACCGCAGCCCACCCGCTCAAGGGAAGGGGACGGAGCGCCGCTGCCTACCTCGACCAGGCGCCAGCCGCAGCCACCCGCTCGAAGGAAGGGGACGGAGCGCTGCCTACCTCGACCAGGCGCCACCGCAGCCACCAATTCAAGGTAGGGGACGGAGCGCGCGCTACTTCGACAGGCGCCACCTCCGCCCCACTGCTCGACCAGCGCCACCTCCGCTACCACCATCCCGCACTTGTGCTCCCACCACGAGCTTGAGAAATTCACAGCCGCAGGGACTGAGGGCCAAAGGATCTGGCGACATGGCTTCGGCCCCGTGAAGCCCTTCACCATGAGAGGCTCCTCGTCGAGGGGTGGCCCCACCTAAACCCAAAGAAGCCTGGTAGGAAATCATAAGGCCTGAATAGGCCATGTGTAATGACATAATCGCCTCTGATGGGATAACTGATGTAAGGGTATAATCAGTAAAGCACTCCTCATATGTATATATATATATATATGAATACAAGCCATGGGGAGGGGTCAGGCCATTACACTTATCTTCATCACTCTCTACTACCACCTCTCTCTCTGTTTGGTCTGTAGCCATAACAATAAGCTGAAGTCAAAAGTTGAAGCCATATTGATGAGGTTATAGTTTTTGCACTCGTCGGTCTGCATTTATTGCTTCCTGCCTAACAATAGCGTGTGGAAGGCGTTAAAACTCGTACCTCATCAGATGCGTCTTCCGCTCATTACGGCGCACACGCATAGGAAAGGGACACACGTGAAGTTAGACATAATTGACAAAATGATCTTTATATACTAAAAAGATTGCTTGTTTTCTAAGTCTTAGTCAGGAAATAAAGAAAATTTCACCCTTTTTCTTAAGTGATCAAATGTGCTGGAAGTTCCATGCAGTGACGCAGAGGATCTGCTTCCGTGGGCCAAGCGTTTCCCCTGTCCATTGTTAAGATTTGACTATTTCTTTCTCAGTTATTTTGTTCCATTGGTAATATGCATTTGTATTAGTGACAACAACAAAAATATTTGAAAGAATTAATGTCCCCTCCTGAACAAGATATTGAGATATGTTGTACTGATTTTGTCTGGTCTTTGCTGATCTGATCATCATTATTTTAGATTAATGGCTTCTTTTGGTAAACAGATTTAGTTCATGTGCTAGACATATTTTTCTAGAATGCTTTGATATATATCCAGTCAGTATATACTATGACAGCTGCCAACAATTAGGTAATCCAACTGGCCCGATTGCCACCTATCTGTATTGTTAGTATTGAACCCATTTCCTAGAGTGTAGGAAACTTGGTGTGTCATGTTCCTCAGGGAAAAGGAAACCCATTTCCTAGAGTCTAGGAAACTTGGTGTGTCATGTTCCTCAGGGAAAAGGAAACCCATTTCTTCCAAAAGCTTGTGAACAAGTTTGTGGAAGTTCAAAATTAAGACCAACCATAATTTGTACACGAGTTACATGTACTTAATTTCCCGGTGGATTCCATTAAGGTGTTTCCTTCTTTGTATTGTTTTTTATTTTCATTGTTTCATTTGACTTTGCTAAAAAATTAAGTTCATATGTAATATCACATATATAATACGAAAATGATATATATCTGTCGCATAACTTTTAGATTATTGGTCAAAATTCTGGCTGTTGGATTTGCTCCGCAGTTCGCTCTCCATCCCTCCTCTTCTCTAGGTATAGAGACTGCCGCCGCATCCGGACTAATCTTATAGGGGCGTTCGTATTGATTTTGCTGATAGATTTTAGCTGTGACTTATAACTTTTTGCTAAAAATGAATAGCAATGATTGAAAGAAGTGATTTTTAGAAGAAATGGGTGAGTGGTGGAAAAAGTGAGAAAGATATGCGTGCGCGTGACAAGAGCGAGAGGAGTAGGGTGCGTGATGCACCCTTGACCCTCTGTCTTATCCCCGAAGCGAGGCGGTAGCAAGAAGAGTGGACAAACTGTTACGAGAAGGCAAATATTCATATTAGCTTTTAGTGTTTATAAACAGAAACTAATACAAATGGAGCCATAATTTGGCCGTTGTGATTTGGAAGCTTGCATGCATGGATTAACAGTTGCATGCGCACTATCCCGGCATCATTTCAACACAGGCGCGCACATGCCTTACGTGCAGGGTCGGTGGTATCTATTGGTGGGTGACTATCCTGGTCCAACATATCTTCATGTCAGTGTAAATAAGGAGGGATTTCTACTGAAGATGATTGATTTAGTAGTGCAATTAAACATGGGAAGAGACTAGACAACGGTATACCATTGCAATGGTATAACAACATGTTTCATGTAGTTTCAGCAAGTTCCATGAAAATGCTTGAAAGTTTTCAAGTTTCAGTGAGTTTCGCGCGTTTCTAGAAGTTTTTAGAAGATTCTAACAAAGTTTCAAGCCAAAGTTTCTATGAATTTCAAATTTTTCGAACTGAAATTTCAACAAGCTTCAACCAAGGAGTTTCAAAAACTTTCAACAAGTTCAGCAAGAAATTTCAAGAAGTTGCAACAAGTTCAGCAAGCTCGCTATGGCTACGATAGTGGCGCTCCATGGTGCTTGCATAGGGTGCAACGATGCTCCATGGCGGATTGCATGGGAGCGGCGGCAAGCTTGAGGCTGGCACGCAGAGGGCACAACGCTGGAGAGTGGAGGAGTCTAGCGCTCAGCTACTTTGTCTTATGGCCGACCTTCTTCCCTAGCGACGGATTTGGGCTCAGGATTGAGGTAGGCAGATCTGGGCTTGGGGCAGGCGAATTTGGGGTCGGCGGTCCGGAGCCAACGATGTTGCCCGCGAAGAACAAGGAGTGCGGGGAGAGGTGATGGGGAGCACCACTGGGCTTCTTCCCTGGGCTAGCTCTAGCGAGAGAAGCGGGAGGGGGTAGTGGGGAGAGGGAGGCTGTGTGGATTGGAGATAGAAGGCTGCGTAGGTGAGAGACGGAAAAGAGATAGGGAGGGGGATCGGTATCACATCCTGATTCTCTCTTAAACATGAATTTAGCACATCCTGATTTGCGCAGTATAAAATGAAAATGAGGCCTACCACTCATACATATCAATATCGTTCTATTCCAATTGGTATATACCATACCGGCACCTAAACCAATACAAAGTATCTCTACGTACTGTACCTGGCTTAATACCGATCAATACCGGCTCGATGCTGGTCAATACTAACCATACAGGCTTTAATACTGGTCATATTGGTGGAATTGATAATACCGTCTATTGAACTATATGTTATATTTGATAGTACTACTACGGATTTGGAATAATATTGTAAGTGACATTTAGTGTGCATATAATTAAATAAATATATACTTATAAATATATATATTCGTATTATTATATTAAATCTGAAATGGTACGTCGGTATAAGTTGGTACCGAAACATATTATTGCAAAAACCAAACTGATATGACCTTAAAAATAGTATTAACAAATATGCTACCACTTGTTAACCCCCAGACTACGTGGGGTACTTATCCAGTAGCACACTAGCACGGGTTACCTGATTGCAGCATATCACGCCTGGAGCTGGGCTGCCGGACTGGACACGCAAGTGGGCTGGCTCTTGGACCACTTGGTTGGGAAGGGCAGCACTACATGTAGCAAAGCAGCAGCAGGGTAGAGGGGCATCCAAGAAAGAAGGCGTTAGCCTTAGCTCTCCTCTTCGGCTCTTCGCCCTCTTCCCCATTGCTGTCCTCCCCAAAACTTTAATTCTCTGATTTCCAAGTCTAATTCTTCTTTCCAGTCTAGTGCTCTTCCCAATCCCTTGCTTCCAATTCTCCCCCCAATTGTATCCCGAAGGTACTTGTATCCGGTGTTGATTTGTTAATCTAGCTCTTGTGCTCGGTGTTGAATTGTGTTCATCGAGTGGGAATGAGATGGTGACAGCATAAATTGTGCAAGCAGTAGCAAGCGGTACTACTGTTCTCGTGAGCATTAGGTCGTCCTTTTAGTTGTGGCGGCCCGGCCCAAACCAGTTTTTTGGGTCGCATTATATAGAATCTCTTTTTTTCAACTTCTAAAAACTATTTTTGTTTTTCTAAATTAACTAATTTTTGAATGAACTATCTTTACAAGACAGAGTGTACAAGTTAATTATAATACATACTGTAGCGATTTTATTTATATTGGCTAAAACCGTACACGAGTCTGTTACACCGTACTCTCTAACATAAACAACCTAAAAATCATAAGTCGCAGCTAAAAAGGACATTCATCATCGACCGGCTATATCTATATATGGGCTCCTCACGAGCACGCTCCCGTCCCGTGCGGTGCATGGACTGATGATCATGGGATAGATGATAAACAATGAGCAGGCACATGGATGCTCGGCATTCGTCCCAGGCTCCTAGCTAGGCTCCGCTCTACCACTGCCAGTGAAATTGCAGTGACGCTTTACGAAATACGAATCAGATGGGAACCGAACAAACAGACAACAGAGGCAGACCACAGTCAGACACACACTCGGTATGCCCCCGGGAAGTAATGCATGTTCGCATGCACGAATCTCGTGAAGCTAGCTGGCTAGCACACACCGCTCGATCATCATCATGGCCCCTAAAATTCCCGCCCTATTCCGTCACGCAGCCATGCCAGGGGCGCCATCATGCGCGCGTCCCTTACGTAGGTACACGCGCGCATGGCACCTATGTCCCATCCACCCCGTGGCCTCGCTCGCTCGGTCATGATCCATCTCGTGTCTAGGCCTACCTCGCTCGCCCAAACGCGTCGCGAGCCTCGGTCTCGGTCGGCATGCCGTGTCGTGCCGTTGCACGCAGCGCAGCGACCAAACCAACGAGATCGTCATCATAAGTGCATCCTTTACGCGCCGCGCCGTTAGCCCGTCAATCATGTCCCCGGCGCGCCGGATCGATCGAAGCCGCGCGCGCGTTTCACTCCGTCCGTCCCATGAAACATACGGGGGAAAAAGTTGCGATCGGAGTGGTAGCTTTTTCGCTTTGCGAGCCCTCTCCGGTCGTCATCACTAGTCCTGCCACGCGACCACCGGCCGGCCTGCCTCGCACCGCACGTCGAGCCCTGCCCTGCAGCGTGCGTGCCTGCCTGCTGGGTGCTAGCTCCTCTGACAGTGGGCCCTGCCTGCTAGCTACCTTCTCGCTGACCATGGGCCCAGCATGCATGAATGCATGGACTCGATCAGTGTCTGTACGTACTAACATCCATATGATCGCCGATGCAGTAGCATGGAAAAAAATAGCTCGAAAGCGACCTCAGAGGAGCGCTGCTCTGGCTGTCTGACATGCGCGGTTTGACCTTGGATAAATGAACAAACAGCAATGCTACGTACGTACATACGTTCTTGACTGCTTACGTGTGTTTCTGTCTGACACTGTAATATATTTTGACCGTACGACCTGTCAAACACATATATGCTCCATACGGGGATCGATCCATCCACATGGCCGCGTTTGGATACTACTATGTTGGCTCTGTGACTGAGTATGTCTGTATGTGAGATCTATCGTTAGCAGCGGGAGGGACCCGGCCGGGGTCACCTGCTCTGCTCTTCTGTGCAACCATACAATCTGAAGGGTAGGCTCCAACTTTGGTGGCGGAGGAAGAAAAAGAAACCGTTAGGGAGCAAAAGTTACAGGACTGCAACCACAGGCCAGTAATTGGCGATTAGACGTCGTCCCAGGTCTGGAAAAGGGTAAAAGTGATGCCCGGCAGAAAATAAAATAGGAAAAGTTGGGTTGTTTGTGCTGGGCTAGCTTACCTGCGCCTGCGTATGCATGCATGCCGATTCCGGACCTGGCCTTGCCGACATGCCTCTTTGCATGCGCCCATCCGTGCGTTCATGCACTATCTATTATAATATTAAAGCAGAAGTAAAAGAAGCTATCATATTCACGTTCATTTTTAAGAGATAAAAATTACCATGCTAATCAGAGAAAAAAGATAAAAATCTATATCATTGATTTTTGATAGATCCAAATTATAACGATGTAGATTGATTATATATATGCAAGTATAACGTTGGAATGTAATTAGTTTAGCGTAGTTCATATCTGACATGACATGGATATCTCCAAAAGACGAGCATCATATAGTCGGTCAATCGAGTGTTTTTAGCGAACTACTGGAACTCGCGGATCAGGAATCTTTTGGCGAACTACTGGAACTTGCGGGTTAGGAAGAGGGCCTGGAGGATCGGCACCGGTGTCTACCTGTAGGAGGAGGAGCAAAATTTTGCGTTGGATTTCAAAGAGGCCAAGCGGTACAATCAAATTGACATCACCACCAATTCTCGACTGTGCTCTGCAACGCCGCCGCCGCTGCACGGCAACATGAACGAGCGTCGGCTAGAGCCTGGCGAGAGTGGTCGTGGTGATGGCCTCGTGGAGTCGGAACCAGGACGTCCTCGAGGCCTTGCCCGTCAGATGAACACGGATGTGAAGGCAAGATGCATCGCTAGCAACAGTGACAACGAGGACAGCGGAAAATGATAACTCTCTTATCTTTACAACTTTTCGGTCTCAGATGCTTTGGAGCTGTGCACGCATTGTTGGAGTCCAACATAAACAGTGTGCGCGAGACACAGGAAGTTCACCAATGCAACAAAAGGGGGCATTTACGATGAGAGATGCATGTCCAAGGATCAATTGAAGACATGTATCACACTTGATATGCTTAGATTAGGTTTCGAATGGCTTAAACGGTAGAATTCAAAGAAAAAATATACAAGCATTAAACGTGTGCCACTTGCATGATATTGACAGGGCATCTCCTCGACTGAACAAGGTAAGATATTTTGTTTTGAAGCTTTAATTTCTTCTTCTAGATGAACTTTGTTCATATTATAAGGTGCTCGGTTGAGTGGATTATGGATGGCCCCCTGATGGCATACAACGATATTTCAAATGGTTTGATTTCTTTCTATCAACCCACGTTGAAAAAAGATTAGAGGCCACAATGAGTTACGAGTCCAACAATTTAGGGCCAATTTTAGAATATGAGAATCTATCAATTATAATATTAAAGTAGAAGTAAAAGAAGCCACTACGTTCACTCTCAATGGCTAGAAATTACCACGTTAATCTGCAAAAAAGAGAGAAAGATCTATACCATCGATTGTGATGGATACAGATTGCAACGGTTTAAATTAAAAGAAAGAGTCCATATCAAATACAATCCAGAGATAACTAAAATTCAGAATAAAAAATAAAAGATAAATATAATTTAATTTATATATTAACTCCAAATACAACATGCTGCTCACCAAAAAAGCTAGAGCTATTGAAGACAATGTTGTGCTACTCATAGGAGCTATTGAAGAGAAAAGCTAGAGTAGAAGGAGCTAAGGGCAGCGATGACGAGTGGTGAGCGTCGGCGTTGTTGAAAAAGTCAGTGACCAAAAAAGCTTGATGATGGGGAGGTCTTGGCAAAACGGAGATGAAGCTTCGCAACAAAGACAAGCTATAGACCATATAGGACAAGCTAGGAGCATGCCATCGCTTCTCAATATCATTAGACAATAACTAAAACACACATGTCAGCATCAATGAAGATAGGAGGTTGCCACAGTGCTGAGTTAACCAACTTCAAAGAAGAGGAGTGATTGACACGGTAGAAGAGGACATCAAGCATGTGTATATACATGCATGCATCCGTACGAATAGAAACACGGACATACAAAAACAGAGAAGCAAAGAGCTTGGGGTAGAGATGGCATAGTCATAGAGAATAGACTCGGGGTCACTAGAGAGAGTGTGACGGGTGTTCTCGGTAGGGATCAATGACAGTTGCACGTGTATGCATGTTTAATGTCATAATGCTTAGCATTAAGCAATAATTAAAGAGAAATAGAAGATAAATATGTGGTAGAGTATTGTATTAGAAGGGGTGGCAACTAATGGATCATCAAGAATTGGGCTTGGATGTCGAAGCAGAAAAGTTATGGCGGTAAGAAGAGATAGAAGACACACGGTTTAGTCGGACAGCTCTCGTGTGAAGGAGATAAGTTTAAGGTAAGTCATGCCATAGTGCATCAGTGTACAAGTGAGTAAGGTACTTTAATGCCATGAAAACTAATGAGATAATTTTTCGCACACATGATCAATGTATTGCTTGAGATAAAAAAAAAATAGTGGTATATATACATGCATATATTTTGAAAAAGAGTAACTAATGGAGGAATAATATGAGCATATAGTTACATGTTCCGTAGATAATGGAGAGTGGTATTTCTAAAAACGCCAACAACTTATTATGATCAATGATTTTCTTTTCATGGAAACTTGTATTTCAATTATATTTCTTAAGTTGTATTTTCCTTCAAACTTCTATTATCATTTCTAATATTTATGACGTCTTAAAATTTTGAATATATTATAAAATACATAAATATATTCTCAAGTATATAAGTTATATCATCTGATACTATTAACTTTAAAATAAATCTTAATACATAAATATGCGGGCCACCCTGCTAGCTTGTACTTCGTGATATGAACCATATATTGGTCTATTCATATGGATTTGAATTTGTCGGTTCCTAATTTTACTAGTTGATAATGCATGATCTTAATTTGTAACAAGAATATACGACAAGATAGGTAGATAACCAGATATGATGTGCACAACATTATCATGTACGGAATATGATTTTATCAACCGGCTGGTAGTCTGCTTCTGCATGCACGCATGCATATATGGTCCTGGTTAACTCTTGCATTGTTTTCTGCTAGATAGGTTAGGCATAAAGTTTGATTTGAAGTGCACATATCCACTGTGCATGGATATGTGCGAGATGCCTATACAGCCTATGGCGACAGTGATGGATTTTTACCTTTGCAAAAGTATGCCAAATGTCGTACATGGATATTTGCTTATGTGACAGTAACACAGATATTATGCTTATGCATCCATCTAGCTTATGACTTATTCCTTGGCCCCTAATGAAACTCCCTTGGCAACTTTATCTCCGATTGAATTGATTCGACCACAAGTCGCAAGTCGCAACACACACAACGAGAGAGAGAGAGAGAGAGAGAGAGAGAGAGAGAACTAGACACATTGCACGTCAAGAGGGACGAACTACACATTGCACGTCAAGAACCAGTCTTTTTCACAGTGGTAATCTGTCGACTCTACAAGAGAGGAGACCTTTCAGCCTGCAGCCAACCGATAAGTCAATTGCATCAACTGATCAACAGTTGTGACCTAAAACGTCCACACTGACCCCACTACGCACATCATGGCCGCTGCGTGCCTTTTCGACACTTACAGGCCGGGCTTCAAGTTAAAAAAATGCCAGTTGCCGTCGATCAACGGACGGACGGTCGAGATTCCGATATAGCCTGGCCGGGCCCCGCATCCCGATGATAAGACACCCTTAAATCATTGCCCCTTGTGGTTGTGGAGGTACTTAAGGATGGGATCATCATGTGCTTATTGAAAAACTTTGCAGGTGGCCGCCACAAGTGTCAACGATCAACAACTAAGACCACATCACACGGGATGGGATGGGATGGAATATGGAGAGGTCGAAATGGGATACAACGTTGTGCGCAGATCGATCGATCGGTTCCCCATCGAACAGTATGTGGTGGTAATGCAGGGCGTTCGTGCGTCGACACGGCGAATTTCACGCGTGCAGATGGAGGTTTCGACATGAAAGAGCATGGATTGCTTGATTTGACATGCGTGCTGGAGCTGATGTGAGGAGTCACCTAAGCAGTATTATGCATGCTAGCTCATGTTCTTGCATTAACTCCATCGAGCCGTGCAAGGTAACGGGCTGTATGTTTGTCGTCCACGGTGAGTCGCGTGTGAATGTGATAGTTCGCAGATAAGGCTCTGCTCCCTTGGTTTGAATTTCTGATTTTCAACTTATTTTTACTATTTCTAAATTTTATTTTTTTTTAACTTTTTGACTTATTTTGAGCTTTTTCGTCGGTTCTTTTATTCATTTGCATTATACGTGATGAGCTAATCCTTTTTCATTTTTTAATTTTTTTTAATTAATTATATCAAATAAGTCATCAGTTACAGTGTAATTTCAGTCAGTTACAGTAAAAATTCAGTCATAAACTACTAAAATTTATCCTAAGTGAGCACCACCCAAGACGGTTATGGTTTTGTGAGAAGTCGTACGTTTTGAGTCATGCTAGGCAAGGCTAACCAGAAAAAACCAAACATGCTTAAGAGCGTTTGCTAGCTCCAGTGGTATACCTTTTTTCTTGGCAAGTCCATTGATATACTTAGCATGATTGAATATGTGCATTTCTTTCAGAAAGTAGAATAGATGCTTTTATTTCCGTATATATATTTGTGGGACTAGTTACGTCTAAAACTGTCATGTATGCATGTATAGGATATACGCTTGCTTTAGCTTGGATATTGTAAAATTACTCAAAAGTGGATTATTACATGGCCCTTGCTTTACGATCTACGCTTTTTAACGAAGCTATTATTGAGACCTCCAATTAAGAAACTCATCGCGCCCAATGTCAAATTGCAATATGCAAGCCACGTATGACACGTCAGTTCTGATCAAAGTTTCCCCTTTGCCAACCTAGTCAATGAGTATTACTAGTAGTAGTTTTCAGAGTACTACAAAAGCTACCAGTTAGTACTAATTGGGGGGCAAGGACTAATAGGATATCGACATGTTCCCTTTTCCACTTTTAATGATTAGATTACGAGAAGTTTATATAAAGCATGAAGCGATTTGCGCCACTCTGCCCCCCCAACTTCCTCTGCTTTACCCAACAAATATGAGTATACGACGCCTTTCGCAAGCAAGATACGTGCTAAATATATGATTTTTTTAGTAGGATAAGCTAGGATCGGTGATGGCTAACCCTTTCGATTCCAAGTGGAGTCTAGCCACGATCACTGATGTGGATATGTCGTTCAAACAATTGAAGCTTCAAATCAGGAATCTCTCTCTCCTCACGATCACCTTTTTTTTTTTTTGAAACCTCTCCTCACAATCATCTGGTATATGATGCCACTGTGGCACAACAGAGCTTTCATTTAGTTGCTGGGCCTACACCTACCCATCTTGTTTGCAACAAGGCACAACAAGTTACCCATACTTGCCACCCTTTTTCCACCTTTTGTTTTACAAGATTCTCTATGTATGTATGGACATGCACACACGATCAAGTTGGTTACTCATGAACTTCTTACTCTAGCAGCGGAGCGGCTCAAGTGCAGGGCCTGCACATAACTATGTGCAAGGATGTCTAAATCGTGACATGTGTCCCTCAAAAATCAAAAAATACTTTAAAAATCCAAAAAACTTAAAAAAAATTGTAAAAAGTATTTTTAAGTACTTAAAAAATACGTTTATTTAAAAGTAATTTTTTAAGTACTTAAAAAATATTTTTAAGTATCCAAAAATACTTTTAAAATTTTTAAATATTTTTTGGATTTTAAAGTATTTTTTGTTTTTAGAGAATACATGTCACGATTTAGGCACCCTGCACAGAGTTATGTGCCGGGCCCTGCACCTGAGCCGCTCCCTCTAGCAGAGAGCTCATAATCATTTATGGCTTGTGATTATGAGTGACCATGGCTCTTCTAGAATAAGCAAAAGCAATTAATTAGTACATGCTTAGAATTGCTGGTTAACCAAATGACCAATATTGAAATCCCGCTTATTTCAGCTTAAACTTCTGATTTATTTTTTACTATTCCTAAATTTTGTTTTTTCTGACTTTTTTTTTATCTTTTTTGAGTTACAATGTAATTTCAGTTATAAACCAACTAACCAAACGGCACCTTACTCTGCACCAGAAACAGAAAGCATGTGCTAACCAGAAAAGGAGTCCATAGTTTGACCAGAGGACACCTGAACACTTCCATTTCCATATATACGAACTAGGCAATGCCCTACTACCGAGTGTGAGTAGTGGCACGAACACAAAATCTATTGCAACAGTATATTCCGCATTCCTCGATCATTCCAAGGGCCTCATGGAATTGAATTGGCTGATGGGCGGATCGAATCAAAGCGCGAGGCAAAGGCGCACTCAATTCAGGATCGATCAACACATGCATGTATCTTCAATGGGGTGTCCATGGTCCAAGATGTTCCTAAATGCGCACTCATACACCCCCAAAAAGCACCCCATCTAGGTACCTTGGGGGGTCCTCTTCAAGTGAGTGGAAGCTTCACTAAGCATATACATCCTGACACGTGTGTATGTGTGTGTATATATATTATATATGGAAAGCCTTTTTTTACTCTAAGTATAGTTACTATGTATACCATATCTCGCAAAGTATGAGTATCTCGTGCAACGGAGGGTGTGTATGTGTAGTATATGAATATATAAGACTATATATGTGGTATGTATAATTTTTTGAACATACTTCTAGTATGTATAATTTTTTGAACATACTTCTTTTTATGTACGGATATAAATATATTAACAAAATATACCAAAAACCATGTGCCCACTTGTAATTTTTTTAAAATGGTTGGCATAAGAGTATCTTATAATTAATATATGAGTATATCTAAGATGATAAATGAGTATTTTAAGTTTATTTAGATGATTTATTATGAGTAGGAGTAACTATGCCTAGGAGTAGAAGATATTCCCTCTCTCTCTCTCTCTCTCTCTCTCTCTCTCTCTCTCTCTCTCTCTCTCTCTCTCTCTCTCTATATATATATATATATATATATATATATATATATATATATATATATATATATATATATATATATATATATATATATATATATATATGTATGTATGTATGTATGTATGTATGTATGTATGTATGTATGTATGTATGTATGTATGTATGTATGTATGTATGTATGTATGTATACGCACCTCTATTGTTGTTGCAATGTTATTGTAGCTAGGGATGCAAACGGATTGAATACGGACGGATAATATCTCTACCATATTTGTTTTTATATTTTTTCTCGTATATGGATACAAATATGGGTACCTCGGATACGGATACAAATACAAATAATGTCGGAAATAGATATGAAACAAATACGAATCGAAATGAATACGGTCATGAATATTTATCAAAACATGAAAACCCCTTAAACCGTACATCCAAAATAAATGAAAATACATAAATAGTTTACCTTGTCAAAATATTCATAAAATTTGAACAAGCATAAATATGTTCATCCACAGTAGAAGTATACTCGATAGTCAATCGGTATATAGCATAAATATCAATAAACGTGCATAAGTACTAATACACATACACACTAATACAAATACACTGAAAAGCATTCATTATAGATCAATACTAATATTTAAATGCATAATAGCATCTAAAGCCAGAGTCTATCGAGAGAGTCTGTCCAGAAAGCAATCAGAATAAGACGAAAAGAAAAGACAGCAGAATTATCAAGAACAAAAGGAGGCTCCCAAATTGTTTTTGATTTTGAGCTCCAAGAATCTGAGTACTCAAATTGATCCCATATTACTACCAACTGGTCATATGCGCGCATCGATCCCATGTGTAGAGGCTGGAATGCTAGCCCTTTATCGAGTAAATTTATCAGCGCGGTCAAAATAATATGCTTCTCTCAGAGTAGGAATTGAGTGAGTGCAACTCTGCATTGGCGTTTGATTTTCAGTCAGTAACCATTTGAGAGCATACCAGGCGGTGATGGTGGTGGCGGAGGAGACTGCCACGCCTGCAATCGGCGTCGTGGATGATGGTGTGGAGCCACTCAAGCTTGTCATGAAGGAGGCGGACGTAGCACGGCCGCCTCCCATGCCACCGCCACCTTGTCTAGCACCATCATGATCGCAGTCTCCGCCACACTTGAGGCTTTGTCCAGTGGGCACTATTAGCATAGGGCGATTATGGGCTTAGTTATGTGGGTGGGTTGGATATCTAGACTCCGTCATTCTCGGATAGTTCGAGTCCGTATTTGTATTCGATGGATACTGCGCTATCGTATTCGTATTTGTTTCCGAAAAAAATCCATATCCGTTTCCGGTCCGAGATTATCCGAGCCGATACATTCCGAATTCGAAAATTGTCTAAATCAATCGAAAATTATCTGATCCGTTTGCATCCTTAATTGTAACCATTGTAACCCCAGCTCAAATCTATCTATCCTTCATTATAAATGTTGTTGCAATGCAGATACATGTATGCAGCTACGGGGCCCTTTGGTCCCCTTAATTAGCTCATCTTGATCACTCATGCGCCTTTGCGCTTCGCTGAAAAGACGCGATCATTGTTCGCGGCTCCAAAGCCGGGCTCGTCATGCACCAAACCGCGCATATTCTAGTGTGCCGACGACGACGGCGGCGCGGTTCGCGAGGGGGGACGGCACACGGCGGTCGCCGTCCTTGACCGGCGAGGGGGACCGGTCGCTTGGCGAAGACGCGCTCATGATTCGCAGAGGTGGCCGCCCGTTTTCGCGTGCTAAAGGGAGGTGCATATACTACTAGCTAGGTGCATCGCCGATTGAGGTTCCTTGCACATTAATTAATCCTCAGCTTGTACAGCAAAGATGGCAATGGCTAACAGCACCCTGCAGGGGCGCCGCCAGAAATTTGAAGAAATGTATTCAAACTTATAAAAATATTATTCAATATAAAATATAAAGGTCTATAATAGTAAAAATTAAAGTACAATTATTCATACGTGAGACAACATGTTAAATAATATAAAGAGATTAAAAATTACAAATTAACTCAATAATTCTTTATGATTTGGAACCGATTGAAAGATTACAACTAGTTTCATTAATATGCAATTCCACTTAACTTCCATTGTCCTTTCTAAAACTATCTGTATTCACTATTTACATTCAGGATAGTGAAAATCGATTTGAAACCATTTCTTCACACTTGTGAAATGCTTGGTATTTATTCAGAGAATCACAAGTAAGAGGTAGAGAATATGTATTCCAATTCATAAGCAATGATTCGTCTATTGCTAAGAATCTTATTTCATAGATTCACAGCATAGTGCTCAAATGAAGGCATGACATGAAGCACAGTAGCTCACACCTCTAAAATATTTGGCATATAGATATATGCTACTTAGACTTAAAGATGTGGAGAACATAGATTTCAATTCATAAAGCATAACCACTAATTTAAAGATAACTAAGGTAAATCCAATAATCCACCACATCTAAATAAGATCTAAGCATTAAAAGTGAAACAAAGAAGAAACATATGCCAAATACACCACATCAATCCAGTCATCTATGGATCTATCATCTACCTAGCTCGGAAGTATAAAACTATAAAGTCTAGGGGTACACAAGTAGAGCAGATTTACCATCTACGCATCTAGATTCTACAGTATGGGGGTTGCCGGGTTGAAGAGGACGAGCCTGCCCTTGTGCTACAGGCCCGCAGTGCGACAGTGCTCACTTGGCCGGTGGTAGCTCCGGGCTCCAACGCTCCTGCCGCCTGCGTAGCCTCCAACCCCCTTGCCGCCTACACAACCTCCAGCCCTGCTTGGCTGGCAGCCACTCTAGTCTCCAATGCTCTTGCCTCCTGCACAGCCTCCAAAAGACCAGAACTAGGGGCACGGGCACCAACCGAGTGCTAAGAGATAGAGAGATGATCAGACGCTAGATGAAGAGAGGAGAGACTGAGTGAGACACGGTCTCACAACTAGGTATGAATAGGATGACAGTGGGCCTATGCTAGTGTCGATGGGAAGGGGAATGAGCCAAAAGGATTAGCGTCAATTTGGGTTAACTAGTTATGAACAGGACGAATTTAGCCTAACTACTAGTATACATATGTATGATATCTTGTATGTAGTGGTTTTTTTGCCAAAATTTTTGGGTATTCGGTTGAATACCCATGAATTGAGCTGGGTCCGCCCATGACCCCTGGAATTGTGGCATGTACAGTACCCAAAGCGCATCATCTCGAGCAGGGACAACATGATAGAATTAATTTAGTTGTCTTCAAGTCTGGTCAGATCCACGACTAGTTCTACGACCATAACAGTCTTTATGACCAGTGTGTATGTTCGAGTACTATAGTAGTCATAAGTTAAGTAGCAATCGTAGAAAAGTATTGTAGCAATCATAGTTGTAAAAGTACTATAGCAGTCGTAGTCGTAAAATGTCAGAATTTAGAGTCTGCATAGGATTTAGAGTAGTCAAAAGGAAAGTCAAGTTGTGTCCATGTAGAACTCTCAGCGTAGGATGCCACGTTGGATACAGAGTATTGTATATTGCTTCTCTATATAAGAAAAACAAAAAGACGTAGGCATATCGTGTTACCCAAAGAACTATCTGTGTTTACTCATATTCATGTGCATGATCTCAAAGTTCAAGTTTATCACTCGTCTAGACCTTGGGCAAATTCCCTAGCAATTGGTATAAGAGCCTAAGAGGATGAAGTGATGCTTGGCAACGTTGGTGATCCGTCGAAGTCAGGAGCGCTTGTCAAGACCACGGGCAACAAGTTCGATCCATCGATCACGATGCATAAAGGATGGGAGGTTCATCATATGGATGTGAAATTAGCCTTCCTCAATGATGACCTAGAAGAAAAAGTCTATGTTGTGCAACCTGTAGGATTTAAGAAGGAAGGAGAAGAACACTTGGTGTTAAGAATGCACAAAGCTCTGTATGGTCTGCGTCAAGCTCGAAGAGCTTGGAATTCGAAACTAGATAAGTCCTTGGTTGCACTCGATTTTGAAAGATGACTATTAAAATATGCAGTGTACAAATGAAGCCAAGGAAAAGAGAATTTGTTGGTTGGAATTTATGTGAATGATTTGATCGTCATTGGAGAGAGTATCGAGGAGATTAATAGCTTCAAAAGCCAGATGAAGAAGTTGTTTAGCATGAGTGACCTTGGGTTACTCAGCTACTACTTGGGTATTGAAGTACGTTAGAGCTCTGGGAAAATCACTCTCAGCTAGTCTAAATATGGAACAAAGGTGTTGGACAAATGCAGTATGAAAGATTGTAATCCAACACAAATTTCGATAGAACCCCGCCTGAAATTAAGTAAGGGCAGCACAAACCCTCCTGTGGACAAGACCCTATACTACAACATAGTCGAAAGCTTGAGATACTTACTACACACATGACCGGACTTAGCGTTCTCGGTTGGCATTTTGAGTAAGTACATGGAGAAGCCAACTACGGAGCATATGGGCGCCGTAAAGCACATACTGATGTATGTGATAGGAACTTTGAGCTATAGGTGTATCTATGAGAAGCAAGAAGGTTTGGGGCTAGTCGGTTACTCTAATGGTGATCTAGCCGATGATACTGATGACCGGAAAAGCACTTCAGGCATGGCATTTTTCCTTGGGTCAAACCCAATCAGTTGGTGTTCACAAAAGCAGAAGGTGGTCGCTTTTATCCTCGTGTGAAGTGGAGTACATTGTAGCTTGTGCAGCAATACCTGGAATGATTGTTGGCTAATATGGTAGAGACGAAGGTTGAGAAGGTAACCTTGAAGATCAATAATCAGTCTGCAATTATGTTCTACAAGAACCCAGTCTACTATGAGAGAAGCAAACACATCGATACTCGTTTCCATTACATTAGGGAATGTGTGGAATAAGCGAAGATAGAGGTGCAACATATTTGCACAAACGACCAACTCGTTGATATCCTGACCAAGTCACTTGGAAGATTGTAGTTCATACAGATAAGGAAGAAAATCGGTGTGTGGAACATCGACAAGAGACAACAAGTTTAAGAAGGAGATTGATAGAGTTAATCTAGTTGTCTTTAAGTCTGGTCGAATCCACGACCAGTCCTACGACCACGACAGTCTTTACGACCAGTGTGTGCGTTCGAGTACTGTAGCAGTCGTAGTTGTAAAAGTATTGTAGCAGCCGTAGTCATAAAAGGTCAAGATTCAGAGTAGTCGAAAAGGGAAGTCAAGGTGTGTTCATGTATGACTCTCAGCGTGAGATACCCTATTAGATACGGAGTTTTGTATATTGCTTCTCTATATAAGAAAGGTGAAAAGGGCGCAATCGTATCACGTTGTCAAAAGAACTATCTATGTTTACTCGTATTTGTATGTGTAATTTTAAAATTCAAGTTTATCGCTCGTCTAGAGCTTAGACAAATTCCCCAACACGACATGGATGTCCAACATGTTTGCACCAACTGTTGAAATGGGGTCGTGCGCACGAGGTGAGAACTTTTTATTTTTTTTGGCAACAAGGCAATGTGTAGTAAACACAAAATGGGGCGTCTCCCGTGAATGATCGTCGCCCATGTCGAGGGGCTCTCACAATGCTATCTTAGGATGCAAACAAACGTAATACTTCTACGTGCTTAGGCTCTGGTTGAAACGCAAAATTTCATAAGAAATTTGCAGGAATCACTAAATTCGTAAGTCGGCATTCATTGTCCATTTTAGTTCTTGTTTCTTGCGTTTTTTCTTCGCCTACGGACTAAAAGCGCGAGTTATCTAACCATTAGGCCGGATGGTCGTATCTTTCTTCTTGCTTCCAACGAATGGCAAAAGCTTTTGCCCTTTTTATTTTTTTAAAAAGGTAAGTCGTTGCTATAAAATTCCTCCCTTCCAAATATGGTCTTACTTTGATTCGGACGATCATGATCCATTTTCTGATATGTCAAATAACATGATCTCAACTGAGCCTGCCTAAGCTAATCGCTCAACAAATCAACCCCGCATTTCTGTAAACCGCATCTAATCATGAGCCTGGTTCTAGCCATACTGCTCCATTGGTACAAGCCAGGTCAGAACCTGTCCAGCAACTAAGCACGCTTATTATTGTGTTTATAGGTTTGTCAGGGCAGCTGATTCGTAAGGTTGGGGTAGCGATGTTACAGATTGCGACCTCTTCTCAGCCTGTCCCGGAAACCCTCGGCACGCAGGCAACCAAGTGTGGCCAGTGCATCGACACGGCGTGTACTTGCATTGGCTTGCAGGAAGCACAACCTAGGGCTTAGCTAGGCCAAGTTACTGTAGGATACATCTGAACATTTTCTCGGAACAGATGCAGCACTAACCCTCAATGATAGATTTAGGTGAATTTCCTTGTATACCACCTCAAATTTGCTTTCATCTTTTGTACATCACTGACTGGCCCTACATGTCAGTAACATATTTAGAGATTGCCCAAATTCTAATGACATACAAGGAGTTAATCCTGGATTTTATAGCCTTGTAGGGTTGTGCAGTAGTAGTAGTTTCACAAAAGGATTTTGGTTCGTTGCAATCCCAAAAACACCCTGCTGCAAAGCCACTTCCTTTGCTTGCTCGAATCTCAAAAAAGAGAGAGGATAAGATTTGGAGTAGCTGCATCATGCTCGAATCTCCAAGAAGGCAAAGATCTACCTCTTGCATCAGACTTCGATAGGAGGGTGTTTGGGAGATGCAGAAAGCTGGCTTCCACAAAAGTGGATCTTTCAATTATTTTCTTCAAGACCTCAACAGATACAGTGAGGTCTATGTCTCTATGACAACGAAAGCATCAATTGGAAGCGGCACGATGGTACTTGTACGCCAATGTATAAAATTCATTACTCCATTGATTTTGCAAAAAGCTTTACTCCGTGGAATTTTTGTAAAAGGAGGGCGAGAGAGAGAGAGAGAAGAGAAGAGAAGCCCACCACCGCAAAAGAATTGCGTTAATGGAAGCTAAAGAAAAAGATGTACACGAGTGGTTGAGAGTGCGGAGGAAAAGATTGACTGAACTAAAATATATCCATGTATTGGCCGGACGTAGTAGACATGGATTCGACGTTGTTAAGCTTAACCGTAGCAAAATCATCCATGCTGCCCAATCCAGGTAAGCTGTTCTGAAGATCAAGGGGTAACGTGCGTTTGGGAAGTAAGAAAGGCACGGGAAAAAAAACTTACTCCTAAACTTTCATGAAAATGAATAACAGAAATTATGGTGGTGATCAGTTGAGCTTAAAAGCTCATAGCTTATGGCTGAAAACATTGTAGCTGACTGAAAAAACACTGTAGCTGACAGAGGCTTATTTAGCATAATTAAATTAAAAAAATTTAAAAATATAAAAAATATGTTAGCCCATTATGTATAATACAAACAAATATGGGGAAAAAAGAACCGGCAAAAAAGCTCAACAAAAAACCAAAAGTTTAAAAAAAACAAAATTTATAAATAGTGAAAAATAAGCTGAAAGCCAAAAGGTTAAGCCCAACCGATCACTGCCATATGCGCTCTAAGAATGGCGCAAACGCACGATCAATTAGCATTGATTTGACAGAACACTGCATGCGCTTAATGCGATATGGTACACCACTCGTGCAAATGTGATGGGGACGTAAGGTTTATCAAGATTTGCTGTCGATGTAGCATCACCTAATGGGACTACAGGAGGGGTGAGCATGCTTTTGTATGTATACAAAAGGCATTTTATGGACCATCTAAGAAATATTTTCTTGTAGCCATCATAACATTCAAAAAAGAAATAAATACTTATGCGATAAAGAATCAGACGCTGCTTAACAGTTGGTTAGAGTGAAGACCGCTCGCTGTTGTTGCGGGGTAACAGCTTGATTTCGACGACAAAGCCGAGAGAAATTCTAGATTTTTTTTTTCTCGAGAGGAAGAAGCGGCTTGACGCATCCCCCACAAATTTGGAAGACGGGAGGGAACAGAGATGAGCTGGTTTAGCATGCAATGCTGAACCAAATGTACAAATACGGACAGTTGCAAGGGCATGTGTCACCTATAAGGCTATAACATCTGTCCTAGACGGCACACATACACACTACCGTTGCCTTGCCTGCATTCTGGTTGGTGCACAGCAGCAGGCGAGAGGCCAAAGCGACGAAGGTACTCAAAAGCAGCAGAGCAGATACCAAAGGGATAAGCTAGCTAGAATTTTATGTTGCCAACGCTGCTGCACAAGGCGAACAGGGCGAGCTGCCGAGTGAGTGCCAGCGATGTTAGAATACGGGTGGGCTATATTAGTACAAATTAAAATTTTTTACCGTATAAATTAGGAAGCTATGTGAGTAAGAGATTATAGATCATTACTACTAGATGCGCAGTACAACGAAAGTAGAGTTAAGTAGTCGATTCAACGAAGAGCACGTCGGTGTAGCGGTAGTAGTCGAACGTTCTCCGTCCAAACGTCTCCTCCTCGTGATCGTCCCGATCAGTGCCGCGGTCACAGTAGCGCCTCTACCAAAGTCCACACGTCCACAGATGAAGCACCGTGCGTCGATGTACTAACACCAGCGTGCATGGCAGGGGATATGAGAGGTGGCAGCTAGGGTTTCGACGGGTGTGTTTTCGGGATACGTCCCTCAGCCCCTGCACCTCTCCTTATATAGCATCCAATCGGATCCATATCCAATACGAGTAGAGACCGAATCCCACTCGAAAACTATCATCCGACTCCTTATCGTTCCAACCCATTAAGTGTGTGACATTGTAGGTTAATGTGTATTTGGCCATGGGCCGAAAACTCCTTTCTGGCCCATAAGTCAGTAGCGGTCCCTAACAGGACATAACGACTCCTAAACACACATAAAGATCATATCGGACGAACATATAGAGTACTTATGTACCGATCACTTTGTCTCATAATACCAGATCGAACTCAAGACGAGAAATTTGACATCTTATGATAACTCGATCCTTCACTTGAACCTGTAAGTGGATTACTCAGTTGTGATTGACTTCTCAACCACATTTGGCATAACCATGCACTTTCTTAATCCAACCACATCGAGGGGTCCAGAGATATCTCTCTTGTTATATAGGAGATGCAAATTCCATCTTGATCGCTCATATTCCTCCGTATGTTTCATAGCAAACTCGAAAGCTACCTTTAATAACAACCAAGTTACGGAGTAGTATTTGGTAACCCCTAAGCAAACTATTACACATGTAGGAAACGATGATGATCTTATATCTAAGGATCCTACATACACTATGTATGAGACCAACTGATGACTTTTAAGAATATAACAATTCTCGCAGTATCTCATGATGGGTCAATCCATCATTATGTTCTCTAACATATGTCCACATTATTGATTTGATATCTCATGTCCATGATCCGAGAAACATGATCATCAATTAATATATGTGTTGATTTATAAATCATAACCGTCCTACATAATGATATAAGATGAGAGATAATTTAGAATAACATTAAAATATGAATAAAGAGTTTCACGGATAAATTATATATTTATTGATTAATACAAAAAAAATATTTATTCAAAAGGTAAAATAATATTTTATTCAAATATTCATAAACATAAAAATAATACAATCATCTTTATAATTGCCTCTATATCGTATCACTAACATCCGACTTAGGAGTGTGCAAGAGTACTGCTCTCATGCTCTCGCACAGAGCGGTAGCACAACGGCACTGGCGGGTGGCCTCGGTCCCACCTGGTTGGGCCCACGTGTCATTTGTTGTGGCCTGCCGGACGCCTGTGCTTCTACGGCCATGGACTGTTGGAGTTTGGGCTCCTGGCCGGCGTTTTTTATTTTCTTATTTTGGGAGGAGGGCTCCTGGATTTTGATGCTGCTGGCAGGGTAGTGTACTCCTTTGACGCCTGGATTTACGAATTAGTACTCCAGTAACTGAAGTTTTAGCTTTTGCCAGGCGTGGGAATCAGTGTATTAGGCTGCACAACAATCGTCGTAAAGAAAATCGAAGCTCGGAGTAGAGGTAAGTGCGAAATTCCAAATGGCTAAATAGTCCTATCTGATTCTCATTTAAAAAAATTCAAGATGAAATTAGCGTATTCTAGATAGGCCGTAAATTCTAAATGAGGCGTTTATTTTTAAGATGACTTATGTTTGCTTAAATATAGGTTACATTTTTGAACCATTGAATCAATTTAGAATCAGACACCCATATCCCAAAGCTAACAAAAAAAAAATCGACTTAAGAGCAAAAAACCAGCCAGCTTACGAAAGCAAACCTGATTCTAAATTTAGGATGACTGTCCTGCTTTGCAAGACTTAGATAGCTGTACAATAAATAGGACAGTGGATTCACTCTTTTTTTAGCATAGTCCTAGCATAATCCACTAAGATGTCTTAAGTAACAGCACATCTAAATAGAACATGAGAAGTGTTTCTATGTTTTTCTAAATAGTGATTTGTATAATTTTTAAAGTACAATAAATGATAGATAGATGTTATTTAGCTCTTTATGTATTTTAAGATTAGTATTACTCTTGTTAGAGAGGAAAATATAGAAGCATTTGCCGTAAAAATATTGCTGAAAAGTCTCCACATGCTATATATCACAGGAATGTGAAAATAGCATAAATTTAGCTAACGGGTTAAAGAAAACTTCGTTCCCAAGGAAAGGAAACAATTTAGCATCCTAGTCCACAGTAGCCTCATGTTTTGTTTCTCATACATGAGATGTTACAATGTATAGACAGGCTCAAATCTTCAGTACTTTCAATATGACGTGCTTATTGCAGTTCATGAGTTATCTATCCAATTCCAAGGAAACTATTTTCACCTTACATTGCATTGGCATGAATCGTGATACACACTGGTATCAAAACATCGTCGTATTTTCAGAAACTCTGGATCTCTGTTCGCAAATTCTCATATACCATAATGGAGTGCCTTTAATAGAATTTTGGACGTTTTTGGCACTGTTGCTATCCAAAATTCCGAAAATAGCCTCTTCGGAAACGAAATTCCAACTCTAGCCCCCACCTGACCGCACCATTTAACCGCGTCGCGACACGTGTCCAATGGTGCGGCCAGGGAGCGCACCACACCTGAGTGGTGCGGTCCCCGGCCGCACCACTCACTTTGATGTGACCATGTGGTGCGGTCGGGGAGCGCACCACTCCGGTGTGGTGCGGTTCCCGACCGCACCATTGACACGTGTCACACTCCCGTTAAGTGGTGCGGTCAACAGGGTGCTAGAATTGGAATTTTGTTCTCCTCAGCGCCATTTTTGGTATTTTTGGGTAGCAACAGTGTCAAAAACGTCCAAAATTCCCTTTAATATAGTAAGACCAAAACTACGGTAGACTGGGAACCCACCTATGACAAGTCAACATCATAGATTAAGAAATTCCTATTAGCCTTCGTAGGGTGCAAGGGACAGGATAATTGTCCGAGCTTTTGCATGAAGTGTGTGTATATATATGGTGCTACTAATTTAGGCTAAAATAAACTGGTTTATGGCTAAAATTACACTATAGCTAGCTGAAATTATACTGTAGCTAATTGTGGCTTATTTGATTAACTAAATTAAAAAAATAAAAATGAAAAACAGGTTATCCCATCACGAACAATTGAAACGAATACGGGAAAAAAAGAACCAGCAAAAAAGCTTAAAAAGCAAAAAAAAAAAAAGAAATTTAGGAATAGTAAAAAATAAGCCAGAAGACAAAAGCTAAAACCGAAATGAGCGGAGCTATATTCAAATGAGAACGGCTATGGCTTGCATAATCAATAGTGTAATTACATCTGGAGTAGAAAAGAGGTTTTGTGTGTGTGTATATATATATATATATATATATATATATATATATATATATATATATATATATATATATATATATATATATCTTTACTATTATAAAAGAACAAGTTGGTGGTTATACGTCCATTCTCCTCTAACCGCTCTATTTTCTTTAACTTCTCACCATTCTTCACTTTCTAATCGATCAAAATAACTCTTTTCTATAGCACAATTCTTTATACATTCAATAAATTCCGTTTCAACACACATGTACATGACTAATGCAGCGCCAACCATTTTTGGCTGGGGATATATAGTAAATGAGATACTACAAATTTTGATTCCGTGAAAAGCGAAGGTGTTCGGTTCATTTAGCAAACGTACGACCAATAAATTCTTGAAAAGAAAACCCACGAAATTCCAATTAAACCCCCAGCCAAAAATGGTTGGCGCTGCATTGGATTTGGAGCTAAAGGGCAAAGGCTATAGAGAAGGGAAAGCAAGGAACAACAGTGCCCCCAACTCCCCAAGCTTTCGCTTTATTCCTTTCCCTTCGTATTGGCCGCCTCCTTCGCCTCACTCCCCAGTGCTACTCCTACTTCTCCCCCTACTCTCCTCTCCTGCTCGTCTCCTTGAACAGAGAGGGGGCACAGACCAGCGTGTCCTTGCACTGTCTGTCCCCTCCCTCTCCCTCCCCAATCCTTCAAATCCTTGGATGCGCCCTCCCCTGAGCCGCCCCGGCTCTTGCATTACTCCGCGCGGCTCGGCGCTGG
This sequence comes from Dendrocalamus sinicus, assembly GCA_036346575.1. Lineage (NCBI taxonomy): Eukaryota > Viridiplantae > Streptophyta > Magnoliopsida > Poales > Poaceae > Dendrocalamus > Dendrocalamus sinicus. The sequence continues at coordinate 12,428,841 of CM070647.1, read as the reverse complement.
TCGCCTCCGTGTCGTCGGCCGTGTTCTTGGTTGGATTCAGGTGCATGCCCATTTACTTCTGCTGTCCTGTCCTGGGCACTTGTGTAAGGCCGGAGCATTAACTGCTACTGGCATTGATCGGAGCGTTGTGAGCTGGTGCGTGGAACAGGAGCTTCTCTTAGACATTGAGAGGCCCGTGTTTGCTTGTGGCTTTGGCCAACTTTGATGATCCTGTTCTTGGTTTGGTTCCTGAATCGTGCGATTTCTGCTTCGTTTCGCTTCCGTTCTTGATCCCCCCCCCCCCCCAAGTGATTGATTCCTCTTGTTCCCCATCAAGTTCCTCCTGGGATGCTGCGGTGGATTCTTGCTCCTTTTGAGCTGCTTCCTGGATCATTACCCAACTAGCGGAGGAGCTCTTGGGAATTCCCTGGCCCTTCTGCCCGTAGTTTTGAATAACAGGAGCTGGTTTGGATTCTTCCAAATAAGGCGTGGGGAAAAGTTTTCTGGAGCAGTGAGTAGAATCCTGTTCTCCCTTTATTTTTCTGGGATATACTCTTCTGAGAGGGTAAAAGAGGAATCGTCTCTGGAGCTGCATGAGGAAGCATTGAGACAATGAGAGATGAGAATTCAAACAAGAACAAGGTAAGGATGCCCAGATCAACAGCTATTCTGTTCATAATTTATGTATGTTAGTTTCTGATCTTTTTTCTTTTCTTCTGATTGGTGTGGAAGAAGCTGTCCTGGTCCAAGACCCTTGTGAGGAAGTGGTTCAACATCAAAACAAAGGCTAAGGACTTCCATTCAGATTATGCAGTTGAAGAAGGTACAAACCATTAACTTCAGACCACCTCTTTCAGTCTTAAATTGATGAGCTTCAGTTCACTGGATGATTTCTCACATTAAACTCTTATATTCCTTTTTACCACCATAATTTTTTTTGTTATTTTGGTTGAATAACAATGCCTGTGGTTTCCAGAAGCAAGTTTGACCTCTTGCTTCCTGTCCTCTTGTGTGGTGATATTTTTTTATTATTGCAGAAACAACCAAAACATGCTTGAGACCTCAATAAAAAAGGATTTTGTTTTACTGTGTTTGTGCTGAAATTATTTCTGATCATTTCAGTGGGAGTGCAGTGGAGGACCAGTTTCTCAGAGAGAGATGTATGCAAAGCCAAGAAAAGCAGAACAGGTACATTTTGCTTGCTTCCTCACAGTAACTATTGTATTTTCAGATCTCTCATCTCTTTTTTTCTTGGTGCAAAACTGTAAATGTCAGCTACCAGTCAATATTGTGTCCTATGCACGACTGAATTAACTGTGTGTTTATTTAGAGAGGTTGCCTAGGAAGAATGCGGATCGACGTTGTCGAGTAGGAAATGGATTTGACCGTGCTTATATCACAAACACACAGGACTACAGGTAAACATTGTGCTTTCCAGAACTTGATCAATTCGCTAATCATTGTTTAAGAGAATTCCTTTGATATGACAATCCATATACTCGTGCGCTTAGGGTCTTCGTTGCTACATGGAATGTGGGTGGAAGGTCACCGTCGAGTCATTTGAATCTGGAGGACTGTCTTCATACATCTCCTGCTGCTGATATATACGTCATTGGGTATAACTCTACTCATGCATTTACTTAAGCTATATTGTTTGCTATACAAAATAAGAAAAGTATCAAAATGATTTATTACAAATAGAAAAGGGGCTGCAACAAAAGTTATCCTATCAGGTTTCAGGAAATTGTTCCTTTGAATGCCGGTAACGTCCTGTTGACGGAAGACAATGGCCCAGCGAAGAAATGGGTTGCTCTTGTAAGGAAAACGCTCAACAATCTAGATCTCCAAGGCTCTGTTGTGTACAACTACCACACCCCCTCACCGGTTCCAGATCCTATTGTGGAGCTGAATGTTGATTTTGAGAGATCATCAAGAAGACAAAGGAACTCCTCGTTCTTCCATCGACGTTCATTCCAGTCCTTCAATCGAAGTTCAAGAATTGACATGATGGATCCTCACTCATTAGTGGACCGTCGTTTCAGTGTTTGTGACCGGATTAGCTTTGGGAGCAGGCCAAGTGATGTTGACACCAGTATGAGATGTGGTGGGTCATCTGATGATGAGAATATTGACGAGGAATCACCAAGTGGTACATTCTTCTCACCAATGCAATGCGGATATGGTGCTCCACTATGCACTGATGACAATAATAGACAGATGATAAACTCTGGGTACGTTTTCTTGAGATACTGAATATAAAGAACTTGTGCCTGTAAGTTAATTTCTACTTGTGAAACTAGCTACATGCCATAGTGCCCAGCTCTACTAATTTTTCACTGAAATTCCATACAGCTTTCATTCATCATTGGAATGAGTACAAATCTCTGAACTAAAATTCAGTTTTTCTTTACCACAGTAGGTATTGCTTAGTTGCCAGCAAGCAAATGGTTGGAATTTTTCTCATGGTTTGGGTACGGAGTGATATAAGGGAGCATGTGAAGAACTTAAAGGTTTCATGTGTTGGTAGAGGCTTGATGGGCTATCTTGGAAATAAGGTATTGTTTCCTGTCTTCTTGTTTCTCCTAGGCATGCATTATTTAATTTTAAGTTCATTAAATTTTGCAGCAAGTATAGCGACATTTAATTCCTCGCTTATGCTTGTGAATTTTAGTTGAAATCATGTTAGTATGTGCATCCACATTCTTGGAACTTCGTTTTGCTTTACATGATTATATATTTCCATTCCTTCTTTTTCACTTTCTTTTTTCTTAACGCAGGGATCTATATCAATCAGCATGTCTTTGCATCAGACAAGCTTCTGCTTTGTTTGCACACACTTAACCTCAGGTCAAAAAGATGGTGATGAACTTAGAAGAAATGCAGATGTGGTGGAAATTTTGAGGAAGACCAGATTCCCACATGTTCATGGTGCAGGTGACGAGAAGTCACCAGAGACAATTCTTGACCATGAGTAAGTCGTGCTTCTCATGTTGTAGTACTTCACAAAGTTAAACACCTCAAGTAGAACAAAATTAGAAAAAAATGTTGAAGACAACAATCTTAGTCTACTATTTGTTTTGTTCCTTTCAGCCGAATTATATGGCTCGGAGATCTGAATTACCGGATAGCTCTTTCCTACCGCTCAGTGAAAGCTTTAGTTGAGATGCACAACTGGAAACAGTTATTAGAAAAAGACCAGGTTAGCTATTTCATGTGAACTTGTAAAAATTTCATGCCTCGTGAAGCAGCTAGCACAGCCATGTAGATACATTCTTTGCTTGTTTCTTATGTGTAGCATTTCTGTAACAGCTTCGTATAGAGCAAAGATATGGTCGGGTATTTGCAGGCTGGAAAGAAGGGAGGATTTATTTTCCTCCTACTTACAAATACTCATACAACTCTGACAGATATGCAGGCGATGATATGCATCCAAATGAGAAGCGAAGAACACCAGCATGGTAAAATTCATAAGACACAACATATTGACACTAATGTTTAATACGGTTGCATCGAAACATCTCTCCTCTCTTACACCTTCGCCTTCTGGTTTGTGGTGCTTATAGAATGGTTTTTGTGAAGGTGTGACCGGATTCTATGGTATGGAAGAGGTCTAAATCAACTATGTTATGTCCGTGGCGAGTCTAGATTCTCAGACCACAGGCCTGTATACAGCATTTTCACAGCGGAGGTTCAAATACCGAGCCAAACCCAATTCAGCAGCTTTACTCGTTCTAGCTCTGTAATGGGGGTGGATGAACTACCATACCCAACTTATCCACGCAGTTACACAGACATCAATTTTTATTGATTGTTTATCTGAGTATCTCGATGGAGCCAAGGTTGTATTCTATGTTCCTTGCAGTGTCACGTTGTTTAAGCTTGGTGCTCTGACTTCTCTGAATTCCATGTGAAAGCGTTATATTCATCATAACTTCCATGTGTTTACTGCAGACATTCTACGGTACCAGAATACTTCACCAGATGAACTGCATTTGTCCCAAGGTTCCAGCAATTGGAATATTTGTAGACAATAGGTGATTCCTGAACTATTCTTTCTTTTTCCCGTTCTGTTTTTGTGCCTCATCAAGTGTACTACTACTACAATATATGCAGAGGATATGTTTCTTTGATTATCCTTGGAAAGCTTACTGCGACTAATACCTCAATTCTGACCATTGTGCACATGCAGACACTCAAGGTGATGCTTTCTAATTGTAAAATTAGGTATGATCTACTTGACTACTTGCATATCAATATCATTGTGTGAGCAATTCGAACAAATTAAATGGCTAAGACATCTTTCACTTGTCAACAGGGAGATTTGTGCAGTTATGCACAGTTTTGAATCGAACCATCCGCGAGTACCGATTTACAACCATAAAAATAGGAGAGTTTTAGTTCCGAAATAAGTTAATCACTAACAGCTGAAGCTAATTGGTGTTGTGCTTTTGGATACCCCTTCATGATACAGAGTTTTTCCTGAGCCATTTGTACTTGGACGGCTTGTTTTCTCTTTTGTTTCCTTTTTGGTCTTCTGATGTAACGAGAGCCACTTGGCTCAAATATTTAATTGAAAGAAACCATCGTTTGTACAGCATATTGTTGTTGTATGTGTTTGATAGTCGAGTGCTATACTGCTATGGTTCACGCTTGCCAAGAAATGATCACCAGCACACTGGCATTTCATTCAGGCTTGTGCACAAAGCAATGTGCTGAGAAAGTGTCACACAGAAGCTGCCTGCCTCTGGAGCCTGGAATCTGGATGCCTCATTGGCTCATTGCTCTGCTGCAGCCTGCAATGTGTTTGTTTTCTTTTGCTGCATCCTTTTCCTTTACTATGAGATGAAACACACAACTCAATAGAAAAAGCCGCAAGGCAGAGGCAGCCCTGTGGGCAGGTTAGGGGACATGAAAGCAGTGGGGCCCAAAAGGAAGGAATGCTCAGATGCAGATGCTATCATGCTAGTAGTACTCATCAAGGGGAGGATGCATGCCAAGCTAGGAAGGCAAGCACGTACTAGTAGTCTAGTACTCGTACCATGTCTCTGCCTTCCTTTTCTCAAAAGAATAGAAACAAAAAGAGAGAGAGAGAGACCTGGTCCAAACTCCAAAGTCCAAAATAGCATCTCAGTAGGGATCGAGGACCACTTCTGTTTTTCTTTTTTCTTTTGCTTTTTCACTGGAGTATAACCCTAGGCTGATTTTGCATACACACCTGTGGGATTTTGTAAGAGTTCACAGAGAAGAATGTGTGGACTGTACAGTGTACAGTACTTAACATACTGCTGCTTGTATGTCACAGCCCTTAGATCTCAGGTTGTAGCTGTGACTCACCGTCGGGAGACCTTGGCCCTTGCGGCGGCCAGATCTTCCCTGGCTTTGCGCCGCCAGCCGGTCGTCCAGAACAGGGGAGGAGGTAAACTAAATAAAACTCTTTATTACTTCTTATCCCCAATGTTTGAGGTTACAAGGATATATATAAGACCTAATACCGGAACAGAGTCCAGCTCTGAAACCGAGTCCGACTCTAATTGAAATAACCGAATACGACTCTAACTCAAATACTTGCAAATACTGGAAACATATGGAAATAGGTGTTATCCAGCCGAATCACGGCTTGCTATGACGCCTACGAGTATATACTATAACATCTCTCCCCTCCTCGCGAAGCAGCTCGTCCTCGAGCTGAAATGTTGGATAAGTCTCTCGGAAAAGGGCCAATGGAACCCAAGAAGCATCAGCCACTGTAGTGCCTGTCCACTGGATGAGTATTTGTAGCTGACCTTGGCGGCGTTCAGTTTTCAAGGCGCGTAAAGGGGAGGGAAGCACCCGACCATGTTGGAGCAGAGGCAGTGGCGGTAGTGTGGACGGAGGAACCCCTTGGTATTTCTTCAAGAGGCCGACATGGAAGACAGTGTGCAGTTTCGCAGACGGCGGTAATTCCAGCTTGTACGCAACTGAGCCAATGCACTCCAGTATCTTATAGGGCCCAAAATATTTAGGTCCCAGTTTGGAACCGACTGAAAAACCAAGAGAGGCGGCTGGACGGTGAAGAAGGCGCAGCCAAACAAAGTCACCAACGGCAAAAGTGATATCGCGATGCTTTTGGTCATAATACTTTTTGGCATACGCTTGAGCCTGAAGAAGACGGTCGCGAATATCGTGAAGAAATTGATCACGGGCAAGCAAAGAAGCATCCACCGATTGTACTGCAGCTGTGCCCTTGTCATACGAAAGCAATGTTGGTGGATCTCGTCCGTAGACCACTTTGAAAGGAGTCTCACGCAATGCGGAATGAAATGAGGTGTTATAACAATATTCTGCCCAAGGTAACCATTCCAACCATTGGCGAGGCCGATCCCCAGTCAAACAGCGCAAATACATGGAGATGACTTTGTTGACGGCTTCAGTTTGACCATCTGACTGAGGGTGATAAGCTGAGCTCAAGTGAAGGTGAACGCCTGCCAGGTGAAACAAATCCTGCCAAAAATTGCTAGTAAAAACTGGGTCGCGGTCACTAACAATTGAGGATGGGATCCCATGCAAGCGCACAATCTCGTCGAAGAAAACCCGAGCCACCGTTGTGGCTGAATATGGGTGAGCCAATGGAAGAAAGTGTGCATACTTGGAAAAACGATCGATGACTGAGAGGATGACCGTTTTGCCATGAACACGTGGAAGCCCCTCAATGAAATCCATTGCAATATCGGACCACGGCTGCGTTGGGACTTCCAAGGGTTGAAGGAGACCAGCTGGGTGTAGATGTTCAATTTTGTTACGCTGGCACACAAGACAAGTGCGCACAAACTCCTGAACAAGCTTTTTAGCTCCGGGAATGTGAAAGTCCTTGCGCAATCGGCAGAGCGTCTTCTGAATGCCCTCATGAGCTGCATGGGCCGAAGTGAGGATGGACTGTAATGAGGGCGACGAGGCTGGCACATAAACACGGTTGGAACGGAGGATGAGGCCATCTTTTAGAGACCATGGACTGCCCAGTATGCCGGCCTCAATGTCAGATCGTAGCTGCTGCAACTCTGGTGTGGACAAAATGTCATTGCGTAATTCGGGAAAAATAGCAAGAGTTGGTGAAGAGATGGCCATCAGAGTTGTTGGAGGACAGTCCCGGCGAGATAACGCATCGACGACTATATTAAGGCGGCCCGGCCGGAATTCTACCTTGAAATCAAATCCAAACAGCTTACTCACCCAATGGTGTTGTGGGACGGTGGAAAGGCGTTGATCCAACAAGAACTTCAAACTGTAATGGTCCGTGCGGATAAGAAAAGGGCGACCCCATAAATATGGTCTCCAATGACGAACTGCCTGGACGAGACCAATTAGTTCCCGTTCATAAGCTGGGAGCTTGGCATGGCGAGGTACCACCGGTCGACTGAAGAAAGCGATTGGTCCCGAGCCTTGATGAAGGACCGCCCCAATCCCTGTGCCTGAAGCATCGCATTCGACGATGAATTGTTGCTTGAAATCGGGCATGTGTAAAACCGGCGGCGGCTGTCAATGCGCTCTTCAGAGCTTCTAGGGCTTGCTGCGCCTCAGGAGACCATCCAAATGCGTCTTTCTTAAGTAGATTGGTGAGGGGTGCTGCTATCTTCCCAAAATCGCGAATAAATTTGCGATAATAGCCAGCGAGGCCTAGAAATCCACGCAATGCTTTGATTGTCTTAGGCTGTGGCCAATCTGCAATTGCTTGGACTTTGGAGGGATCCATGGCTACTCCGCCTTCTGAAATCACATGGCCCAGGTAGGAGACCGAAGATAGCCCAAAGGAACACTTAGATTGCTTGAGGTATAGTTGATGTTGCCGAAGGAGAAGAAGAACCTGGCGGATGTGTTGCAAGTGTTCTGCCCAAGAAGCACTGTAGATTAAGATATCATCGAAAAAAACCAAAACGAAGTGGCGCAAAAGGGCCGGAGGACAGCCTGCATCAAGGCCTGGAAGGTGGCTGGAGCGTTAGTCAATCCAAAAGGCATGACCAAGAATTCGAAAAGACCCTCATGTGTGCGGAATGCTGTTTTAAAGATATCAGCCGGATGCATGCAGACTTGGTGATAACCTGACCGAAGGTCGAGCTTTGTGAAGAACCGCGCGCCCCGAAGTTCATCCAAAAGCTCATCGACCACTGGGATTGGAAACTTGTCTTTGATGGTCAACTCATTGAGTGCCCGATAATCGACACAGAAACGCCAAGTGTTATCTTGTTTTTTGACCAATAAAACCGGAGAGGAAAAACAAGAATGGCTCCGCTGAATGATGCCGCGTTTGAGCATGTCGGCGCACTGGCGTTCCAATTCATCCTTCTGATGGTGTGGGTATCGGTATGGGCGGACAGATACTGGTGTCGCCCCTGGCTTGAGTTGGATACGATGGTCGAGTGGCCGAATTGGAGGAAGTCCGGATGGTTCAGTAAAAAGGTCATCAAATTCTGCCAGGAGAGGCTGGAGCGAGTCCTGACCGTTCTGTACGAGAGCATGCAAGGATGGAGCAGTTGTTAACCCCTGCCATTGCACCCGGCGACCTGCTAGCCAGAACATCATTGTAAGGTCATCAAAATCCCAAAGAATTGGCCCTAGTGTTCTTAACCATTGGACCCCCAGGACGATGTCAAAGCCATTTAAGGGTATGCCATAAGCTTGAATGCTAAATGGGGTATTGTTCACCATGATCTGAAGGTTGCTGCAAAATCCCGTGCAGGCTAGTTTGTCGCCGTTTGCTATGCGGACGTTGAGGTTCTGACGGGGAAGTAGTTGCAGTGCGGCCAATTGTACAGCCCGAGCGCTCAAAAAGTTGTGAGTCGAGCCTGAGTCGACGAGGGCGGTGAAGGACTGAGTACCAATTGTTACTGTCAGCTGCATAGTGCCCCCGTTGGATGCTCCTGTGACCGCGTGGAGAGATATCTCCGAGGATGGTTCTTCGGTCGCAATAGCATGCAGTTCCTGCTGGTCCATGCTTGTGTCGTTGTCTTCATTCATATCAATATATGCCAGGAAGGGTTGCTTGCAACGGTGCCCCGGAAGGAATTTGTCGTCGCAGTTGTAACATAGTCCTTTGGCGCGGTGATCAGCTAATTCTGTTGGAGTGAGTCGGTGAAAAGGTTTTGCCGGCCGACCGCCCACTGCTGCCCCCGGTGATGGGGTTGTATGCTGCTGTCCTGGAACCGGTGCTGGTATAGAGGGAAGGCGGTGCTGCGGACGCCAAGGGCGCGGTGCTGAGGAAGTGTTGGCCGTGATTTGTGCACGGCGCTCGTAGGCACGGGCGAGACTCATTGCCACCTGGAGGCTGGCTGGTTGTTGCAGCTCTACGTCAGTTCGAATCGGCTCTACAAGACCCGCGGTGAAGATTTGTACCTGCTGCAGGGGAAGAAGCCGATCTGCCCGGCAAAGTAAAGCCAGGAAGTTGGTCTGGTACTCGCTAACTGAGCCAGTCTGACGCAGACGAGTTAACTCTCCCAAGGGATTGCTTCGAGTTGGCGGCCCAAACCTCATGTGGCAGAGCTCGGTGAACTGTCTCCATGTTGGCTGTCCCTCGTCACGTTCTAACTGAAAATACCATTGTTGAGCGATCCCTATGAGGTGGTAGGCAGCAAGCCAAACCTTATCGCCTTCCTCGGTGCGCTGGCCGCGAAAAAATTGGTCACATCGGTTAAGCCAGGACAGGGGGTCGTCTGTGCCATCGTACGTGGGAAATTCCAGCCGGTGGTATCTTGGAGCAGTGGCATATGGATTTGATGTCAATTGTTGGCGCGACCCTATTGAGGTGAGTGATGGTGCAGGAGGTTGCGGCTGGAACTGTGGTGCCGGCTGTTGATGGAAGAATTGGGGTATGGGAGGCGGGAGGCGGAACATGGCGTCGCCTGGAAGAGCCGGATAGCTCTGTGCGGACGGTAATGGTGGTGCGTAACTGGCGGACACAGGAAACATGGATGGGTCTGCGGAAGTGGAGATGGCTGGCAGGGAAACGGCGGCGGATGGAATTGGAAAGGTCCCGGGAGCCATGAAGGGGGAACTCCTCTCCGATTCGAGGGCCACAACCTTGGAGTTGGTGGCGACGCTCTGGCGGGTCAGATCGGAGAGTTTTTCTTGCATCTCTGCCATTTGTGCCTGCAGAGCCTTGAACATGGCGCTCACGGAGGAGGCATCATCCCCAGAATCCGAGTTGGGCATTGCTGATACCAAGTTGTCACAGCCCTTAGATCTCAGGTTGTAGCTGTGACTCACCGCCGGGAGACCTTGGCCCTTGCGGCGGCCAGATCTTCCCTGGCTTTGCACCGCCAGCCGGTCGTCCAGAACAGGGGAGGAGGTAAACTAAATAAAACTCTTTATTACTTCTTATCCCCAATGTTTGAGGTTACAAGGATATATATAAGACCTAATACCGGAACAGAGTCCAGCTCTGAAACCGAGTCCGACTCTAATTGAAATAACCGAATACGACTCTAACTCAAATACTTGCAAATACTGGAAACATATGGAAATAGGTGTTATCCAGCCGAATCACGGCTTGCTATGACGCCTACGAGTATATACTATAACATTGTAGCAGTAAAGAGCTGTTGTTGGTTAATAAATTGAACGGCTGCATTTTTGGGATTAGCCAGTCCAGAGCACCTCGAAATTAGCATCGTAAGGCAAACAACAACAGCTGTTTATCCATTTGGCTAAGGGTATGTTTGGTTGAGCTGTGGCTTCAAAAGTCGCTTGAGTCAGTGTGTGTGGAAAAGTCTTTGTAGGTTGTGGGCTGTGGAAAAGCTGTAAGCTATTTGGTTCAAACAAGTATAAAACTTACCTCCTATCTCTATTTTCCTTGAAACAACTGTGAAACAACTCTCTATTTTCACCTTTTCAAAAAGCAGAAAGCCAAAAGCCAAAAGCCAAGGTGCTTTCAAAACTGTACTACTCAAAAGTAGCTGCTTCTGAAAAAGCAGCTTCTGATTTCCATCCCTTTGATTGGTTTTTGATTTTTTAAGAAGCAAAAGCAACTCCCAAAAGCTCAACTAAAGGCACCCTAAACCATGCTGTAGGTAGAACATCTCGAGATTAGCAACTATAGCATGGCAAACAGAGACCGTGCATACGGACAGTCGGAAATTACTGGACGAATGGAAGAATTCATCCGTTTGTCCATTTGGCTAAACCTCTCGTGTGATTCCTACCCTACCGATCTAGCGACTAGCAACGTGCAAAGAATTTTTTTTTGGCAAGAAACGTACGAATCCAACGTGCTTAGGGGAGAGAAAGGGGTTGGATGGATTTCGTACCCGGCGTTATTTAGAGCTCCGCCGTGCCGGCATGTGAACGTCACCTCTCCCGCCGCACGTCGCCGCGCAGCGAAAACGTCGCCCGCTTCCCTAACCTCCGCGGCGCAACGGCGTACGACGATTTAGCCTAGCGCGGACGTGCCGCGCCGCGTGGCTCGTCAGTTTGGTGGTTTTGGAGGGGCCGGCACGGGCGCTGCCGCTGCGCACGGCCCAGCTCGGTGCACGCGGTTTGGGCCAGTGCAGCTGTGCGATGCCGCCACCGCGGTTGCAAAGGCCACACCACCGTACAGGATCACGGAACGGGCTCATAACAGCTTTGAGATATTAGTGATATTAGACGGGCTCATAACTGCGGCTACAAATAAAAGTTGTAACGAGGATAATACGAATGGTGTCAGAGAAGATCACAAAATTAGTGTAATGGCATTGGTCTGTCTTGTAAGAAGACATTGACCCAAGGAGGAACGAAGAGTCAAGGTGGCGACAACAGAAATTAGGATAATATTATGCTGCTCACCTTAGCTGTTTGAGAGGGGACAATGTCGTGCTGCTCGCCAAAGCCTTTGGAGAGAAAGGCCAGAGCAAAGGAGTCAATGGCCACGACGATAAGTAGTGAGCATCGGCGTTGTTAAAAAAGTTAGTAGCCAAAGAAGGTCGATGATGGAGAAGCCCTGGTAGTGAGGAGATAAAGGTTTGCATTAACAATGAGATATGGACTATATGGGGTCATCGGGTAGCAAGGATCATGCCATCGCTAGTGAGGTGCACCATGTCACCGGCGATGATGAAAAGATTCTTCATATCGTTAGACAACTACTAAAGTAGACATGCTAACATCAATAAAGATCGGAGGTCACCACGGTTAGTGAGGATGTCAAAACATTGAGTTGGCCAACGTCAAAAAAGAGGAGCGATTGACTCGGGAGAAGAGGACATTGAGTATGTATAATATCAATCATGTGTATTTACATGTATTCATCCATACGAATAGAAGCAGGGTCATATATAAGCAGAGGAGCAAAGAGCTCGAAGTAGAGATGACACGACCATAGAGAATAGGCTTGAGGCCACTGGAGAGTGTGATGGGTGTCATTTGCTTCATAGAACTTTGTTTAGGCCCATATATAGTTCACTGCAGTTAGTTTTTTCTTAGAAGAGATATGGCGTCTACACAGTCGTCGTCCTCTTACCTTGTAGCAATAATATATGCCACATAAATCTTCAAAGGGCATGAAGCAAGCGACACACTCCAAAGTATCCGGTTCAATGATTGAACCGGATACAATGGTGTGTGTCATTTGCTTCATGGAACTTTGTTTTATGCCCTTTAGAACTTCATGATATATGCTGCACTTGTTAGCTACAAGAGCTATTTGGTATGGCATGTTACTGTTCCAAGGGACCTTGTAGTAATAATATATGCCACATAGACATTCAAAGGGTATGAAGCAAGTGACACACTCTAGTGTATCCGGTTCAATGAACTTGATACACTGATTTGTGTCATTTGCTTCATAGAACTTTGTTTAGGCCCATATATAGTTCACTGCAGTTAGTTTTTTCTTAGAAGAGAGATGACGTCCACACAGTCGTCGTCCTCTTACCTTGTAGTAATAATACATACCACATAGACCTTCAAAGGGCATGAAGTAAGAGACACACTCCAATGTATCCGGTTCAATCATTGAACCGGATACAATGGTGTGTGTCGTTTGCTTCATAGAACTTTGTTTTATGACCTTTAGAATTTCATGATATATGCTGCACTTGTTAGCTACAAGATATATTTGGAATGACATGTTACTGTTTCTAAAGGGACCTTGTAGGCTTGTAGCAATAATATATGCCACATAGACCTTCAAAGGGCATGAAGCTAGCGATACACTCTAGTGTGTCCGGTTCAATGAACTGGATACACTGGTGTGTGTCGTTTGCTTTATAGAACTTTGTTTTATGACCTTTAGAACTTCATGATATATGCTGCACTTGTTAGGTAAGGTCTATTTGGAAGGCCTATAGCACACTGCAGTTAGTTTTTTCTTAGAAGAGAGATGACGTCCACACAGTCTTCGTCGTTGTCATTTGGATCTCACGCTCCCAAGATTGGGAAAACTAAGTATGGCCGAAGAGTATCGAAAAGGCCATAGGGCCGAATGACCATCACGGTGGTCTCTTCAGATGGAGTCCCTCTGCAACCGAAGAAAGCAGCGGCATCATTTCGGACTATATGCGGGATAATTGGAAGGCAACAGATCCTCATCACCATACCAAGCTACATTTGGCAAACGATCAGAAAAATCAGCTATGAGAGGAAATTACAAATTCATTCGAGATCACAGCAGAAGTACAGGGACTCGTGCAATGGCGCCCCTCTCAATGGGAAAAGCATGGAAGAATTTTAAGAGCATTCTTGTCACGCAGTACGTGGCCAAGGATCTCACGCTCTTCACGAGGCATCCTTTCGTATCGTCGGAAACATGGGAGGCCTTTGTGCAGATGAAGACAACGACCGAATTTGAACAACAAAGTGTAGCGCACAAGGCTCTCTAGTCACAAAACACTCACCCTCACAGACTCGGCACCGTTGGGTATGCGGGTAAAATCCCACAGTGGAGGATGCAAGACAATATCGCAATCTGATCGGAGGCCTCCCCACCATTTGCCGGGATCGCAAACGAGCGCGCTCGAAACTGGTTAAGAGCGAGGTCATCAACCACATCTTCGGGTGTCTCTTTTATAAACCCCACAGATGAGGAAGTGTCCCAACGCTTGGTAAGATATGTTAAACTACATAGTTGTTAACACCTCTTGAACTTCATGGGTTCAAAAATAACATGATTAATTGCCTCTTACAGTAATCATTGACTACCAAATCTTCTGTGGCTCCTTTCAAGAATACAGGGAGAGAGATTTACTATCACAGGCCTTGGGAAACAAGGAGCTCCCAGGTCGCACACGAGTCTTAGAGGTTTACATATCTTGGAGGCACATATTTCTAGATTACTCCAAGATATATAGGAGTCGGAAGAGATCCAAGGCGTACCGCAATGAATAAATAAAACAGGAGCTTCATGCTCAACTTGAGGAACAACTATCTGCCTCACTTCAAGAGCAGATAGCCTCACTTCAAGGAGAGATAGATTCATTGAGGGAAGAACTGAGATAAGTTCGCAACCAATCGCAACCCACCCCTACTACTGCGGTACCTAGTCCCCCTCAATGTCGTAGTAGCTGTGCGTCCACACCAATTACTGAACATAGCGATGCCCACTTACCTATTGACAACATCCAGGTAATGTACCTCTTTAGAATGCTACATAGATCTCTCTGGTGGACGTCTTAGCTCATCTTGTGTCGTCATGTAGGAGCCCATGCCTTGCATCCTTAGAGTCAGGCTTGTTGGCTCTATTCCTGTTGACGCTGGGCAGGGATAGCGTATCCATTGCTATCAGGGATGCTGGTGCACGGTGTACAATTAGAGACTGGTTTCATAAAGGTTCAGGTGGACATGATTAATGATGTTTTTAAGATCGTCCCTCTTAAGAAACCCCCAAACGAAGAGATTAAGACATTAAGGGATGTTGTCCACACATTCATCCAATGGCCCAAGAGGGACATCCCTCGACTTGTTCATGCCACGATCCCCACATCCAGTGGTCCAAGAGGGACACCGCCTTGGACCTGTTACATCGGCTCCGGTGGCTCCACCTCCAACTCCGGTTCCGAAGCCTATTGCATCGGCTCCGCGGAGACGCCACCGAAAATGTATCATAAGCGAAGCTCTAAGACTCAAGCGAAGAAAATTAAGGCGCGTCTCAGGCCATGGAAGTTCATTCGAGGAGTGTCATTGGTCCCCGAATCACAATTACCCCGGCTTGGTTTGGTTTGCAATGCATTGCATGCCTGGTACATGCAGAGGTCCAACATGAAGCCAAACCGGTAGAGTGCATTCACTGTGTGATATACGGAGGCAAATTTCCTCCACGACTCGGGCTACTTCGTCGTGACATTCAAAAACTTATTCTTACTATTCAATCTCGACGAACTCGACGCCTCACTTCTACGATGCTGGACACTGTAAGTGTACTGTACAATGAAGTTTTACATTCACGTTATACCGATAAATGTCATCACTTGAGAGCCCATATGGAGGTATCCCCATGTTTGTGATGAGTAATGACGGTTGTGTTAGAGAGTTTGAGTTTGTTTTGGGTATTCTTGGTTCCACTTAGATTATTGACATGGCTTGCATCATCTTTGGATACCTCTAGCTAGACTGTACTCTTGAATGGCTTGACGTGTTAACAAATTCATCTAATATTCAGATTGTTACTTATGTGGTTTGGCTTGATTATGCATATCTTGTCATGATCTTAATAGCATTCATATGAGTTATGGCTTGGTGTAATACTCAATGGTCATTTTGGATAATCTTCATAGCTCTAATTGCTTAGATTGAATGAAATTCAGCCATTTCATCCATACCATGCTTTATTTTCCTCCTTGCACCTTGATGATTTTATTGCCAAAAGGGGGATAATATTGGAGAAAAAGCTAATTTCTAGGAGCTTTGGAGCTTTTGAGAAAAACTTGCTCTTTCTGTTTCTGCTCCTTTGTCTACATGGTCTTGCATCTCTTGTTACTTATCTTTTAGACCATGTATGGCTTTCAAACAAACTCAACTTTATGCGCTTTTTTTGTGTTTGTCAATATACTCATCAAGGGGGAGATTGAGAGATCATGTGGAGGTATCCCCATGTTTGTGATAAGTAATTGATGGTTGTGTTAGAGAGTTTGAATTTGTTTTGGGTATTCTAGGGTTGAGCACCTTTCATTAATACTATTATTGATTTTATCTATTTCGTGCGATGCTATGTGACAGTTTGCTTGTCTGTGTGGCTACAGGACTTCGGAGCTAGGTCATGGTGAGACAAGGAGGACTGGGACTAGGCACAGGAGGTGTTGAGGCCTAGACGGTTAGAGATGCCGAAGATGATCAAGGCTGCTGAGGTGGCTGCGAGCCGGGAGACGAGGAACCGGAGCTGGAGCTACCGGTGATGGATACGATGGGCAACGACGAGTGGATCGGGACTAGGCTCAGGGAGGAGTCGGAGGTCCAGACGATTGGATGTCGGTTGCGGTCGTGTGCGACGGAACATACCAGGACTAGACTCAGGGAGGAGTCGAGGTCCAGACGGTCAAGGTACCAGTTGCGGGAAGCTTCTAGGAAGGTGCTTGAGGGGCAATTTGGAGAATTGACTCAAGCCTTGAGTGGAGTGGCTGGTTCCCTCCAAAAATTGGTTGCTTTGACTTTTTGCCTCAAGTGTGTGGGAGTTAGGAAGTGGATGGTGGCTGCCACTTCTTGAACTTCTAATTGAGGGTGTGTGCTGTGTGATAAGAGGAGGAGGGGTGCTGCCTTCTCCTCAAGTCGGTAGGCAAGTAATTAGTGTAGTGCTCTCCTGCATGAGTGTGTTCAGGAGAAGCATGTAGTATCATTTCTCCTCAATTGCGTATGGGGACATAGTAACCATTATGTAATCATTCCTCTCCTCGTATCAATATGAGAAACTCTGTGATTGAGATGAATTGGTTTACTTGCTTTTCTCTGTGTTGCTTCTGTGTCAGGACTGCATTCTGATTCTCTCTGGTTTGGATTTGTTTCTTGGGGGTGATTTACTATGGAATTCTTATGCTCTGAACTGGGTTTGTACTCAAGGCCCCTTGGCTAGATCATACCCAAGAGCATTCAATTCTTTTGCCAAGTTTCATTCCAAATTTGGTTTGCTGCACTTCCTCTGTTTTCTCTAACCTAGGGTTTGAAGGCAGGGCACTGTGATGTTCTTTGATTTCCCTTCAAAAGGATGTGCCTAGAAATGAGTTCTCAAGCCCTGAGGTTATTGCTTAGCTGAATACAAAAGTTTATGAGCAAGAGATGTGAGAATAATGAGTAATTTGGAAATCAGCTCATTCTCTGTCAGTTTTCATATTTGAGCTCAAAAGTTGATTTCTTGCTCTTTTGGCCATATCTTTTGGTTCCTTAGGCCCTCCTGTTATTTAGTTTGAAGTCCTCTTCTTTTGGCCTAAGGGCAACAGCAGAGGTTCGGCAATTTCCTTGCTTTTCTGGAGTATTTAGTTTTTACTGTCAAGTTTTGGCCTGCACTGCTCTCAGAACCGAGGCCCGGTCAGACCGATTTTATACCGGCGGTCTGACCGGATGGAGAGGGGCAGTCTAACCGGCCCAGGGCCAGCGGTATAACCGGCCGTAGGTAGGCGGTCTAACTGGCCGAAGGTAGGCGGTCTGACCGGCCATGACCCGGCGGTCTGACCAGCCTGGCCTGATTGCTCTGAGTTCTTCTCTGCTGCCAGCTTCATTTGATCATTTTATTTGCTGATTTTTCTCTGGTTGCCAGTAAGCTTGAACATGGGTTCTTCATAGCTTTTATAGTTATTGGAGAAGATGTTGTGTGAATACTTTGGGGGCAAATTTTAAAGATGCACCATTCACCCCCCCTCTGTTGCCATTTCCAATCCTACAATTGGTATCAGAGCCAGTTAGATCTTCTTGATAGATCTTAACCGGTCTTTTGAGCCATAGCAACGGACAAGTATTCCACCAAGCTCCCGATCTTCGATGGGATCGACTATCCCTTCTGGAAGAGTCGAATGGAGACCTATATTCAGGCTCAGGGCTATGCGATTTGGGGAAAGGTCAAAACTCGCTTTGTTGTTCCTACCGATGAGAACATCAATGTGGCAAACATGCCTGATGTTGAGGCGAATGCTAAGGCAAGGAACATCATCATCCAGGGTTTGAGCCGAAATGAGTTTGATCGCATTTCTCATCTTTCGTCGGCCTTCGACATTTGGGTGACCCTCGATGCTTACCATGAGGGCACCACCCAAATCAAGACGGTTCGACAGGACCAGTTCAAGAGAGATTACAACAAGTTTGAAATGCTCGCTGAAGAGTCTCTTGATGAGTGCTTTGCGAGGTTTCACAAGATTTTAAGCAACCTCCGAGCGGTTGGTCTCACATACCCCGACTTGGACAACGCTCGCCAAATGCTTTCGGCCTTAGATTGCGAGTTGGGACATGAAAGTGACCACCATCAAGGACACGATGGATCTTTCGACTTTGACTCTTGATGCGTTGTACTCACGCCTCAAGACTCACGATATTGACATTGTCTCTCGCAAGTTGAAGTCACAGTCGATGGCTTTGGTCACCGATCCCAGTCTTGCCTCTGGATCTTCTGTTGACACTGATTCGGGTTTCTCTCGTGCTGCTCTGTGTGAAATTAATGATGATCATTTAGAGCAGCTTCCAGAAAACCAACTAGCCTTCTTAGCTAGAAAATTCTCCTATGCATACAAGAGGGTTAGGGAGAGAAAGAGAGGAGGACATGTGATTTGCTTTGAGTGTGGTGGCCCCAACGACATTCGAACAAACTGCCCCAAGCTGGAGAGCAAGAACGACTACGGCGGTTCGAGCAAGAACGACTACACCAATAAGAACCGCAACAAGAAGCCTCCAACAAAGAGAAGAAGTTCCGCAACCTTGGCAAAGCCAAGAAGCTTCTCCACCGTGTCCTCACTGCCTTCGACGACATCGACCTCAGCGAGGTGGAGGGGTGGAGTGACGACAATGGAAAGGACGATCAAGATCCCAAGGATGGCGATGACTACAGCGGCATGTGCTTCATGGCCCTTGAGGGCGACATCAGCGACAGCGAGCTCTACTTTAACTACGATGAGGTATATCCTTCTTATGACCAGCTCAATGATGCTTTTCTTAAGTTAGAAAAATTTCATGCTAGATCTAGAGCTAGGTGTAGCAAGTTAAAGAAGGAAGTAAAGAGATTGTCATGGGAGCTTACTTCACTTATATCTGCTCTCTCCCGTGACGAATGTGATGTATGTACTTCTTTGCTTGGTGACATGAAGAAGCTAAGGAGCTCGCATGATAGTGTGACCTTTGAGCTTGACATGATTAAGGTGGAGAATATTAGTCTGCTTGCTGAACTAGAAATGAATAGGGTAGTTGCTCTTTCATCTACTACTGTTGAGACTATTTCTTGCACCTCATGTGAGGATAAGAACAATGCTTTTAGAGGTCTTTATACCATGCTTCTCGATCTGCCTGAGACTTGTGAAAGTTGTAATAATTTGAAAATGAATCTAAAAATGGCAGATCATAAAATTGCTGAACTACAAGTTTCATTACTTGAGCCCATTATTTCTTGCACCAACTGTTCTAAATTAACTGCTGAACTTGAATCTATCTCAAAACAGTTTCAAGGCATGATTGATCATAATAAGAAAATGGCTCAATATGCTTCTAAGGACCCTGTTAGCTTACCATGCAATAATTGTGAAAAACTAAAATCTAATTTGATTGCATTAGATGAAAAATGTGTGAAGCTAGTTAAGGACCTTCTAGAAAAGTCACCATTTGCTTATGATGTGTGTGCTGTTGTGGGGAAGAAGCCTGAGAGTATGATAGAGACGCTTAGCAACGTGAACCAAATGGCTAGCAGTAGGACTGTCCCTCCTGAGGCGGCTGTGCGTGCACATGCCATCCGTTCTTCTGCTGTTGGTTCTTCTTCTACTCCCTTACCTTTTGCTGTCTCTTCTTCCCCCTGTTCTTCCTGCACCTCTCTCTTTCAGGAGTGTCAGTATCTTATGGACACTCTTGAGAGATTTGTAGGAGGCAAGAAGAAGCTGAATCTTATTCTAGACCAGTCCAAGATTTGCAAATTTAATCAAGGTCTAGAATATGATTTTCTTGAGGATGTTAGGAAGCATCCACCTGCTGTTCTTAGACCCATAGCAGCATGTGTGATCGAGGTCGAGCCCAGAACTAAGAAAGTTCAATTCAAATCTGCGGGTTTTGTCCAAGGGATCTCTAATAGTAAGGTGGTTCCACCTGTTACTTCGACCTCTCAGAAGGCGAAGCCTCATCATGCTACTTCTACCTCTCAGAAGGTGAAGTATCATTGTACCTTCTGTCAGAAGGATGGACACTTGATCGAGAGATGCTTCAAGTGCGCCAAGATCGCGCGGAGAGACCGTGTTTAGGCTCTTAGGCGTATTCAGGGTCAGCCCCAGACCTTGAGTGCACCTAAGACCAACACGGGGTCTATAGTTGCTCCTGTTGATGGGTTTGAGCAGTATCGAGGACTTGGATTTTCTGAGTTTTCTAGTTTTCGTCCTCGATATGCATTTGGTCGTGTTGATGACTTGGATATGGGTTTGGGCAGCATGAACTTAGAATTAATCACTATGGCGACACACATGACTAGGTCTTACTGGATTTTGATTGTGATTGTACCAAGTGGAGCAAGGTAATATACCTTGATTCCCTACTTAGGAGCAACCACGACTTCAGTCGTGTGCAAGAAGTAATTAACAGGTAAACTCATTTTCTCCATACATAACTCTATTGTAATCTTTCCTTCATTTGCAATGGTTGAGGCTAACTTTTTTGAATCACGAAGTCGTTTACCGCTTATGTTGCCCTAGGAGGGAGACACAACAAATCCAGTGACACGATGCGACACAACACACAATTTCTGGTACCCGCTACAACACAATAATCCTATATCACACTTTGTTATAATTCCTCTAGAATTGAAAATACCTATGTATGTAATTATATTTTTGCAGTGCCACTAGCAGCTACAGGGCAACATATGTGGTTTCTATGTTTGCCGCCATATGAAGGAAATCATAGACACTAAGATGAATGATCCAGAGGTTTGTGAACCTTTCAATAATTATTATTTTCTGATTATATATATATATATATATATATATATATATATATATATATATATATATATATATATATATATATATATATATATATATATATATATATATATATATATATATATATATATATATATATATATATATATATATATGTATATACACACACATGCTAATTAATGACTTAACATTGCTCCTAGCGACAGCAGGTGGACTTCGACGAAAGTGCATATGATCTCGACAAACTCGTCGAAATTCATGGACACCTCTCCGAATTCTTGCTATCAGAGGTCATAAACAAGATTGGAGAGTTCCACCCCGGCAATGGTGATAATTAGATGTTGAAACATTGGATCTGTGCAATGATTATACTTAATCAAACAATTCATTCAATTTAATTCATTTGTGAGATCTGTGTAACGATTTTCATTATATATATGTGATCTGTTGGCCGTTAGTTTCATTCATCTGTGCTATATATGTGATGTAGCTTATTTTTAGAGGGTATGGTTAGCATATCCTGAGGCTAGCCGAAAAACGGCAAATAAAATCGCTGTTGAAATAGCTATCACAGACGGTTCGTGTTGCAAACAAATCATGATATATATATATATATATATATATATATATATATATATATATATATATATATATATATATATATATATATATATATATATATATATATATATATATCCTGATGGTTTCAAACATCGAGCTGTCTGTGATATGAATGATATCATGCGATTTATCTTTTTTATTAATCGCAGTGATATTCTCAGATATCACGAATGTTGAACACCAACCGTCGTGATATACACAATATCACAGAGATTTTTTTTAATAAAAAACTGTCTGTGATAGTCGACTATCACAGACGGTTTTTTTTTCTCAAAAACCGTCTGTAATGTAAGTTATCACAGACGGCTTGAGGGCCGTATGTGATAACCACCTATTATCACTGACACATAAAAACAGACGGTCTGTGATAATGGTTCTGAACCGTCTGTGATAAGACTATCTGTAGTAATGCCATTGGAGCTTGGTCACCGGGCGGTAGGGGCCTGCCGCCTGGTCACCGAACGGCCACCAGCCTACCGCATGCCCACCGGGCAGCTCTCTCCCTACTGCTCCGCCACCAGACGGTAGGTGATTAAGTTGGCTAATTAGCTAGCTTAACTACTGCTGAGTTATGATTTTTTATTCAACACTTGTTTAAATTTTTAAATATAGCAAATGAGCTCTAAAAACTATGAAATTTTATGTGTAGTCTCATGACACAATATTCTTCATTTTATAATGTTTTCATAATTTTATCCACTATGAATGTTGCTAAAAAATTCATACGATTATGATATTTTTAGGATTTATTACATATAGCAAATGAGCTTTAAAAATTATAAAATTTTATGTGCAGCCTCCTGACATAGTCGACCTAATTATTAATTTTTTTGGGAATTTTATGTGTTATAAATTTGCTATGTTATTTCATGTTAACTTAATCATAATTAGCGATATATGATGCCCATTTAATTAGCAATTGAGGCCAAGAAAGTTTTGTAAATTAAATGAGCATCGTATATTGCTAAGTAAATGAGCAGCACATATTGCTAAGTACGATGAAATTAACATAAAATAATATGGCAAATCCATAGTACATAGAATTCTAAAACAAATTGTACAATTACATCGATTGTGTCGGGAGGCTACATATAAAATTTCATAAATTTTCAAAATCATTTGCTATATGTCATAACTACTAAAAATACCATTATCGTATGAATATTTTAGCAGCATTCATAGTGGATAAAATTGTAAAATAATTACACAATCAAGTACATTGTGTTGGAAGGCTGCACATAAAATTTTGTAATTTTTTGAGCTCATTTGATACATTTAAAAATTCGAATAAATAGTATATGAAAAATCCTAATTCAGGCAGGTAATTACCTATCATCCAATGGTGGAGTGGCAGGGAGAGCGTCGCCTGGTGGCTGGGCTCCGATGGCCTAGGTGTTCGCTTTTAGGCGCTGTCGCCCTATGATGGAATGACAGAAGTGCTATTTCTGTCAATTCCACGTGTATACGGTCCTGTAAATATAGGTTGAAAACATGCCAAGAGGGTAAAAATTTCCGTGTCTGCGGCCACCGGTTGCCATCCGCAGGAATCTCTCCACCGCTTCCTTGGTGCGCTGGTGGCCACGGCGACGGTGTCCTTCTTCCTCCTCCTCCTCCTCCTGCTCTTCACCGTGGTTGCGGCCGCTCTCCTCTGGGCCGGGAAGGAAGCCCACCTCGGTCTCCGCGTTGAGCACCTTGTCCACCTCCCTCTCGCTCGCCGCGAAGGCCAGCTCCTTCGCGGCCTCGTCCAGCTTCTTCAGCATGTTGTTCATCCCCGCGAAGTAGACCTTGTCGTTCTCAGCGCGGACCTCGAAGCATACGATCTGGAGGTTACTGCCGTGAGACGCCACCTCGACGACCGGGTGCCCGACGGGCACCACGAATACCATGCCGCGCGACACCAGCGCCCGGATGGTATGATACCCTACCCCGCTTCCTCCTTATGCTCCTCCCCCTCTCTCTCCTCATGCTCTTGCTCCTCCTCCTCTTCCTCACGCCACTTGCCCTTGCCGTGCTCGCTCCGGCCTCCACCGCGGTGGCACTCGCTGTCCCCGCCACGCACCAGGTGCGGGCACATGATCTCGACCTCGCCCTCGCCGTGGCGATCTTGGTCGACCGCGTGTTGTAGAACGGCGCGCTCATAGAGCCCTGTCGAGACATGCAAGTGACAATTCAGTAGCCATAGTGAAACGATACATTACAGGCGGTGATCGGACGCGTTACGCACCGCGGTGATGTTGACGAGCGAGACGCGGACGTCGTGCTCGGCTAGGTCGTGGAAGCTGCGCGCGTCGGCCTCGTAGAGGTGGCCGTGCCGGTTGGCGAGCTTGGGCCTCTAGTCCAGGAGGTTGAAAGGGCCGTGCGACTCTCCGAACGGTGGCAGGGGCCAGTGCGGGCCGTGGCCGCCCTCCGAGGCGTGGCGCCGCAGCTCGGGGCCTGCTCCACGGACGCACGGACGATGATTCCCTTCCCTCGGCTCCCAAGCGGCCTCTCTAGCCGGTCGTCCGAAGTCTGTACATGCGCGTACATGGATGTGCACGACACGTCGTGAGTTTTAGTGACCCGCTAATTAACTAAGTTACTAGCTGAATGCTCGTGCATTACTACAGATTTAAAAAAAATTAGAACATATTTATATGCATGTTCCAAGAAATTTTACCACCCGTTAGTTTTAGAACATATAGTTTGATAAAATTTTAAAATCCGTAGTAACGTACGAGCATTCAGCTAGTGGATAAAAATACTTATGTTTGTTTAGATTTCATTAATATTTTGACAAGATAAACTATTTATGTATTTTCATTGATTTTGGATGTATAGTTTAAGGGATTTTCATGTTCCGATGAATATTTATGACCGTATTCGTTTCAATTTATATTCGCTTCGTATCTGTATTCGATATTATTTGTATTCGTATCCGAGGTATCCGTATTCGTATCCGCATCTAAGAAAAAAAATATAAAAACAAATATGATAGAAATATTATCCATCCGTATTTTATCCGTTTGCATCCCTACTCTTAGCTTGCCAAAATATGAAAATACCATTACACACACATTGCCACAGTAGCACTCCTTCCCATTCCCGCCCCTGGTGCAGGCATCACCACCAACAATAAACAAACCAAACCAATAGCGAGAGGAGAAGCGGAGCAAGAAAGCAGGCCAAGAAATTAAGACCGCACCAACCGAAACCAAAATCTCTCCCTCTCCTAAATCCAACCCAAACCCCCAACGAGACAAGCAGGAATCGTTGATCCTGCGATGGAGCCTCCCGCCACGACGTCAACCGGAGACGCCGCGTCGTCGTCGTTGTCACTCATCTTCCTGGGCACAAGCTGCTTCGGTGCGCTCCCCAACGCGCGGTGCCTCATCAGGTCGTCCATGCCGCCGTGCGTTGCCTGCTCCCAGGCCCTCTCCCTCCCGCCAGACTGGAACCCCAACTACAGGTGCGCGCTACGGAATCCTCTCTCTCTCCCCCAGGCCCTCTTAGCAAACCCACGCTCAAACAAGAAACAAATCCTTTCTCTTTCCTATATCCCATTTCGTTTTACCCTTTTTTGTTTTAGCCTTTAGAATGGTTCTAGGGAGTACTGGATTATATATATGCCATAAAAATGAGTTATGGATTGTTCTGTGAAGAGGTGGAGAAAGGCCGTTGTATAAATGTGATAGGGTCTATTCACATTAGCTGTTACTAAAAGCGAGTGAGAGATACATGCACAATACAAAAGCGAGTGGAGTGGAAAAATCAGATGTTTATATTGGCTTCTTCCTCTTTCAAACAGAAGCTAGAAATAGAAATCAATACGAGCAGACGTCTATTCTCTTCACATAATTCTTGTTGGGAGAAACTAAAACCTGGAGTTGCTTATGTGGCGCCATATACCGTAGTAATCGTACCATGTGACTCCTCACTTCATGGTGATCACTGATCAGTAAATCACGCTCTTCAATCTCTGCTCTTTTTTTTAGAACAACTTCAATCTCTGCATCGCATTGCATGGATGATGCATTGCGATCTACCTTGGAAAAAGTCCACCGGAAGCCCCGGGCTGCGCGCGGAGATGAGGTCCTCTGATCGCCACCAAATCAGTAACCGCATGCATAACTCTCCAGGCAGCGCATGGTTTGGGGTGGGAGGGGCCACATGTAAGTTAGTATTTTTTTCATAAGAAGGGATAGGAAAGGCCGGATCAACCACCAACTCCTTCTTTTTAAGGAGTAAAGATTTGGTTAATGAACTAGACACACTCTTTGACATATGTACCCTGAAAGCTGCTCTCTTGACGCGTTTGCTGAAACTGAACGACTACGGGTTCCTCCCGCTGGGGCCGAAGAATAATTGTCTGCTCATTTCAGCATCAACTTTTGACTTTTAATTAATTTTTCACTATTTATAAATTTCATTTTTTTCTGAACTTTTGGTTTTTTTGAGTTTTTTTGCCGGTTCTTTTTTCCGTATTCGTTCGTGTTGTCTGTAATGAGCTAACATATTTTTTCTATTTTTAAATTTTTTAAATTTATTTATGCTAAATAAGTCACATTCAGCTACAGTAAAATTTTAGCAGCTACAGTACAATTTCAACCATAAACTATAACTTTTCAGTCCAACCGAGTGGACCATAGTCTCTTGGCCGTTAATATATGTGTGAAAATTCGAGCGACGTACTACTACTGGTCGAACAAAGTTAATATTACCTGGAACTTGCCGGGCACGGAAATTGTACGGAATCTTGGCAATGACCAACTTCCTCCGGCCGTCGGTGTTGGCCAGATACGTGACCGCCCCCGCCGGCGCCACGAAGACATGGCCTTCCCGGATGGTGTACGACCGCTTCTCGCCGTTCTCGATCGTCGTCACCACTCCCTCGCCTACGTACGCACGTAAACATCGATAAATGAATTCAGTTAAACACACAGATGCGCTTACATGCCTCAACGAAAACCAACAACAACGAGAGCACACATGCGTGTATACCTTGAGCGACGTAGCAGATGCAGTGCTCGTCGGAGTGGCTGGGCAGGACGAACGAGCGCGGGTTTGCCTCCAGGATGACGACGCGGTAGTCCCTGATGCCGCGCAGGACCTTGGACGCCTCGTGGAACGGGCGCAGGGCCTTGACGAACCCCTGCTCGCTCCGGACCAGGCGCCGGAAGCTGCCGCCGGCCGAACACGTACGGCGGGCGGCTCTGGGCCTCCCGACCCCTCGCCGCGCCGGCCACGGGCGTGCCCGTGCTCGTGCTCGTGCCTGCCCTGTCGTTGCTTCTGCTGCTCCTCCTCCCTGCACTCTTGCACGCACCGGGCCTTTTCGGAGGGCGGCCGGTCCTCCTCGCACCGCAGCACGCATGGCTCTGTGCTGGGAGTGGAGGGAGGAGTAGGCGCGTATTTGTAGCAGTGTTTTAAATCTCCGGCTATGACGTTTAGCGGATGACTTCTCAAACAGCTAATAGCGGAGCTAAATAAGGCTATAGCGGGCTATAGCGGCTAAATTGTACATGGACTCAAATAGCTTGATCAGTCTAAAACAGCTATAGCGGACTATAGCTGAAGATTTAAAACCTTAATTTGTAGCGGTGCGCCGGTGTACGTGGCGCGGCTACGTGGAGGGAGGCTGCGTGGCAGGGGGCGGTCGGGTCGCCACGTCTCGCAGGTTGTCATCGTGCACGGTGCGTCGTGCGTGCCAGGGTGGGCGGCATCAGCTGTCGTGTTGTGCGCGCGATGCCGAGTGACGGGGCCGGTTGAGTGGATGACAGTGGGGTAAGCGTTAGCCCGCCTGAAACGTCCCGGTGCCGCGGCTGTGGATTGTGACATGCCCTCCCGGCCCGTGAACTCGCTGTCGCACACGAATCGTTAAAACCACCAGCATCTACACAAGTTTGGAACCTACAAGGCCCAAGCAATGAACACCCCAGCGTGAACAGAAAATGGAAGAAGCGTCCTGCTCTCAGATGCACCAAATGGCATTGCTCTACTGGCTTGGCTGGTCAACTCGCTGAAAAGTGGAGCACCAGCGCCCTGCCAGGACGCCCGGATCAACACCGGCTCGATTGAAGACTAATGTAGCATGCGTTCCTTCCAAATTCGCCAATGCACGAGGATGCCCCAATGCATCAAACGCCCGACGGCTGTGTTTTGCAGAGCTCAAGGGATTGGGAAGTCAGCAGCATGTAACCGGGATCAATTGGGGGCTCTATCCACAATTCTACACCCTCTCGGTCTGTACTGACAGTGAACTAGCTTCAGGACTCCATGCTGCGACATTCAAAGCAAGCAAGTTGGTTCGTGAGGCCAACCTCAGACCCCGTTTGGCACGGCTCCACTTCACAAGTGGAGCTGTTTTTTTGACTTCACAAGTGGAGCCGGATGAAGCTACTTTTTTCAGCTCCTTGGGTGGAGCTACTTTTGTCTCAGCAGGTTTTAAGGAACTCCTTGGATGGAGCTATTTTGCTTTACCCCGTTTAGCACAAAACAGCTCCAAACAGCTTCAAAGAGCTGATGGTGGAGCTGTGCCAAATGGGGCCTCACTTCTGCAGGTGTGACTTCTGACGACTTCATTCATCGACTCTGCCCACAGCATATAAAAGGCAGGCACGAGGCACCATACAAAGCAATTAAAATAGCAGAGCAAGAAGCCTTATAGCAGCAGAAAGCTAAACTGCATCCCGCAAAGGAATTAACATAGCAGAGCAAGAAAAGCAATATAGCAGCAGAAAGCTAAACTGCATCCCGCAAAGGAATTAACATAGCAGAGCAAGAAGCATTATACAGCACAAAGGTGAAAGCTGCATTTCACACTGGAATTAACATGGCAGAGCAAGAAGTCTTATAGCAATAGAGAGCAAAACTGAGGGGACATAGAACATTCTACTGCTACGTACGATATAGAAATCCTGCAACGCTTGCTACTGGGATCAACATCCACCGTCTTCTTCGGACTCCAGACAGAACCAAATCGCGAGAAAAAAAACATGAAACAGAACTAGATGAGTACTACTGAATCATAGTCGGACACCGGCGATGGATGGTTGCCTGCCGGGGGAGGGGGCGGCCGAGCGCCTCAGTCGTCGTCGTCGTGGAGGGCGATGTGGACGGCGATGAGGAGGAGGAGCGTGGCGGCATGGAGGTGAATCAGCTGGGAAGACGAGCCGGAGTGTGGTGGCTGGGGCGGTGGGGGAGCAGCAGCAGCCGGCGCGAGCGGCGAAGTGGCTGGGTGGGTGGGGGTGGCCTTGCCGTGGGCGGCGCTGTCGTGCTGCTGAGGCGGCGGGGACGGCTTGTCGGTCGGTGGCGGCGGTGGGGGTGCTTCGCCTGCGAATCCAAATCAACATCAATCGGAGGACATAAACGAAGCTGAAGCAACATACGAACGTGCATCTAATCAACATCCGTAGCTCTAGCTCTGCTATGTTACAGATGTTGAAGAATTCGCTCATCCCCGTTTGGCAGAGCTTTAGCTCTAGAAAATAGATTTTCTAGAGCTGGTCATCTGTAACTCTAGGAAATCCTGGATCTAAAGTTGCAGACATGTTAAGTGCATTTACATAACTCATTTTATTTATATTATATATTAAATAAAAATATTTAAATCACTTTAATTTAGTCAATAAACTACAGATCCAGTATAAATATAAATCTCGGAGTTAGAGTTGTGCCAAACGAGGCCGAAAATCAATCATAAGCTGCGACCAATTATGACACATAGCGTGGTAATAAACAAGGAGGTTATGCATGGTTTCCCCCAACGAGAGAGAGACCACACATCAGCCGGACCAGTGAATCCCACAACGCAATCTCTTGCCCCAAAAAACGAAACTATCGAACAAAACTAGAAGCATCGTTCGTACACCAACAGGTACTAATCTACTGATCAAACGCACACATCATCAATCAGTTCCACGAATCAAATAACAATTTGTGATCGAGCCATATAAGCGATGACTAGCATATGAAAGTAGTAGGGATCAGTAACAGCAAGAGAGCGTGGCACAGAGGTTCGTACGTGCGGGCTGCTTGCGGTGAGGCGCCGAGGGGGGCGGCGCGCTGACGACGGCGGCCGGGGGACTGGGACCTGCACGAGTCAACTCACTGAGTCAGATCAAATTAATTGTTTCTCAGGAAAAAAAGAGAAAGTTAATCGCCGCAATTCAAAATTCGAAAATTAGACGAAATATTTTGAAAGGCAGACTCGTCTTTTTAGAAGTGCTACTATACTGTAGTGGGACGGTGACGTCATTACGTGCGCCCCAAGGAAACAGGGGCAGGCAAGTGAAATGGCAGCAGTCAGCTTTCAGTTCCGAGAAGGCTGAACAGAACAGTTGCTCCACAAAGGAGACATCATGCAAGTGAAATTAACAACGCTAAATCCCAACTTAGCTCATATGATTTGAATTAGCACGTACGGGAAATCAAGCTACCGCAAAAAAGGCAAAAAGCAAAGCCCTATGCATAGGGATCAGGGCTCTGACAGAATGTAAACCCGCCAAAGAAAATTTTCTGCAAAGAAAGATTCAACGAACAGGAAGCGCGACCCCTCCTTTTTTCTTCCGTAAAGAGAAGTACCAGCTTCTTTCAGAGAGGATCAACACCGAGAGAAGTACCATGCAAAAAGATCACATGCAAGGGGGAGGTGCAGCAGTAGCATCCAAGAGAGCTGCAAACACATGGCAAGGCAGAACGAAAAAGCACGTCAAGAAGAACAGCGCGGTAGTACTCGACCAAACAGAGTACTAGAAAAGAAAGAGATGAGCTGCAACAAACACATGACAAGGCAGAAACCAAAAGCACGGCAAGCTCTCTCACCTCGGCAGATCGTACCGCAAAGCCGGTAAGAACGCAAAAGATGCTGCAGTGCAGAGGGCAAAGATGCTTTCTGGTTTGAAAATGCTAGAACGGCGAAGAGTAATTAAACCGCACAGAACGAACGATAAAAGCTTTGGCCGATTTCGAAATGCTAGAACGGCAAAAAGTAATTAAACCGCACATGAAATGCAAAACAAAAGGGAACCAGAACAAGCGACGAGACATGCAAGGAAACGACGACGAACCAGTAGGCGAGGAAACAGATCACTACGGCATCACAACCACGATGTTTCTCGAGCTTAAACTCTGATCTCAACCGCAAGCAATCTTGCGGTAGAACTCGAGCAAACAGAAGCCGTAAGTCTAAAAAAATGGCAGAAAACTAAATGGAAAAACCACACGCAGCACGAACAAAGTCTGGAAGGGCAGAGATGAGTTCTGCACGGCGCTGAATCTCACATAGGCAATTAAGCATAAACCCGAGAAGGGGTTTTTGCACTAGATCCGAGCAGAAGCAGACACTATCAAACCCTCAAACCCAAAGAGAACGAAGAAATCATACGAAGTCGTGGGAGTCACTGCTAGATCTCATCCAAATATGTATGACTAGCAGTGCCCACCGATGATCTGCTCAGAAGAAGAACCAAAATCCAGTGGAAAATAGACCAAACGAGCGCTAAGGCGTCTGAGTTGCTCGCCACGACAAACGACGAGAACTCGACATGGATCATACCAGTAACCCGCATGAAAACCAAACCAAACCAAACGGGAGAGCAGAGCGCGGGGAACTCGCGGAAGGCGGAACCAAACAAAAGCAAGAGGAAAACGCAAAGCGATCGCTGGATCCGAACCAACAAGCAAGGGGGAGAGGGGAGGAGGGAGGGAGGGAGAGAGCAAGCGTTGCCTACCTTCACAAGCGGCGGCGAGGCGTGCGCCTCCGGGGCGGAGGCCTCCGCAGGCGGTGTAGAGCGTGAGGAGGTGGGTGGCGTTGAGCCCAGCGACGAGGAGCTGCGGCTGGGAGGCCACGCGGCAGAGGCAGGGGACTCCCCCGCCGAGGTCGACGGCGGCCACCACCGGCTCGCAGCACTGCGCGGTGGGCATATCGGGCGCGCAGAAGAGCGAGACCTGGGTGGCGAGGATGGATGGCTCGCACGAGCCCCCCGGCTGCACCGCGACGGTGGCGGCGGCCGAGGGGGCTGCTGCGGCGGCGAGGAGGCCGAGCAGGAAGACGACGACGCCGTGGCGCTCCATGGGTTGGGTGGGTCTCTCGCTCTCGCTTCGAGTTGGTGGTGTGGTTCGGGTGAAGGAGGCCCTGGGGAATGTGGGGGTTATATAGGCGGAGACGAGGAGGAGGCGTGAAGGGGAAGCCAACGCCAGGCGCGTCCCGCGCGCGGCGTGGAGAGATCCTGTACGTCCGTTCCCGTGGGGACCGGCCAGCTGTCCCTGTGGACGGCGGAGATGATGGGCAGAACGCCCGGCACGTGAGTGGAGGTGGTGGGATTCTCCTGTGTTCGTACTTGCTCTCGGGAGAGGGGAAAGCAAAGGCAAGGCATTTTATTTTCGAAATCTTGCCACAGTTCGTTGTGCAATGCGCGATGCACGAAACATCAAGATTTTTTTTTGCTTTAAGATCCGCGCAGACGCGAGTGTACCGGTAGAGATTGGAGAACGCACCACCGTTCTTGGGGTTTCGTCGGTGGCATTTTGGACGCGGTATGTTTATTTTGGCCATTTGGTAGCATGCTAGCTACATTATCTCTGCGTAGGCTAGCAGTTCTTATAGTTGCGGTGTAATGTTCCTGTGCACGGAGATCCGCTTGTGTCAGTGACACCGAACCGCCAGTGGCGGACCCAAGATTTTTGGGATGGAGGTACGAAGTTAAGAATCTACGGAGTATATATATAAGATAGAGAATTTTGATACACATAATATGTATATCTCATATAGTTAACCAAATAAACAATCACACATAAGCAATAAATGCAATTTTCAATATTAGTTTCATTGACTTAATTTCTAGTGAACACTGAACAGAGTACATGAAACAACATCAATGCAAAACTGATCTGGATGGCAATGTTATAACTCAACTCGACGAGGATCTGCTTGAAAACGAGATATTATATCTTCATCGCGAACTTGTAGAAAAAAATTCCCTTTCAAGAAATGTAACAAGATAGTCATTCAAGTACTCATCTCCCATTCTATTCCTTAGCTTGTTCTTCACAAAATTCATTGTTGAGAATACTCTTTCAACACTTGCTGTTGCTACGGGAAGAACTAGCACCAATTTCAAAAGCTTGTACACAAGTGGGTAGCTGAGATGCTTCTTCGTATGAACAAGCATGACAAAAAGTGCAGCAATACTCTTGACCTCTCTAAACCTTTCGTCTCTCCGCATATCACCAACAAAGAGTGTAAGTTGAAAAGGCAGATCATAATCTCTGTGCTTGAGAAGTCATTGGGATAAAATTGTGCAAGTTTAACCAAGTTCTCCTTGGCAAAAGAACCAAACGAATCAGCAGGATTAAATGAAACCATGTAAACAAGCAAATCTGTGTTTACCTCATCAAATCTTTCATTTAGTTCCTGAAGCTGCCTATCAATCACACTCAAAAACATTTCAATTTTAAAACGATGATGATTCTTTACTTTTGGAAAGAACCTTGCTGATCTTGCAACTGGCTTGTATTGAGCATCCATATTAGGAACTTTGACTTTGTGCTTTGTGCAAAAAGAGGTAACCTCATTCAAAAAGTTTTCCCATCCATCATCTTGTTGCAGTAATTGCAATTGTAGCTTTGTCACATAAATGAGCTCAATAGCATTAACAATATCTTGATCTCTTTTTTGCAAAGCTGTGTTTAAGTCATCAGTGTACCCAAGTATAGTATTCAATAAATGTGCCATGAAAACAAATTCAAATGACTCAAACGATGCCAATGCAGTTTGAGCTTTTATAGTTTCCATGCTTTGTGAGCGATCTTTCCCAACTCGAAACAAGACCTTCCGGATTGGACGATACAAGATAAGAAGGTGTTGTACCATTTTATAGTGGGATCCCCAACGAGTATCTCCTAGCCTACCTAAACCCATCTCTTGATTCAAACCCCGACCACTTTCAATGTCACCCAATTCCAAAGCTTCTACAATTTGTTGAGCTTGAGCTACTCGAAGAATTTGATGTTTCTTACAAGAAAGCCCAATAGCATTCAGCAAATGCCCAATTGCTCAAAGAACCAAACACAATCACCATTCTCCTTAGCAACAGCCATAAGAGTTAATTAAAGTTGATGTGCAAAGCAATGGACATAATAAGCAAAAGGAGATTCATTCATAATCAGCTTTTTTAGGCCACTAACCTCACATTTCATGTTACTAGCTCCATCATATCCTTGACCATGAACCCTAGACAAGCTCAATGAATGTTTCGTAAGTAAATTCTGGATAGCATCTTTAAGTGTCAAAGCAGTAGTGTTTTCAACATGCACAACACCAAGAAATCGCTCAACAACCCTCCCTTTCTTATCAACATAACGCAAGCAAAGAGCCATCTGCTCATTTTGGTACACATCACTTGACTAGAGATGGCAACGGGTAAATACCCATCGGGTATTGCCATTCCATACCCGTACCCGCTAGGTTTAAATTTACCCGTCGGGTTACCCGTATCCGCACGCGGGTAGGAAAATTTACCCATACCCGCGCGGGTATTACTACCCGACGGGTAACCCGTACCCGCAAGCATACCGGGTTCAACACATAAGAATATCATCAATTTAGACATTCATTAATCATACATGCCAAGCACAAAAGCGTCTAATGATCAAAATTAGTACATTACATAAACATACTTGACATGACCATATCAATATATGACAAACAAATAAACAATCAACAACAAGTAGATAATAAAATTAATATTTGAGTGGGATGTCTAGTTGTCTAATGCGGGTATTCATTACCCGCGGGTAGGCAGTATGGGTAGTATATACCACACCGCACACGCCTACCGGCGGTAGAGGATTTTGCCCAATAACATACCCATGGGTACATAAAATTTTCCATACCCGTCTCTTTATCGGGTAAAACCCGTCGGGTATTCGGGTATCGGGTACCCATTGCCATCTCTACACTTGACTCATCAGCAAGTATTGCAAAAAAAAATCATCTCCAATATCTTCCTTGATAAGTTTAGTGGTTTCTTTAGCACAACATTCGATAAGTTGTTTCTGAATTTTAGGGGATGTCATCTGACAATTCCGTGGAGCATTCTTTAGAACAACCTTATTAACCTCTTCAAAATTTTCTGCTAACCAATTTAGAAGTTCAAGAAAATTTCCTCTGTTATGTGACTCTTCACTTTCATCATGTCCATGACAAGCCAACCCTTACCGTAAAAGAAATCTTAAGCACTTAAGTGAGTAGGTTAGGCGGGCTTTGTAGACAATTTTGTCATGCTTGCTTCTCTTGTGTAAATATTGTCTAATTGATGCATTAGGTCTAATGAACAAATCATATTTCTCTTGAGCTAGATTGTGTGCACTACTAACAGAACCAACATGTTTGTCACATCTATCCAAATGGTTCCATTGTCTAAACCCCTCATTCACAAACTATCCCCGCCAACATAATTAGTTCTGTCCTTAAACAAGTAGCAAACAAAACAGAATGCATCATATTTTTCCTCACTATATTCAAGCCAATTATACTTATCAAACCAGCTACGCATAAAGCGACGTTTACCTCCAACATTTCTCTGTGGAAAATTTTGTAGTGCCGGTCGACAAGGCCCAAGTGCAATATACCTCCTCCTAACTTCATCTTGCAGGTTTGCATCATAATCTGTGATAGCAATCCTCTTACCAGGATCATGGGGAAGATAACCAACATCATCGTCATAATCTTCCCACCAATCTTCATCTTCAGATTATGTACTTGCAACTTGTGGTTTTGATGCTTCTGTGCTTCCATTTCCAAATTGAGGTTCTATTTCTACAATTGCAAGTTCTTGTCCCTTGCTGCATCCAACCTCTTGTACAGGTTCTGGAGAGTTGCTCTGAACTACAGATTTTTGTTTCTTTTCAGCCCTCCCCCCACATAGATTTCAAATCGACAATTTCTTCTTCTTCTTTGAATTCTCTACAACCTAAAAATATTGAACATTTGTTCAATTCACCATTGAAGAACAGGAGATTCCAAGAGTATTAACTATTAAGTATAAATTGACATTGTAGAATACCAACCTTGTGTGCAGGGGCGGCATGGCCGTCGGGAGCGCCGCCGCCGTTGAAGCTAGAATAGGGGAGGAGCTGCCGCCGCCGTCGACGCTGTGTCGGCCATTGGGTGTGGGCGCCCGGCGCCGCCGCCGGTAGCCGTTCGCCGGTCGCCGCGTCGCCGGAGACGAGGAGGGGCGCCAGGCGCGCTGTGGGCTGTGGCGGCTGTGCAAGAGAGATGGAGAGGAGGCAGGCACGGAGCAAGGCAGGACGCGGCGTGAGAGGCAGCCAGGCAGGAGGCTACGGTTAGGTTAGGAAATGCCAATTGAGCCTTTTGGCTAGTGGGCTGAATTTGCTAAATTACCTGCACTTCTAGCTTTTTTTCTATATATATGAAATATATATTATATATAGTTGATTTTTTGCAAAAAATTTTGGGGGTACAACCGTACCCCCATGTCCCACTGTGGGTCCGCCCTTGCGATAAAGTTGATTACAGTTTGTCATTGTGACCACTCATAGATAGAACTAATGAAGTGCTTTTGGTTGTCATACCCTTCGGATTGATACTTCTGGCATCAGGGGAAACACTACTGAGAATAGTTTTGTGCTATGATCATAGCAAGCCATGTTGCCAAGCGAATTCTGTAGATGTTTGAGGCACCACAAGATCCGTTTGTGCGGTGTTCTTTGAATGTAGGTTGATCTTATATAGCATATGTCATGTGATGTAGGTATTTCTAGCCGCAAGGATGGCGATGATGGCCTACAAGTATCAAGCTCAGGCGTTGATGAGAGACTACTTGCTAGCTGATCCACTCGTTCGATACACCTCGGTGCTCATTGGCATTTTCTTGTGCAAGATGGTGATTTTGTCCATTCTTCTGATTTCTAAGCTATGATTGATGATTGAATTGGGAAATCAACGTAGTGCTTATAACCAGTGATCCATGTTTCTGACTTATTGATCTATGAGAAGATCGGTTACCTTTGAGAGCTTTAGTACCACCACATGCTTTTACACTACACCCCCAAGGAATAACAACCCCAAGGAATAACACTACAAGTTCCAGCATTCTGTGACTGGCTAATTACTACATATAGGATTACTTACTGGCTTATTACCTGAAACAGAGATTAACTGTGCCTCCCAAAATAACCCAAAATATTTCTTTCTACTTCCTTTTTAGAGAGGTTGGTTCAGTTAATGTGCTATTGAACACATTGATTTTCCCCTTCATTCTACATCTTTCGGAGATCATTAAAATTTTGTCATTGGACAAATTTTTAACAAGTGGCTGTTTAAATTAGTGTGCGAAAGTTAAGCACCATCGAATCCATTATATTATTTTTATTGTAAGTCGAATGAGCTTGTGTCTATTTAAGGATACAGAACAAGACAAAAAAAATGGTATCTGGTGTTTGAGTTATGAGTTATGACTTGTAAACATATTTTGCCATCTTTCGTCAACAACAAAACAATCTTCTGGAGAAACTTTCGAATGCGACACAATATATGTCATGGTATTGCTGGCTACTTGATGAGGTACATTCCTAATAATTCAGATATACACATCGAGTTGCTGATAGGATCAATTACAGGCGCACATGCAAAGAAACTACGAGATCAGGTGAATTTGCTTCTTAATGCACGTCATTAATTTTACCAAGAATTTTATACTACTTAAATCTTGAAATTTACTTGTGCTTAGGTATTTAGATCAATATGGTACGCAAGAGGAAGAAGAAGAAGAGCTACGGGCTGATTGTGGGCTATCGCCAAAAGGGAGGCTATCAAAAAAGGAGTCCAATGCTTTGGTGATGTCTGGGCCGTCCGATTAGAACATGGTTGCCAAGTAGGATCAATTTACACATAGTTAGATTTATTTATTTTTATCCTATACACAAAAGCCAAAACAATTCAAACCCTAGTTTTTGCATCTGTTATTTTCGTGAGTTTTGTTAGGTTTTGATCCATTAGAATTTTTGTTTAAGTATTGATCATCATGTTTCTTTTGCGTAGCTTAATCATTGTGTCGGTTCCTTTGTTTCATCCGAAAGTATTAATCACAGTGAGCTTCACTTATATTATTTTCTTTTATCTTTGAGACTAGCTTTGGACATTGCAACACGGGCTGCTCTTAATAAATTACACTTATTGAAATTTGAGTTTTTGTGCAAAGAAGGAAACCGACATATAGAGAGCTATGGCTTGAAAAAAAAAGGCCAAAGAAAGAACTAATTGGCCAAAGCTTAAGTCACAAAAATTTTCAGATTATGTGATATGATCCTTTTGAGCAATCTTGTGCCCTTATATTCATAATATTATAATTGGCTAGCGTCTCTCCTAGTACTTGGTGCAAAACGAGCTATTTAATCTTTAATTTCAGATTGCCTCTATTTAGCTCATTCCCTTGTTTGCGTGTGCGTTCATACACTTCACTTAAACTTATTGGATCAACACTTAGGCAAAGTATTCTAATTTGAATTATTACTTAACTTTACAATATCTAGAATTTGGAATGCATAGGGGAATATTTTTCCATCCAAACTACACAGATAAGCCATTGTTTAATAGTGCTTGCATAATTGAATTCGCTTAATCCATCACCTTATGTTGTCTACTGCCACCAAAGTATGTGTAGCTCTTAAATTCCATCAAGGACGCATAAGAACTTCGGTTGATAAGAAAAAGTGAGGTTGAGTGAATTCCACAAATAAAACTTCCCACATCCACATACATAGCTTTTCTTGTTTGCACTAACCATAGTAGGAAAAGAAGGAGAACAAACATATTTTACACAAGCTGGCCTTAAGAAGCTCACAAATGATTTCAACACTTAGTTGAATGTCAACATAAGCGTATTAAGAAGGGAGATATTAGAGGAGCTTCGCAGAGAGCGGGATCTAGTTGGCGTCCATGAAGGAAACATTGAGCTTGATGAGACCGATGGGGAGAGGGCTACACAATTCGCTAGGGAAGCTCAAGCAGATCGAGCCGCTGCCAACATGGTTCGACCACCTTTTCCTGGACGTGGGGGAGGTGTTTTCGGCGCCGTGGCCATGGGTGGGGTGGTGCCGCCCACAATGAGGACTTCGGCAACGACTTTTGGCTACACCACAACGATAACTATCAACATCACGGCCGTCGTCATGATGACCCTCACGTGGAGGAGAAGTTTGGGAAGTTCAAATTCACTATTCCCAAATTTGAAAGTCCTTCTGATTCGGATGGATATCTTATATGGGAGTTCAAGGTAGATAAGATCTTTCGGATGCATAATTATTCAAAGAAGAAGAAGTTACACATGACATCACTTGAGTTTGATAGATATTCGTTGATTTGGTAGGAGCAAGTGTTGAACTAAAGAGAAGCTAATAGGGAACCTCCAATTACATCATGGGCTAAAATAAAGCAAGAGTTGAGAGCACGTTTTGTGCTTAACACTTATAAACGTGATCTTTTTGATAAACTGTAGAATTTGAGACAGGAAGGTCGCTCGGTGGAGGAATACTATAAGGATATGGAACAAGCTATGATCAGGGCACATGTGCACGAAGATGAAGAACAAACCCTTGCGCGTTTTCTGTTTGGCCTAAATAAAAATATTAAACGCATAGTGTAATATCAGCCCTACAACACTATTGTTGATTTGGTGTATCAAGCAACAAAGGTAGAGAAGCAGCTATTAGAAGATGTGAAACCAGCACAAGGAAAACATCCTTCAATTTGAAAGCTCCATCATCAAATTTGGGATGATTCAATTTAGGACAAGATACATTTTCAGCTAGTTCAAATTCAAATGCTAATGCTCGTCTTTCCTCTATTGGAAAATCAGCACCTGCATCAAGTGAGAAGAAAAGTACTCCATCCCCTACATCATCAATTGGTGCCGTAGCAAAGGGCAGGAAAATCAATATTTCAAGGGTTTGGGGCATGGTCACATTTCTAGGGAGTGTCCCAACAACCGAGTTATACTTGTGTTGGAAGATGGAGAGTATGAATTCGCAAGTGAAAATGAGATTGAGCTCAGCCCTAAAAAGGAGAGATATAAGGATGCCATAGATGACAATGAAGAGGTTGATGTATTGCATTATGAAACGAGAGAGGCACTAGTAGTCATAAAAAATTTGAGCATGCTTGCACAAGAAGGAGATGCATATCTGCAACGACTCAACTTGTTTCAAACACAAGCCAAAGTAAACAACAAGGTAATTAAACTTATTATTAATAGTGGTAGTTGTCATAACTTGGTTAGTGTTGAATTATGTGAAAAGCTTGGTTTAAAGATGCTGAAACATCCACGTCCATATCATGTACAATGGTTTAGCGAATGTGGGGATATGAAGGTTCAGTTTGTAGTGCATATTACTTTCAAGATTGGTGATTATGATGACACCGTTGAGTGTGATGTAGTACCTATGATAATGTGTCATTTGCTATTGGGAAGGTTATGGCAATATGATAGAAGTATGCAACATGATGGGCGTTCAAATAGATATGTTTTTAAGTGGAAAGAAAAGACAAAAGAGTTTAACCCAATGACTGCTAATTAAATACATGCTAAATCTCAGCAAAAGAAGCTTGCTGAAATTGAGAATAAAAAGAAGAAAAGAGAGACTTCCACACATCGGTGAATGAGAGTCACAAGCCAAATATGAGAGAAAAAGTAAGAGTGAGAAAGGATGATTATGTTAGCCACAAAATCATATTTAAAAGATGTGAGCACTTTGTACTTGTGTACGAAGATGCGATTGTTTTGCTTTCAACTAATGACTTAATATCTCTTTCTAGTGATGTTTTCCCTCTTTTGCATACATTAAGGACGTGTTTTCGGAGGAGATATCAGCTGGACTTACACCATTGCGCGGAATAGAGTATCAAATTGATTTAGTTCCCGACGTATCACTTCCAAACCATCCACCATACCATACCAATCCAGAGGAAACCAAAGAAATTCAATGCCAAGTGCAAAAGCTATTTGAAAAAGGGTATGTATGTGAAATTCTTAGTCCTTACACTGTCCTTGTAATTTTTGTTCCTAAGAAAAATGGTACATTGAGAATATGTGTTGATTATCGTGCTATTAACATCACTGTTAGATATCGTCATACTATTGCTAGGTTAGATGATATGCTATATGAACTTAGTTGTGCAATTATTTTCATTAAAATTGATTTGAAAAGTGGCTACCATCAGATTAGGATGAAACTTAGCGATGAATGGAAAACTGATTTTAAAACAAAATTTGGATTGTATGAGTGATTAGTAATATTTTTTTGGGATTAACTAATGCACCTAGTACATTCATACGACTGATGAATCATGTTTTAAGAGCATTCATTGGCAAATTTGTTGTGATATACTTTGATGATATATTGATCTATAGCAAAACGATGGATAACACATTGATTATATTAGACAAATGCTAAAAGTGCTTAGAAGTGAGAAATTGTATGCTAATCTTGATAAATATACTTTTTATACCGATAAAGTTGTGTTCTTAGACTATGTTGTTTCTAGATAAAACATTGAGGTAGATGAATTTGAAACTGAAGTAATTAAGGATTT
Organism: Dendrocalamus sinicus; assembly: GCA_036346575.1. Classification (NCBI taxonomy): domain Eukaryota; kingdom Viridiplantae; phylum Streptophyta; class Magnoliopsida; order Poales; family Poaceae; genus Dendrocalamus; species Dendrocalamus sinicus. The sequence goes on along the minus strand of CM070647.1, from coordinate 12,387,612 downwards.
TCCTACACCTGTGAATGTTAGTTAGATTAGAAGCTTTCATGGTTTTGCTAGGTTTTATCGATATTTTGTTAAAGATTTCAGCACCATTGCTGCCCCATTAAATGAGTTAACTAAAAAAGGTGTTGTGTTTGAATGGGGTACATCACAAGAAAAAGCTTTTCAAGAACTAAAGAAACGTCTAATTGAAGCACCATTCCTTGCTTTGCTTGATTTCACTAAGACTTTTAAGATGAATGTGATGTTAATGAAATAGATATTAGTGATGTTTTAATGCAGGAAGGAAAACCAATAGCATATTTTAGTGAGAAACTAGGAGGTGCTCAATTGAACTATTCTTTGTGTGATAAAGAATTGTATGCTTTGGTGTGAGTGCTTGAAACTTGGCAACATTATCTTTGGTCTAAAGAATTTGTTATCCACTCTGACCATGAAGCTTTGAAATATTTGAAAAGTCAAGCTAAACTAAACCGTAGACATGCTAAGTGGGTAGAATTCATTGAAATTTTCCCATATATTATTAAGTATAAGAAAGGAAAAGAGAATGTGGTAGCTGATGCCTTATCTAAAACAAATACGCTTTTAACTCAATTGGAAGTAAAGGTATCCGGATTAGAGAGCTCGAAAGATTTATATGCTTTCGAACATGAATTTTCAGAATCATATTCTAAATGCAAAGATGGGAGAGGTTGGAAAAAATTCTATGATTGTAGTAGGGGTGGCCCCCACCTAAGCCCATACGGCCTGTTAGGAGCTAAAAGACCCATGGGATATGTACAAGAATTTGTATGCCCCTTTGCATGGTATACAATGGTGCAGGGTATTATTGTAATCATGCCTTATGGTCATATATATATATATATACCCTAGCCGTGGAGGACGACCAAGGCTAGTTCATTTGTCATAACCACTCTACTATTCTCCTAATTTACTGTTTGGCCTGTAGCCACAATAGTTGGTGCCGTCCGTGGGGATGACAACGAGCAAGCTGCAGGCCTGAGAAGCAATGGTGCCTAAGAAGGCATCGATGACAGCAAAGAGGAAGCGGAGCACGACGACAGCGGTCGCGAACGCTTGGGCCTCAGGTGGTGGGCAGTCTACGTGGGCACCCGATGGTAACATCGGTGCGGCGAGAGGCCCCGGCAGCGACGTCCGCATCCATGCGATCGGCGACCATGGCACAGCGGCCGACCCCATCGGTGGCACCCGCGTTGGCAGGACTATCGGTGTCGACACTCGCGCCGGTAGTCCATCGACTCAGGAGCCAGCGCGGGGGCGACCATTGGTCCTGACGCTCGCGTTGGCCTCGTCGCCAACCGTGAGGCCAACTGCACGAATGCACCGAGTGGCTCTGGCGAGCAGGCCGTCATCGCCAGCAACCTCGCAACGCGTACCTCCGCCCAAGCGGGTACGATCACCCTAACAATAGAAGACACTCTGATGGCCGCCCTCGGAACATTGCGGTGTGAGCTGGCAGACCTCCGGGGGGCCATGCGGGAGATGCAAGAGGCTCAGAGCCAGTAAACGCCGCCGGCGGCGGTGGCGAAGGTTGTAGTCGACCGAGCCGACAACCGCAAAGCCCCCGCCTCTGGCCGTAGCACGCTTCGATGTGTAGATCCGGAGTCTCCACTCCCCACCGGGCTACAACAATCAGCGTGGCTGGAAGACTTCAAATTCCTGACCATCGAGCCGTACAAGGGTGATACGGACCCTAGAGAGTTTGTAAGAGTATATGAGACGGCTATCGAGGCCGCCGGTGGGGATGACTCCACCAAAGCAAAGGGATATCCGCTCGCCCTCCAAGGGGTGGCGCTCTCCTGGTTCTTTATCATTGAGTCAAACTCCATATATGCATGGGAGCAGATCCGAGACTGCTTGTCCAACAATTGCCAGGGTAACTACGTTGAATGGGTCAATGCAGGCCAGCTTTTCGCCATCAAGCAGAAGCCCTCGAAGAAGCTCCGAGAATACTTTAAGTGCTTCGCCAAAGTTTGTTGTCAAGTTAAAGACATGAACGAGACTACCATCATCAATGCGGCGATTTGGGGTCTTCGTCCGGGGCTGCTGGCTAAGTACAATACACGCAAACCCATAAAGACAGTTGCCAAGATCTTCGACAAGATAGAGGAATACGCAAGAGCAGAAGAGGATGCACAACGGCGCAAGGGTGACACCTCCGACACTAAGCAAGCGCAGGACCTACCGAAGGACAGCTCTAGCCGCAAGCAACGTAGAGGCCAGAGGCCTAAATACGTCTTCGGCATCAACGGTGGGTCCGATGATAGCACCCCTGTTAATCGGGGATGGGGTCACAGAGGTTGAGGACACGGATGAGGCCGAGGCCGCGAGGACGGAGCGAACAACCATGAAGAGCACCAACAACATGGGCTTTGGTGCGAGGTACATGGTCACGGCGACCACCGCACTCGACATTGCCCTACCATCGCAACGCTCCAGGAGAGCGCCAGGGATAAAGCCCTGGAAGTGAGGACCCCGGTGGTAGCCCACATATAGTCCCCGGAGGACCTTTTACAGATATATCCCACTGATGGAGGGCAGTGCCATGTCATAAATGTCATCTCAGGCGGTTCATCGCTAGAATTCTCGTCTGCGCAACAGCAGAAGGCCTACGCCTGTTGGCTGCATCATGTGGCGGCATACCCCACCCAGGTGCCCCTGACTTGGGCACAAAATGACATCACCTTCACAATCGCCAATGTGGACGGGGTCAACTTCTCTCATCAAGATCGCTTGGTGATCTAGGTTGCCATCGCTAGATGCAATATCAAACACGTCCTGATCGATGGGGGTAGCTCTACGAACATTCTATTCGTGGTTGCCTTCGACCAGATGGGAATCCCTTGCAGTAGGCTAGAGCCTCTGGGGATCCCGCTCCAGGGCTTCGGGGGTCAACCCCTGCGAGCCCTGGGCCAAATATGACTACAGGTGTCTTTCGAACCAGGTGATCAAGCGAGAAGCGAGGACATCACCTTTGACGTCGTCGACCTTCCCTACCCGTACAACGCCATCCTCGGACGCCCGACCCTCAACGCTTTTAGGGTGGTCCTACATCACAACTTCCTATGCATGAAACTTTTGGGTCCACAGGGGATTGTCACCATGTTCGGAGACCAGGATCTCGCCTGCCGGATAGAACTCGACACATGAGGTCTCCTTTGGAAAGTGCACGCTGTCAGGGACACCCTCGACGCAACTACACCGTTGGCCCCAGGGTAGACGCCCAAGCCTAGGCCAGACAGTGGGTTCAAAAGAATCTCCCTGCATACCGTGGACTAGCAAATTTCCATTGGTGAGGGCCTCATCCCAGAGGTCGAGCAAGCCCTACTCCAAGTTCTTTGTACCAATGTAGACGTCTTCACATGGTTGCCAGCTGACATCACAGGGGTAGATTGCCACATCATCGAGCACAGCCTCGCGGTTAGCCCTGACACCAAACCAGTCAAACAAAGTCTTCGACACATGTCCCTCGAGCGCTAGCAGGCCACCAAAACCGAGGTCACGAAATTACTCCAGTTCGGACCAATACGCGAGGTGCACCACCCGGGATGGCTCGCTAATCTGGTGTTGGTCAAAAAAGCGAGTGGCGCATGGTGCATGCGCGTCGATTTCACTGCTCTCAACAAGGCATGTCCGAAGGACAACTATCCACTTCCTTGGCTTGACCAGCTAGTGGACGCCACGACAGGGTGTGAGCTAATGAGTTTCTTGGACGCATACTTTGGCTATCACTAGATCCATATGGCTAAAGAAGACGAAGTCAAGACAAGCTTTATAACACCAGGAGGCATGTATTGCTTCATCAGAATGCCATTCGGCCTCAAGAATGTGGAAGCTACTTTCACACGACTGGTGGCCCTCGCCCTCGCCTCCCAGCTCAGAAGAAACGTCGAAGCCTATGTCAACGACGTGGTCATCAAGAGCAGGCAAGCCGCATCCTGTGGCTAGGACCTTCAGGAAACCTCCGACAACCTCCAGTGGGTGGGCATCAAGCTGAATCCAGATAAATGTGTCTTCGGAGTGCAAGCAGGAAAGTTGCTCGGCTTCTTGGTGTTAGGACGAGGAATACAAGCGAACCCCGAGAAGGTCGATGTAATCCTCTCCATGGAGCCGCCCAAGATGACGAGGAAGGTCTAGAGGCTCATAGGACGCCTAGTTGCGCTGAGTCGGTTTCTGTCTAGAGCAGCTGAGCAAGGCCTCCCATTCTTCAGAACTCTTCGCGGTTGCGATGGGTTTCACTGGGATGAAAGGTGCACGATGGCCTTAAGAAGCATCTTTCCAAGCTCCCCACTCTTGTGTCCCTGGCACCAGAGGCTTTGTTGCTGCTGTACCTAGCAGCTACAATAACAGCAGTTAGTGCAGTCCTTGTCGTCGAGGAGGGGTCCCTTCAAAGGCTAGTGTACTTCATCTCGAAAGCCCTTCAGGGTGCCAAGACGTGGTATGCCGAACTAGAAAAGTTGGTCTATGCCCTCGTCATGGCCTCGTGGAAGCTCCGACACTACTTCTTGGCTTATCACATTACTGTACCCTCTTCATTTCCCTTAGCAGAGATGCTACACAACAGGGAGTCAACAGGCTGCATTGGCAAGTGGGCAGTGGAGCTCACGCCCTTCTCCCTGACGTACGCTTCACATATGGCCATAAAGTCTTAGGTTCTAGCGGACTTCCTTGCTGAATGGACCCCACCAACCCAGCTACAAGCTAAACTACTAGTTGACCTGGACATTCCTAATAATCCAGATATACACATTGAGTTGCCAATAGGACCAATTACAAGCGCATGTGCAAAGAAACTACGAGATCAAATGAATTTGCTTCTTAATGCACATGTCATTAATTTTGACGAGAATTTTATACTACCTAAATCTTGTAATTTACTTGTGCTTAGGTATTTGGATCAATACCGTGCACAAGAGGAGGAAGAAGAAGAGCTACGGCCTGATTGTGGGCTATCGCCAAAATGGAGGCTATCAAAAGAGGAGTCTAACACTTTGGTGATATCTAGGCCATCCGATCAGCTTCGACACTCGGATGGCTTCGGAAACATTTGGACCACTCCGAACGGTCTCGATTATCGGACGTCTGATCTGCTTTGGAGGCTTCGACTGTCTAGACCGTCCGATCTACTTTGAACGCTCGGATGACTACGAAGGTTACGACTACTACTCGTGGTCATACAAGTGGTCAAAATCAACATCAACAGAGGAGGCATGGTCGTAAGGAAGACGTGGCTGTAACATTCATTAACGTGGTTGTAACGACATACGTGTGGTGAACGTGGTCAAAACCAGCATGTCTTTGATTGTTTCAGCACAGCTCTGAAGGTATACCTTGCGATGGCAATAACTTTCACATACGGAGTTCGATTGAGATGATCTTGGACTCATTGGAAAGCTTATTTCAAAAACTACATAATGGAAGAGGATTTATCTTCAGAAGCATAATGGGTTTTTATTTTATTTTATTTTTAGTTTCCTTTTTAATGTGAGTTCGAGTCTAAAACCATATAGGGTTGAGTTGAACACGTTTTGGGGGGAGGGGGTCATGCGGATTTTCCTAAGGGCTATATAAGCTTTGTAATACGTAACTTTTTGACGGAACCACGTTGAATCTATTATTTTTCAAGAGAGAGCTATACGCTTGTTCTTCCTAGTATTTGACATATGATTGCAATCTAGAGAGGAATTGGGCGTTTTCTACACCGTTGTTCTTATGAATTCCTTGGGATTTGCAGGAGCAGTGACACGTCTACTTGATGGTTGGGTAAATGGGATCACGAGCGTGTGGTTGGGCGAATTATGTTGTTGCAGGTTGCTTTTCTAACAGTGGTTGGCGTCATCAGTTTGTCAGGTTATACGGAACCAAGTTACCACCAATCCTATGTCGTGAAGATCGGGCACCCTGTATCATTGTTGGCCATGGCATTTTTGGACCTGTGTCAACCACTTTTTGCGTCACAGAAACCGGTTCTTAATTATTCATCAGTGTGTTTGTAGTTTCTTCTTTCGACAAACGGCATGTATTCTCCTGTAGGCTTATGATCTCACACGGCTATTGAGCTCATTTTACTTCAAGGGCTATTCTTCATTGACAAAGATACAGCGTGTTGAATGGAACAACAGGTCGGTGTTGTTAGAGCTAATACATCTATATTGCTCCACCACCGATCTTTTCTTTCATAAATTTCATAGTGACAACCAATTATCACAGCTATATCATTATATCTTGCTGTGTCTACAGATCTTTTCTCTGATCGCCTTAAGGGACATATTGCATTCCGTAATTCAATCGTCTCCACTTTTGCACTAGGGTACAGTTGTTATGATCAATGACAAAATTTCCTCTTTTTATGCTGGACTTATGTTTCATTGTTCAATTGACATACCTCTGTCCTGGCTGTATGCTTGACAGGTTTCTGTGGGTTACTTCATCACTAATCTTGCAATGATCTTCTGGTTGTATCCCTCCCTTGGTGGAATGGAATATGTAGGTGCCCCACTTTTGCATTTATACACTAACAAAACTGCTAATGAATTATATTTAATATAATCTAATCTAATTTGGCTTGGAATAGGTTCACATGCCATAAGTGTGGCAACTTGTTAAAAAGATGCCAACTGGTGCCTGGCTAGCACTATCTTAGTATGTTATGGTTATATGTTGCCATTTCAGGTCCTCCATCATACTCTTTCTCTAGTTGCAATAGCTTACACAATGTTGTCAGGGGAGGGGCAATTTTACACATACATGGTTCTTGTTTCAGAAACAACCACCCCTGAAATCAACATTGGATGGTAAGCAATTTAATAGGTTCCATTTCTTCTCTGAAGTCACTTTATGCTTGTGGGTACTATTTGATAGTAATGTGCTGTTGTTCTGCTTTCTTTTAAGGTTCCTTGGCACCGCTGGACTGAAAAAGTCAAGTGCTTACTTGGTTAATGGTATTCTGATGTTTGTTGCATGGCTGGTGAGTGAAAATTCACAATACAACAGTGTTGATTAAATTAAGAAGCAACCTTTCTTTGCACTGTGCTCTATTTTTTGTAGAAAAGAAAATGCAAAGTTTCAGCATAAATGAATCAGATCAGTAAATTAAACTGAAAAACCGTGCTACATTCATAAGTTTGCAAATAACTGCACCCATATAATTGCACTGACAAAGTGACTTCACTGACTTAATTGCCATACTTGGATATTTCCCTTTCTATAACATTATGTACCCGAATAGAGATAGAAATCTCGGTACCAGTAAAAAACCCGGCTGGCATACGGTAACGGTAACCGGCTGGTTACCACAAAAACTAGGAAAAAACTAGATGAAATTGAGGTATCAAAATTTGAATTTAGGCTATTTTAAAACCGGAAAAATCCACTTAAAAACTGCTAAAAACCAGGAAAAGTCAGATAAAACCGAGCATAAAATGTTGAGACTAACATATTTAGTTCATACAATAGGTAATCTAGAACAAAAAGGCTTAAACTAACATAGGAAGTGTATTATGCAGTTATAAATTTAAATTTACATTTGAAAAATTTTAGCCGGTTTTTCTCTCTCAATACTCACCGGGATTTCCGATAACCGACGGTTACCGGCCAATAGCTGCCAGTTTTGTTATCCCTGTACCCGACTAGGCTATTTAGTAGTGAAACCATTCCCGTTCCCTGATTTTGGTGCCACTCATCACTGTCTCTTGATCATAGCATGCGTTCATTTCTTCATTCAGGTGGAAAGGATATTTTTGTTCATGTACGTATTTTACCACATCTATTTGCACTACAGCCAGGTACTAAGACCTTCATTGCAAAGCGTTAATTCTATTTTACTTAAAAGTAGACATCATCTGTATGCAATCTGACACATTCTTACTGTTCTACTTTTCGATTGACTACACTACAGATAATGCAGATGCATGCTTTTGGGTACTACCTGACATTTGTTGTGCCATCAGTGCTCTTTGTCATGAACACAATGTGGTTTATGAAGATTTTGAAAGGTGTGATGAAAACACTGGCGAAATGGTCATGATCGATGAGGCTATGTGGATCCCAGAACCATCAACAAGACTTGGTGTTCCAGTGGCGGCTGCGGATGATCTTGACGTGTAAAGTTATGGATATATAAGGGTAACTAGGGAAAGTGAATATGTAAAATGCTAGCAAACAATTTAGATTAGGGCAAATTGCGCTGTTTTCAGTAAGCTGGAATTTCTTTGCCAGTTTGGCATGCACTGAAGTTTCAGCACGCTCTTCCTCTTTCCCCTCCTGCATTTCAGTGGATCACTTATGTCAGGTCCAGGCAAGCAGCGAGACTGAAATGTTCGAACGCCCTCTTCAGAGTTCGAGCTTGCAATGTGGATACCGGTTGGATGACTTCAGTTAACTGCAACCGACGGCCCAGATTCCTCGATGTGGAAAATAAGTACATCCAACGCTGTTAGCGAGAAGCTAGTATTTACTGATGATTGTCATTTTACTTGCCGTTTAATTCTCATTATATGAAACCAATGGCAGAACTCGGAAGGAATGGGAAAGACTAGGATGGCAAACATATCCTTATTGTCCATAGCTCTTAGCTAGCGTAGAACCCTAGTTCGATACTTCTGTTCCCTTCTCACAAACTTTTCCCCAAATTATTTCCTCTGAATCTCGCCTCAGTTGGGATCGCTACATATCGGGTCCCGACAACTTATCTAATAGTACTGTGGTGCAATCGAAGCGGATACAAATGAATATTGTTTATTCTATATCCTATTTCATATTTTTTTCGAAGTCGGAGTCGGATATGGATAATATTAGATACCTAATTTTTCATTCCGTATTCATTCTATAAACCTTTGAACGGTCGGTCAAACAAAAATTATCCACATCTTTTGCACTAATTGTTGACATTCCTACATATGACATTAGACAGTAGAGTACAATCAGAGTGAACACGGAAGAACTAATTGTTGAGATGTCAAAGGAAGATCACACAATATTCCTCATATATTTAGACATTTCAATCCATGTATATGTTATCTTATTTCTAAATGAAGTCACATCAAACTTCCTTATATTATTTAACATACAGATATATACGGACGGAAATTACTCATCTCGCACCCTATTCTATTTTTTTCTTCAGAGGCAGACACGATAGTGTCAGATATCCATTTACTCTTTCCGTATTTGCTCTGAGCTTTTGATCGGTCAGACAAAAATTATCCACTCCGTTTGCCCCTAAATAGTACCATCTCCGATGCTAATTTACGATACCTTAGCCGTTCGTCCTGAGATACGTAAAATTATTTAGCAGCTTTCTCCGGAGAGGCTGAGACATGTAAATCTGGGGCGAGGATATCCAGGGTTGCAATTTTTCCAGGACGACCGCCGGTTACTGGTTAAATTTTCTTTAAATATGATTTTCCTCCAAATTTAAAAAATTACATTTTTAACTCAAACTATATACCTCATCGAGTACTTCTTAAATCATAAAAAACCCAAAATAACAACGAGAGATTTTTAAATCATAGAAAAAAAACAACCCAAAATAACAGTCCCTAAAACCGGTCGGATCCCGCAAGTTTTGTAACCTTGAGTGTATCTGCCTGTTGCTGAGGTTTGAAAACTGCCTATAGAAATGAAATGTGCGCATAATATCAACTTTCGAAAGGACCAAATTTATTTTCTTGGGTGCTGCAGTAGCGAAAAGCAGAAGCTATAGCTCAGGACAATGCACACCAGCTATAGCTTCTGTTCAGTAACCATATGTAACATACTTCATGGGCATGCAAATCTGAATACTCAACGAGGGGGACCATCAAATGGTAGGCACAATCAACTCATTGGTAACACTCCCAAGTCTCTGCAGTGGCATTCTAGTATCGACATTTACATGACAAACACATGAAAAGAAGAAAAAAAGGAGCAGGAGAACTCGAGTATACCAGGCAGGAAGGCAGCCACACGTGAGGCTTTCAGGATAGTTTTGTTGAAATTCCTCTCCTAGATTTCACAATGTCAAGGTATGAAGTTGAAACTATGCTTCAAGAGCAGCATGAAGAAGCGCTGACCAGTCTCTCATTTGGTCGCTGGGTGAGAACCATCCCTGCCTGTGGGTTCTGAGCCGGCTGCCCTTGAAGCAATTTCTTTGCTGCAATTGGGAATAAATAATAAATGCCAAACCTAAGCATCTAATATCATAGCTTAAATGCAAACAACAAAGAAATTATTAAATGTTAGTAAGGGGAAATCACAGAGCAATGGAATGGTGGATTGTAGTACAGCTAAGAGATCCGCCTATAAAAGCTGCATACAGATTTTCAGTCCATGGACCATCCACCCAACTAAAATAGTATGAAATTGAACTCACCAATCTCATAAAATATGTCATTCACATTGATTGCAGTTTTAGCAGATGTTTCCATGAAGAAGAGGCCATTCTCCTGAGCATATGTCTTTGCTTCCTGCAGAAAAAGAACATCATGTCAGACATACAAATATAACAAAAATCTTTCAACCGATAGAAACAACCACAACAAGCAAACATATAGTACAAGCAACATGAAGAAGCATTCTCATGTCATAACTTCCTATTCCCTGCTTACATCATAGCACTAAAAGATTAGTAGGAAAGTTAGGACCATGTTTTTTTTTTCAAAGCTACACAAATACAGACCGCACGGACATGCTGATGGTGAATAGATTATCTTTAGTCTATACAATTTCTTATCCTATATTCATATGCTGCAGCAAACATAAAACCTTCACTTGAGATTGATATAACAATATCCCTGCTATAACTAAAGCAACAGTATAGCATAAATGACTAATTGATGGTACACCATCTTCAACAAAGAAAGCAGGCATGTGAATGAGGATATGCCGCAGTAGGGAAGTCTTGAACACCAAAAATATTGTGATATCATCTAAAAGTTTTTTTATCCATTTTGCAAGGTTCATTGTGAAACTTACAAATTAAACAGGTGAATTTTATCCAAGATGCACTCAATCCACCCCCGAAGGGATTAGCTGTATACTCATCGAGTCAACATTGTACCCCAAATAAACAGCAACAAGCCAACAACAATGATATAGTGCAATGCTGATTGCGCATATTATAGATTGAAAAGGCAGAATACTTGGATGACTAGTTGACAACAGCATTGGAAGAACAGGAATTACATACCTCCATTGGCACCTGCCTCGTCTCTAGCAAATCAGCCTTGTTGCCAGCAAGAGCCACTACTGTATTGGGGTTTCCTACATCAAACCAAAGGAGAAAATTAATTACGTCTATATCAACAAGCTACATAGCCTTCACGTGGCTTGATTTTGTTAACTGTTCACATTAGCACTAACCAGATCCAAAAATACAAACATGAAATGGGCAAGGGGAGTCAAATATGGGTAAAAATAGAAATTTACAAAGCATAAACAAAATAAGAAAAGAACTAATACTTCTCAATGGTTTAGGAGCATCGGTGGAAGTATGAAATAACAAAAAAAAACATATATGGAAAATTAAGCAAGGCACAAGGTAACTGAATAACCATATGAAAAATGTAAGCCTAAAGTGTTAAAAATACTGCACAATAACATTATCAAGGTTGTCACGGCGCTCCGACGAGTCACGGTGAGACCGGGGCGCCTGGATGCCTAGTCGACTAGGCGCCTGTCATGACGATAGTAATAAATACAAATATTATCTTATATGACTGAAACTTAAATAACCATGCAACATAATAGCACAAATTATCCAAATAACTATGCAACGGAGCTCAGGAGGTCCAAATCAGAAGAAATCCATTGAGGGAGGGGTCTATTCGTAATTTTTAGGAACTCCCAAGACTAAATCACAAAAAGATCAAAAAATTGCCCAATTCTTTTAACCCTAGCCGCCAGCTATTGGAAGCCCAAGCCTGCATTTGCTTCTCCCTTTGCCCCATCTTGCTCTCCCCAACCCCAAATCCTCTCCATCACCGGCCGCCAGCGAGGCCAGGCTAGCTCGCCATCTCATCACCATCAGCTACCGCTTCTCCTCCCTCTGCTCTCCCTCCGCACCAGCTCCCTCATCACCACCAGCTACCACCCCATAGTAGAGCCGCCATCTCTGTACCGCCGACGCCGGCAGCACCCCCACACCCATCACCTTGCCGACGCCCAAGTTCCCCTCCTCCAACCTCGCCCTCGACGCCTAACCCTTCACCAACTACCCCTTCTTCCCTACCTTCTCCTCACCACCCCCGCCGCTGCTTCCCCCTCCTCCGGAGACGACGGCCTCCACACTTTCCCGGCCAGGCAGCCAACATCTCCACCCTTGTCGCCTCCACCCCGCGAGGCTTCGCCGGGTGTGCCGCTTCCCCGTGCTCTAGGCGTTGCTCCTCTCCCTTTTCCTACTCCTGCTCTCCACGCTGCTCTTGCTCCACCTCTTCTGCCGCCTCTGACACCGCGGCTGCTCGGGAGCCACGGCCTCTTCTTCTGCAGCCCACCATCGCACCAACGATGAGGAGGGCCATTACCTAACTCCTTAGCCCTAGGCGACAAGCCTCGGTGTCCCCCTCCGGCCGCCAGGACGACTTGGCGTTGCCTAGGCGACGCTATGACAACCCTGAACACCATCATCAAATACGAAACCTAGAGCCATCACATGATGGATTTCGTACAAAACAACTATTCAATGAGCTGGTTGGTCGTAGAAGGCTGACAAGTTCCTTTTCTAAAAAAACTTAGGTCCATAAACCTAAATGAATATGATAAAACCTCAAACATAGGTGATATATCCTCAAATAGTAAAGTGAAGTACCTCGAGCTTGAAGCTCTTGAACCCATTTCTTTGCACGAGTAAAGGAGGCCTACAAGTAGAAGTACATGAAAAAAAAATTAATTGGAGCGTCCCTCTGTGTAATTGACAAGAAATAAAACAGTCAATAGTCAGTGAAACTTAGAATGATAGCTATACTGCTTGTGAAGCATGCTCAATTATCTCTTAACCTAGCTATGCTAGGCTCTACAACCATTGTTGTAGCTCATCATATGTATTCTATGCCCCCCTATCCATACCTAGCTACTGACTCTGGTATTTCAACCATAGAATGACAATATGACATATGCACAGGCGGGAAGCACCAATGCAACACACATGGATGAGTGCGTATGTGGTTGGAATATGGCTAGAAAATAATATATTTCAATACAGATCTCATGGTTAAAAAGACAGAGCCAGAAACTGTAACAGAGCAGACAAGTTACATACAGACATGCGTCCATAGCAGAACCATTTAGAGAAACATTATATATCAGTTGTCAAATAAGCATTATAAATGTCTTTCAACTATGGATTATGCAACTCATCTGCAACACATAAAAATATAGATCATCCAAGGCACCCCATGTGGATCCACTGGTACCACCTACAGACTCTAGTACTCAACTATATTAAAAGCTCAACATTTGTCCCAGAATGCAAGGAAGCTAAATAGATATTGGTGCCATATCCTCATCAATACCCACTTACTGCTGGGCAAGTAAACCATGGATGCAACCATCATCAAATTTTGCTAAAAGTGCATTTATTGTGTCATTCATGCTAATCGCAGGAACTAAGGAACACACTACCATAAGAAGTCAACCATTTCTCATTCACTGAACCAGCTAACAAGTAAATCAAGAACTTGGGAAAATATCATGAAGACCTATTATTTTATCACCAGCACAAGTAAACCAGTTCCATTGTACTAACCGGATTTGTGATGTCATAGACAACTATGGCAGCAGCGGCACCCCTATAATACATGGGAGCCAAGCTATGATACCTCTCCTGCCCGGCAGTATCCCAGATTTCAAACTTCACAGTCTCGTCATTAACCGCCAAGGTCTGCGAGAAGAAAGCCGCTCCAATCGTTGATTCCTGCAGCCAGATAGACCAAAATAATATTTTTTTCAGCACAAAAACCTACTGATATATTATCTCAACGAAAGGAGTGTATCAAAGACTTGCCTGAAATTCAACAAATTGCCCTTTTACAAACCGAAGAACCAAGCTAGATTTGCCAGCACCAACATCTCCAAGAAGAACCTGACAATCCAAGCACACGAATACGTCAGAATTTCATAGCCCACAAGATTCTAACAACGCAAAATCAATATGTTTCACATTGAAGTTCAAACTGCTCACGGCATAAATAGTGATCAATCGTAAAAATCGCCCGGCAAACAAAAAGGAATTTAGACATGGACTCGGGGCCATTTATGAGCTCAAAATCATCATTAATATACACATGCTTGTGAAACATCTTAGGAAACGAAAATTGATCACCATATCTTGACATACATTTTGCACCACCTATTCACCTACGGCACGAGATAGTATTGAAAACACAAGCACTGTGTCCCTAATCTAACAAAGAATTTAACAAGAAGTTTCGCTACTTATTCACGAACATCTTATGGAGGATTCTTCAACGAATATGTAATCTTCGAACATATTATCAGCAGCCATAACAGCAGACCCCATCGATTAGTCAAGTCATAATTCATTCAACCATCCCGAAGAGGCAACCAAAATATATGATTCGGACCAATCCCACGAGACAACACCGAAATTAGCCAAATACTGCCGACCAAGATCCAGCCAGTGCGATTCAATCTGCGGCGAAATCAAGAACTGAAGTTGAGTACTCGAGATTGGAATTCGCACCAGTTTGGCGTTGCGGATCTTGTTGCCGGAGTTGGCTGCCATCGAATTAGACGTTGGATTGGGAAATTTTCCGACGAACCTTGACAATACCAAATTGCACGCAAGGGAGAGAATTGGGGAATTGTATAGTTGTTAGCGTCCGCGTGTGAAATATGCTTTTTTTTTTTGGCTTACGGAAAAAAGTTCACTCTAACCCTTGCAGTGTCACATAATTGCACAGGGCTTACTTTCGTATCAGTCTATGCTTTTTTAAAGTACGAGTGTGTTCACTGTACATACTTAAAAATTATCGGTGACATACAAGGTCATACGGAACGCATGCACATACTTTTTCATTGAAGTGTGTGTATATATACACACACTTGTAGAATTGATGAATACGGACGACAAGTCTAGGACTTAAATTTTAATGAGCTAGATGTACATCTATACATTTAGTCATCTGATCACAGGCGTCTGCTTGTCATTAGAGCAAGTACAATAGTATAGCCAACTAGTGGCTATAACACTTATCCATTTCATCTATAGCCTTCCAAAAAATAGTTCATACAATAAGGTAGTTATTACAATAACTATTTGACTTCACGTATAAGGGCGTCTCCAACAGCTGGCTATTTAGTTAGCTAGATCTGATGTGGCAAAGAAAAAGTAGGAGAGAGAGTAGTCACTAGCGACAAGCAAATAGCTGATCTATTTCACGTAGTCCAAGAATATGAGAGAGGAGCATGTGGGTCCAACAGTATAAAATAGTCTTTGCTTTTGTCTCTCACCTCCACGTCAGCTGACTATATAGCTAGTACTAGCTATTACCATTGCGGACGCCCTAAGAGAGTGAAATGCATATTTTTACGTGTTATAGCTAGCTGTAATTTAGTAGCCAGTTTCCTTCTCTCTCTTCTTTTCTCTCTCTGCCACGTAAGATTTAGTTGATATTATATTTGCTATAGCTTGCTGACTAAGCCTTATTGTACCTGCTCTTAGCTGCAACCCCACATTACATTAGCTTTTCGACACTTATATTTTTCTATTTTTGGATATAATACTCTCTCATTCTTAAATAGATGACGTTTTAAATGTGTCCTATTAAAATTTGATAACTTTGACCATTAATTTATAGCATGACAATGATATTAGTATATTGATCATAAAAAATGCTTCTATATCATCGTATTTATTAAATTTTACTAACATATAATTAGAAAAGATAGTGATCAACTGTGTGTACTAGGGATTCTAAAATGATAAGAAATAATGGAGGGAGTAATTAGTTAGAGATATTTTTAGAGTGATGACAGCATGATTTTGTTATATTAGAATGTAAAGATTACGGGTTTGTTCTTTTTGGATTTAGCTTATGACTTATGGCTACGACCTATGGATTTTAGAATATTTGTGAGAGAGTACAGAGTAACAGAAACTCGCGTGTGGTTTTGGCCGATATAAATAAAGTCGCTACAGTATGTACAATCAACTTGTAGACCCCTTCTTGAAAAGACAATCCGTTTGAAAGTTAGTTATTGTAGAAAAGTCGAAAAGTAACTTTTAGAAGCTGAAGAAAAGAGCCCTATGCCATCTAACTAGATTCTATACAGGAGCACATAGTGCATAGAAAACTGCAGACTAGTGCTACCAGGTCCTTGAGGAATTAGTGTGGTTAGCACTCAAAATATTGGACCTATAATATTTCTAATTCGTAATTGAAGACTTGTACCTGTTAGGAAACCTAGGCCTGGGCTTGAAGCCTTAGCTCATGGTGGGCACCTTACCATTAGGCTATATATAGGGAGTCCCATTGGCTATTTTGTATATGCACGAAAGAGAAAACAATAAAGAAAAGAACAAGAGTTCTCCCACCTATCTCTGTGTTTCTAATCTACTATTTGCATTACTTTGTAATTGATCCGTCTCTTTGCATAGGTGTAACAGTCTAGCTCTTTGCTCTCCCGCACGAGCCACGCGCCGCCGGCGCACGCGCGCTCCGCTGAGCTCTTGCCACCGGCCGCACGCACTCCACCGGCTCCCGGCTGCCGCCACTCCCGCACGAGTGCCGCCGCTGCCCCAGGGAAGCCAACGTCGATGATGACGCTCCCGCACGAAGTGCCACCGGCCCACACGCCGCCATTCCCACCACCGCACGCCGCCAATGCCGCTCCCACACGAAGCGCCGTTGGCCTGGGGAAGCCGATGCCGCCAATGACGCTCCTGCACGAAGTGCTGCCGACCCACACGCCGCCATCCCCACCACCGCACGCCGCTGATGCCGCTCCCACACGAAGCACTACTGGCCCGCACCGCCGGCCCGCACGCAGCTCGAGCCGCCATTGCCGGGTGGGGATGGGGTAAGGGAAACCCTACCCCATGCATCGAATGGGCCAAAGAAAAAGAGGAAGGCGGCTGGCATCGTCAATTTTGCAAAAAGGCCCCCTAAATTCTAGAAATTATGGTAGGGCCCCTAGAATTTTTAGACAGGTCCCAGTTTTGCAAAAGGGCCCTTGGCAAATTAGACAATTGCGTTGAAAATTTTCTTAGAATTGAAAATTTGTGGATAAACCCTCGAAAATTGCAGAATTCACTAAAAATTTATATTCCAGCATAAAAGGGCATCGGGAATTCAATTTTTGAATTGTTTTTTTGCATTTGAAGCATGTTTAGCACTGTGATTATTATTTTCTATGTTTTCTGTATTTATTTATTATTTTGATTAATTGTAATTATTTAAATTACCTTTAATCATCGAAATTAGCAGTAACATTTATAGAAAATGCATAGAAAATTCTGGAACATTACGAGAATCTTTTGTACCATTGTCCAATTTATTTACCTGCAGTTAATTTATTTATGCATGTTTACCAGTAGTAAACTTATATATTCTCTTCATGCATATGTAGATGATAGGCATCACGAACCGGGAGTTCGAGGAGCTGGCCCAGCATGGCCAAAATTACTTGACTTGGGCTTTCAATGTTGAGATGGTACTTGGAGCCAAGAAGCTCCGCATTACCATTGAGATTGGTGTACCGCAGGATGCCAAACCCACCCTTGAGGAAAATGATCAGGCACTTCACTTCCTCAGGCACCACCTTTGTCTTACTCTCAAGAATAAGTACATAGCAGAGAAGAGCACGATAGCATTATGGACTGCGCACTCAAGAAGCGGTTCGAGAAGCTAAAGTACATCATCCTTCCTCAGGCAGAGCAAATGTGGATCCGACTGAGGTTTGCTGGTTTCAAAATGATCGGGGAGTACAGTTTTGCTCTGCAAAGAATTTGTACCAATCTTTAACTTTGTGGCAAGCAGATCACACATGAGCAAAAGATTGAGAAGACCCTATCCACCTTCCACCCTAATGTAGTGTAGTCTGCACGCAACTATCATCAAGATGTCTACAAGGAGTATGCTAAATTGATTATGCTGAATTGATTGATATGATGCAAGTTGCAGAGGCTCAGGATGAAGTTCTCCGCAAGAACTTTGTCGCACAGCCACCTGGGAGCTCCGCTGGCCGCAAGAATACCAGGAACAACTGCAATGGCTCCAACAGCAATGAGATTCCTCCACCACCTCCAGCTAATGGACCTGATTGGGCCCCAGATGATGGCTAACCAAAATCAGCTTATCTAGTTGCTGGTTCAGACCATTAATAATCCTGCTCCAATAGCTCTAGCCGTACCCACTCAAGCACCAGCACCCCGCCTATCGGAGTTCATGAGAATGCGACCTCCAACCTTCAGCGGCAGTTCTGATCCAATGGACGCAGATGGCTAGCTTCGAAGCATTGGGAAGAAGCTAGACATATTGCAGTGCAGTGACAGGGAGCGGGTCCTGTTTGCCTCCCACCAGCTGAATGGACCTGCTTCAGAGTGGTGGGATACGTTCATCACCACTCATACTAATGCACAGACTATTTCATGGAATGAGTTTGTGCGCAATTTCCGCAAGGCCCATATCCCTGCCGGCACCATTACCCTCAAGAAAAAGGAGTTCAGGGTACTACAACAGGGAGGACATACCGTAAGTGAGTATGATGTGATGATGGCCCGATCTTCCGAGAGGTACTGATAAGTCGATTGTGGAGATCTCGACGTTGATGATCCAAAGGCTCCGACCAAAACAGATCGAACCCCTCGCAATCACTACACCACTGCTCCGTTGGTTATCAACCGTGCCGAACACGATTGACCTCGCCAAGAAGGCTATCTCCTGCAAGCGAATCGAGAACACAAGCAAGAGAGTACAAGATGCAATCTGAAATTGCGAATAAATATTAAGTTCACAAGTTGGGGTCTCACAAAGTGATGAACGGCGAAACTGTTCAAAGACAGATTAATCTAAGCAAAACCCCAGGAAAACTAAAAGGGTGTGGCCTCCTTAAATAGGGGAGGGGGAAGCCACACTTATCTAATGAAAAGGGATGTGGTACTATTCCTAGTTACTGTTCACGCACGTGGTACTGTTCACATGAACAGTACTGGCCCAAATAGCCCAAGTTACAAGGCCCTCGGCCCACTTTGAGTCGGACTGGAAAAGTGACGTGACTTGTTTCGCAGTTTCTGATCTGATCGAGTGGAGTTTGGAGGTGAGACCAGATCCATCTGAAAGTAGACTCCAAGATCTTTCCAACGAGTACTCACAGGCCCCGAGAAGCCTTCTGGATCAAAAGTAATGACTGTTTGAAGTTGGCTTGTCAAGCTGAATCCGAATTGATCTGGAGGCCGAATTGGATTCCAAAACCTGTCCAACTTGAACCCTTGCTTCAATTGGTTCCAAAGTGATGTGGTGCTACAAATATATATATTTTCATCATTAGGTAGCATCATATTCTCATTTAAAATATGTTGAAGTTGAAGAAACGAATTCACCTTTAGTTCATTCTTGATATTGGCCGCTATGGTCGTACGTGTTGGTGGCGTGGTCACATCAGAGTATCTACAAAAGTTCAACCAGTTGGCTCGGTACACTCCCGAGGATGTGGCCACGGACGAGGCCAAATAGGAGAGGTTTCTAGAAGGCCTCAATGACAATATAGTTATGCAATTGATCTCCAACGATTACACTAACTTCCACCAGCTTGTCAGCAAGGCTATTCGTTAGGAAGGCAAGCAAGTGGAGATCGAGAGCAGAAAGAGGAAAATGACTGCTCAGAAGGTCAACCCTGGTAGCTTCCCCAAGGCTCGTAGTACCCCACCGCAGCCAAGCAACTCCAGGCCTTTGGTGAGCCAGGCACCTCAGCAGGCCAATCGCCCTGCTCCATCGCCTTCTCGTGGTACATCCATTGGAGGGCAAGTGCCAAAGAACCTCGCACCAGCTGATGGAGTGACGTGCTTCTATTGCAAGGAAGCAGGACACTTTTCTAAATCCTATCCCAAGAAACTACAAGCAATAGCCAACACGTGTGGACAGAACTTGGGGCAAGTCTCCAAGAAGCCCCAGGCGCTCGTGAAAGGGCGTGTGAATCACGTCACGGCTGAGGAAGTTCTCAATGCACCGGACATCATTTTGGGTACATTTTTGGTAAGCTCAGTACCAGCTTCAGTTTTGTTTGATTCCAAAGCATCGTATTCCTTCATTTCTAAGGCTTTTATGGATAAGAATGGGATGGGTTCAGTTTCTCTTAGCTTTCCCACGCTAGTCCAGTCCCCTAGAGCTGAGATGAGAGCCAAGACCTCATGCCCGAAAGTGAACCTACTCGTAGAGGGGATACTATTCATAGTAGATTTGATAATTTTAGAATCTCAAGGATTGGATGTTATTCTTGGAATGAACTGGCTTTCCATGAATAAAGGGTGTATTGATTGTGCCACCCGATCCATCACCCTCACCAATTGTCAGGGAGTAGAAGTGACCTTCACCCTAGCCATCCCAAGGTAGAGGAGTGTACCCTTAATCAACTCCAAGGAGTGAAGGAAGTACGCGTCATTAGGGAATACCCAGATGTATTTCCAGAAGACCTCCCAGGAATGCCCCCAATAGGGACATTGAGTTCATGATTGACTTAGTCCTTGGTATAGGTCTTATTTCCAAGAGACCCTACCGAATGCCCGCCAATGAGCTAGCTGAGATTAAAAAGCAAATCCAAGAGCTAGAGGACAAAGGCTATGTCTGACCAAGCTCATCTCCCTGGGGAGCACCCGTTCTCTTTGTCAAAAAGAAGGATGGTAGTATGAGAATGTGTGTAGACTATTGAGCACTCAACGATGCCACCGTCAAGAACAAATACTCCCTACCCAGGATCGATGACCTGTTTGACCAGTTGAAGGGAGCTAGTGTATTCTCTAAGATACATATCAGATCTGGCTATCACCAGCTAAAGACCAGAGAGGAAGATATACCCAAGACCGCCTTCTCTACTCATTATGGCCAGTATGAGTTCACTGTCATGTCCTTTGGACTGACGAATGCACCGGCCTATTTCATGAGTTTGATGTACAAGGTATTCATGGAGTACTTGGATAAATTTGTGGTGATCTTCATAGATGACATTCTCATCTACTCTAAGGATGAGAAAGAACATGAGAACCACCTCTGAATGATCTTGGAGAAGTTGAGAAAGCATCAGCTCTATGCCAAGTTTAGCAAGTGTGAATTTTGGTTAAGAGAAGTAGCTTTTCTGGGCCACAAAATAATAGCTGAAGGAGTTGTAGTAGGCCTTTCCAAAGTCGAGGCAGTGCTAGACTGGAAACAACCTACATCGGTGACAGAAGTTAGAAGTTTTCTCAGACTCGCCGGATATTATCACCGTTTCAGAGCGAGATTCAACGAGATAGCCAAACCCATGACCCAACTTCTAAAGAAAGACAAGAAGTTCGTATGGATGAAAGCATGTGAGCAAAGTTTTCAGACCCTCAAGAAGAGACTAGTGACCACCCCAGTACTTGTCCTGCTAGACATTCATAAGGATTTTGAGGTGTTTTGTGATGCCTCCCGGCAAGGACTAGGATGTGTCTTGATGTAAGAAGGTAAAGAGGTAGCCTACGCGTCTCTTCAACTTAGACCACAGGAGTGCAACTACCCTACCCATGACTTAGAATTGGTGGCTATGGTCCATGCCTTGAAGATTTGGCGACACTACCTCTTAGGTAACCGTTGCGAGATCTATACGGACCATAAAAGCCTAAAGTATATCTTCACCCACGCAAAACTCAACCTAAGGCAACACAAGTGGATGGAGTTGATCAAGGATTATAATATTGGGATACACTACCACCCAGACAAGGCCAATGTCGTAGCAAATGCGTTGAGTAGAAAAGCTTTTTCAAACTGCACGCTGCCAAAAGAAGTTCAAACTCAACTTCAAGAGGAAGTTACCAGTCTAAACTTAAACCCAGCCTCAAGAAGCATACTTTCTATCCTAGAAATCCAACCAACCTTGGCGGACCAAATCCATGAAGCCCAAAAAGTGGATGAGGACATCCAGGAATTTAGGAAGAACATGAGACAAGGAAAAGCCGTTGGATTTAGTGAGGATGAATGTGGGACCGTTTGGTTTGAAAACCGTATATGTATACCCAACAACCAACAAATCAAAGAGATGATACTACGAGAGGCCCACGTAACCCCTTACTCCATTCACCCAGGACGTACCAAAATGTACCAAGACCTTAGGGAAAGGTATTGGTGGGTTAGCATGAAGAGGGAGATTGCTGAATTCGTGGAAGCCTATGGTACCTACCAGAAAGTCAAAGCAGACTATCAGAAACCTGCAGAAATTATGAAACCCTTGCCAATCCTGGATTGGAAGTGGGAGGAAATTGGCATGGACTTCATCATCGGACTACTCAGAACTCAATCCGATTATGACTCCATTTGGGTAATCATAGACCAATTGACCAAAGTAGCTCATTTTATTCCGGTCAAGACTACCTATTCAGGGAGTAAGCTAGCAGAGACAATACATGGCCAGAATAGTATGCCTACATGGAGTTCCCAAGAAGTTGTGTTAGACCGAGGAAGTCAGTTCACCTCTAGGTTCTAGCAAAAGCTTCATGAAGAACTGGGTAGTCGACTTAACTTCAGCACAGCCTATCATCCCCAGATTGACGACCAGACGGAACAAGTTAACGAGATATTGGAGGATATGCTAAGCGCATGTGCTTTGGATTTTGGCACTAGCTGGGATCAGACCTGCCGTATGCTGAGTTCTCCTACAACAATAGCTATCAGTCCAGCTTGCAGATGGCACCTTTTGAGGCATTGTATGGTAGGAAGTGCTGAACACCTCTCCTGTGGGAACAACCTGAAGGACCTCAAGACCCAACACCCAGCCTACTTCAGGATTCTGAAGAAAAGGTGAAAAAGATCAAGGAACGGCTCAAAATGGCCCAATCCCACCAGAAGAGCTACGCCGACAACCGTCGACGTGATTTGACCTTTGAGGTATGTGACTCAGTCTATTTGAGAGTATCCCTGCTCCGAGGAGTCAAGAGGTTCCAAACCAAAGGAAAGCTTGCACCACGGTTCATGGGACCATTCAAGATTTTGGAGCGTAAAGGAGAAGTTGCTTACCAGTTGGAATTATCACTAACCTTGTCATGGGTATACAACGTCTTCCATGTTTTGCAGCTCAAAAAGTGCCTTTAAGTACCCACGGAGTAGGCAACGCTTGAAACCCTTGACCTTCAAAAAGACCTCACCTATCGAGAGCAACCTATTAGGATCCTTGAGACATCTGAACGCCAGACTAGAAGGAAGACAATTTATTTCTGTCGAGTGCAATGGAGCAACCACATGGAGGATGAAGCCACTTGGGAAAGAGAAGATGACCTGAAAGCCAACCATCCACATCTCTTCTGCTAGCCTGTTCGAATCTCGAGGTCAAGATTCTCTTAAGGGGGTAGGTTTGTGATATTCCAAAATTTTCTGGAATTTAAAAGTTAATTTTAAAATTTTAAAAAGTATTTTAAAGGGAATTAAAATTAAATATAGAAAATTAAATTGGAAATATTTTTCCTAAGTCCAAAATATTCCCAGGAGCTTCTGTGAATTTTTCTGAAATTTATAGAATTTATTTGGTATTTTTTCTGAGCTTTATTTGCTTTTCTCAGGTTTCTGGAAATCCAAAAAAACCAAAAATAAAATTCAAATCTCCTGCCCTCCTCTGCGGCTGACGCGTGGATGGCCTAGATCAGCCGTACGTGCGCGCCAGCCAAATCCAACCGATCGCACTCCCCCTCCCGAAACCAACAGCCCAGATTAATCCAACCCCGCCTGATCTAATCTGCGCCCTTCCTTTTCACTTACCCCTTCATCGATGGTTCAGAATTAATCCTCGCCGCCAGAGCTAGTCTCAACAACTCGATTGTCATCCAACGGCTACCGGCCGTCCCCTCTTGCTCTCACTGACCAGTTGGCCCCACCTGTCAGAAGCTTCTTCCCCAGCGCGCCGTCGCCTTCCTTTCTTCCCCTTTCCTTTCTCACCGGCGCCCAAATTCTGTCTAGATTTAGCCCACTTCCCTTTTTAGTTCCCCTCGGTTTGGAAACCGCACACCGCTGGCACGAAATCCCCTAAACCCTGCACTCCCCTTCCTTCTTTCCTTCCCCTTTCCTTTCCCTCTCCATCCGAATCTCCGCTGTCCATGAAATCTGGTGAGTGATTCTTACCGCACCTCTCCCCTCGCCACTATATAAACCCCCTCCACCCCCTCCAAGTCTCGCACCACAGCCCTCCGCCCTCAATTCCACTCCTCGACGCCCGAGCAGCCCTCGCACCAAGTTCTCCCGTGCGCGTGCAGACAAGCCTCTCCGGCAAGCAATTGCCACGCCTCGGGCCGCAGTCAAACCCCACCGTCAGCTGTCCGAGCTCCACTGTGGTTCCCTCCACCTCCTCTATCCCTCCGCCGAGCCAGGACATCGCTGAAGCGCCGCTACTCCGGAGCCCCGAGCCCGCTCCACCACCTTCTTCGTCGCCGGCCATCTTCGAGCACCGCCGAGCCCCGAGCCGAGGTAAAATTGACTCCCCGAGGCCTCCTCTCCCTCCTTTGCCCTTCGCTGGCCGCCGCCGTGCACCAGAGCACTGGCGAGCCGTGGCCCTCGAACACACTGCTGGCCGCCATGCCATGTCATGGCGCGAGCGCTGACGTGGCCGCCACCTTGCGCCACCTGGAACACCAGCTCAGCACCCCACGAGCGCGTGTGTGCCACCTCAGCCACGTTAACGCCACATCCCACCCATGCCACCTCAGCTTCACCTCTGGTCTATGAACCTAGTCCATAGACCAGGGCCCACATGTCAGCCTCTAGTCTGAAAAATTAAATCAGGGCTGACGTCATGCCAACGTCATAATTCTATTTTCCAGTAGAAAAATAATTCGGCCAAAAATAAAATCCTAGGGCTGACGTCATAAATCTATTTTCCTTTAGAAAAATAATTCAAGAAAATCTAATTTATTCTTTTTCTCTGATTTTGAACTTCCAGGAGCCCGTTCTACTTCGTCCTAACTCCGATTGAGCCCATTTAAATTTCTAAATTCATCAAAAATTCCCTTCTATCCATTTATACCCTCAATTTAAATATTTAGAGTTTATTTAAATTTATTTGGATTTTATTTGAATTTAGTGGGTTATTTTCACGTGTAGACTGCGACGATTCCGGAGAATTCCTCGACGACGATTCACACCCATTTGAGGAGCAAGGAAAGTCACACACCTTGATTATGTTGATCCCAGTTTGCAAATAAAATTATGCTATTTTAAATTATATTGCATGCTTAGTTTTATTCAACGTATTTCAATGCAGTTTTAAATATAGTTAATGCCTACTTGTTAATTCCTCCATTGACATTGAATTCCTCGATACCTTGTTACTCTAGAATCAAACTCTAGTTAGTACACTAGTATTGGCTAGAGGGTTTAATATCAAATGCTTAGACTGCTTAGACACAATATTTGTTTTGGCATACCTTTTCACATAAAGTGATAAGCTTTTCGAATGTATTCTTGACTTCGGTGAGTCAAGGAGGTTTATGAAATATTTTAAAAATAAAATATAAAATCTGGTTTAGACTTAGGCTAATGGTTAGGTTGTGGGTGCAGGCATGCATTGTTGTTTGGTGACACAGTGTTGATTGTCGGGCACAAGGGGTATGTGGTCGAGCCTAAGTCAATTAAGGACCGATTTGTGAGCTACTGTTGCAAAGCCCTATCGTACTATCACAAGACTGGTATGGGACAGTCCTGGCGGGTCCTAACCTGAGTCATGTCGTATGTTGAAAGTGAGCATGGCGTAGGCCATGAGAAGTCTCACTCAGCTCAAGAGGAGGTCCCGGTCTGGTGGATTCCTTACTGGGGTAAAACCTTAGTGTTGGCTTGGCTAGATTGAAGGCTTTGCATTGTAAAGGCCTTGTCATGATCTCTCCGCCGTACACCTAAGGAGGTGTGTTAATCACGTGGCAATATGGGATGATCATGTCTTGTGGATAAAAATGTACAACCTCTGCAGAGCGTATAACTATCCTGGATAGCCGTGCCCATGGTCATGGGCACGCTGAGTAAATTTTTTTCATAGATTAGACTCTAGTTTTGAAAATGATTTCTGAAAACCATATAATTAGACTCTAGATTGAAAGTATACGAATGGCTGAAATCCATATGATGTCTTTGGAAAACATGGTCTGGGTGGGATGCCTGTGGTTAGGTTAGTGTTTGGTCGGAGTTGACACTAATAGTAATAATTTCATTTACAGTTAATGTTTTTACTTATTGTATTAAATTCAGCAGTTTTAAGCTATTTACTATATTTCTCAATATTATTGCTTTTCGCTCAACTAACCCTATATGCCTTCCTTTTGATGCCTTTAACATTATGCTGCATTTTTCCATGTGGCTTGCGTAGTTCAAGTTTGTACTCACCCTTGCTATCTCATCACAGAGGAAGACTACCTTGACTATGGTGAGGACCAGGATGAGTAGGCCGCATTTTGCAGTCATTTGCCTGTGGGCAGACTTGGGCTTCGCCTTTACAAGCTTGCTTCCGTAGTTATTTGCAATTATTATTGTTGCCAATGAGCATTGATGTAAATGCTAGCCATAAGGCCGTACTCTTTTATTTAATAAAGTTGTCATTGGTGCTTGATATGTATCCCTGTTACACTGTGTGCACTAGCTGATCCTGGACTAGTGCGAAATACACAGAGGATCCAGGAGTTGTTGCTTTGGGTTCCAACAGTCAGGGAGACTCGCAAAAGAACCTGATCACCTACTTCAAATTCTAGTGGATGACAAAAACGATCAACATAACTCTTTTGGTGACTCTGGGCTGAAAGCAAAATTGTTCCTGTTGTGTTCGCTCTACTCCTTCCAATCACTGACCTGCTGAGGTCCAATAACAATGTCTCTCCAACCTCATCCCAATGGAGAGGAGAGTGAGAAGGCCTACCATAAAGTGCCTCAAAAGGAGCTATGCTGATACTAGAGTGAAAACTATTATTGTAAGAGAACTTTGCAAGAGGTAAGTGATTCCCCCAACTACCCTTCCATGCAAGGATACAAGAATGCAACATGTCCTCCAATGGGTGAATAGTCCTCTCGGATTGACCATCAGTTTGAGGGTGAAAGCCAGTGCTGAGTTGAGTTTTATGCTCATATTCTAATGCAAGCTCTTCCAGAAGTGGAAAGCAAACTTGGTATCGTGGTCCGAGACAATGGTTTTAGGAAGGCCATTGAGAGACCATGTGGTCGTGACTCCATGAGAGTGATGAGTAATTGACAAGGGTTTAGATCAGTCGAGTTTGGTTTGAGTGGTTCGGAGTCGAGTCGTTGCGTGGCGCAATCGGGCTCGGTCGGACTTTGGTCAAACTTGGTCATTTGGGCTTAGGATGCATATTCTAATGTTTTGACAGGTTTGGACTTCATCAGTGGTAAGTGTGATGGTATTTACGCTTTCATGTATCGAGCGGTGCTATTTGATGTGTTTCTTGTCTGTGTGGCTGCAGGACATCGAGTTGGAGTCGTGGTGAGACACGGTGGACCGGACTAGGTGCAGGTGGCGCTGAGGTCAGAACGGTCGGGATGTGTTGAAGACGACGTGGACTCGAGGTGGTTGCGAGGCGTGCGAGGCAAGGAGCGCGGAAGCTTCCCGGAAGGTGCACGAGGGGCGAATCGGGAAATTCGCGTGGCTGCACAAGCGGGAGCGGGCTCCGTTGGACGTAGCGGGCGTAACGGGGCATAGACCCGTTAGCCATGGGCTATATAAAGGATTGAGGGGTTGCATGCCCACTTGAGCACTTGTGATAGAATTAGGGTTTTAGAGTCAAAAGAGGCTTTTGGAAGGTTGTTTCCTTTAGCTCTTTAGTTGGTGTGAGTTGGTGGTAGAGGCAGAGTGTGCTCCCTCTGTGTCTCTACGATGGTTTCTATGTGAGTCTCCTCTCTCTGTGTGTTCTTCCTCCCAAGAAGTGGTGAGATTCTTGGTGTTCTTAAGGATTGAGAGGGAGATGAGGGATTGAGAGATTGTAATCACTCCTTTAGTCCTAATGTCCATGCGTATCGGGACTCCTCTGTATTCCATTTGATCCAATGAATAAAAATATGAAGTTTCTCTGTTCGTGCTCCTGTTCTGTTCTTCGTTGCCTTCTTGAGTGATTTTTGGATTTTCGTCTTTTCGAGTTCTTGCTTGTTGGGAAGGCCCAAAATGGGTTGCTCTATGATGGGTTAGTGCCACAAGATCATTTGATCGATTTCCCGAAGAGCAAACTTGGTTTAATTCTCAGATTTCAGTTTTGGCCTTCCTCTGTTCATGAACTCAGTTTCTAGGGTTTGGAGCTGCTCTTGATTCCCTTGTTAAGATGGCTTGAAATTTGGTATGGAGAGTCCAGAGGCTATTAATTAGCTACCCTCAAAGGATCAACGGTTTGGGAGCAATTTGATGTTTGGCTCAGCTCGGGCAAAATTTCAGATTTTTACCCAAATCTGAAATTCTTGTTTCTTGGAGTGGTTTTCTCGATTTTGGCTCTTGGCTTATTCTTCTGGGAGTGTTCCCTAGCTATCCTCAAAGTTTCCCAAGCCAAGAATTCAAGAATCTTGCGAATTTCTCAGTTTTTCTGAAAATCCAGTTTGCTGATTTTCTCGAGAGGTACTACCGCTCCTCGAGAGGTACTACCGCTCGTCCTAGCGGTACTACCGGTTATGTTCGGACCAGTCTGATCGGCAGCGAAGAAACGTTCGGACAAGTCCGATCGTCGTGCGGTACTACCGCTCCTCGAGAGGTACTACCGCTCGGAGGTACTACCGCTCTGAAGAGGTACTACCGCTCGAGGTACTCTCGCTCGTCTCGGTAGTACTACCGCTTGCGATCGACTTTCTCGATTTTATTTTTCTTGATCGCTACATTTGGATCTGATTTTTTCCTTGTCTCTGTGATTTCCAGTGAGGGCTTATTTTCTATCTTCATAGCTCCTATAGCTATTGGAGAAGAAGCTTAAGTAAGGATACTTGTTGGGGGCGATTTTTAAAGATCGACATTCACCCCCCCCCTCTGTCGCCATTTCGGTCCTACAGCCATGAAGACGGACAATTTTCTTGACATAGATATTAGCAAAATTACTGGATGAGTAAGTGGTTTTAACTAGAATGAAGTGAGCCATCTTGGTGAGATGGTCGACAATGACCCAAATAGAGTACACACGCTGGTGTGACCTAGGGAGGCCAACAATTAAGTCCATAGCAATGTCCTCCCAATTCCACTTGGGAATCTCCAATGGCTGCAAAAGTCTAGTAGAACTACAGTGCTCTGCTTTCACTTGCTAGCACACTGTGCACTGAGATAAAAACTTGCTATATCCTTCTTCATTCTCGGCCACCAAAACTGCCGCTGAAGGTCCTTAAACATCTTACTCTCACCAAGGTGAATAGAATAGGGAGTTTGATGAGCTTCACAAAGAATATCCCTCTTCTTCAATTGCAAATTGGATGGCACCCAAACGTGAGCACAACAATGTAATAGCCCCTTGCCTTTTACAGAAAAGTCCAACCCGTGCAGTTTAGCCGAAATAACCTCCCAATGGGAGTGTTGAATCTCAGAACATGAGGCTTAGGCCTCCAGCAAAGCATTAAATAGAGGGGATGAAGTTTCTGATTTCTCTAAAGAAAGTGCTAAGAATGCGAAACAAAATGTGGTTTGGAGATCCTCAAGCTCCCCCTGGACCAATGTGGAAATAGGAATGCCATCACTTCGTTTCCTACTAAGGGAATTCGCCACCACGTTAGCCTTGCTTGGATGATAATGGATAGTGAAGTCATAGTCCTTGATCAACTCCAACCAATGGCGTCGCCTCAAATTCAATTCTTTCTAGGTGAGAAAGTACTTCAAGCTCTTATGATCAGTGAAGATGTCACACTTCTCTCCATAGAGGTAATGGTGCTAAATTTTTGAGGGCAAAAACCACTGCCCCCAGCTCCAAATCCTAAGTAGGGTAGTTGAGTTTGTGCTCCTTAAGTTGACGAGAAGCATAAGCTATCACCATGTCCTCCTGCATAAGGACATAGCCCAAACCCAATCAAAATGCATCACAGTAGACAATGAACTTCTTTCCTCCCTCGAGCAAAGCAAGAATGGGAGTGGTAATAAGGCACTCCTTCAAAGTCTAGAAGCTGGACTCATATTCCTCCATCTATAGAAACCGCTATCCCTTTTGAGTCAACTTGGTCAACGACTTAGAAATGGAAGAGAAATCCTGGACAAAGCGACGATAATACCAGGCCAAACCCTAAAGACTACAGATCTCCACAACATTGCTAGGTCTCAACCAGTCCGCCATTGTAGCAATCTTGGAAGGATCCATGGAAAGTCCCTTGCCACTAATGACATGCCCATGGAACTAACAGATGAGAGCCAAAAATCACATTTCTTTAGTTCAGCAAAGAGTTGATGTTTCCGGAGAAGATCAAGTGCATACGAAGATGCTGCTCATGCTCCTCTACAATACTAGAATAAATCAAGATGTTGTTGATGAAGATGATGACAAACTGATCGAAGTACTCATGAAATACCCAATACATCAGATTCATAAATACCGCTGGAGCATTGGTTAACTCAAATGGCATCACTAGGAACTCGAAGAGGCCACAATGAGTGCGAAAGGCTATCTTCGGAATGTTAGGAGCCTTGATCCAGACTTGGTGATAGCCGGACTGCAGATCTATCTTGGAGAAGAACTTGGCACCCTTGAGCTAATCGAAGAGATCATTTGTACGACGTAAATGGTAGTGGTTCTTGATAGTCACTGTATTAAGCGCTCGATAATCAATGCACATGTGTAAGCTCTTATCTTTCTTCTCCACAAAGGTGATCGGGGAAGCTACACCGGATAAGGCCTTTGCTCTAAAGGTTGTCCAGTTGCCGCTTTAACTCCTTTAGCTCAGTACGTGATAGATGATAAGGAGCCTTGGTGATAGATGTAGTGCCAAGGATAACATAAATGGCACACTCAACTGCCCTAAATGGAGGCAAGCCTAAAAGCTCAACTGGGAAGATATCAAGAAATTCTCGAACAATTGGCAAATCTTCTGGTAAAGGTCCGGTGATAGGCTTCTCTATCATGGCAAGAAGACCCCCGGACTTGACCATCCTATGATGACCGAAATAGGAGGCCAAGAATAGGAGACTAAGGTACCATGATGAGGACATCCCGATTGTTCTGATTACATGAGCATGAGCTAAAAAGATTAATCAACAGGTGAAATTGCTCCTAATTAAATTTGGCTTTAATTT
Organism: Dendrocalamus sinicus; assembly: GCA_036346575.1. NCBI lineage: Eukaryota > Viridiplantae > Streptophyta > Magnoliopsida > Poales > Poaceae > Dendrocalamus > Dendrocalamus sinicus. Next base: position 12,356,220 of record CM070647.1, on the reverse strand, counting down.
ACATGAGAATTGGCTACTACCTAATGCTAGTATCCTAATTGGTCTTAGGTTTATGCATGAGGAGATGATGGGATACCGAAGCTAGAAGAAATCAGCATGTGCATGCAAGGAACTCAAGGCAGGATGTAAAGAGTTGGTGGTTTCTTCGGTTGGCGACCACAGCAAGAACAAAAGCCCAACTCACGTGGCCTAAAAGCCCACAACCATACATCAAGTCAGGACGAAGCTATGAGAGTAAGCACCTTGATTAAGCTATGTGTTTGGGCTATGTGCTTTTGTTTTAGCATTGTTGCTTTTAGTTTTGAGTCCGTATAGGATTGTATTTTGGATATCTTGGCCGAACAAGATGCAAGTCGGCATTAGGCCTGTGAGCCATTGATCTATGGGTGCGTGAGTTAAATATCATGGTTCTCCTTTTGTAATGACAAACCACAGAAATAAATCTATTATTTATAGAGAGTTATACGCTTGTTCTTCCTAGAGTTTGACATATACTGCAACCTAGAGGGGAATTGGGCGTTCTCAACCCCGTTGTTCTTGTGATTCCTTTGTGATTTGCAGGAGCGACGACACATCTACTTGTGTGGTCGGGTAGATGGGATCACGAGTATGTAGTTGGGTGAATTCTTTTGTCGCAGTTTGCTGTTCTAACATTGGTTGGCGCCATTGATTCGTCAGGTTGCACGAATCCAAGTTATCGTCATCGATCCTGTGTCGTGAAGATCAGGCACCCCATATCATCTTGGTATCAGAGCACGGTTGACACGGTAGGATCAATTTACCTGTAGTTAGATCGATTTTTTCCCATACACAAAAAAGCCAAAAAAAATCTAAACCCTGGTTTTTGCATATGTTATTTTTCATGAGTTTTGTTAAGTTTTTGTCCATTGAAATCTTGTTTAGGTGCTGATTGTTGTGTTCCTTTGTGTAACTTGATCTTGTGTCCACGTGATACCCAAAAAAAATTCCGCTGGTGTCCGATCCAAATTGCATTAGGGGAAGTAGAGTCTGAATCCAACTTTTGGATATTCATATTCGAGACTCCTTTTTGAGAGTTTCTTTCCGAGCTCTGCTTGGGAAGTGCTTTCTGAAATCCAAGAGAAGAGTTGTGTTCAGAATTACTTCCTTGATTGCTTTGCCTCGCACAATAACCAAACAGCATACAGATCGAGCTTCACTTAAATCCTTGAATACTTGAACTAGTCATTGATATTGCATCGGGGCTACTCTGGAATTAGTAATACTCGACTGAACATTGTTGGCTTGTGCATCATCCACTCGGCCGATAAAAAAAAATTCAGAGTTTAGAGAGAGAGAGAGAGAGAGAGTATCTTTTAATTACCTTTATAACCCTACCTTCCACAAAAAGTTTGTGACCCATGTACCTCAATAGAATCAGAAAAGTGATTTGAAGAGATTTGGGTCAGTGGCCGGATAGCAAAAAAAGAGGCAAGCAAAAAAAAGAGAGAAAAGTTGGGAGAAGGCTCAATTGGGTGAATGGTTCTAGTCCATAAATTCAGTTTGAGCAACTACAATTTTTAAGCAATCTCGTGCCCTCTATTCTTATTCTTGTAATTGGCTAGCGTCTCTGCTAATACTTGGTACAAAACGAGCTATTTAATCATTAGTTTTAGATTGCTTTCAATTAGCTCATTCCTTTGTTTGCATTGAATCACATTGATCTTTGCATGTACATTCATACACTTCACTTAAACCTTTTAGGTTAGCACTTAGGCAAAGTATTCTAGCTTGGACTATTACTTAACTTAACAACATGAAGAATTTTGATTGCATAGGTTGATACTTTCCCTCCAAGCTCCACATATAAGCCATTGTTATAATAGTGCTTCTGTAATTAAATTCACTTAATCTGCCACCTTGTGTTGTCTACCGTCACCAAAGTGTGTGCAGCTCTTCAATTCCATCAAAGATGCATAAGAACTTCGGTTGGTAAGAGAAGGTGAGGTTGAGTGAATTACACAAATAAAACTTTCCACATCCACATACATAGCTTGTTTTGTTGTTTGCACTAACCATGGCAGGGAAACAAGGAGAACATGCATATGTGACCTAGGCAGACCTTAAGAAGCTCACGAATGATTTCAACACTCAGTTGAATGACAACATGAGCGTCTTGAGAAGGGAGATACTAGAGGAGCTTCGAAAAGAACGGGGCCCAATTAGCGTTCATGAAGAAGGTATTGAGCTTGATGAGACTGATGAGGAGAGGGATGCACAGTTCGCTAGAGAATCTCAAGCAGATCGAGCCGCTGCCAACGCAATTTGACCACCCTTTCCCGGGCATGGGTGAGGTGTTTTGGGTGCTGACCATGGCCAATGGAGAGGCTATGGCCGTGGGCGCGGCAGTGTCACCCACATTGAGAACTTCGATGATGACTTTTGGTTACACCACAATGACAACTACCAATGCCATGGCCATCATCATGATGACCCGCGTGTGGAGGAGAAATTTGGGAAACTCAAATTGACTATTCTCAAATTTGAAGGTGCTTCCGATCCAGATGCCTACCTCACAAGTGAGCTCAAGGTAGATAAGATCCTCCGGATGCATAATTATTCGAAGGAGAAGAAGCTACACATAGCATTACTTGAGTTTGATGGGTATGTGTTGATTTGGTGGAAGCAAGTATTGAACAAAAGAGAAGATAATGGGGAACCTTCAATTGCATCGTGGGCTAAAATGAAGCAAGAGCTGAGAGCACACTTTGTTCCTAACACTTATAAATGTGATCTTTTTGATAAACTGTAGAATGTGAGACAGGGAGGTCTCTCAGTGGAGGAATACTAAGATGAAGAGCAAACACTTGCGCATTTTCTGTTTGGTCTAAACAAAAACATTAAATGCATTGTGCAATGTCAACCCTATAATATTGTTATTGATTTGGTGCATCAAGTGACCAAGGCGGAGAAGCAGTTATTAGAAGATGTAAAACCATCACCAAGGACGGCATCCTTCAATTTGAAAACCCCATCATCATCCTGTAATGCCACCAAAAGCACGATTCAATTTGGGATGAGGTACATTTTCCGCTAATACTAATTCAAATACTAATGCTCGTTCTTCTTCAATTACAAAAGAAGCACCTATACCAAGTGAGAAGAAGGCTACTCCATCCTCTACATCCTCAATTAATGCTACAACAAAGAGTAGAGAAATTCAATGTTTCAAGTGTTTGGGGTGTGGTCATATTTCTAGAGTGTGTCCCAACAACCGAGTTATACTTATGACGGAAGATAGAGAGTATGAGTCCGCAAGTTAAGATGAGGTTGAGCTTAGTTATGGAAAGGAGAGATATGAGAATGCATCAGATAAATATGAAGAGGTTGATGTGTTGAATTATGAAATGGGAGTGGCATTAGTTGTCACCAAAAATTTGAACATGCTTGCACAAGAGGGAGATGCATATCCGCAGCGATTCAATTTGTTTCAAACGAAAGCCAAGGTAAATAAAAAGGTAATCAAACTTATTATTGATGGTAGTAGTTGTTATAACTTGGCTAGTGTTGAATTATGTGAGAAGCTTGGTTTAAAGATGCTAAAACATCCATGTCCATATCAAGTGCAATGGTTTAGCGAATGTGGGGATGTGAAGGTTCAGTTTGTGGTGCATATTACTTTTAAGATTGGTGATTATGAGGACACTGTTGAGTGTGATGTGGTGCCTATGACAGTGTGTCATTTGCTGTTGGAAAGGCCATGACAATATGATAGAAGTGTGCAACATGATGGTTGTTCCAATAGATATGATTTTAAGTGGAAGGGAAAGACAAAGGGGCTTAATCCAATGACTCCTAGTCAAATACATGCTGAATTCCAGCAAAAGAAGCTTACTGAAAATAAGGGTAAAAATAAAGAAAAGAGAGATTTTCACACATCGGTGAGTGAGAGCCACAAGCCAAATATAAGAGAAAAAACTGTGAGTGAGAGAAGGCTGGTTATGTTAGCTACAAATCAGATTTAAGAGATGTGAGCAATGATCCATCAAAGATGCACTTTGTGCTTGTGTACAAAGATGCAACTATTTTGCTTTCAACTAATGATTTAACCTCTCTTCCTAGTGGTGTTTTCTCTCTTTTGCAGGCCTTAAAAGATGTGTTTCCAGAGGAGATTCCAGCGGGACTTCCACCATTGCGCGGAATAGAGCATCAAATTGATCTAGTTCCCGGCACATCACTTCTAAACTGTCCACCATACCGCACCAATCTAGAGGAAACCAAAGAAATTCAGCGCCAAGTACAAGAGCTACTTGAGAAAGGGTACATACATAAAAGTCTTAATCCTTGCGCAGTTCCTGTAATTGTTGTTCCTAAGTAAGATGGTACACAGAGAATATATGTCGATTGTCGTGCCATTAACAGCATCACTGTTATATATCATCATCCTATTCCTAGATTAGTTGATATACTAGATGAACTTAGTGATGTTGTTATATTCACTAAAATTGATTTAAGAAGTGGATACTATCAAATTAGGATGAAACTTGGTAATGAATAGAAGACTACTTTTAAAACAAAATTTGGATTGTATGAGTGGTTAGTAATTCCTTTTCGGTTAACTAATGCACCCAATACATTTATGCGATTGATAAATCATGTTTTAAGAGCATTCATTGGCAAATTCGTTGTGGTATACTTTGATGATATATTGATCTATAGTAAAATGATGGATGAACACATTGATCATGTTAGACAAGTGCTAGAAGTGCTTAGAAGTGAGAAATTGTATGATAATTTGGACAAATGCACTTTTTGAACCGATAAAGTTGTGTTCTTAGGCTATGTTGTTCCTGGACAAGGCATTGAGGTAGATGAATCTAAAATTAAAACAATTAAGAATTGGCCTATACCCATGAATGTTAGTCAAGTCAGAAGCTTTCATGGTCTTGTTAGCTTTTATTATCATTTTGTTAAAGATTTTAGTACCATTGCTGCCCCATTAAATGAGTTAACTAAAAAGGGTGTTGTGTTTGAATGGGGTGCATCAAAAGAAAACGCTTTTCGAGAACTAAAGAAACGATTAATTGAAGCACCATTGCTCGCTTTGCCTGATTTCACTAAAAATTTTGAAATTGAATGTGATGCTAGTAGAATAGGTATTGGTGGTATTTTAATGTAAGAAGGAAAACCAGTAACATACTTTAGTGAGAAACTAGAAAGTGCTCAATTGAACTATCCTATGTATGATAAAGAATTGTATGCTTTGGTGCGTGCGCTTGAAGCTTGGCAATATTATCTTTGGCCTAAAGAATTTGTTATTCACTCTGATTACGAAACTTTGAAATACTTGAAAAGCCTGAATCGTAGAGATGCTATGTGGGTAGAATTCATTGAAATTATCCTATATGTCATTAAGTACAAGAAAGGAAAGAGAATGTGGTAGCTGATACTTTATCTAGAAAGAATGTGCTTTTAACTCAATTGGAAGTAAAGATACCTGGATTAGATAGCTTGAAAGATTTATATGCTTCTGATAATGAATTTTTAGAACCATATTCTAAATGCAAAGATGGAAGAGGATGCGATAAGTTCTATGTTCATGATGGGTTCTTATTTCATGTTAACAAATTGTGTGTTTCAGATTCATCCGTGCATTTGTTTTATTGCAGAAATCTCATGTAGGAGGATTGATGGGACACTTCGGGAGAGAAAAGATCTTCATGATGTTGAGCGATCACTTTTATTGGCCTAAGATGAGACGTGATGTCGAAAGGTTTGTACAGCGATGTGTGATATGTCACAAAGCAAAATCTAAACTTAATCCACATGGTTTATATACTCCACTTCATGTTCCTAGTGCACCTTGTGAGGATATTAGTGTGGACTTTGTTTTATGATTGCCTAGGACTAAGAGGGGGAGGGATTCCCTGTCACAAAAGTGACAATGCGTCGCATGTAGCTAACTTGTTTTTTAGGGAGATTATAAGATTGCATGGCATGCCAAGGACAACTGTGATGTCAAATTCATGAGTTATTTTTGGAAGACTTTGTGGGCCAAGCTCAGGACAAAGTTGTTATTCTCAACAATTTGTCACCCACAAACAAATGGACAAACGGAGGTGGTGAATAGAACACTTTCAATGTTGCTACGAATGATGATCAAGAAAAATCTCAAAGAGTGGGAAGATTGTTTGCCGCATGTGAATTTTGTATCCAATAGGGCGGTACATTCTACTACTCAATTGTGCCCGTTCAACATGGTATATGGTTTTAAACCAATCACGCCACTTGATTTGTTACCACTTCCACTACGTGAACAAGTTAATATGGAGGCATCCAAACGTACTGAATATGTGAAGAAAATTCATGTCAAGAGCAAATAAGAAATTGAAAAGAAGGCATGTTACTATACTGAGAAGGCGAACAAGTCAGGAAAAAGATGTTATTTGAACCAGATGATTTGGTTTGGGTGCATCTACGCAAAAAACGCTTTCTGGATAAGCATAAGTCCAAGTTAATGTCTCGGGGAGATAGTCCATTCAAAGTACTTGAGAAGATCAATGATAATGCATACAAAATAGAGCTTCCAGGTAATGATTATGCTATGAGTTCTACATTCAATGTTGCTGATTTGTCACCATTCTTTGGACCGGAAGAATCAAAGTTGAGGATGACTCCTTCTCAAGAGGGGGAGGATGATGAGGACATCCCGATTGGTCTGATTACACGAGTACGAGCTAAAAAGATTAATCAATAGGTGAACTCGCTCCTAATTAAATTTGGCTTTAATTTATATGAAAACTGGCTACTACCTAATACTAGTATCTTAATTGGTCTTCGGTTGTGCATGAGGAGATGATGGGATACCGAAGCCAAAAGAAATCAGCACGTGCATGCAAGGAACTCAAGGCAGGCCGTAAGGAGTTGGTGGTTTCTTCGGTTGGCGAGCACAGCAAGAACAAAAGCCTAACTCACGTGGCCTAAAAGCCCACAACCGTGCATCAAGTCTAGCCAAATCTATGAGATTAAGCACCTTGATTAGGCTATGTGTTTGGACCACGTGTTTTTGTTTTAGCATTGCTGGTTTCGGTTTTGAGTCTGTATAGGATTGTGTTTTGGATATCTTGGCCGAACAGGATGCAAGTTGGCATTAGGCCTATGAGCCGTTGATCTGTGGGTGTGTGAGTTAAATACCATGGTTCTCCTTTTGTAATAACAGACCACAAAAATCAATCTGCTATTTTTAGAGAGCTATACACTTATTCTTCCGAGGGTTTGGCATATATTGCAACCTAGAGGGAAATTGGGCGTTCTCAACCCCGTTGTTCTTGCGATTCCTTTGTGATTTGTAGGAGCGATGACATGTCTACTTGTGTGGTCAGGTAGACGAGATCACGAGCGTGTGGTTGGGTGAATTCTTTTGTCATAGGTTGCTATTCTAACAGTGGTTGGCGCCATCGGTTCGTCGGGTTGCACGGATCCAAGTTATCGTCATCGATCCTACATCGTGAAGATCAGGCACCCCGTATCATATCGTTCCTTGCCTTGATAGATGATCTCCCCATCCTCTTGTAGACGAATAACCTTACGGTCAAAGTAATAAATAATAACATGGTGGAGAGACAACTAGTCGATGCCCACAACCAGGGTTGAATTGGTACCACCATTGCGTCAATGCTGAATTTATGGCCTTCAATCTCCAAGGCAACGCTGAGATAGGTAAAGTTGCTAGTAAGAGGTCCATTGGTGATGGACACCATCACTGGGGATGCTAGGGTACTAACTGGTACAGAGTGCTGCTGAATAAAGCGAGATGCCAAGAAGGAGAAGCTAGCCCCCGGGTCAAACAATGCAAGATTAGGGCAAGAGTTCATTGTAACTATACCTAAAAGGTCAGGAAGCAAGGAAAAGTAAGTGGTGAGATGGGAAACAATAGGGAGGTAAAGCGTGATAACTAATTACACCACTCTTGAGTCGACAATGTGTAGAGACGCGCATTAGTACCCTTTGGTATGGTGGCAATTGAAGCAGGAACTGGAGCCGCGTTCTGATTGCTAGTGGGTGAAGGTGAAAAAGCAAGCTGATTTGCCAGCAAGGGCCTTGCAATTCTAGAGCAGCCCAGGCAGAAGAATGGAATCATAATTCAGGGAAGCATAGGATTGGAACAATATCACATGATAGCAATGGAATAAAGAAAATGGTAATTAGATATGAAATCATGGTAATATGCTAGCGCCTGGATATGCATGCATGAATGAATTAACTTGAAGCCTTGTGTACGTGCAAATTTTTTTTCCAGAAACTATAGCCTGAGCTCTATTACCAACGTAGCACCTCATATACCAATATGAGATACTACTATGGAACATCATCACCAAAGTAAAGAATAAATAAAAAACAACAATAGAAATCATGAGAAAATTAAAACTTTAGAAGTACTTTATTAAAAAACCAGTGCAAGCTAAAATAAATGTTTGAAACACGGGACCAATCCACTTCTAACCAAATAAAGAGTAAATAAGATAACATAAACAGTAGCAAGCCACAATGCTGAAAACTCTAGTGTGCCCACCGATACATGTTGCAAGCACTCCATTGGACTTTTACCTGAGAATGGAAAGAGCAAGTATGGGATTTAAAAATCTCAGTAAGTACCCAACAACGATTCCAACACGGTGAGTAAAGGACAAGTAATGCAAGCAAGTAATTAAGACAGATTAATTGCAATGAAACTAGGTTATTGGAAACACTGATACTGAACGGAGATAGAGGTAACAGGAACTATGGAAATAAGAATATTTGTTATGTAGCAAGTTATGGCAATGACACCGGTGATTCCTTCCCACATACTCGATTATACGAGAGTAGTCAGACACAACACTGTCCTCAACTATATATCCGCATATGGGGTGCAATATCCTGAGTAATGAAAGTGTATGGCCCCCCGTACGTTACCAGGTGGGTGGAAATCTCCCCTAAATGCGGATAACCCTAGGCCAAGCAACTGTTATATTGTTAACATGTTATATGGTATGAATTTAAGGAAACTAAGGAAATGCAAAGATAAGGTTATGTGAAATGAAAGGATTTAACAAGGTTGAAAATGAAAGGGCCTAATACCCGATAGGGGCAATGTGAAATGATAATATGGTGATAAGGTAACTGTTACAGTATAGGTAGATTATATAATATGAATTTAATGAAACTATGGGATGGCGCAGATAAGGTTATGATAAGTGAAAGGATTTGTTGAGGCTAGGAACGGAAAGCATAACTCCCAATAAGGGTGGTAAGGAATGATAATAAGGTGGTAGAGATCTAGGAATTAATCTAAAAGGAGTATTATAACATAGCTCACGAAAGGGTTGGCAACCAACTAAGTTTTATTACGTGATAAGTGGTTATTAGTCAATTTAACAATTATTATATATTGGTCATGACTCACATAAGAAATCATACCAGCAATACATCATAATATCAGAAGGATAAAACAAAGAAGCTTTGATATTAAAAGATTGCTAGTTGTTTAAATCTAAGTCTACAACATGATCGTCTGCTACCCCTATTAACAATTTAAGCATGATTTCTAAACACTAATAACTGAGTATCCTAATAAACATCAATGCATGTGAACAAGATAACCTAGAACATCATGTTTTAAATACAATATTAGAAGTCTATAACCAAACTAGCATCGGTAATATGATACTAACCAAGCAAGCATTAGTAATATGATAATAACCAAGCAAGCATGAGTGATATGATAATAGCCAGGTAAGTTTAGTGGTATGATATTAGGTAGGTAACTTTGGTGATATGATAATAGCCAAGTAACATAGGTGATATGATAATTGTCAGGTAACTTTAGTGATATGATAATTGTACTCAATGGCAATGGTAACAAGTAATCACGGAAGATGTGAAATGTCGAATGGAGAGATTACAGCCGCGAGGCACTTACCTTGAGCATGCTCGATGGACATGCTACTTGAAGGATAAAAGGTGTGCAACTGCTCGAACGCCTCCTCTATGGCCACGTGCTAACCTACAAGGTGGAACACGAATGAATTAGATCAGGGTTGAGAAACCTTGTGGAAGGACGAACGGAAGTGCATTTGACTGGGGAAAATTCATGTTCGCTAAGCCTTTGCCATTAGAATTGCTATTCGGCCAACCGAACGCTCATTCGACCGTGCGAACGGTGTCCCACTGAATGGCTAGCCAAAACCCATATGAATATGTGATTCAGCCATGCCCTTGGCCAGCCAAACCACAACGGCTCCGTGTAACAACCGTCCACCGCCGCTGGCCTACACCGCCGCCTCTAGTCATCGCCACCGACCATCATCGCCACCGCGCCGCCATAGCCGCCTCCACCTGCACCGCCACCATGGCCACCGTCGCCACACGCATGCTATCCACCACGCCATATGCTTGATTGGCCTCGTGTTGCCACCCGACTGGCCTCACGCCAGCTGATACTGACGCCAGATGCGCCACGACCAGCCAAGGCCCCGACCAGCCCCTCAATGGGGGAGATAGAGATTGGAAAGAGAGGATAGAGATAGAGAGGCAACCTAAGAAAAAATGGTGATGGCGGCTACACGGGGAAAAAAAGTTTGCCCCTTTTATTGAGCCCTAAACCCATATTATGGCTAATTAGGGTTTAGTGGCCCATTCTAGAACATATCAGGGCACTACATAGAGTGTCTTCATTGAAGCCCCATTGTGCCCCCTCTGGCTATGGCAAAACCAGAGAAGTTGATGCGATGTCGTCCAATCTTGAAGAGGCATAAGCAATGTTCATGGTCACCACACCACCTAGTACACCTCCCATAGCAGCTTCTCCATCTTTCTCGTCTTCAGAACTAGATATTTACACATCCTCCTCCTCCTCGCTTTCCTCTTCTCCCACCTGGCTGGCAAGGAACTCATGGCAATTAATATGGGTTGCCCACCATCTCTCTATGCCTTCATTCAGCTCAAAGTTCTCCGCCCACCTCCTCATGTCTCTATCGCCTGCTTTTTCACCCTCATCTGCACCAACACCAGCATCTATATCACCGCTGGAGACCAACCCATGCACTTCATCACCACCACCTCCACCGGAACCACCCATGCCAGATGATTCCATCTGCTCCACAAACTAAACATATACCATCGGTTTCGCATATATTGTAGCAGCAGGGTTGCACACAACCTCATGTAATTTCCCCATGATGCATTGCTTGTCACCTTCACAAGTTACCAAAAGGTTTCCCCTACAACACCCACCACTGAGGTGTACAACGCCTCGATGCGTATCATTTTCCTTGCAGTGGCGCGATTGAACGTGGAACAGATGTACCTCCTTAGCTCTAAGAGGCTCATGTCCTTCAAACCCGGCGCCCGAATCATGGTCCAGTCGTAATTTGTAGGTCTACCATGTATGGTTTGTCGCATACAAGATGATCCCTAAAACACAAATAGATCATGAATGTCTGACATGATGTACCTAAAACTAGTGCGTATGAAACCCACTGAGTACATGACATGCAACGATATACCATACAACAACTCCTATTGTACATCAAGCGGATTTATATTCATGAAACGCATGAGCACCTAATATAAACATAGAGCTGTGACTCTAGTTAATAACTACCTAGGTTATATGCATATTAAGGTTTGGTTAAAAAAACTAGCTTCATGATAACATTTGCATTCATCTGGTCATATGACTACTGTTTTTCTCGAACTCCAAGGTAAAAATAATCCTAGTGCAATATAAATATAAATATATTTTTAAAAATATAGATAAATATTTTATTGATATTATTTGGATTATTTGATTTACCAAAACATTATTAACCATGCATGCAGGCCCAGGTATCTTTAATTTTCTTTACAACTGGAATAGCAACCATGGAATCATGTCTCAGCTAACCATACGCATGCACCACATATACTGAGTAAGGTTAATAACTACCTAGGTTCTATGCATATAAAGGTTTGGTTAAAAAATTGGCTTCATGATAACACTTGCTCTCATTTGATCGTATGATTACTGTTTTTCTCCAACTCCAAGGTAAAAATAACCCTAGTGCAAATATAAATATATTTTTAAAAATATAGATGAATATTTTATTGACATTATTTAGATTATTTGATTTACCCAAACCATTATTAACCATGCATGCAGGCCTAGGTATCTTTAATTTTCTTTACAACGGAGCTACCTATCATGCAATCATGTCTTAACTAACCATACACACGCACCACATATACTAAGTAAGGTTAATAACTACCTAGGTTATATGCATATAAAGATTTGGTTAAAAAATTGGCTTCATGATAACATTTGAGTTCATCTGATCGTGTGACTACTGCTTTTCTCAAGGTAAAAATAACCCTAGTACAATTCAAATATAAATATATTTTCAAAAATACAAATAAATATTTTATTGATATTATTTGGATTATTTGATTTACCCAAACCATTATTATCCATGCATGCAAGCCTAGGTCTCTTTATTTTTCTTTCGACCTGGAGCTAGCTAGCATGGAATCATGTCTTACTAACCGTATGCACTGACCATATATATTGAGAAAGGCTAATTAAGTATGTAACACACCATCCTTTAGTACCATATATATTACAAAATTATTTTATTAATGATATTTGGATTATTTGATTTACCCAAACTATTATTAACCATGCATGTAGGCATAGGTCTCTTTACTTTTCTTTCGAGCTGGAGCTAGCTAGCATGGAATCATGTCTCGACTAACCGTATGCACACACACCATATATATTGAGAAAGGTTTCATGTAGCTTTATTTAGCTAATACAGATGCTGGAGCTAGTGGGTACATATTTTATGTAGCTTTATTTAGGTAATACTAGATTAATCATGCTCTAACTTCTGATGTGCTAAGCAAAAGTACTACTTTTTCATACTAACAACCTACCATTTACTTAATTACATGCTAATCACATTGCTAAAACTGTAATCGCATATGTATGAAAATTACCTCTTCTTGATGCTCACAAGCCGATGTAGAACTTTCGTAATAGCACAAACTTCAAATTACAAACCAAAGCAACACAATCTTGATGGCCTCTTATCTTCCTCCCTCGGTCTCTGTGAGTCTCTCTTGCACGACGAAAGAAATCACCTCTGGAATGAAAGACTTTCCGTGGTCCAGAGCCGCATGATCTCTGTGGGTCCCACCAGCCCCACGCCTGACGACGAACTCCCACACTCGCCAGGAATTCCGTGCTCAGGCCCACCTTCCACGCTCCGAAGGCACGGAACTATCCACGTGTTAGCCGCTAGATCATCCGTGGTAGATAAGGGGCTACGTTCGCAAAAAATGGCACCAGGGTCACATTTGCAAAAAAAAAGCCTCAAGGGGCCAAAACAACACAAAATTCCATGGATAGATGCATCTTAATTGATGAGTTGTGTATGGCAGCCATATTTCAATAGTGTTATATGATTGATAGAAAATAGTACTTAATTTGAGCTTAATCAAGGGATGAATAAGAACTGAGAGGCAAGTAGGCAACACCAACTCAGTCATGCATGCATGCACATACAAAAACACCAAAAACAAACTAAACACCACTTTTTCACTTTTCAATGTGCATGCATCTAACCAAACACAGAGTCTTGGTTTTCACTTTTCAGGTAGGTCGTATTTAATTGTAAATCTACACAAATTGTAAGCATATTTAGCTATAAGAACTGGTAATAGTCGAGTACTCCATGTAATACAAGAGAACACAAAGGAAACCAGATCTGGAAATGGCAATACTGCTTCCATAAGACCATTACATGACCATTCACTGATAAAAAGGATGCAGCACAAGTTATTAACAAGGAAATCAAATTAAATCTGTAGTTTCATTCAGGAAGGGCTAAAGTTGAATACTTCCACTACAACCAAACAATTAAGAACGAAGAACCAGCATGTCAACATTAAAAAAACACTATAACCAGCCTGAGGTTTCCATGCATTCGCTAGTGTGAAGGTCAAGGTTCTACACCTCTACATCAGCCACACACGACTTAATTAGTTTTACGTGTATCCATTGCCATCATCAATTCTTGAGCATGGAAACCACCTAGCAGATGACAGAGCACTACCAGTTATTTGTTTGCCACTTCACTTGAATTGGATGTTTACCTGTGATGTCTGTCTCCCATATAATTTGCTGTTAGTTATGTCTGTGATTAATACTTTTTAACCACCTAATTTAGAATGGCAGGTTTTGCAAGCTGCTATAGCTGTACCTAATATGACTTGCGTCCAAACTCAAGTTGCTTTAGGTTGCAAGAGGGTGTTGATCGCCCATATTCATTCAGCTTTAATGTATGTAGTCTATAAAATTAAGTCATCAACATATATATGTTCAACATAAAAAAAGACAATAAATAGCACCCATTAGAATTAAGATGGACAACTCAGTCCTTATAATTAAAAGAACAAGCTAGGAACATGTTAAGATCATGTTATTAATATGTTAAGACCCTTCCTGGAATGCAACTGCATTCCAGGAAGAATTCAACATCAACCCTTCCTGGAATGGGTGCTTGGAATTTTGTTATGATCTTATGGCAGATCCAAACATGCCCAAAATTAAGATCATGTTATTAACAACTCAGTTCTTAACTCATATTAACATGTTTGGTAGATCCACGAACTCAGTTCTTAACATGTTATATTAACAACTCAATTCTTAACCCATCTGTGGATCTACCAAACATGTTAAGTTCAACTAACATAAGGGCATAACAAAATTTAAAAACATAGCCAAATGAACTGGTGGTCATCAATACAAGTTTGCAAGGCACAAAAAATAACAGGTGTGGAATGACTGATCTCGGTGGCTGGTGGTAAGAAGGGGGACCGAGGAGGATGTGGCGGCGGCGGAACTTGGCAGCAGATCTAAAGGGAAGTGGTGGTGGCACGGATTTGGGGTCACCAGAGCTAAGGAAGAAGGGGGAGAGGAAGAGATGATGACAGAAACTAGAGGCGGTGGCAGATCTAGAGGGAGAGGAAGAAGCAACGGAGACTTAGGATTAGAGAGTGGTGGCACACCTAGGGTTGGAATCGTCAGAGCTAAGGTAGGAGAGGGAGAGGGAGGGGCAGCAGTGGATCTGGAGGGAGAGGAAGAGGCGGTGGGGTTAGGGCTGGCAACGTCGTACCTTCTCTGGACAAGCAGAGGAGGGAAGCATGCACTACTACAAAACAAGCTATACTGGACATCTCATAACAGACGGTTCATGTGGAGCTGTCTGTGCTTTGATTATTATAGACGGTTCATAACTAAAACCATCTCTGAAACTATCACAGACGGTTAGGTTTAAAAGTCATCTGTGATATACGTATTATCATAGATGGTTTTTAATTAGAAATGTCTATGAAACTATCACAGATGGTTTGTATAACAAACCATCTCTGATATGTGTATTATCACAGACAATTCGTATAACAAACCGTCTCTGATAATGACATGTCACCGATACATGGCGTATCCCCCAGGATTTCGATCTTACCCGTCCATTCTCTCCACATCGAATGACAGGCATCGGTTTCTCTCACCGCTCAACCCTTATTAATTACTCCCCATCTACCTTTCTACCGGTAGTCATACGAGTTCATCCACTATATAGCTAGCTTCCTGCATCCTCCCCTCGACGATGCAAATCGAACATCGTGAGTTAGCGCCTCCATTGTGACACCACAGTCGACTGCACAACACACTCTTGTCGTAAGAGTGTCTTATGCAGTCTAACTGTCGTGCCACAAAGGTGGTGCTACTGCCGCCTCTCTATTGCTGGTGATATCCAGTCGCCATTCGATGCATCTGGCTTGTTCCTCGACGACACTGACTACCACCATGAGCTAGCGCCTCCGTTGTGACACCATGGTCAGCTGCACAACACACTCTTGTCGTAAGTGTCGTAAGGGTGTCTTCTGCAGTCTCACCATCGTGCCACAAAGGTGGCGCTATTACCGCCTCTCCGTTGCCGGTGATATCCGACCACCATCCGATGCCCTCCCCTCTCTTCCTTGATGGCAGATGTCAAGGACATCGTGTGCTGTATCCAGCTTGTTCCTCGACGACGCCGACTACCGCCGTGAGCTAGCGCCTCCATTATGACACCACGGTAGACTGCACAACACACTCTTGTTATAAGTGTTGTAAGAGTGTCTTGTGTAGTCTCACCATCGTGCCACAAAGGTGGCGCTACCGCCGCATCTCCATTGCCGGTGATATCCGGCCGCCATCCAATGCATCCAGCTTCTACTGTCTGCTAGGATCTCTGCTTCTTATATATTCTTGCCGTGTTAAAGAGTCAGGTTCGTTATCTTGTTATGTTGTAATGGTGGATTTTAATCTTAATGGAAATGGAATGTGCTATTATGTTTGCCACTATATTTGCTTGTTTTCAAAGGGCATAGGTAACATTATTTCTTGAGGCTAGCCAAAAAATAGAAAAAATTTCAGGTATAGAATGAACTATCACAGACGGTTTTGTGGTATAAACTGTCTATGAAGGACTATCACAGACGGTTCTATATACCAACTGTCTGTGATACTCGCCAATCACAGATAGTTGGTAGCTAGAATTGTCTGTGATGTGTGAGTATCACAGATGGTTTTTGGTTTGAGCCATCTGTAATAGTTTTCTTCACAGATGGTTCTAGTTACAAACCGTTTGTGTTGTTTTTATCACAGACGGCTCACAAACCGTCTGTAATAACCTCCGATTATCACTGACACATAAATGCAGGCGGTTCAGGAAACCGTCTATGATGGCGGTTGTGAACCACCTATGATGACCCTTTTTGTAGTAGTGATGATCGCCACCATTGCCTATACTCATCGCTAGTTGTCACCGTCTTCACCACGCGGTCTGTCATCGTCATCACCTCCAATCGAAGTTGCTCACACTGGACAAACACGGCTCAGGACAGAAGGCCAAAGAGTGAGCGCTTGGGATGGGGAAGGACGAAGGTGTAAGTGAGTGACAATTGCGGGTAATTTTGAGGAACTTCGATGGGCAAGTTTGTTTTTGGTCAGACGGCTCCCCACATGAAGAATCTAGATCCGTCATTATGTGTTAATAGTGAGTTTTGATGATTAATGACAACCGGATTTATGGAACTAATATTTTATATGAGTTTGTGAAATAGTTTAGGTGTTATAATGATGAAGACTTTAGATGACATCATGTGTTGATGGTCATCAAGTCAAGATCTCGACATGGTGGATAGCATCATGTGTTGATGCACAACAAAATAAGGATCCAGACTTGGAGAGGAGACGATCTTTATCAAGTGAAAGCTCTAAGTGGATGCACAAAGCAAAAATATAACTAGCATGAGCTAAGAATATATTCCTAGTTTTTTACTGGTTTCGGTGTTTGGTTGGAGACCGGATTACTAATATAGGTTATTGTACTGTTTAAGAGGGGTCTTATTGCTTGAGTCTCATCATATGTTGATAGCTCAATCCCACTTGCTCTAACTCTCCGTGGTATAATGCTATTATTTACGAATGTGTTTTACAAATAGTTGAGACTGATGCATCTAATCTTTGTAGCATGCAACTATAGTTTGCAAATGATTGAAGTTCACGTAGGATCGGAAATGGCAACAGAGGGAGGGTGAATGGTGCCTTTCAAAATTTGCCCCCAAAGTATTCACACAACATCTCTTCTCCAATAGCTATAGAAGCTATGAAGTAGACATGTTCAAGCTCACTGGCATCCAGAGAAGAAACGGCAAACAAATCGACAAAGTGAAGCTAGCAGCAGAAAACAGCAGAGCAAGCAGGCTAGGCCGGTCAGACCGCCGTGTCTAGGCTAGTCAGACCGCCCGAGAGCCACCGGTCTAACCTCCGTTGATCGGCCGATCTGACCGCTAGGGTTAGCGGTCTGACCATCGGTAGCCCTCAAGTCTGACCGCCATTTAACGGCCGGTTTGACCGGGCACACCTCCAGCGAGAGCAAACAACAGATCAGACTGAAAATTGTCACTACAGAAACTACTCGAGAGAGAACAACACTGAGAGATGAATGAGCATTTGCTATGCACCACAAGTCAATTCATCAGGACTTCAATCTAAACAGCTCAAGGACCTCAGGTAACAAGAGTACACATCAAAAGAGCAAGGAATCACAACTTGGGCAGAAATATGAAAAACTGAGCTGAGAATGAGACTCATTTCCAAATTGTTGGTAATCCTCAAATCTTTTGCACATGAGGCTTTGAAACTCAGCAGGAAATGATCTCAGGTTGCTAAGAGACACAAATCTGTAATAGACCTTCTCCCAAACCAACCAGACCATGGGTCCCCTGCCATCAAACCCTAGATGAAAAGAAACAGAGGAAGCTTGCAGAAAAGCATTCAGGAAAAATACATTGATTCCAAGAATGCTCTCAGGGACAAATTAGCCAAATGGTTTTGATGCAGACCCCCAGTTCAGAACAAACTCATTTTGCATTCTTCAACCAAAGAATCACTCAAAGACAAAGAATGCAGAGAGAAGAACAAAGTGCAGAACTAAAACCCAAACACAGGGAGAACCCAAATAATCAAAGCATCTCAAACAGAGAATTCTCATATTGAATCACAGAGATGAATGATTACATGAGGATTACAACCAATTCACTACAGCCCCATACATAATTGGATATCAGGAAGAGCACACACGCAGGGGAACACACTCCACTGCTTGCTTGCTTCTTTTGCCTGAGCTTCTACAGACTAAATAGCAAGGCTCACACCCACAAATGGGAAATCAAGAAGAGTCAGCCACTCTCCACTCCAGTACTCACATACACAAGAGGCAAGAAGTCAAAGGCCCTCATCAGGATGGAGGGAAAACACACATACCCTCCAAAACCTAAACTCCTCCTCTTTTCCACTAACGGGTCTCCAATCCATTATCTTCAACCGAACCCGCTTCCAATTTTGCAGCCTCGTGCATTTTACTGAAATGCCCCTACCGCAACGTCCTGGAAGCTTCTTGCTCGCACAACCGCACCCGGCATCCTGACCGTTTGGACCTCAGCTCCTCCCTGAGCCTAGTCCCGGTCCACCTCGCCGCACATGACCGCACCTGGCATCCTAACCATCTAGACCTCAGCTCCTCCCTGAGCCTAGTCCCGGTCCACCTCGCCGCTACCCGTCGTGTCCACCTCCAGCAGTTCCAGCTCCGGTTCCTCATCTCCCAACTCGCAAC
Source organism: Dendrocalamus sinicus (assembly GCA_036346575.1). Classification (NCBI taxonomy): domain Eukaryota; kingdom Viridiplantae; phylum Streptophyta; class Magnoliopsida; order Poales; family Poaceae; genus Dendrocalamus; species Dendrocalamus sinicus. The sequence continues at coordinate 12,337,018 of CM070647.1, read as the reverse complement.
CACCTTAGCAGCCTCGATCATCTTCGGCGCCTCCAACCGTCTGGACCTCAACACCTCCTGTGTCTAGTCCTGGTCCTCCCACGCCTCACCATGATCTAGCTCTGAAGTCCTGCAGTCACACAGACAAGCAAACCGTCACATACCATCGCACGAAACAGCATAAACATCATTAGCAATAGTAAAGCATACTCATACACAAAAAGCCTGAACGACCGATCGAGAAAAAGAACAACCGTCCCAAACACATCCGACCGCATTCGACCAAGTCCAACCGAACCAGACCGCGCCATGCACTTGACTTGGCGCAAACCAACCAAACCAAACTCAAACTTTCCAGAACACGAGTCAATTACTCATCACAAACATGGGGACACCTCCACATGGTCTCTCAGTTCATACATCCACTCCTTGTGGCATGATACTAAAGTTTGCAAATATATTTTTTCAAATTGTTAAAGTTCATGCATCCTTCCTCCGCATGGTCTAAGATTTATTGTTGCTTTTATCCTTGGACTTAAGACCATGATGTTGACTCTTTGGAGTTCTTGTGTTTTTTTTGCATTGATCTAATGTGTTTGAGATCATGTAATTAGTTGAGTTGTGTAGTCTTCTGAATAAGCTTTCCATAGAGTTCAAGGTTACTCAATTTCGATATCAAAGTCAAAAGTTATGATCATTTGTCAGCTATGCTGAAAAGTAGGGCCAGTCCAACCGCCTAGTCCCACCGGTCGGTAGTTGGTAGTCTAACCATCTAGTCTGACTGGAGGTGGTGGTTGCTTTTTTTTCAAAGAGCATTTTTTTAGTTTCCTTCTTCTTAGAAGATCGTTCCAACCGGGTCCTATGAGGGTGATCCGACCGATCATATGTCTAACGGCTAGTTTTATAGTCGTTTGAACGTGTGACCAATCTGTCTAACCATTAGTTGGCGGTTTACCGGTCCCTCACTGAATTATGTCTGCTTCAGGTCCAACAACTAATTTTTAGAGGTGTGGGTATATATATACCCCTTGTGGCTGGTTGGGATGGATGTTTAGCATCTTATTTTATTCTCTTGAGCTAGTGCAAGCTTCTTCTCTTCATTGTGCATGTGTTGCGCTCTGTGAGCTTGAAGGGAGAGTTCTAGTTGTATGTGTTGTTTCTAAAGGTGGATTGATTATCTACTTGTGCTTGTGTAGCACTTGGTGGGAGTCAAACAAGGGGCTTAGTCTATTACTATTGGTGTTTGCTAATATCTAGATGGCGTGGAGGCATCGTAGTTCAGTGATCTTCTCAAAAAGCTTGTGAGAAGGTCTGATATTATTGTGAAGATTGGAGCTCACCTACTTAGAGAGTAAAAGAACTACCACTAGTAGATTCGAAGTGTTTGGCTTAATTCGTAGAGCCAATCCAATTTATTTGGGCATACTTCAACGTGGATTAGAGAAAACTGGCAAGTTTTGAAACATCACAGTAAAACATCGTGTGTCATTTTATGGATTGCTTCCTTGTGCTCATTTACATTCTTATAATTGATATTCCTATAATTGAATTGCTTGTTTGTCACCGTTTAATTGTAATGTGGTGATCATTTGGGCTTTTTTCGTGGCTTATGGCTGAAAAGCACAGTAGTCGGTGAAAAACATCAGAAATGATGAGGCTTATTTAGCATAATTAAATTTTAAAAAATATAAAAAATATGTTAGCCCATTACATATAATACAAACAAATACGGGAAAAAAAGAATCGGCAAAAAAGCTCAACAAAAAGCCAAAAGTTCAGAAAAAGACGAAATTTATGAATAGTGAAAAATAAGCCGAAAGCTAAAAACTGAAGCCAAAACGATCACATCCTTAGGTTATTGGTGCATATAGTAAGACTAGACTCTTTAGGTCTTAATTATGTGAAACCATTTTGATTTACACTTCCTCATATAACATTAATTTTGGCTAAAGAGGTTTTTAAAACCGAGTACTCATCTCTTCTACTTGGCATCCTCGTTCTTACACCATAAGAATATATCCCAAAGCTACTTTTGTTGTTGGTTCATTTTTAACTCTGCTTCTCGCAAGAATTAGAATTTAATTGTTTTAAAAAAATTAAGTGTTTGGTGTAACTTCGTGATATTCGAACGAGAAGTTAAGAGCAAGAACTCTATCAATAAGAGCATTAACGTGCTATGCGAACTAATTTAAGCATGTTTACAAACCTAATATAAAGATTTTAAAGATCGTGCAGACCAATTATTGCTCTGAGAATCTAACCTCAAAAGATTACTTGTCCGCTCGATCGTAAGATATGCCCGGCTACAGAGTAACTTAACAGGGACGAAACCCAGAGAGAGATTCCAGCCGCTGCCACGGCCTTGTCGTACGCACACGGCACACCACCGCGCGGAGAGCATCGATCAAGCTGCCGCCGACATCAAAAAGATCTCTTGTCGAAGGAAGGAGACGACGACGCTGTTTTGGACGCGAGCGTAGCAGCACATAGCTAGCCTGCCTTGACGAGCTTGCTTGATGTGCCATTTGCCATTGCAGAGAGGCCGCATGCAATGCAGGCATGCAGCAGCAGAGCAGCAGCTACAAATGCAGCAATGCAGTTGCAGTGTCTAGGGAGATTCCTTTGACCATGCTCCAGTCTTCATCTGCCCTTGGCTGGCCAGCTACCTAGCCAGCTTAGCTGCTGCCTTCCTTGGTGCATACCAAGCCCCAAGTACTCCTCTGTCCTCTTGCATCATCAAGAACACTGAACAACAGCTCATAATTAACTAGGCATCTCTCTCTCTCTCTTCAATTCTCTCTCATCAGTTTTTTCTGCTGTGCTTCTGGTTCCCCATTAATGCCGCCACCGCCTCCTGCACCACATTGTCCAGCTCCAGCATGTGTAGTGTAGGCTGCTCTGCTCTGTGGTAACTTTTTTCTCTCCACATTTTCTTGATGCTGCCACTAGCTGTCACTCTGGGCTTTCTCCGGTCGTCACTGGCTGGTAAGTGGTAACAATTTTGTCCTGCTTCTGATCAACGAACTTGGACAAAAACTTGCTAGTGCTCCTGACACCTCTGATCCTTTGTTGCAACCCATATCATGCTGGCCATCTCTTTGTTCTCTTCCTCTTGGCCGGAGCGCTTGGAATGGGCTATTTTATCTTGGAGGTTGGCTTTTTTACTCCGAGTTACCATGTCTGATTTGAAGGGAAGAAAAGCCATGCAAACTTTGCTCCTCGAGTCTATCCTACCTCCTGGAATATGGGCCTATTTTTTAGATTACGATTTATAATTTCTATTTGTAGTTAGTTTTTTATTATATTTTTTTGAGCAGTAGCAGACGTCGGAGACACCCATATGAGCAATGTATATAGTTTTGAACTCGAAAAACCATTCAAAAATTCGTTTGAAGAAATTATCCTATTTATTTTAATTTTCGGAGAAGCCAAAAGACAAAAAAAACTGCCTATATAGCTAACGAGTTCATTCTATAGATTGAATGGTATAAATGAATGATTAAATAATGTGTACTTTAACAATTTGGGCTTGATTTCACCTAACCTTTAGCGTAAGTTCATGGTTGATATCATATTTGACCTTTCTACATGGATGGATAAGTTAGATAGGCAAGCAAAACGTATGGCCAATGTCGGCTAGATGAGCAAGCATGTTGGCTTAAGATAGATTATGGTGGTGATCGGTTCGGCTGAAAAGCTCATGGCTTATGGTCAAAACATCAGAGTGGTGAAAAAAGCATCAGAATCGATGAAACTTATTTAGCATAATTAAATTTAAAAAAATTTAAAAATATAAAAAATATGTTAGCCCATTACGTATAATACAAACAAATACGGGAAAAAAAGAACCGGCAAAAAAGCTCAACAAAAAGCTAAAAATTCAGAAAAAGACGAAACTTATGAATAGTGAAAAATAAGCCAGAAGCCAGAAACCGAAGCCCAACCGATCACCACCTATATACAGGAAGGGGTGCACACGAATTCTTCACATTTAAGGCTCTGTTCGGAATACAGTGATTTTTCTATCTAATGCGGGAATTAATCTGTTTTCTATGAAATTCCTATATTCTGTATATTTGGCGTATTTGTTCGTTCTAAACAGGGCCATGGTGCATGTTTCAAGCACTAGTCGTGTGTCCAAGTGGCTGAAAAATGTCGTGTTTCACAGCCTAATACACATGTCTAGCCTAACAACACATTAATCATGCATGGTCCTTCGATTTGTGGTAACTCTACAAGCATCGTCAACTGTTGAGTAGTGCTTCTGTGCATCACCCTCTCAGCACAACTTGCATAAAATTAAAGCAAGAAAATAGGTAAGTAATTACCATTTATCCGTCGTTAATACTATATTTGTTTTAATATTTGTGTACAGTGACGTGTAGATGAGCAAATTAATGGTCTGCGACAGATCTTACATGAGAAAGCTGCTTGTCCAAACCTCCCAGATGTGGTTGTCAGGCACATGTGTACAGTCTTCACTTGAGTTTCCCTATAGTATTTCATGTAGGATTTGCCATGTGCTTAGCTATTCTATCGACCAATTCCTGATCCCGTAGTCATTTTTGTATGACTAACAGCTTTAGAAGAACATCAGATATAAGTCACATTTTTGGACACATGCATCTCAAAGCTAATCTAAAGATCAACAAAATGACTTGGGAGTTAACAAAACACCCACAGCTTATAAATAGCAAACCCGTTAATTAATTAATCCATTGGCATGAACATGGTTTCAAAAAACAAATCCATTGGCACGAGCATTAACACGTTAACAGTTTACCAACTGATTGCGCGATCGATTCGATCGAGCTAGCTAGCTACGTAGATCTACTTACGAACGTACGTACCATCGATCCTAGCTACCACTTGACGTACACTTGGCAGATTCGCCCAGAAACCCATCGAGCCAGCTAGTCACATGCAAAGCTCAGACGTCACGGACTCGCCGTCGTCGTCGCACGCACTGATCAGCCATGCATGCAGCGCGCGCAGGATGCATGACGCCCACTCCATCACTGCACGCTCGCCGCAGGCTGCAAGCACACAGGCCAGCGCGCAGGGCGGCATCATCGCACTTGTAAAGATCCCCTCCTTGGATTGGTATGGCTTGAGTAGCTGGGCTTTGTCTCACTTGGGCGCGGCGGGGCCCTTATGCTTGGCGGCGAGCGCGAGCATCGAGCCGGCGAGCTGGCTCACGGTAGCGGCAAGCCCGGCCACGCACTGCTCGCCAGCCTCCCTCCGCGCCTGCAGCGCGCGGCTGCGGCGCTCCTCCACGGCCATCACCTCCCTGTGCCGCCGCTCCTCGGCGGCCTCGCGGCTCTCCAGCGCCCCCGACAGAATCGTCGCGCACCGGCTGATCGCCCAGCTCAGGCTGCCGTCGTCCTCGTCCTCGTCGTCGTCGGTGCTCTCGTCGCCGCCATGATTGCCGCCGTGGTGTACTTCTTGATGGCTGCCGTGCCTTGCTGGCGCTGGCGTGCTGCTCCCGGGTTGGTCGTCCAGTGACGGCCGCCGCCTCTTCCTCTCCGGCGACTCGGAGCTGCAATGCGTCTCCTGGTCTTGATTGGGCAAGAAACAAATCATGCATATGTCCATCAGTACAAGAAATGGCGGCCAAGAACTTATGGAGAGAGAGGCGTACCTAGAGGTCGGGGCAGTACTTGGGCGAGGGGGGAGGCCTGCATGGGGACGTCGACAAGGCTGGACGACGCCCCCAAGAACATACCGCCGGCGCCGGGTCCTCCGCCACTGCAGCTCATCCGCCTCTCGACGACCTCGCCTATGGCCTCGTATATCTCGCGCAGGAGATTGGAGGGGAGGCCCCTCTCCTTCCTCTCCGCCCTCCCCATCACCCAGTAGCTTGGCCCGCCGCTGCCCCTCCCCGCCGCACCGGCGTGCTCGTACGTGCGCACCTTCTTGTAGTCCCTCATGAGGTTGTCCCACCGGTCGTTGCATTGGTTCTGGCTGCGCTGGCACCCCCTGCGCCAGCAGTAGTCCTCCACCCACCGCCACCGCGCCAGGCCCTGGTCCGCCGGGTGCCTGTCGTCGTGCACCCTCTTCTTGGCCTCGATCAGCAGCATTGTCTCCGGCAGCGTCCAGTTCCCCCTCCGGTACTCCCTCGCCACCGCCCCGACAGCCGCCATGGTGTTCTTGGCCTCCTCCTCCTCCTCTTGGCCCAGCAGGACACCGGAGCCGCCCTTGGTGTCCATGGCTGTGGACTAGCCGCTTGTGGTGTTGAGAAGTGAGAACTACTCACTCAGGAGGCATTATTTGATGGTGATGGCATGGTGAGTCTGAGAACTCACAGGATAGTGGAGCTAATACTCACTAGGTGATGCTTGTGTAGTGGGGGGCTATATAATGGTGGATGCATGAAGGGAAGTACCAGTAATAACTACCACATGCATGTAGAATCACTGGGCTGGCATTGGCATATTGAGGAGATAGGAGAGTATGATATGAGGGGGGAAGGGGGCATCTGCTTCGCTCTTTATGCATGCCTTTTCATCACCCTCCCCCCGTCCTCCTTTTTGGGCTTTTTGACTCGGTGTGTAAGCGGCCTATTAGGGTTTGACTATCTTGTTCCCTGGCCCTAATTAATGCAAGTGAGGAGTTTAGGGTTAAGAAAACAGGGAGCTTGATTAGTGTTGCATGTGAATGTCTTTTGTTCCTTACCTAACCAAATAATAATACTCAGTTAACACTATCCCACTTTTTGGAAAGTAGCTAGCTAGGGCAGAGCAACAATCATTTGGTGAGGCAGTGAGTGGTATCATGTAGTATGAGCAAGGCGCCATGTTAACACAGAAGTGCCATCTTCGGTAATGTGTCGGTGGATGTGTAGTAGAAGGCTAAACATGCATGGATCTTGGGGAGAGAGCAAATGTACAACAGGCCTCAGAGGCATCACATGGAGGGTGGTGGCAGAAAAGGCTGGAGAAAGAAGGGGTATAGCTAGAGTGCAGCCAGCTCATGGAGTGCATGTGATCGTAAGTAGAAAGATATGCATCTACTGACAGGACAGATGACCATCATCCGAACTGTTTATATAAATAGTACTAAATTTTTTTAAAAATATAATCTATTTATGTTTATTTTTGTAAGTCTTACCAGGCTAGAAGAACTTGTTAGGCACGTGCCAAGCCACACTTGATGTTGCCGAGCTCCCTCACTGCGGCAGCCATTAATGGCTCATTGGTTAGCTCTAATTAAATTTGATTGGCACTAATTAAAACATACACAAGCTACTGTAGATCAATAGGTCTAAAGAAGTGCTAGATTTGTAAAAATAGATTCTCGAAGGTCAATTTTTTTTAAAAAAAATGACTACAGAACCATTTTATGTGAACAGCGCCCACCCCTAGAAGTACTAACATTATAGATGCTCTTCAAGTTACTGATAGCTTGTTAGATTTAGGCCCCACTCAGTTGGGTTGAAAAATTATGGCTTATGGCTGAAATTACACTGTAGCGGCTGAAATTTTATTGTAGCTGAAAGTGGCTTATTTGGCGTAATTAAATTTAAAAAAATTAAAAATAGAAAAAATATGCTAGCTCAAAAAGCCAAAAGTTCAGAAAAAAGACGAAATTTATGAATAGTGAAAAATAAGCCAGAAGCTGAAGCCGAAATGAGTGGGGCCTTAAATAATGAACTTGTGTGTTTACTATGTTGCAAACTGTGTAAAAGCTTAACCATCACTACCATAAAGAGAGTCATCACAAATAGTTCTCAACCCTCATCACAGACGGTTTTTGAACCATCTAATTTATTGTGTATGTGATAATAGTGATTATCACAAACGATTTTTGAGTCATCTATGATAAGTCACAGCACAGACGATTGCTATAAAGAACTGTCTATAAAGACCAACTATTATAAACAACTTTGACCATGAAACTGTCTGTGATATGCCGGCCATCACAGACGGTTGTGTTTATCAACCATCTGTGATGGGCTACATATCACAAACGGTTGGTGCATGGAACCATTTGTGATAATAGAAGTTCAACAGATAGTTTATACCATAAAACCGTATGTGATAGTTCACTCAATGTATAGAAAATTTTCTATTTTTCGGCTTAGCCTCAGGAAATGCAGCCATGCCCTTTGAAAATAATATGCAGATAACATATATAAGCAAATACACAAATACATAGATATATCACAGATACAAATATATTGATCATAGTTACACACACACACACACACACACACACACACACACACACACACACACACACACACACACACACACACACACACACACACACACACACACACACACACACACACACATATATATATATATATATATATATATATATATATATATATATATATATATATATATCACAGATAAATAAATTTACAAATTGATTATAGATGAATCGTCATAATATATTTGTAACATGTTTATAGGTACAGTAAGAAAACATTGTTTGTCACTAAAAATTTTATTCAGCCTCCGCCGCGTGAAACTCTCCTTTTGGGTCAACGACCTCTATCATTAAGAAGGTGATGAACTCCCTTTAGTGTTAAATTATATTAATGCTCCTATAGCTAGCTAGCCATTACACTTACACAATATTGTCATTCACCTTAAATTGTTCATCTAAAGTAGCTAACTACGTACTATTCATGAAGCAATATATACATTAAGAAAGAATATATTGAACTAGACCGGGAGTAGTGAGACCCATTCTTAAATTGGAGCAAACTACAAAGTCAGATCTAAATCTAGATCTAAGTCTAACTATTATCTCTCTTGATTATAATGCATATAATTGAAAGCAAATACTAATCTTAGATCACTAAGAACAAATAGATCTATAAATACACTTGCAAATCTATAGTATGCTATCACCAAATGACCCCAAGCCGGCCGCATTCAAACCTTAGTTCACTACAGATAGATCTGTTGGGATGGGCTGGACATTTAATAAGATGTACATATCGCAAACACTTCCAACCATAGACCATTTATGATATACAATTATCACAGACAGTTCTTGTGAAAAACCATCTATGAATTATCATAGATGGCTCGGATTAAAAATTGTCTGCAATGTATCCCATTATCATAGATGGTTTGTTGTTGGAAATATCTATCAATTATCACATATGATTCGTATTAAAAACCATCTGTAATATCTATAATTATCACAGGCTGTTCTTAACACATTTTTAATCCGAACCGTTTGTGATAATTTACAAACGATTTTAGCTATCGCTATTAACATAGATGGTCATACTTATAAAATCGTCTATGATAATTACAACACTGACGGATTCAATGGAACCGTCTATGATGAGGCATCCCTTCTCTGTAGTAGTGCATTTTGTTACAAATAAACCTTATATATTTCCTTTTGGAAATGTGAAGCAGAAAACTACAACAAACTCATGAGTCACTTCAAAATGTGAAGCTGAAAACTGCAACTCATGAGTCATTTTGAATTGTGAAGCTAAAAGCAGCAACTAACGGATTGTACAAAGTACTACGAATACTCCACTCTCACTCAAACCTCACAAGATCCAGTTGAACCAGAGTTCATGTGTAAACTAATGCTACATACGCACATACAGAGAAAAATGATTTATATTCTTACGAATACATACTTCTACTTTTTATATATCACTTAAATTATATTATTTTACATCTGTATCATTTTTAGTATACTCTAATAATTATTATAAGATACTCCAAAGTGAGTTCCATAAAAAACTTCATCAAAATTCACTTTTCTAATATAATTTGTATCTATACCTATTTTATATATGAAAAAAGAGTATATAACAAAATAAAGGACTCCAATGAAAGTTTTTTTAACCAAATCGTATTGAAGTATCTTAGAATTAGTATTTAAATATACCGAGAGTGGTAAATAAATACAACATGTTTGTTTAAGTGATATATTGGAAGTGCAAGTATGTACTCCAAGGAGTACGAAAAAGGTTTTCACACAAATGTATATGTGTATATGTATGTGTATGTGTGTGTATATGTATGTATGTATGTATATGTGTGTGTATATATGCATATATATTATATGTGTGTGTATATATATATGCATATATATATATATATTATATGTGTGTATATATATATGTATATGTATATATAGGACGCTAAAATAGGGTACCATGGTGTGTGGGCATGATGATTTCAAATACGCGAATTCAACCCAAATCTGCGTCTATTTTTGAAAATATTAGTTTTAGATTATAGACCCATCCATAACAATTCAAATGAAATGTATATCTTTGAAAACATATACTCGATTTTAAAATTTCAAGCGAATTTAGATCGTATGTTGTGCTGATTTATATATAATCAGGATATACCTACAATCAAACTATCATAAAAAAAAGACAACTACAATTCCAATTTCAGTTCAAATTTGTTTGAACTAATTAGTAAACTAGTTAAACTCGATATCTTAAAAATTCTAAAACTTTTCATACACGATATATAGGCGAAATACCTATTTTAGATAATGGTGCCTACACATTATGATGTCTCAATTATGTATGTATGTATGTATGTATGTATGTATGTATGTATGTATGTATGTATATACAGCTGTGCTATTCTGTGCCTGCACGCAAGTGTAGAATGTGCGCCGGAAGTTACTGCTGTGTGCGAGTGAAGTTACTGTCAAACACATGTAAAATTACTGGTAGTTGTAACACTACATAACTGGTAGTAACTCTATATGTATTAATAGTAAATTCACTCACACAATACTAACTTTTTGACATGCATAATATGCGCAAGTACATAATAGTACAATCGTGTGTAGAATTGTCAACATCTTAATCATGAGATTGCCGTGATCCAGACTTGTCACAAACTCATAGACAAGCAGCATATTCCTTCTCTCTTTCATGCTTAGTTGATGTTACTTTCCGTAAGCAGATGAATGTCGTTGAGGATGTGAGTTCACCGTTGTTCAATTTTGTTAACAAAAACTGCAAATCGATAACATATCATCTTTCCGTTTCGTTATATTTACCCATAACGTCAAAGATATCCATTTCAATGTATTTATCTATTGAGAGAATCTAGAATATAGTTATTGTAATTTTTTCTCTTTCTACCTGTACATGTATGCTTTAAAAAAGATTATGTGGTTGTGGTATATATGTCATTTAACAAGAATATATATGGTTAATTTTCATTAAGTACTTTTAAATTTAGTGTATTCTTAGTCTATACGTATAATGAGAGATCATGGATAAATATGGCGAAACATAGGGAGTAGGGAGATATGATCCATGTATTAATCAAATCTGAGACGGCCGTGCTACAATGCGATAAAGATAAGACAACCTCCTTGATGATTATTTGATCCCTAGATCGGCGACGACATGCACGTGTCGGTGGCGGCAGCCTCCCGCCCGCGACGGCGACGGGTTGGTCCACGGCAATTGGCTAGATCATTCCTCCATAGCTTGGTTGACCAGATCTATATATGCATCAACCAATTAAGTATGCATGGTTCCATCGGAGACCACCAGCCAAAGTATATACAGTGGTAATCACACTCACTAGTGTCTAGCCTATTCAGCCCAAGCTCGGTTTGATTGCCGCAACGGCATCATGTACGAGAAATAGACTTGTTCATGGGCAACTCGGCCCGATCGGCTCAACCCGATCTGGCCTAATTTTCTAGGCACGGTTCTTGAATTGCGGCCCATAGCCCAATCCGAAGCCCAAAACGCCTGGGAACCAATTGAATAACTAGAACTAGTTTTTTAATTCCCAAAAAGAATTAAATAAACATCATCTTATTCTTAAAAAGAATTAAACGATAATGATCTATTCTGATAAATGGAAAATTCGGGTTTTTGGGCTTCAGAGTTTGCCTATGTCGGGCCAGGCTAGACTCAAGCCTAGCCATTCTAAACTGGGCTTTCTAGGCCCGACTCGACATTTGAATAGTCTAATGAGAAGAAGAGATCGCTACTACAGAGAAAGCCATACTGAACGCCTCATCACAGATAGTTCCCTGAATCTGTCAGCGTTGCAATTATCAGAGATGGTTTTACATGCGTGACCACCTATATTAGTAGCGATGGATAGAACCATCCATGATAATCATATTAATAACAGTCTGTGAATTATCATAAACAATTCTTAATACGAACCGTCTGTGATAAGTAAATATCACAAACAGTTCGTGGTTGGAAGTGTCTGTGATACGTCGTATTATTAAATACCTTGCTAGGCAAGTCCCAATAGATTTGTCTGCTTTGCATTGCGCTGTTTTGATGGAGGCGGTCGGTTTTGAGGAGTTTGGTGAAAACATATCGCAGATTTGCAAGTGTACTTGTAGATCGATTTGTTCTTGGTGAGATAATATTTGATTCTAATTATATGCATTATAATAAAGAGAGATGATAGTTAGGTTTAGATATAGCTTGGTAGTTTGCTCCAATTTAAGAATGGGCCACTACTCCTAGTTACTTCAATATATTCTTGAATAGTACTTAGCTAGCTACTTTAGATGGACAATTTATTAAGGTGAATGATAATTATGTGTAAGTATTAGGCTAGGTAGCTATAGGAGCACTAATCTAATTTGACACTAATTTATTACATGCGTAGCGTAGATGGACCAAGATGGATGTACATTGAGAACCGTGTGAGTAAAGAGTACATTGATGGTGTATCTACTTTTAGAAGAGCAGCCAAGCAGGATATGTTAAAGAAGGGGATGGAATATATGTGTTGTCCATGCAATGATTGCGATAATCTAAAGATGTTTACCAACTCAGCGCAGATTGAAGGTCACTTGATTCGAAGAGGTTTCAAAAAAGAGGTAAACATGTTGGACCAGTCACGGTGAAAAGAAGATTATACAGCAAAGTAGTTATAACATCGTCGAGCGAAAACGATATACTGCTTGTGGACTGTGCTTTTGATGAGGATAGGTCACACGATAATAATCTGGATCAGATGTTACGTGATGCAGAAGGGAACTACAGTGAGCGAGAGTTTGGTAAATTCGAGGGCTTGACCGAAGGCTCGAAGAAACCTTTATTCCCAAACAATACACAAGGTTGTCATCTGTTCATAAACTACTGAAATTAAAGGCAAATAATGGTTGATTCGATAAGAGTTTCACGGCTTTGTTAGGTCTCCAAGCGAACATCCTCCCAGATGAAAATGTGTTGCGAAGAACCACCTACCAAGCCAAGAAGGTTCTGGTCTATTGAGAATGGAAGTAGAAAGAATACATGCATGTCTTGTATCCTCTATCATAAAGAGTGTGCAAACTTATATGTTTGTCCGGTGTGCAAAACATCCCGATACAAACATAAGAATGACTCCGATGATGGTGAGGGTATCGAGGTGAAGCAAGAATCTCCTACTAAGGTTATGTTTAAGAACCGTTTATGATATCTGATATATCATAGATGATTTTTGGTATTAGCCATCTGTGATATGTCAGATATCATAGATGGTTATGTTTAAGAACCGTCTGTGATATCTGATATATCGTAGATGGTTTTTTAAAAAAATCATTTGTGTTGTGATTTATCATATATGATTTGGGAGCCATATGTGATAACCACCTGTTATTACATATACAATAAATCAGACGGTTCAGAAACCGTTTGTGATGAGAGTTTAGAGCCACATGTGATGACCCTTTGTATGGTAATGGATTATACTGGTGATATACGTGGTAATCAAAGTTATGTAGGAAATCTAAAGGAAACTACCTGGTTAATTTAATTTATTTAACCAGTGGCAAAGATTTCAACAAAATTTCTATAAAACTCTATGTTTTAAACAAACATATCTAGGCATGATTTTCCCCCTAAAAATCTATGTGTCATGGTAACGGTGAGTTGGTGATGATGACACAGTTAATGATAATGTGGGGAGTAGGCAATGTGGACGGTGTGTTTAGTGACCATGGCTGGGTTCTTTTAGGCTTTAGGTTTATGGCTTTTAGCTTATACCATAGTAATTAGCTTTCAAATGATATGTCTTTTCAAGATAGGGTCCCAAAGTCGATTGCAGTAGATGTTATATTGAATTAATCTATATTGGCTAAAATCACACGTGAATATCTCTCTTCGTACTCTTTCTTGCGAACAGCCAAAAATAAAAAAATTTACTCCAAATGCCATAAGCTACAACCCAAAAGAACCCACCCCATATCGAGAGAAGCGACGTACAACGGCTCCTAGGTGTCCCCTTAAAAATATAGGTTTTCACACCCATTTGCTTTAAACTTGTTGGAATTTTACCCCCCAAAAATACTGGTTGAAAGTTGCAATAGCTTGCGGAAAGTTGGTTGAACCCTGAACTAAACATTACTTTTTGATGGGATACCATTGGATAGTCCCTCCATAAGAAAACTACGCATGGATTCTTATTGCCATTTTTGGCGCGCATATAAATAAATTGTTTAACAAGACAGAATACACTATTCCATTCTCCAAAATTATTCTTTTTAGTTTAAACAGAATACATTCTCCAACACATATATTTGCACAACTACATATTGGCTCCTAGTCTTTGTCATCACTCTATGTCAGAGGTGGGAGACGGGCTAGGCCATTTCATGCCAGCCCAAGGCCCAGCCGGCATGGCACAGTCCAAGCATGGCCCAGGCACACAACTTGGCAAGCTAGTGTAAGATCAAGGAGGCCAACTAGAGGGGGTGAATAGGTGGATTAAAATTTCTCTTCTATTAATTAATTATTTCTATTTGGCTAAGACCAAATATATAATCAGAAACTTAACTCAATTTGGTTTAGCTCAAATAAAGCCTAAATCAATTATGTTCACCTAAGTGCATCAACAAGTTAAGATTATGCCAATGTTTGTAACCCTAGAAAGACAAGTAATCAATTTAATTCTACAAATGTAAATTGCTTGAATGTAAATTGAACACAAGAAAACAAACCATAAATAACATGGCTGCCTTTTACCGTGGTGTTTGGACTCTTGCCGGTTTCTTCTAGTTCACATTGAGGTAAGCCCAAATGAATTTTACCAGCTCCACGAATTAAGCCAATCACCTCAAATCCTCTAGTGGTAGCTCTTTCCCGCTCCGGGTAGGTGAGCTCCAATCTTCACACTTCACTAGGTCTTCTCACAACCTTCTTTGAGAAGATCACCGTGCACGACGCCTCTAATGTTGTTTAGGAGTCGACAACCTCTAAGAGTAATAAGTCAAGCCCCTCGCTTCACTCTCACCACATGCAAGAATGCACAAGCTCGAGTGGATACTAAATCCACCTCTAGATGCAACACTTGCAATCTAGAGCCATCCTCCTTGCTCACAAGGTGCAACATTTGCACAATTGAGAGGAGGACCTCACACTAGCTTAAAGGAGTGAAATAGAGTCCCAAAGGTTCTACTCCAACCGGCCACAAGGGGGGTATTTATACTCTACACCTCGAAGCTAGCCATTGGGACAGAAAAATAGAATTTTTGGTAGTACCGCAAGCAAACCACCTGTAGTTCCACTCCTCTCGCAAACGGTCAGAAAACTAGCCGTTGCAGCAGTCTGTCAGTAGTTTCGCTGGCTAAAGATTGGTACTACCGATCATCAAAAGTACCACTATACTCGTGCAAAACTATCGATTACCTTAGGGACGAGAAGACTCCACGAAGGTGTATCTCTAGAAAAAACGTACCGCTATACAAGCTGGTCATTCCGTAAATCGAAAGTACTGCTTACATAGAGCTGGTAGCATCGCTCGCTGGTCGGATGCTCACACAGAGTTGAAAGTACTGCTCATTGACTACACTGGTCCACGACCACGTCGGATGATTTAATCACTCAGGTCTTCAACCACGTTGTCTGATTTGACCACATAGGTCTCCAACATAGACCAATAGGTCTCCATCTACGTTGGTCTCCAACCACGTTGATTTTCGACCACGTTGTTTAGTTCGATCATATAGGTCTCTAACTACGCTGATCTCTGACCACGCTGGTCTTCGATCATGTTGTCTGGTTTGACCACATAGGTCTCCGACACGTTGGTTTCGACCACAAAGATTTCAACCACGTCGACCCTGTCGATCTTCGACCACATCAATCTTCGATCACCTAGATCTCTAACCACCACATCGATGTTCAACCATGTTATATCAATCACATCAGTTCGACCACGTTGGTTTCGACCACACAGGTCTCAACCACGTTGGTTCAACCATGCTTGTCTCGATCACACAGATCTGAACTACGTCAGTTCGACCACATTAGTTTCGATCACATAGGTCTTGACCATGTCGGTTTGACAATGCTAGTCTCAATCACATAGATCTTGACCATGTTGGTTCTGACCATGTCGGTTCAACCATACTAGTTTCGATCACATAGATCTCCGACCACGTTGGTTCTGACTACGTTGGTTCGACCACACTGGTTTCAATCGGATAGATCTTGACCACGTTGGTTCTGACTACGCTAGTTCAACCACGCTAGTTTTGATCACACAGATCTTGACCACATCGATTGAACCACGTTGATTAACCACGTTGGTTCTCGGCTGCATTGATCTTCGATCACACAGGTCTTTGATCACATTGGTTCGACCAAATCGGCTCGACCATGTCAGCTCTCGACCACGCACGTCTTTAACCACCAGCGAATGCGGTAGTACCGTGATCTCAACATCGGTAATTCTGTTAAGTAGTAGTACCGCAGAATACATTATGGTAGTTCCTATTTTCCTGAGAATTGTAGATACTTCAACAGATTTTGCAAAACACATTTACAAGCTATAGTATCATGCACACAAGGATCAAACATGATTTCCAACAAGTTGCAAAACACATTTGCACACTTTTAGAATCATGACACAAGGATTATATGAGCCTCAACCATTTACAAATATAAGCCTCATACTACAAGGAATAGGAAACATGGACTTCAAATACTTGCAAAACACATTTATAATGTATAGTCCCACGTTACAAGGATTTAACACATGAGTCACAACTATTTGCAAAATATATTCGCAAATATAAGCATCATGCTAAGGAGAGCTAGGTTGAGTTTTCAACACATGATGAGACTCAAACTACTAGACTTGACCCCTCTTAATAGTACGACAACCTATACTAGCAATCCGGTCTTCCAACCAAACACCAAGACCGGTAAAAGAGTAGGAACACATCCTTAGCCCTAATTAGTCATACTTTTACCTTTGGTCATTATCTTGATATGCATCAACACATGATGTATGATTCACTTGAATTTCATCAACATATGATGGGTCTTCTTTTGACTTGATGATCAACTCATGATGCATCTTTTACTTGACTTGATGATCTTCAACACATGAAGTCATCTCAAGTCACCCTCATTTGTGGAAGCTAACCTATTTATCCAAATAATGGAAAATGTTCACAAATCAATTATCATCAATTATCAAAACTTCACCATTAACTCATAATGAAGGGACTATATTCTATAATCTTCCATTTTTAGTAATTCATAACAATCTCAACAAATAATGAGATAGAAATTGAATTACGAGTATACAACATATACACAACAATTATATACTCTAGAGTAAGCTTTCAAAGCAAAGCTTGCACATCTGGTTGTCATTGATTATTCAACTATTAACACATAATGGAGGAACTAGATAACAACCCGATTATGAGTATATATGAACTACACAGGCTATATATACTCAAGCGATATGTTTCAAGTAAAGATCCTTAATATGTGGAAAGATGAACATGTATCAACACTAATACCTCAAAACATAGAGTGAACTCCCCTTAAATGTGTGCATACAAGAATGTATATTAAATATATGAAGTTCAATTTATATTTTGGATTCGAGGAATGCACTAAGATATAAGAATGCGATATTGAATGTATACCTCTTATGATTTTTCATATTTTTATCCAAATGAGACTAAGTATATCATAATCAATAAACAAGTTAGTCTCACAATTAGATTTATCATTATCACTAAAACCAACTTAATAGAGTTTGAACTTACAGTCGGGCTGGCACGGCGCAGATGGTGGGCTGGGACGGGCCTGGGAACGCGGCCCGACGGATGGCCCAGCCCAACCCGGTGTGTCGTGCTCAGGCCAGCCTGGCACGAAGAGCATGGTGAGCACGACCATCACGCCAATGGCCACCTCGGCCTTGCCTCCCGAACGGCCTTGAGCTCCCCGCGTTGTTGCACGGCTCTGCCCACACACGGGCTTCCTCCGCCAAAGCCAAGCTCCCCACCTAGCCATGCCGCTATGCGACTTTGCCCACAAATGGGCTACCTCCACCAAGGCCGAGCTCCCCACGCTGCCACGCGGCTCCGCTCACATGCAGCCTCCGCCAAGGCCAAGCTCCACACGCCGCCACGCGGCTCCACCCGCACGTGGGCCACCTCCGCCAAGGCCGTGTGGCTACACCTGCACGCGGGCTGCCTCTGCCAAGGCCGTGTGTTTGTGCATAGGC
The DNA here is from genome assembly GCA_036346575.1 of Dendrocalamus sinicus. Lineage (NCBI taxonomy): Eukaryota > Viridiplantae > Streptophyta > Magnoliopsida > Poales > Poaceae > Dendrocalamus > Dendrocalamus sinicus. The sequence goes on along the minus strand of CM070647.1, from coordinate 12,318,581 downwards.
GTGCAAACGGAGCAGATAATTTCCGTTTGTCCGACCGACCGAAAGCATATGGAAGGGATAGATGGGTATCTGGCACTATCCGTGTCCGACTCCGACTCCGAGAAAAAATATGGAATAGGATACAGGATAAGTGATATCCGTCCATATATATCCGTATGTCAAATGATATGAGAAAGTCTGTTGTGACTTCACCTAGGAACAAAATAACATATAGGCAGATTGTCATATCTAAACAAGAAGGAGTATTGAGTGTTCTTTCTTCAATATCTTAGTAATTAGCCTCTCCATGCTCGCTCTGATCGTACCATATTGTCCAATGTCCAGTGCAAAAAAGCGGATAATTTTCATCCGATCGACCGTCCGAAAGATTATGGAATGGAGAAATAGATATCCGACATTATCCGTATCCAACTTCGACTCCGAGGAAAAATATATGGAATAGGATACAGGATAAACGATATCCGTCCGTATTCGCTCCGATTGCATTCCTATTTGTGCAGTACGAGTACTCCACATGAAATGAAACGCCGAGCGTGGGATGGTGGGAGAGACTCAAACACAACGTTTGAGGTTGTTCACTTCAAATCAAGAAACGGGAAGAAATGGCCTCGAAACCGTCAAAAGAAAAGAACCAGCTAATGAAAAGAACTAGCTAGTAGATCGATAAATACGAAATGGTATGTGTGTCTCCGCGAGTGCGTATGCACCTGTGGCCCAAGGCACGTACGAGATGGTGCTTTTTGTGCCTTTGACTGTGAGTACTCCCTATATTAAGGCCGGGAGATTCCTGCCTCCCTGCCATGTCACTCTTTTTACGAAAAAGTCTTTCACTTTTTCACAATTATGTATATGTCTTTATTTTTTAATATAGGTTCTTGTTTTTCACAAAAACCTCTTCTTTTCCCGTAAATACGTATAGGTCCTTGCTTTCGGTTTTTAACATATAGAGCCCTGTGTTATGGCGACTCTTTTACTTCAATGCATATGGTAGCTAACACAACTTGGTGCTGCTCTTTTGCATCTAGTTGTTTTGATGCCTCGCAGCTTGTAAAGGTGGCCACGAGTCACAAAAGAGTCAAGATTGTGTGTCCCCTCGTTGCATGCTTGTAGGCAGCTACATACATACCGGTGACAAGCTCGTACTATTAATTTTACTACAATTCTAGTACAACTATAGGCATGTTTTCCCCACCTACTACTACTTGTTTATACAGCTTTGTTGATCGGTCCTAGTTGGAGTAGGTAGTGTATATATAGCATTAATTGATGATCAGATATTGTACAGGCAATTAAACATGTAAAAACATACGCGGAACTTGCACTTATTTAAAATTTTAAAGTGAAATCTGTTGCATGCATTATCTATCTATAGTTCTATACACATCTAGCTAGCTAGGAGGAAAGGAGGCGTGCAGCAAGGGGAACTATACGTAACTAATTCAATTTTAATTAGGCTTTAATAAGGCGGATATAAGAGGAATAAAGATAGCAGCCGCCACCACCATCATCACTATCGCCTCCACCGTCTATAGTTACTTAAGGCTTGGATTGAGTTGGCACGGCACGACGCCGGCACGACAGGCTTTGGGCCATGCCTAGACCAAGGTAGAGGCGAGATAGGTCGGCACGACATGACACGGCCCAAGCATATCGGGCTAGTGCTGTGCTGGCATAGGACGACCCATTGCCCATCTCTATACTATGTAACACGTTGTATATATCCCTTTGAGAGAAACCAATCTTACGTAGAGTTGTATATATTATTCTCTCTCATATTGATGTCTTGCTTGATCACTTTAGTGCTTATCTTATTATTGGTATTGTTGATACTTGTCAATATTTTAGTATAAATTTTACATATGATTTTTTGGATCGAGAGGATCTCTCGCTATGACATGGCTATGATCACATAGAGAAGAGACACAGGGATTTTTATACAGGTTTGGGCCTTTTTCTGGGAGAATAAAAATCCTACTCCTGTGTGGCTATTGCTCAATGAACTGATTACAATCGAGAGAGGAATGCGAAATGTCTTGCTCTACTCCTATTCTCCCTCAGGTCTATCTGATCTCCCTTCTTCTCGCTAACATCCACCTTTATATAATTTGCAAAGCGACAGCAATTGTTCCAAGCCAAGATGCGCCTTTACATTTTGGATGATAACTGTCCAATGGGAGTTAATTGTCATATACGTGGAATCATCATGCATCATTCGACAATTATTGTTAGAGAGAGAGATTATGCATAGTTATTCCAGAGAATAAATGCATGTGCTATCCTCCGCATCAGACAGACCCATAATGCAATGGATTGTCATAGATAGATCAGTCGAAGATTGGCTTAATCGTAAGAGGATCTACAACAACAAGGTGGTCGTAGGATAACTTACAACTATGTCATGGTCGTAGAAAAGCTTACGACTATGGAACGGTTGTAGAAGAGCTTATGACTAAGGAAAGGTCATAGAAGAGCTTACGACTAAGGAGTGGTCAAAGAAAAGCTTACGACTACTCTATGAAATCCCTCCCTTAAGATAAGGGCTATACTCAAGGAGTATAATGATGTAAAAATATCATTTACAAATAATAATTTGAGAATCATTATATCCTTATATCTAACCCCCAACTTCAAGTGAAAATAACTTACTTAAGAAAGAGAAGTTATAGATGAATGAAGATTAGAAACAAAGCTTTTTCAATCTAATTTGACCAGAAGCAAACTTAGTCGAAAAAGGTAATTTCACTTGAGTTGTAAAGACATATCAGCTTCAAAAAGAGGAATACAAATTGTCTCTCACTGATCTGTTCATTTGGAGTGATTCCCGAAGAGGTAATAACCGTTTGATTTCTCGAGATAGGTAACTGACCCATAAGGTTATAAAAACTTGCCCTGAGGTAACTTGTGAGTTTCTTACTTTCCCCTCTTGCCTCAATTTTCTTTGAGTTTTCTTCCACCGGCCAAGCCTTCTTCTTTCCCCAATTTCTTCCAAATCTAAACCAATCACTTAGAGAAAATGACGAAGCCTTCTTTGAATTGGCCGGTGTCAGAGATGGATGAGGCAAATATGAAAGCCTTGGTCGTAGCGGAGAAGCTTCCTTCAAGGAAATTTGTGAGGTGGATTGAAGCTGTCGGACAAAATTGGGCATTAGGGGGATGGGATAAATCCTAGTTTTCTAAGCTTATTATGAGTGTGGACTTCATCTTTCTGCTCACCCTTTTCTCACAGTTGTACTCGAATACTTTGGGGTGGAATTGGTGAACTTTGTTCCCAATTCGATCACCATGTTGAGTATATTTATGTACCTACCTACTTGGGGATTCCTTCGGATCTAGAGCTCTTTCGGTATTACTGCGAAATGAGCAGACAAATCGGAATTGCTGGAAGCTGTGGTCTGAAACTCCATGATAGCAAGACAGAGCAATACATCCCAATGTTTACTCAATCATCATGGCTGAACTGGAAGAAGAGATGATTCTATTGGGAGACGACTAGTAAAGATAGTCTTTCCTTTGTGGGGAAGGAAGCTGAGAAGATTTCATTCTAGAACTCAGTCCCAAAAGTCCTAACTCGGATAGCCCCTTACATCTAAGCCATCAAAGAACGAAGGAACAAGGGGTTTACCGACTGGCACGTGGTGAAAGATTTCATCAGTCGTCGTATCAACCCTCTGAAGAAATGAGCACATCCAATGTGGATGTACTTGAGAGCTAAGGATACGACCAGAGACTACAAGAATAGTAAGCAATGATTAAACTCATTCTCTAAATTTCGAGTTCTAGTTACTAACCACGTTTATCTGTCTATATAGATCATGCTTTGGGAGAGATTGATTCTCGCGTCAAAGCCATCCGTGAGAAGACTCTAACACTTGATGTGGAGGCTTCTCGCATTTTGGTGGATGTATCCGCCAAGAAAAGAAATGAACGCCTAAAGGTAATTGAAGTTCGACCTTTTCTATAGGCTTTCGTAGTCATAAACTATAAGTACTTAACATCCTTTCCTATTGTAGAAAATTGGCATAGAAAACTATCAAAACGACCGAGAGGTCGAATTGATGGTAATAACGAAAGAGAAAGTGGATATTAAAGCTCCTCCAACCAAGAAGCATCGACTAACCAAGGCTATCAACAAGCAAGGTGGAAGTTCGAGTGCTACTCCTTCCTCTCTTCCTCCGTCTACCCCCATCGAACAGTTCCTTGCGGACATAGTTGCTGTAGAGGAAATCGCGGTGGCTGTAATAGAGCAACTGACCTCTAGGACCAAGGTACCCTACTATTATGATAACAAAACTGTCTTAGCTGATGCTTCTTAAGACTTTATTAAGCATCTCAAAAAGAAAATCTAGAAGAGTTTTGTATCTTTTATGAAGGAGGTTGCTGTGGTAGCAGAAATTGTGATAAAAAAGGAGATTGCTCTTCAGGTGATCGAAACTAGTCTCGACCATCAAGAAGGGCAAGAGGAACAAGAAGTAATAGCACCTGCTCAGTGTCTACTATGACTATACATGGTCGGAGGTGACCCCGCCATTCAACGACCACACGTGGTCGTGGAGAAGAAGTCGAAAAAACCTTCCTTAAGGAACATTCCTTCTAAATTCAAAATCAAGGCTAAGAAAGCAATGTATGTAAATAAGAGCATAAAAATAGTATTTAACCCTTTTTGTCTTCTTAAATGCCACTTCACTTCTCTTCTTGTGTCTTTAGATTGGCTCTCCCATCGTCCGAGGATGTTTCTATCGAGAAGCCCCTTGCCATTCTCCCCGTAGCCGAAGAAACAATAATGAAGATGGTCGAAGAAGTGACCACTATGGCGATGGCGGGGACTGCTACTGAAGCAGAAGCGGCTACAACCAAGGTGGTCGAAACAAAAGAAAAGGCAAGTGAAGGCAGAATACAAGTACCTGGTTAAGAAATAGAAATTCCCTCTAACCGTCATGACGAAGAAGAGATCATCGAGGTAGTTCCTCATCCTCTCCAAGGAGGTACAGCTGAAGAAGAAGAAGAACATGCCAACTTCTTCTCTACGTTTTTAACCCTACTTTTGTAGTGGGATCTTCTTCACGTCGATCTCACGACCGAGCTCCTCAACCCAAAGATATTCCCAACAAGGGGAATGTCTTCGATGACGAGCGACTTGAGAATTTATGGTGGAACAAGGCCAAAGAGCTCGATTGACTAGAGGATTCCTAGTGAGTACTAACCAAATTTGCTCATACAAACAGGAACATAAGCATCTAATGCTTAGTTTTTTATAATTGACTTTTCTCAATTCTCATTATCTTCTTTTATGTAGAGAACTTTGGAAGACATGGCCACTGTGGTGGAATACCATAGACAACTTATGTTTTTGAAGCAAGAGAATGCGGAACTTCGAGAACAAGCAAAGAAATGGTATGCCACTGGCATACATAATCTTTCCCTATTTCGACTACTAATCTAACTCTTCATGTCTGTCTTTAACTTTCACAGGTCTAAGAGCAACGAAAAGACCTTATCTAATGCAATCGATAACGAGAAGGTCGAGGCACAGAAGCTAAGGACGGAGAACATTGACCTTACGATCGAGCTTTTGAAGGCAAAATCTGCAACCGACAAGTTGCAAGATAAAATAAATAGTAAGTTCTAAACTTACGATCGCTCAATTGGATGACTTTCTTATCTTTCTCTAACTCCTTTGTTTTTGCAGACAAAGCGGTCGAAATGGGAAAGCTTCACATTGAGGCTGATGAAAAAACCAAAGTGATCGGTGAGCTTACTCGTATCGAGAAAGAGAAAGGTCAAAAGATCAACATAAGGATGAAGTCGAGGGTCTTGAGTCTCGACTAGTTGGTAAGTAAATCTTTACCTCTGACCAGTTCTTACTAACCAGACTTTTTATGAAGTATCTTTTCTGACTAAGTTTCACTCTATTTTGCAGAGGATATAGTCAAAATAAAGAAACTCATAGAGGCTTCGACTCATAGTCAGGAGAGATGCAATCGATGAAGATCATTCTTCAAAACAACGTTTCTCTTCTAAACGATCTACTCAGAGGGCTTGGTGCTGAGAAAATTAATCCTTCCGAGGACGCCATGACCACTCACACGAGGACAATCGAACAACAAGTCAGAACTTTATAGAGCTCATATCTACTCTGAAGACCAACCAGGCTGATTTGCTACGAGAGGCGGTTAAAGGCACAGTAAGCTATGCCTCGGCAAAACTCAAGGCATGTGACCAAAATCTCAATGGTCGATCGATCGACCATGACTTTGACTGCTCTGAAGCAGAAGCAGCCCGTCTAATCAAAGAAATGGAGCCAGCCGGTCGAAAGGTCATGGAGGAGATGCAAATCGGATATCCTTCGTTAGAGTAATTTGTAATAGGGAACTTTGTAGAAACAAATCTTTTATTAAAGTTTTTTATCTTTCTTTTCCTGCAATTCATTTTGTTGAGTAGTTAGTAGTCATAAGATAAAAAAAGAAATGAAAGAAAAATAAAATTACAACTAAGAATCAAAGTTATATTAATAACGCTATCCTAACCCCTGACTATTTACTTAGTTTATATGAATAAACTAAGCAAATAGTACAGAGTAAAGTATGTAGAGTACAGAGTAGTTTATCCGACTATCATTGTCAACTTTCGATTGTCATGTTCTGATAGAAAAAGTGAGGAACAAGTCGACATTAGAAAGTTCCTTCTAGTGGGCATGACCATATGTAGAGAGGAAATGCTTCGACTAGATGATGTTACTTCTCTTCGACCAGGTTAATCAAATCAAATTTATAAATGAGAATAGGATAAACTATCAGAGTTCCTTTTAAATTCGGTCAACTTTTTCTTAGGAAACCCAATTGATTTGTGCTGATAGCAAGAGTTGGAAATAGCATGACACTAAGAAGCTCCTTCTAGTGGACAGGACCACATGCAGAGAGGAGAGACTTTGACTAGGGATGTTTTCTTCTCTAATCAGTTTGAACATATTGAATGTATGAAAAGTGGTCGAACAAACATAAAAGAAGCTCTACTCATCATACGACAATAAAGATTGAACAAACAGAAAACTTTACTAAGAATGTAGAAATATTACACATAGAATTTACACAATTGTTCGATATTCCAAGAGTTTGAGAGAATCTGGCCGTCTTCCATGGCAAGTCATACTGAGCCTGGTTATGTAACTTCGACCACTGTGTAAGGACCTTCCCACTTGGGGGAAAACTTAGTCTAATTAGACTGGGATTGAATTTTCTTCAATACCAAGTCACCTACAGCAGGGCCGCGAGGTTGGACCTCACGGTCGTAGTATCTACGCATGGCTTATTGATAGACTACTGAATGGATTAAGGTTTGATTCCTCTTCTCTTTGAGTAGGTTAATGTCATCCGCTCAAAGTTGCTCTTGGTTGGTGTTATTGAAGTTCTCCACTCGTGTCAACCTAATCTTTAGTTCTGGAAAAAGTATGGCTTTAGCCCCCAAAAATTAGGAAGAAAGGAGTTTCTCCTGTTGCCCGACTAGGAGCTGTGCGAATTGCCCATAATACTTAGGGTAATTCTTATACCCAAACCCCCGAGCATTTTATAAGTTGGTCAAAGACTCGAGTCTAATTCCCTGCATTATTTGGCCATTCGCTCTTTCGACTAACCCATTGCTTCGAGGATGGGTGACAGAGGCATAACAAAGCTCGGTGCCCAATTCCTCACAAAATTTTTGAAATTTTGCACTCAAAAATTGCTTACCATTGTCTATAATTATTCGATTTGGGACTTCAAAATGAGTAATCACGCTTCTCATCATGAACCTTTTAGCGGCTTTTGTTGTTATCTCAATCACAGGTTCAGCCTCAATCTATTTTGTGAACATATCAATAGGTACAAAAAAGAATTCGAATTCTCCTGGTGCTTTCGGGAATGGTCCTAGGATGTTTGGACTCCAGGTCACAAAAGGCCAAGATAAAGGAATAGTCTATAGAGCCTGAGCCGGTTGGTGTATCTGCCTGCTATGAAACTGGCATTGTACATATTTCTTAACTAGCTCTTTAGCATCATTGAGGGCAGTTGGCCAATAGAAACCTTGTCAAAAGGCTTTTCTGATCAGCATTTGATAAGAAGCATGTGCTCCACAAATGCCCCCATGTATATCATGGAGTGTAATCCTTCTTTCTACGATATGCATCACATGAGAACCCCTAGAGTACTCTGTTTATAGAGTACCCTATCAACCAAAGTATACATTTTGGCCTTTCGGGATAAATGATTTGCTTCGAGATCATTGTTGGGTACTGAACCCTTTTGAAGATACTCATAGATGGGTCCCATCTAGGTATCCTCGTACTCGAGAGAGGCTATCTCATTAAGAGTTGTGTCTGGTGTTTTGACCAAAGATGACTTTTGGAGTTGCTCCAAGAAGACTACTGTTGGTACTTGTGATCGGGAAGAAGTCATTCGAGCCAACTGGTCGGCGAGAAAATTATCCTTTCGAGGGATATATTGTATCTTGAAACTAAAAAATGCTTCTCAAGCTTTCTGACTTCTGACAAGTACTGAGGCATGGTCATATTAGAGTATTGGTACTCTTTTTTTACCTAATTCACGACTAGTTGAAAGTCTCCTCTCACGAGTAGTCGACGAATCCCGAGCGCTTTCACTGCTCGTATGTCAGCCAACAAACTTTTGTATTTAACCATGTTATTAGTGGCTAGAAAGTTTAATTGAACATTACACTTTAAGGTCTCTCTTGTAGGAGATTCTAGGACCACCCCAGCCCTTGAGCCACTAAGCGTAAGTGACATGTCAAAGTACTTTGTCCACTGGTCGTGGGAATTGTACTAGGGATCTAAACGGGTTCAGGATTTATCCATTCAGCGACAAAGTCTAATAAGATATGAGATTTTATGGCCATTTGGGACACAAAATGGAGGTCAAACTCCCTAAGTTCTACTGACCATTTTGCCATGCGTCCTGCTACTTCCATATTCTAGAGGACCTATCCTAAGGAAAACTCAGACGACACAACAATTTTTGTGTGCCTAAAAATAATGCTTCAGTTTACTCGAAGACATGAGGAGAGCATATAAAAGTTTTTGAACCTAAGAGTAATGCTCCTTAGGCCCGGGTAAACTTCACTTACGTAGTAGACTTTTCCTTGGACATTCTCGCATTTTGCGCCTAGTACTGCGCTTACTACCTGTGGCATGGCTACTAGATATATTAGGAGTGTCTCTTCTGGTTTCGAAGAAATCAGAACATGAGCACTCGTAAGGTATCTTTTGATATTCTCGAAGGCACCGTTAGCCTCTTTCAACCACTCGAACCCTTTGTGCTTCCTTAGAAGCTTAAAGAACTTTCATCCAGTCATGCGATGAAATAACTTAAAGCCACCATACAACTTGTGAGTTTCTGAACTTCTTTCTTAGTGGTCGGAGGGCACATTTGCTCAATGGCCTTTATCTTTTCAGGGTTTGCTTCGATACCTCTTGCAAAAATAAGGAATCCGAGCAACTTTTTCGAAGAAACACTTCTCAGGATTGAGTTTCAAGCGGTGTTTTCTGAGGTTGTCTAATGTTTCCTACATGTCTGAAATGTAATTAAGTTGTTTAATGCTCTTTACGACTAGATCATCAACATAGGCTTTCAAATTTTGGCCTAGTTGAAGCGAAAAAGTCAATTGCATCAAATGTTGAAAAGTAGGATCAGCATTTTTCAAACCAAATGGCATTTTAACATAGCAAAATATCCCAAATGGTGTGATGAATGCAGTCTTCTCTTCATCTTCTGAACACATACCTATTTGATGACAACCAGAGTATGCATCTAAAAAACTTAATGTTTTACAACCAGCAATAGAGTTAACTAATTGATCAATACGAGGAAGAAGAAAATTATCTTTTAAACAAACTTTATTAAGATTACTATAGTCTATACATATACGCCACTTACCATTAGACTTCTTAACCATTAAAAGGTTAGTTAACCACTCTGAGTGATTGACTTCTCTTATAAAGCCTGTTTTTAGTAGCTTGTCCAATTCTAATTTGATAGCTCCCTGTCGATCAGGTGCAAATCTCTGTAATTTCTGTTTTATGGGCTTTTTGTCAGGCTGTAGAGCTAGCCTGTGCTCGATCACCTTCCTGGGGACCCCGGGCATGTCGGATGGTTGCCACATGAATACATCTACATTTGCCTGGAGGAAAGTGATGAGGGTGTCTTCCTATGCAGGGTCGGAAGTAACCCCGATGCGAACGGTCTTCGAAGGCTCCACTGGATCCAACAAAACATCCTTGACTTGCTCATTTGGCTTCAACACAGTTTTAGGCTTTGAGTGCTTGGTTGAAGATTGCACCTTAGTTACTTCTCGAGTTGGTAACTGATCGACCATCTCAAGGGAGTTGCTGTTGCACGTAAGCACTATCTTTTTATCATAGCGGACTATGATCACTCCTTTGAAACCTGGCATCTCACGTACGACAGGTTTATACTATCGTTTTGACTCGTATACCAAAGATCCTCCATAAATGTGGTTGACGGTGTGCTATGGATCCTGAAACGACATCTCCGTATCGTCGTCTAACTGCTTTCGACCACTCGTTTATCCTACCTTTTTGAGTATGGGAAATGGTCTTTTGATGGAGTAGTAATCCTCGAGTTTTCACTAGAAAACTCGGCAATTATGAAGGTCGTGTCCTTCCTTTTTGTGGATAGGACACCACCTTAGCCTGTTATCCTTCCAAGAGCAGATTTTGCCCTTGCCCCGATCAGAGTATTGCCTGGGATTCCTTGGCTCCTTATCGTCCATGGTAAGACCTCCTTAAAACTTTCGGCTTGAGGCTTCTGACCCCTTGTTCTTGGATTTCTTGACATTCTCCTTCTTTTCCTACCTTCGCCTGTCTCTTTGATATTTCGATGGGCTTGATCGATGGTCTTGCTCCACTTGATTGCTTTAGTGGCAGTCGCATAATGATCAACCATCTCGAAGAGCTCGACGATAGTAGTTGAGGATTCAAAGCGATATCTTCTGTGAACCTTCCATTGCGGACTCCCTACTTAAATGCTCTAATAATAAAAGCATCAGAAACCTCTAGAATGTAATTACAAACCTAACTAAAATGCCTAATGAATTGTTATAGAGTCTCGTTGCTGCTCTGCCTCATCCGGTGCAGGTTGTCTTCCTTCTCAGGGCAGTTGTATGTGCCCTTGAAATTGGCCAGAAGAAGGTCACAGAGATGTTGCCATGAATGGATCGACTCTAGTGGTCAACTCTTGTTGCTCGAACTGCGATCGTATAAATCTGAAGGAACTCGATGGGATTTTGGGACCCACCAAACTTCTCCATTTTTATTGGTCGAAACCGCGATGGCCAGCGTACTGCTCGGAGTTCAGGTATGAATGCACAACATCCAGTAACAAAATCATGACACCTCCTTTGTGGGAAATGATGGTTGGCATCTCTATGTGACCATACTCGACGATGCTAGGCAGTCGATGGACTCGACTTGTAATAGGTCTCATCCATTCGAGAGTAATTTGAGGGGAGGACAAAAACCTCCCGAACATGATCTCCACTCGTATCAGACGCCTCCTGGCTTAAGGAATCATCAAATGACAGAGTCTCATGACAGAGAATAGACATTTCCAGAAAGGGAAATTCTAAGTTGTAATTGTCTCCGACCGGAGTTAAACCCTGCGAGAGTATGGACAGAGTCACAAAGAGCCCACCCACATTCTCTGCAGGGACAACTAAAGGGTCACAACCACCAGATGTTGATAGATTCTTATAATGATAGGTTGCTGACCCAGATCAAGTAACCGCTGGGGGACTCGAATACTTGGGGGGAGGCCCCTTATCATGTTGCGAGTCCTGTTTTGTGGTCGAATTGACCCTTGCCCTTCGGGGAAACTCGTTCCTTTGTAGAGCGTAATGCTATGGGGGATAAGGATCCCTCCTCAACCCTATTCAACCCTATACGCGGTAAGATCTCTAAGATCTCGCGATGGATCTCTAGGGATAGGCTCACTATCAGATGAAAGCATGTTCTGCTCGTAGTTATAGCAAGCATCCATGTTGAGATCTATGTAGTCGGTCAGGTCAAACCAATTCTCCTCGTTCCATTCCCCTATCATGAGGACTTGAGAAAGAAGAGAACTTGCCGATAAGGAATTACCGGAGTTTGGAAGAAGGGTCTCCATGGACAACGCCACTTGTTGATGTTTTAGTATTGATCTTATGTATGATTTCTTGGATTTGGGGATCTTTCTCTATGACCTAGCTACGATCACACAGAGAAAAGACATAATAATTTTTATACAGATTCGGGCCATCTCCTGGGAGAATAACAACTCTATTTTTGTGTGGCTATTGCTCAATAAACTGATTACAATCGAAATAGGAATGCAAAATATCTTGCTCTACTCCTATTCGCTCTCAGGTCTGTCCGATCTCCCTTCTTCTCCCTGATGTCCACCTTTATATAACTTGCAAAGCGGCCGCAGTTGTTTCATGTCAAGAGGCACCTTTATGTTTCGGATGATAACCATCCAATGAGTTATTGTCAGAGAGACGTGGTATCATCATGCGTTGTGCGGTGATCATTGTCAGAGAGAGATTATGCACAATTATTCCAGAGAATAAATGCATGTGCTAACCACCTCATCAGACAGACCTATGATGCAATGGGTTATCATAGATAGATCAGTCAAAAATTGGCTTAATCGTAGAAGAATCTATGATCACAAGGTGATCACAGGATAACTTATGACTATGTAATAGTCGTAGGAGAACTTACGACTATGAAACAGACCTATAAGAGTTTACGACTAAAGGATAGTCGTAGAAGAGCTTACGACTAAGAATTGGTCGTAGAAGAGCTTACGACTTATTTGTGAAATTTCTACCTTATAGATAAGAAGTGTACTCAAGAAATATAATGACGTAACAGTATCATTTACAAATAATAATTTGAAAGTCATTATATCCTTGTCAATACTATTCTCATTGTCGTAATTTGATCCTGCCGCACCATGAGGGCTACTTTATTTACAAATTATAACTACTGTCTACAATTATTTTGATTCGCTTTGAAACAATTGAATTTTATGCTAATTTCATAGCAATGTTATAAGAAATAATTTATTTCTTATATGATTCAGAAAAAAAATTCTCATGGTCGCTTACTAAATTTTTACCAGCGTAAAAAGCCTTACATCCGGGCAAGCTCCCACACACAAGACGACAATGCTACCGTGCCCCCACAAGCCAAGCAGTGGGTCACTGACACCCGCGGCAGCAGCGGCGGGCCCACGCTACATGGCCAAGAGCTCGGGGGTAGCCCCGGGCTGCGTAGCAGAAGCATTTCCGATAGCGAAATTTCCATCGATCTGAACGCCCCCGGCCGGTGGCGCACCGCAACCCACCACCTACCCGCCCGGTCGCCGTTGTCTCCACCCCAAAAGCCTAAGCCCTGCCACCTCCACAGACCCCACGCCATGGCCACCAACGGCAGCTCCCCGGTACGCCCCCCAGCCTCACCCCAGTCCAGATGCTTCTGAATTCTTCCAAATTTTGGTGATTTTTTTTTTGTGGAATTCTTGGGGGATTTTGCAGAGGGTTAGGGACACGGAAAGCAGCCTGGAGAAGGTGAAGCGGCAGCTGTCGTCGGGGTCCGGGAGGTACCTGCTGCAGGGCCCCCTGCTGAAGCGATCTGAGACGGTATGTACGGTGGTTCTTGGCCTCGCCGATCGTTTTGGGGTGATGGATTATGTGGGGTTAATTAAGCGCTTAAAGATTTGATTTCGGTTATAGATTTGGTGTAGCGTGGGGTTTAGGCGTGGAAAGGTTCGACTTTGGTGCTAGTATGAGTTGTTTGATGTATTGTTGGTGGTGGAAGTTTTTGGTCTAATTATATGAGTGGCTTTTCTGTTCAATTTCTTGGGTATAATTTGATCGTTATACTAGGGATTATATGAGATTTGGCGAGTAACAGCTAGGATTACTGCATTGACCTGTGTCGTTGCGCACCACTTAGTGTATTCTGATATTTGATTCTAGCGGGGGGAGAGAGGGAAAGCCAAGGGAATCTTATTCCATGAGTACAAGGATCTTTTGTAGTCCTAGGTGCAACTGATGGAAATGCCTGTTATTGATATTATTAGATGTACCACAAGGTGGTGGTGGTGGAAGGGTGAATGGTTGGGAAGACCATACACGGGAGAGGAATTCTTTTGGTGTTCAACTGTTCATGTACCTGCAACTTAGCTAGAAAATACAATCTGGTGGTCCGCATGGGACCAACTGTGTTAAAATGAATGCAATCATAGGACCCTAGCAATATAATTTTCCGCAGATTGGCTTTCTACTTGTGAAAATTTATCTAGCAATTTCACCTGTTGAACTCTTATTATCTTCTTTCAAACAGTTGAGGAAATGGAACGAAAGATGGGTAATATTGGACCCGACGTCTGGAAAGATGGAATACAAGTATGGAACCTTGACTTTTTGTAACTGAGAATACCTAGGAAATTCCTACTGTTATCTCGGTATTCAGTTTTTTTCTTGTTGCAGAATTCGGAGGAATGAAACTGCTGTTAAGGGAACCATTCTATTTGATGCTTCAAGCACCATTACTTTGTCTCCTGTAAATTTTCAGTAAGATTACCGCCTGACCATATTTTTTTTTCCGTATGATTCTAAGTATGAAGGTTTATATAAGTACCTCTCAAATTATTACAGAGGGATGCCAAAGTATGACGGCTGCTGTTTCTGTATCCTATACACTTACATGACGATTCTCAAAGAACTTTAATGTTTTCTTAATAAGTGCATATGCCTTTAGGTTTTAGTATTCCTTTACTCCAGTTAGACATTGGAACTCCTCAGAAAAAGGATTACTTTCTTTGTGCTGAAACTCCTGGTGCGGCAAAAGCTTGGGTATCTACATTGCAGTAAGCTTTCTGATCCACGACTTGTCAAATATTATTATATTCTCTATACCGTTTTACTGTTGACTGGCTGTACAGACGTTTACAATTTTCTTTTCTATGGTTCTGCATTATTTTTATATTAATAGGGGAATATCTAATGCAAACCCTCAACTCGTTGCAAACACAAACTCCAACATAAGCCGTCCAATCAATGTGAGGGAGGATTGTCACCCATTTGATCATGGGATGCTAGCAGCACCACTGTGCCAACTCCCAATGGAAACTTCAAACTAGCATTCCCATGATAAAGATCTGAATGATGTGGTACATTCCTAGATTGATCAGATGGCTCATGATGAGAGTTTGTATATTTGCACTAGCTATGCCCCTTGTTAATACTCTATTACATTAATAAATTAACAAGAAGAGAGCGCTTCAAATGGAATCCAAGAATTATATGTCATGAACTGCTGTCAACTTTAGGACTCCTGGATCCAACTAGTTTGGTGTTTTATGGACTTCTGGTGCTATGATAATCTCCTTTACATGAACTGTAATACTTAAGTTCTTATTCGTATTCGTGTTGCTGCATCCTGACTATTTGGGGTTGATGTTATCTTTAATAAACAGTGCAACTCAATTAGTACTACGAGCTCATAAAGAGGCAGTGAATTCTTTGGCTGGGAATGGATCTCCTGCTACATTAGGTACAGTTGCTACTGCAGTTGCAAATGCTAATGCGACTGCCTTGGAGGCCACCAAGGAGATAGAAGCAGCAATGAAGGTTTCAATGAGGGCAGCTCTTGGGTTGGGTACAAATAACTTGAATGAAGGCCGACTTGATGATCTAACCATCATGAAGGTATGCATTCATCTCTCAGTGAATATAGATAAATCTCTCCTGTGGATTCTTGTTTCATATTGTTAGTAAGTGGTGTTGCTCTGAAGTCTGACCATAAGCAAATTTTCCTGCATGATTCGTTATTGAGCTGTCATGAGTTATTTCTTGATAATCATTACTTTGATACTATTCTTTTATTTGTATTATGACAAGCTCTTTTATCAATTTAAATGGTATTTTGAATCCGTAGTCCCTATTTATGGACCAAACTGCACTCTACTATTCACACTTGCGCTAATTTCATATGGGTCGCTGCAATCCGCAGACCCAGTAACCTTCCTACATGGTTTTTGCATATATTGTCACCATAAACTACATATGCATCATTGCAGTCAATATTTTGGTACTGTTGATCTTTTGGTACTGTTGATATAATGTTAGCTAGGTTGTCTTAGGCCAGATTTATATATTCTCAATAAACTTAGAGCAAATTCATTGCTAGGACAGAATGCTCCTTGCTATGCAGTTGAGATTTGGCTTTTCTTGGTAGGCTGAAAACGATTGTGATATTCAGTATGGCATTGCATCCTTCCAAATTCATGCTGATTAGTATAATCTCTAGAATCTTGGTTTCAATTGGTACACTTTTCAAATGGTTACATCTTTGTGCAATAATTTACATGGATGTGTTGATAGGTGCATGATTTGGTATCCTTGATTTTATTTGTGAGCATTGATTTGATCAATTTTCGTGTACTGTGTTAATGTTCCTCAGGAGACTCTCCGAGTGAAAGATGAGGAGTTGCAGCATTTGGCTAAGGATATTCGTGCTCGGGATGCTACCATTAAGGAAATAGCAGACAAATTGACAGAGACTGCAGAGGCTGCAGAGGCTGCTGCTTCTGCAGCTCATACAATGGATGAACAGAGACGGCGTCTGTGTTCGGAGATTGAGTGCCTAAAACAAGCAATGGAAAGACAAATGGAACAATCCATGCTTAAGGTTTTTTAAAAAAAATTGTATTTTCTAGTGCTTTGAGTTCTGATGCTAACTATGGTTTACGAATATTGCAGCTAAGACAATCTGAAGAAAAGGTAATTAGCCTGAGCAAAGAGAAGGACCAATTGGTGAAGGAAAGGGACGCTGCACTTCAGGAGGCTCATATGTGGCGCACTGAACTAGGAAAAGCTAGAGAGCAAATGGTGATACAGGAAGCAACTATTGCCCGAGCAGAGGAGAAGGTAAGGGTATCTGAAGCAGATGCTGCAGCTCGGATAAAGGAAGCTTCTGAAAAGTTACAAGCTGTTGAGAAAGAAAAGGAGGAGCTTCTAGCCTTTGTCGGTGTTCTCCAATCGCAAGTCCAGAGGTTCTTGTCTTTTCATGCCTGTTATATACATAAAGTTAGAAGTTGCATTTGCATAGAATATAGATGTACCTGTCAGGAGTTCTACGTCAAGGCATAGGTAATGACTAAAACACAAGCTGTACTGATGCAGAGAGCAAAGCAGCACAAAGCAAGTATGTGAAGAGAGATCTGAATCATGCTCCGGTGCTGACAACTCCCCTCCCTTGACAAAGCATGTCGATGCATCAGATGATGATGTCGACAAAGCCTGTGTAAGTGATTCTAGATCAGTCCTGGTTTCCAGCAATAGTACTGAAGTTCAGCTGGCCGTGGATGGGGTGGACATCCGTCCGATTGGTGATGCTGAGTGGGGTGGCTTCCAGCAGTCTGAAGCTTTGATCGCCGATGTGCGGGAGGTCCCCACAGAAGCAGAAGGCGGCAGCTTGGACATTCCTGTGGTGAATCCCCCACCGGTCAGTGACCATATGCAGGGAGGCACAACACACCCCTGAAGGCCAGAAGTCCTTGCTGTTGACAAGTACTTTCTGGGATTGTTGTTATTGTTGAGCAAAGTGACAGGGATTTGAATCCTCTCGAGAATTGCTGTTGCAAGTGTTTGCAGTTGTGCCTGGTTGTATATTCATTGTATTTAAGTATACGACTCAATAAAAGATAGTAGTTGTTGGTTGTGTGGTTGTAAATTATGCACTTAATCCCTTTTTGTTATTTTAAGACTTAAGTTTACGATAAAAAGTTAAAAAAAACTATGTTGATAACAAAGTTAAATCTGGAAAAGAGAAACATAAATAAGCCAGCATACTCAGTTAAATCTTCTATAAAAATGAGTCTTGCGAAATAACAGCATTCTACTCGAATTATTGTGAATACGTATATAAGAATCAGAAAAATGACCACTCAATTTATAGCAGTGAGGACAAGCCAATTTGGTCACATTGCTGTCACGGTTTTACAGAATAACAGCAACTCTTGAGCAATGACTGTAAACAGGCCTTCGAGCTCCCCAGAATAAACACATACTATAAAACTTACAACGGAGGCGAAATGCAATTACAATATCAAAACCTTACGTTTCAATGGATTAGAAAATACAAGCAGTAGTAACCTAGTAACACATAAACTAACACATGCCACGGCACACCGAACTATCAGCCAACACCTGAACTTCTAGTCCTTAGCCTCATCGCCGTTGGGCCCTATCGGGCTGCCGGCATTGTTCTGCTGCTCATACTCCTGACTTGAGAAAACTTCAGACTGCAAACTTGTCGAGATGTTGCTCGCATGAAGCCATGTCAACTCCCACAAGCTGTCACCCCCTAGTGTGCTCCTCTTCGCAAGGATCCCCCTGTTCTTCATCACAACTAGAATATTCTTGAGCAGTTCTGGGATCAGTTCCTGAAGCCTGTCGCTCCGCTTGCCTCGGACCTTGATTTTGATACACTTCTCCATCCGACTAAGGACTCCCAGCCACAACTTGCAGAAGCTGCTTAGCCCAAAGAGATCCGGTAATAGTTGCAGATAGACCTTTGCTACTAGTTTCATGGCGAGCACAAGGGATCCTTCCATGTTCCTGTAGTCCTTCTGCGAGTGATTTTGGCCAATCTCCAGTAAGTCATCCAGCAAGGCAAATATGACAAGATCGAAAGCATGCGACCATGTGGCGGACTTGAGGCATATCCCTTCTGTTGCTGTTAGGCATCGCTCGAGTGAAGTTAATGCATGATTTCGCACCTCCTCTCTCTGATCCAAGCTCAACTTTTTCAGTGCTTGCAGCAGCTTGAGCCACATCTCCCTGATTGCTTCCAACCCTTTCTCAGCTTCCTCACCTGTCCCTTTCGTCTGTTGTGACCACCGGGCAAGACTATTGACAGAATCAGCCATCAAATCCAGGGCACGAATGGATCTATCTATTAGACCAACCCTTGACTCAGCAAACTGTCGTGACCCTTCAATGCAGAAGGCATAATTTGATATTGAAAGGTAATCCCCCTCTGACATGATAAACATGATAGCCTCGAAGCCTACTTCTGAAGCATCAGGGTGGCGAGCTGTAATGGATAGCAGCGACACTACAGTCCTCCAGCCCATCTGTGATTTTATGTGTCCAGCATTTGCTTTTACAAGGCGTGCAACCTCCTGTGTAATGTTCTCACTGTATGCATCTGCTACACGGGCATCTAGCTTGAGAACTAATTGCAATGACCTCAGCAACTCGTCGGCAAGGTTCTCTTTATATGGAAGTAACCTCTGGCATATACGCATAAGTCCAAAAATAGCTTTCTCCACAAGAGCACATGGCATAACTGTGGACTGAACTATGTTGGCAATATGCTCGTATACACCTTGCCAGAGAAGCACTATTCGATCTCGGTTATTAAGTGTGATCGCAATCAGCAGTTCCAAGCAGAATACTGCTGTATCCTCATCATCAGGCGAGCTGGCAACCTTTTGAGGTCGGCCTGCAGCCCAAATCAGTGCCCTGGCAAGTTGCAATAGTGAATCAGGTTGCAAAAATTTGCTCTCTGTAAATATACTATCAATGCGGCATTTCTGAATTGTCTGAAGAGTCCTCTGGTGGGCAGCAAGTTGCTGCTCAGTTGGCTGTGATCTTGGTTCTTCACTGTCAAGTGAGAGCAGCTGACTAAATCTTCCCATTAGTCCAGATGATTTCCGGGGTGTACCCATCACTGGAATATGAGATGTGGAAATTGAGTTAGGAGCAGGCTTTCCTTGGACAGTTTCAGCAGAAACTTCCAAATCATCAGCTGCATCACTAGCAACACGAGCGGGAAGAAGCCCTAGCTTATGCAGTCTCAGGATGCAATCCAATAAATTCCTCCAACCAGTTCGTATGTAGTCCCCATATCTGTTAGCTATGGTGAACAATGTCTCAGTTGCCAACCTAGCCTTCAGGTCATCTCCAAAAGCAGTAACTGGTTCGTCAACCAAAGAGGTATTCAAAAGAGTGGTGAATTTGCAGAGAGAAACAACAAGATCATCCAAAACGTCTTCAAGATGATGAAATGCTGAGATCTTTGCGACACCCAAGAAGCCATCCACACAGGTCAAAAGAACATCTTCATGTTCTGAATGATCAAATACCACTGCAATGGCAGCAATAGTAGGGCCAGACATGATAGCAAACATATCATGGTCGAGGAAAGGTTGAGAATCACCAACGATATACGGGGATGTTGACTTTGACTTCCGCACTAGATCTATCCAGCGGCTGGGAGACATTTCAAAATATCCCATACCCTGCTCAGGTGTGGTCTTAATCTCATTTCTGCAGATCGAGTGGTATAGCTCAGACAACATATCACGTGGAAGGTCACTACCCCCATTTATGTTCCTGTTGTTCTTGATGAAGTCCTCCTCAGTCATCTTCTTCTTCACCTGCATGTTATGCTGATCAGTGTTCAGCATTATAATTGAGTAAGCCAGCAGTAAAGCAGTGTCCTTATTTGCAAAAGCATGTGGGGACTGCTCATAGTATCTATCTGAGAAGGCCTCAAGAACCCTCTGTATCTTCTGAGATTCTCCAGGCAGCCGGAAAGTCTCCAAAAATAGCCTCAGAGCTGTATCGAGGTTCATCTCCTGAAAGTTGAAGGTCTGAGCAAACTCATGAAGCACCTGAACACAAAACTCATCGTGATTACCTAGAAAGTCTCCTACAAGATTCTTATCCAGACCAGCTGTGTAGCGGAAAAAGCAAGCCACACTCTGGGGGTCAAGCTTCTCAGGCAACAGATGAGTGCCTTGAAGGAACTCCAGACCTTTCTTTGGGTCCCTGTTGAAGTGATCAGCGCCAATCATTAGCCTCCTTTTGACATACTTCCTTTGACGGACAAACTTCACCCAGTGCTGAGGATCCAAAAAATTCTCGCACTTAACAGTCCAGAAAGGAATGTATTCATCAAGCTCCACAGGCATGAACTCAGGACGTGAGGTTGCATTCCCAATGCGATCAGCCATTCCCTGAATCACAGCAATCAAACCCTCCAGAGCAAGAATGTGCATAGAAGACAAGGGGCAGTTAATAGGAAATGCACTCTTTGATAGAAGATTTGCAAGCTCCTCAAACACATTCCTGCAGGTTATGTCACAGTCAAGATTGGCATACATCTCCACCATAAAATTCTTCTGTCGACAGAAATCTACAAGAGCTTCCATTGCAACCTCCTGCTGCTGATATGTAGCTCCAAATCGGGGTTGTGCAAGCCTTAGAATTATACAAGAAAAGAAGGCCTCCAGCTGCAGCTTGAGCTCAGCCCGGAGTTGATGGTAAAGATTCAACACAATGCTGCACACCATTGAAAGGATAAGGGGGCTCATCAACAATCCAAACTGCATTAGGTTTCGGAAAAGTTCATCTTGCACTAATGACAGCAGCTTTGGATGCTTCCGAATTGAAGACCCACCAAGCTCGATTGCTGAATTGATCAACTTCAGGGCAAACAAAGGCAGATCTTCATCAACCCCGGTCTGCTCGACAACATTGAGGAGAGAGCACATGAAATGGAAAATCTCCACCATGCAAGGGATTCCGTAAGGCTCTACGATAAGGGCACTGCCATCTGCAGAATTCTCATCAGATGTACCTGCCTCGGACGCATAGCTTCCGTTGCCATCTTCCATTTGCCTGATCCCAAAAGGATGGTTCTTATCCATGCCACCCATCTACACATAGTACAACATACAAAAAACAATTAGTAAACCTGCTCCATGGAGCAAAACTGCTAGTATATTATGCATGTGATACTTGGCAATGATACATGATAGGAAAATAAATACCAAAGAGCCAATCAACCTTCTCAAGGGCCTTTTCGGTACTCGATTTTATTCCACCTAGATAAAACTAAGAAAGATTCATTCATGTAAAATGGTCGATTTCATTACCTTAATGTAAACCCCAACACTTGTTTGGATTAAGCTTTTTATGTGTGCTCTTAATATAACTACACATTGTAATATTTATGGTCAACAACCTTCCTGATGGAAATTCACCTAAGTAATTGGAAGATTCCAAAAGACTGCACCTATACACCTTGTTTTTGCTCACTCATAGATCACAGCCTCAAACACTGACTTGATTAGAAGTGGAGTGGTAGAATTGCATTGTCAGAAATGGTGCAGGCTACAGGCAAGGAGCTAGAAGATACAAGGTGACCAACAGCGTTGCAGCAAAGCCGCATAGGTTGAGCATAGAGGTGTGTTTGTGGTTGTGAGAGATGTTGGCAAAAGATCCAAGGCCCTTGGGTTGGTAATGTCCGATCGTGTTAGCAGACTTAGATTGAATAATCTGGGCTTCTACACTAAAATAATGGGCGGGTTCGTTTTGACTTATTCGCGGCTTATGCTCGTACTATCTACAGTAACTATCTTTTAAACGGTGCATTGTTTCAAAGCGACGTCAATAAGAAGATTATAGTAAAAAGTGTATTAAGTTCAGCTATACCGACCAAAATAGCATACGACTATTTTCCTGTGCGTACTACCTCTTGCAAACAGGCAGAATTAAAATATTTAAGCCATAAACCATCAGCCCAAAAGAACCCACCCAATATCTGATGACCAGAGATAAAAACCCCAGCAGTAACCTGCAATCCTAGCTAGCTATGGGATTTGAAAAACCAGCCAGATTTTTGAACTAAAATGGTGTTTATATCATTCTTATATGCAACCAGATATAAATAAAGTTGAAACAATATAATTTGCAGTGTCGTAGGGGTAGCCCCCACCTAAACCCAGCAGGCCTGGTAGGAGATTATAAGGCCCAGAATAGGCCATGTGTAATGACATAACTGCCCCAGAGGGGATAACCTGATGTAAGGGTATAACTGTAAAAACACTCCTCATGTGTATGTATATATACGAGCAAGCCATGGGGAGGACCCAGGCCATTACACTTATCTTCATCACTCTCCACTACCATCTCTCTCTCTGTTTGGTCAGTAGCCACAACATGCAGCTTGTTAGATTTTCCATTATAGACTATTTCTATTTGAGCACATTACGTGTGTCCCTTCCATGAAGCACAGCAAAGAGCAGAAATTCTAGGGTGTGCCAAAACTAACTTCTGCAACTTTTAGGGCCTGTTTGGAAGAGGGGGTTGCTCTAGGAGTTTTTAGGATATAGTTCATATTTGAACTAAATCCTTAGGATTTGGATGCAAATTCCCCCTTCCCAAACAGGCCCTTAGTGAACATCTCTACTGCCGAACTAAGTCCATCCTTATGACATCCCATTTCTTCTGAACTCCCTTGATTCCAATCAGTTCCATGATTCATGCTAGAAAATCATGGTTTGTTTTATTGGCTGTTCAAATGTTGTTTGTGAGGAACCACTGTCTCGAACTTACACATGAGGAATTGAGGAGTCAGTTTGTTGGTTTGGAATGGGCACGCAGGAAGTTGCAACCTTGACATGTTGAAAGCAAGGAGTTGGATTTTCTGTTGCAAGCAAACAGAAGAAGATCAAGGTGCCTAAAATCTAGGGATAAACATGCACATGCCAGGCATCAGCAGCAAAATATTAAGGCGCTTAGAACCAAACAAGACTTGTTTAAACATTTCTAGGATTATATTCCTGACAGACAAAATAAAAAAGAATCTTGACAAACGAGCACCAGGTGGGCGCCGCTGGCATTCTAGTAGGTAACCACTGACCAGTCCATATATGAATTCAAAGTTTCACTGACAGGACAAGCATCTAATTTAAACCAGTTCCCGCAGAAATCAGCTGGAAACTGGTTTTGGGCAGGAAATGGGATATGTCACAAATCCATTTTTTCAACAACTGCGCATGACATATGTTTCTAAAACCTGCTGGATTTGGCCTAATTTACAGGAGACTTTCAAGGACTGAATATATTTCTTTCAAACTTGTCCTAACATTGTCTTCTTTGGTGTGGTTCAAACTCAAACATCATTTTTTTGGCAAGGCTCAAACATCAACATACACAATAATGTTACGGGATTCAGCATATTTTTGTGTTCTATTTTGCAAGTAACAGGACAAATAATCAACTTGCGCCGCCTCTTGGGCCTACTCAATGGGTTCTACCGACTCACTTGATCGGGACCAGTACAGCATGGTAAAGTGAGGTTTTACATATCTGTATCAAGGTTCCCCCACACTAGTACTTCCACACAATAACTCCACAAAAGGCAATTGCCATACCTAGTGTTTCATCTTCTATTGCTCAGTTTCAACCAACATGGTAGAACTCAAATCTTCATTTTCAGCACATTCCTGAACAAGCTACTTAGCGGCTTAAGAAATACACCAGGATACCATTTCTTGTGTGTAATGCTATTGATACCAGTTTTTCTTCGTCTTTTTGGTAGGGTACCGGTACCATTTTTTTGTGTGCAATTCTACTGTATTCTTGGATACAGGCAAAATTCTCAACAAAGCTCATACATTTATTATTTTCAAGAGAGATCGGGGTTGAATCTTGAATGGCATTTGTAATCTCAATGCATGCTAGTGACTATTAATAGCAAAGTAAAAGTGTATATACTGCCATTAGGAGGCACATACCTCTGGTTTGACGGCACCGTCACCTCTATCGCCACTGCCTATCTGCGGGAGGCGGGCAAAGACACATCGGACGAGCTCGTGCATAGAGTGCCGCGAGAAGCGCTGCAGGAGCTCGCCCTTGGCGGCAGCCTGGTAGATGACACGGAAGCACGTGTTGACGGCGGTGCAGACGTGCTGGTCCCCCAGCGCGGCGGCAGCGGGAGCGCGCAGGCACGCGAGCAGCGCCTGCAGCATCCGCATCAGCACGGCCTCCTCTGCAGCGGCCTCAGCCCCGGCCTCGAACCGGCAGCTGGCGACGGCGTCCACGACCTCCCGCAGCGCGGCGCCCGGGAGAGAAGGCCCCATGAGCGCCATCACCTCGTGGAGCGCGGCGAGAGAGGCGGACGTGACTGCGGCGCCGGCCTCCTCGGAGCGGACGGCGTCCAGGAAGGGCCGAAGCGTGGCGGCCGGAAGCGAGGGCGAGGCGGCCGCCGCGGGGGAGAAGACGAGGCGGCGCAGCGCCTTGAGGGACGACACGAGCGGGTGGTCGGCGGCGGCGTCGTCGGCCGCGGCGCGCGGGTGGCGGAGGCTGCGGCGCATGACGGCAAGCACAGCGCTGGCCTCGGCAGAGATCGCGCAGGCGAGGCCCGCGGGGTCGCCATCGGCGGCGGCGGCAGGATGAGGGGGCTCCTCCGCGATGGGGTCGATGCCGCCGGCATTGAGCAGCCTGGGGCGGCCCATTTGGGCGCTGGTGGCCGCGGGCTCCGGGCTAGTGGCTAGCGGCTAGGGTTCGGGGTGGGAGGCGGCATGGCCGATCTGGGAAGGAGATCGATACGGTGGGGAGTGCCCGAGTGGTGGGAGGCGACGGCGAGGAGAGGGGAGTGGGAGTTCGTGCGTTGGCGTGGCGGCCTGCCTTTTTCCTCGTGTCCGCTTTAATTTTTCCGCCCGCGGCGGGGGGTGGTGCCACTGCCTGCCGCGCCGTGGCCGCGCGAGCTGCCAAGTCGCGATGGACTGGCGTGTCAACCCGTCAAAAGGCCATGTTTCCGTCTCCAGTTGGTGGCGAGTTGTTGCGTCGCCGAGGCGAGGACCGAGGAGAGAGCGAGATACGTTGCGTTTGCGTTGGGTGGTATTTTGGATCTTCTTTTGCACATGAAAAATAAAAGGGGACTCTCGATTGGCGCTTCGTCGTAATCACCCGACAATTGGCTTCGTGATGGTTGTGGTGCAGAGCGTTCATCTAGCGCCCGTGTGATGGTAGCTCAAAAATCTTGGGTGGGTTTTTCTAAGTTTTAGCTTATGATTTTGAGTTTTTAAATTATGGTTATTTATGGAAGGAATTATGAAGAGAGAGGTAGTCACATATGATTTTGACTAGTATAACCGAAGCCGGTACAATATATATTATAATTAACTATAGATCCATCTTAAAAAACACACTATTTAAAACTAATTACTATAGTGTTGTAGTCATAAGCCATGGGAGGTTTCGAGCCCAACCCTTTCTGGAACACTTGTGCAACAGTGCACATCGCAGAACTGGTGCTCGTGTGATCTAACTTTCTACACATGGTTGCTACATCCAATAATGTGGTTGCTAAAACTATGGAATTATATTTCCATGATTTCTATAGCAAGTTTGTAGGACATTATTATACTTCACTCGTAATTCATACCTTGAAATACCTAGTGTAAATCTATTGTTGTGGGTAGCGTATAAGATGCTTTATAGAAGGGAGTGTAAACTATGAACTAGCTATTTCATAGCTAATACGGGGAATTGGATGGAAGCCACCACAAATGATTTTTGTTTTGGAAACTGCCACCGGCTGTGAGCCTGACGCGAGGGACATGTGGGTCATGAGTCACGAATGGCACTTTTCTTTTTACCATTACAAGATAGATGCACATATGCATACACATCACACATACAGACACAAGCACGTCTCTTAGCACACACATAGAAAATAGAAGATTAATCCATAACCTCTCAAAATTCTTACGGAAACACACTTGTGCATACATAAAGGTGGGCATAGGGTTAAACCTTAGCGGGTAAAATCATACACTTACAACTACAACACTACTAAGATGTGGTTTCGTCCAATGTCACTTTTCAAACTATGAAACTTTGCAAGACATTTTAACCTTTTTCAAACTTAAAGGTGCCTATAGTTCTCGTGAGATATCGGGTCTCGTGAGAGTGAGGTACTGTAGTCCTCCTACCACACTCCGATAGTTGAAGTCATCACCTTCACCAAGTAGTGTACCAAGATTGAAAGACAACTTATCTTAAGAAGACATTGGGGTGGAGGCAGCCATGCAATTCTCCATATGAGCACGATGAAGAAGATCAAGAGCACACTTCTTTTGTGTCAATTTCATTCCCCCTGAATTGGTGGCTACCTCAGTGCCAAGGAAGAAGTTTAGTGGACCCAAATCTTTAAGAGGAAAAACTGACCCAAGTTTAGACAGGAGATCCTCCGTGGTGTTGAGGAAGAGCTATCGATCACAATATCGTCAACATATACCAGCATGTATATGGTGACTCCACCTTGACAGAAAATAAATAAAGACGAATCAATTGTAGAGGGAGTGAAACCGTGCTGCTATAATCTGTCACTCAGTTGAGAATGCCATGCCCGTGGGGATTGCTTCAACCCGTATATCGACTTCTAAAGTTTGCAGACATATGACAGATACCTGGAGTCCTCAAAACTGGGTGGTTGCTGCATATAGACATCTTCACACAATACTCCATGCAAGAATGAATTATTGATGTCTACTTGACACAGAGACCACCCCTTGGAACCAGCTACTGAAAGCACAAGGCAAACCGTGGCAGGTTTGACTACTGGACTGAAGGTGTCCAAATAGTCGATGCCATATCTCTGAGTGAACCCCTTCGCCACAAGCGAGCCTTGAATCTATCCACGGAGTCATCTAGTCATTGTTTGACCTTGTAAACCCATTTGTAGCCTGTGATGTTTTGACCTGGTGGTTTAGGCACAAGGCTCCAAGTTTTGTTTTGAAAAAGAGCTTCAAGTTCAGCCTTCATTGCAGCCTGCCATTATGGATCATACAGAGTAGCATGAAGGAATATTGGCTTAGCAAAGAAAGCTCATTGATGCATCGAGTACTTCACTGTTCCATCCATGAATTGTTTAGGCTTGCTAATGTTGTTCTTAAGTTTGGTCTGCATAGGGTGTTGACTTGTGACCGATTCTTGCACATGTACAAGTACCACTTCACTGGAATCCTAGTGATAGACAGCACTGCTGTCAGATTGATCCGAAGAGGAAGTAGCATGTGGGGACAATTCTGGTGTAGAGAATTCAGATGGTTGTCCTTGGGTGAGATCACCTGATTGTTGTTCTTCTTGGCAAAAAGCATCATCCGACTGCTCATTGTTGATATTAATCCCTACAATATCGGGAACAGACTACATAGTGGACAAATTATGGTCACAAATTGAGTTAGTCTGTAACACTGGCTTAGTTTGAAGAAAGGCGACAGGAGAGGTGATGGAGATTTGGACTGTGGATTGGAGGTGGAGAAAGGAAAAATAGATTCATCGAATATAACATCACAAGAAACATAGACACGGCCAATAGCTTGGTCAAGACACTAGTACCCTTATGCAGAGAACTATACCCCAGGAAAACACATTGTTTGGAATGAAACTCAAGTTTCCTATTGTTATATGGGCGTAGATTTCGCCAGCAGGCACACCCAAAAGTACGGAGGAAGGTATAGTCAGGGTTGACGTTAATAAGACAAGTAAGGGGGCTGGAATTGTGAAGGAGTGGACTTGGCATGCGATTGATAAGGTAGCAGGTAGCGAGGAAAGCCTCATCCCAAAACCGAATAGGGAGAAAACCTTGAGCGAGCAAGGCTAGTCCAGTGTCTACAACATGACGGTGTTTTCTTTCTGCAATGCCATTTTGTGAAGACATGTGCGGACACGAGACTCTGTGGGATACACTGGTTTTCTCAAAAAAAAAAGGAGTTGATGGTACTCACCACCTAAGTCATATTGGATTGAACGGATTTTGTGTTCAATTGGTGCTCAACGAGTTTCTGGAAGTTGTGAAAGACATGTTCAACATCTGACTTATGTTTAAGCAAGTAATCCACGTGAACCGACTATAGTCATCGATGAAGTTCATATAGTGCTTAAAACCCCTAGATGACGTAAGGGCCAGTCCCCAAACATCAGTATGAATGAGCTCAAGTGGAGAGGAGGTAATGTGAGTGGATTTATTATATGGCAAAGTACGAACTTTTTATTGTTGACATGCATCACAAACTGAAACATCTCAAGTGGGAGCCAAACATGGTAGATTATTCAACCTAAGGGCAGTCCTAATGACTGAAGATGAAGGATGACCGAGTCACTGATGCCATTGTGTTGAAGACACCACGGCTCCAGAAAATTTTCAGTGACCAGCAGACATGGAAGCATGGTTGATTGGAATTGGGTAGAGACCTCCCTTGCTTCTATCGTGAAGAAGTACCCTCTTCTTGTCCTTGTCCTTTACAAAAAAAAAAGGAATTAGGATAAATTCAATAAACACATTATTATCAGAGACTAATATGTGGACAGAAAGAAGATGTTTGCTAATGTGTGGGACATGGAGGATGTTATTCAAAACAAGAGAATTATTCGAGCCAAGCTGTGGAGAGAAAGAAGATGTTTGCTAATGTGTGGGACATGGAGGATGTTATTCAAAACAAGAAAATTATTCGAGCCAGGTAAAATAGAGTTATCAATATGTGAAATTTTCAAACCTTGTCCATTTGCAACTTGGACTTGATCTTTGCCACCGTAGCGTTTATGCATTGTGAGTCGATCAAGTTCGTTGGTAAGATGATCTGTGGCTCCTGTACCCACATGCCAATTTGGATCTCCTATGCGTCTTCCATAGGTCACAGCATTTCCAAAATGATCTTTCGGTTGATAAGCATTCGATTGATAAGCATGATTGAAGCGTTGTCGACACCTCACAGCATCATGCCCATATCTCCCACATACTTGGCATATGGACTTTCCTCAGTCTCTATTTTGACCACAGCCCTGGGACTGGCTGCGCCGACGGTCACGATTCTATTCACCGTGACCTCCATTGCAGTTGTTGCTGTAAGAACCAGCATAGGACCCATAAGATCCATCATGGCGTCGGGACATGAAGTTTGCCAATGAATGAATCTCCTGGAAGGCGTTATTCTGTTCGAGCTGAAGCTCAAAACTTAAGAGATAGGCATAAAGGCCATTGAGACTTACTGGATCATTGCGGGTGGTAACTGAGGTGACTAGAGAATCATATTCAGATCCTAGCATGACCAAAATGTAGCCAATCACCTCATCACCTGAAAGTGCTTTTCCAACCGATGCCGTTGTATCGGCATGGCCCTTCATCTTGTGGAAGTATTCGGATACACTCATGTCCTTCTTCATGTGTGACAACTGATAGCAAATTTGCATTACCCTTGCTCGATTCTGAGAAGAGAACATACCGGATAGAGCTACCCAGTGCCCATACCCGTGGCAAAGTAGACAACTGAGCAACCTAGGCAAGAATGTCCTATATCATGGATGATAGAAGGCACTCTGCACAATTTTATCCTACCTAAACCAATGGAGGTAGGCAGGATTAGGAACTTGTCTCGTATCTGCACTGACTCCCTCAGTCAACATTACCGAGGGCACAACAATGCTTCCATCTACGTAGCCATACAAATTCTGGCCACATAGATACGGCTCCACTTGAGCTTTCTAGAGGAGGAAGTTCTCCTGAGAGAGCTTGACGCTAATGAGGTGTGCGAAAATCCGAATTGAGATGCTGTCGCTTGTCGCTGGAACCAGAGCACCGCTATTTGCGCTGGCGTTGATAGTAGCCGAAGAGGCCATGGCCCGTTGCCATGGATCTTGGCTCTGATACCAAGTTAGAAATATGGTATGAAGAGAAGATTATGCAACGCATCTGAACCGATGGCTCAATCTATCAATTATATACACGGTTCAATACATAGAAGGGATTACGACAGACTCATAATTAAAGGGGATGAGATCCCTACAACTCCGGCAATATATCTGGCACTATTCATAATACAGCAACAGCCTAAATCAATGCTCTCTACTATCGCAACTGCATAATCTGCTGCGTCTGGACTGTCTTCAGATTCTGCTGCATCTGGACTTAGTCTTCAGATTTCCTTTACACGAAGTAGAACTGACTATTGCGTAGGCACCTGCCTTGTCCAATAATCCTGCAGCTTCTTCTGTATATTACAAGGAAAATGCCAGAGCATCATGAGTATATGACACAATAGCTCAGAGACATAAAGGACAAATGCAATAAAAAAGGATTGCAGCATGGCATATAACATGCACTAACTGGTAGGTAACACATAACAGTGTCGGTTTAGTAACATATACATGATCTCATAGAGCATGAGAATGCGGGTCCTAAGAGCGCAGTCCTTCTTGCAGCATGCCTCATGTCACATAGTTAGTGTACCACAGTTGCAAACTGAAATTGATGGATTTCAATGTTCTTGGCAGCTTGAGATATGAATTACACAGAGTCCCTCTTAGCATGGCGTGTGTAATCTCTAGAACAAACATTCAAAACTTAAACCATTAGATGAAACCTGTAGCCATGAACAATGTTGCAGCCTGGATGAAAGGACAATCCAGTAGGAGGTTTGTCATTACAGGGCCCCCCTGAGTACAAAAACTCATCAAAGGCAACATGATATCAATCATGGGAATAGGTACACTAAGGATAAAAACTGCAAGCACCTCAGAATATTTGAATAACTTACTTTGAATTTTGAAATGATAAAAGGAACTACAATCAAGTAGAACACATCAATGGGAGATAGCCAGTATTTTTACTCACCTGACTCTGAAAGTGCAACAAGAGCTTTTAGAGCCTCTTTACGTGTTTTACCATCTTTAGCACCTTCAAACACATTTACAAGTTCTTGAGCTCCCCCCATCTCAATCACCTTCATTCTCCTTTCATCTGTGCCACAGGAAATTAGTAAGACATTTCATAAAGAGTAAATAAGAACAATAGTAAATAGACAGAACATTTAACACAGATGAAATTAAGTCAACTGTCATGTACTCATGTTGTAGGAATAGGAATGGAAGATTTGGTTAAAACTTGCAACTACAAGACTTCAAATTTATGTTTCTAGATAGGGTTGGCACTCACATTATGGACACAGTAATCTGTAGATATTGGCCATCAGGCCCATCACTATCAGCTCAATAGCTTTGACATGTGACACAGATCCTCCATTGATGAACTAGACCAGATGATACCAATTGACAATAGCCCATGTGATACTAGTAGAAGTCTCTGAGCATTTCTGATAAGTGATAACCATTAGTCTAGAAGCCCATAATCCCACGGCCCCCATGTTGATAAAGTCCAAGTAACTGGTAAGTGGAATGCTAGATTGTTCTCATGAAGCAGCAATGTGTGAATTATCTTATTGCAAAACAGCATGGACAAGCAATGAGTTGAATATTTTGCTGACTTCCCTCCACACCAGAGGATTATAAAACAGTTTTTTGTTCATAGTTACTTCAACTTAACTGAGGAAGTAGACCAAACTGAAAAAAAAGTGGAGGAAGGAATTTAAGCACAGCTCCGAAATGGAATCAAAAGAGGCAACTCAACATTGTAACTCTTTGCTAGTTAAAAGTAGAGAGCTAACTCTAAGCTTCCAAGACAGAACAAAGTAGGTTATTCAGTTATGCTACATTGCTAGCTAGGGAAATCAAATGCACCTTCAACAGGTTCTTACTTAACAAAGTTTGTTAATTTCATGAGAAAAAAAACTACTACCAGTTTGACTGCACTAATTTTGAGCAGCTTCTTCAATAATTATAGTAGCAGTAGCGAGCACTAAAAGACTAACTATTTAACAATTCTGCCCTTCGTGTTGTTACAAACTAGCATAGTAATGCACGAATTTCCTTGTCTGGAGAAACTAAACCATCATCAATACAGGGGCGACTCGGTCAATTATATAGAAATGCTAATGTTACAGGTCTAGTTTCTTGTTCTCATGTTCTGTAAACAAGTAATTCTTATGACATCATGTTCTACAGCCCAACAATGCATAAGATAAATCACATAAGATCCGCAAACATGCTTAGATAAAATTAGTTACCATCGACTGCAAAACAAGCTAACTGGGAAGCTCCCATCTGCTTGAACGGATCTTTGACATGTAAAAGTGAGATGGATCGCTGAAGTAGGTTATCCCCTGAAAAATTGTCAGGAAACAAAAAAACATTTTCAGGTTCACCAGAGTAATGTCCTAAGTTGGTAGTTAAAGCCCAGCAGAAATCTCGAAGCATCGCCATTTGTTAGCAGATTAGAAAATCATAATCATACCCATGCTAGGAAAGAATTGGTAGCCAACAACGCCAGCAGTTCTTAGGAAGAATATGTTGAATTATGTGGGCCAAGCCCATAAGAATAATTCCTAAATCTCAAAGGCCCACTCATGCAAAGGAGCAATGCATGTGAACTTTAGTACCATATTGCTAGTTCTAGGAGAGGAAGACCACCTTAAAAGGGATGGTGCACTCCTAGCCACTTGAGGCATGCGTGGAAGAGAACTAGAGGATCACACACGCGCTCGCTTGCCTCGCCGGGCGGGCCGGCGGCGGGGGGCGCGGCGCACGGCACTGCGTGAATGGTCCGCCAAAATCGGCTCAGTGCTTGCGCAGACGCGCTTCCTTTTGCGCTTTATTTTTGCCGTTTTGAGTGGCGGTGAATCCGGATCGATTACGCGTGACTAATCCATTTCGATTCGAGTTATGGAGAACGTGCGACGTCTTGATCACGCGTCTGTTTTCCTATAAATACCGAGTCGCGCCTCCATACAATATATGTGAATCAATCTGGGTTTTGCCTCCTCCATCGTCTTTGCGCGCGCCCCACGTAGTCTACTCCGTCCCGTCCGCCGGCGTGCGCACCGCGTTCGGGAGAGCGAGTCTCCGAACCGCCGCCTTGAAGTCCTGCACCGGAGAGGCGAATAAGGTTTTTGGGAAGCGCTCTGCGCGACTGCTTGCTGTAGCTCTGGCTCGTCTTCCTCATCGTTCGGTTTCGGCGAATCGTCATTGACCTCGTGTCATCCACACCGTGCCTGCAGCGTCAACATCGTCAAACCGGTCAGAATAGAATCATCGGTACGTAACAGTCATGTTCTCCGTATTAGATCTGTTCATGTATAGTTTCCTGGTTTACATGTCTAGATCTTTTATGCTTGTGATGGTTCTGTTATTTTGCGTGCATGATGTCATGATTTATTTATGGAATAAATTGAACCTACATGTGCTTATATTTCCAACAATCCAAAAACCTTATTGTAGGCACTGTGGTTTTACTATGGCTGGATTTGCCAATGCACTGAGGCCGGATAAGTTCTCTGGTGTGCACTTTAAGAGATGGCAGATCAAGGTCACTCTGTGGCTTACTGCTATGAATGTATTCTGGGTTAGTAATGGCAAGTCTGAAGGTGTTCTTGATCTTCAAAAGCGAAAAGAATTCGAGACCGCCACTACTCTCTTTGTTGGATGCATTCTTAGTGTTCTTGCCGATCGTGCGTGCGAGGTGTATATGCACATGACAGACGCGAAGGAGTTGTGGGATGCATCGAATTCCAAATACGGTGCTATCGATGCCAAGAATGACATGTATGTCATGGAGCAATTTCATGACTACAAGATGGTTGATAACCGCTCAGAGTAGATCGGGCTCATGAGATACGCACCATTGCCAAGGAATTCGAACTCTGAAGTGTGCCTTACACGACAAGTTTGTGGTCGGATGTATTATTGCGAAATTACCTTCTTCATGGAGGAATTTGAACAAGACTCAAACACAAGAGACAAGAGTACTCTGTTGAGAATCTGATTGGGTCTCTTGAAATTGAGGAGAAAGCTCGGAAAAGGACGCTGTGTCTAAGGGTGATGGAGGCGATCTAGTGCCAATGTGGTACAGAAACCCTCAAGCAAAAACAAAGGGAAATTTGTCAAAGCCCAACAGACAACCAACTTCAAGAAGAAGAACAACAACAATCAGGATGATAGAACTTGCTTTGTGTGCGGTGAGCCTGGTCACATGGCCAAGAAGTGCCCACAACGCAAAGGAAAGAAGGCACCTGTAGGATAAACTTCTAAGTCTGTCAACGTGACCATTGGCAAGACTGGAGATGGGACTGGTATGGTAATTTACCTCATCGTTCTTTCGCTTAGTCAATCTACCAATTGGTGGATTGATACAGAGCTAATGTACATGTGTGTGCTGATATTTCGTTGTTTTCTTCTTATCAGTCGCCCGATTCCTCCGTCCTAATGGGAATGGGTCACATGCTCTGTTCATGGTGTTGGCACGGTAGATCCAAGTTTACTTGGAAAGATCGTGCGGTGAAGAACGTCAAACATGTCCCTTCTATAGACAAGAATCTCGTTAGTAGCTCCCGTTTATGTAGAGACGGGTTTAAGTTGGTATTTGAGTCTAATAAAGTAGTCGTGTCTAAATATGTATATTTTATTGGTAAAGGCTATGAGTGCGGAGGCTTGTTCCGCTTTTCCTTTCGATTTCTGCAATAAGATCGTGAACCATATTTGTGGCAATGTGGATGATGAGGCTAATGTTTGGCACTCACGTCTATGTCATATTAATTTTGGTTTGATGTCTCGCTTTCCAGATGAATTTAATTCCAAACGTTTCCATCACCAAAGGTTCTAAATGCCATAGTGTGTGCAATCAAAGCAACCTCGTAAGCCTCACAAGGTCGCAGAGAGAGAAACTTGGCACCACTAGAACTCCCGCATTCGGATCTTTCGAGATGAATGGCGTGTTGACGAAGGGTGGAAAACGATATTTCATGACTTTGATTGATGATGCAACTAGGTTCTGTTATGTGTATTTATTGAAAACGAAAGATGAGGCTTTAGACTATTTTAAAATCTATAAGGCAGAAGTTGAAAACCAGTTAAATAGAAAGATAAAAAGACTTAGGTCAGATCGTGGTTGAAAGTATTTCTCAAACGAATTTGACTTATTTTGTGAGAACATGGCATTATACATGAGAGGACGTCTCCTTATTCTCCCGAGTCAAATGGGATTGCCGAAAGGAAAAATCGCACGTTGATCGACTTGGTGAATGCCATGTTAGACATCGCGGGCTTACCTAAGGCATGGTGGGGAGGCTTTGCTAACGTCTAATCATGTATTAAATAGAGTTCCTAATGAAATAAGGACAAAACACCATACGAGGTATGGATTGGAAGAAAACCATCACTTTCTTACTTGCGTACATGGGGTGCTTGGCGAAAGTTAATGTGCCAATAACTAAGAAACGCAAGCTTGGACCTAAAGCGTGGATTTGTGTCTTTCGGGATATGCTAATCATAGCATTGCCTATAGATTTTGATAGTTAAAACCGAGGTACGACATGCATGTTGGTACAATTATGGAGTCTCGAGATGCAACATTCTTTGAGAATATTTTTCCAATGAAGGATACACATAACACTACTAGTCAACCTTCGAAATAATTCCTAGTTCAATCACATCACCCACCTTTTGAACATACACATGAACTTGTCAATGAGGAGGATGATGAGAGCTCCTAGAAGGAGCAAGAGACAAAGGATATTCAAATCCTTTGGTGATGATTTCACTGTGTACCTTGTGGACGACACTCCCAAGTCTATTTCGAGCGTATGCATCCTCGATGCGGACTCTTTGGAAGGAGGTCAGTCAGTAGTGAAATGGATTCCATTATCGCTAATGGAACTCGGGAGCCGACAGATAAACCTTATGGGTGCAAACCTGTAGGGTGCAAGTGGGTGTTCAAAAAGAAGCTTAGGCCTGATGGTACTATTGAAAAGTATAAGGCTCGGCTTGTTGCCAAGGGCTATACTCAGAAAGAAGGCGAAGATTTCTTTGACACTTACTCACTTGTTGCTAGACTGACCATAATTCGAGTACTACTTGCTTTGGCTGCCTCACATGGTCTTCTCGTTGATCAAATGGACGTTAAGACAGCTTTTCTTAACGGAGAGCTGGATGAGGAAATTTACATGGAACAGCCTGATGGATTTGTAGTAGAAGGTCAAAAGGCAAGGTGTTTAAACTGTTGAAATCTTTGTATGGTTCAAACAAGCCCCTAGCGATGGCATGAGAAGTTCGATAGAACACCGACATCTGCAGCTTTGCTGTCAATGAGGCGGATAAATGTGTATACTATCGCTATGGTGGGGGTGAGGGAGTTATTCTATGTTTGTATGTGGATGACATCCTGATTTTTGGGACAAACATCAATGTGATAAATGAGGTCAAATCATTCTTGTCTCAAAACTTTGATATGAAAGATCTGGGAGTGACTGATGTTATTCTAAACATTAAATTGGTTAGAGGTGAGGATGGGATTACACTTTTGCAATCTCATTATGTGGAAAAGGTCTTGAGCCGTTTTGGTTTTTCTGATAGCAAGCCTTCTCCAACACCTTATGATCCTAGCGTGTTACTTCGTAAGAATAAGAAAATTGCTAGGAATCAGCTGGAATATTCTCAGATAATTGGCTCACTTATGTACCTAGCTAGTGCAACAAGGTCGACATCTCCTTTCTTTGTGAGCAAGTTAAGCCGGTTTACATCTAACCCGAGAGATGATCACCGGAAGGCGCTTGAGCGAGTGTTGCGCTATCTCGAAAGATACCTCGAACTTTGGACTTCACTATACCGGGTACCGTCGGTCTTTGGAGGGTTATAGTGATTCCAACCGGATCTCTCGATGTCGATGAGATCAAAGCCACTAGTGGATATGTTTTCACTATTGGTGGTGGTGTTTGTTTCATAGAGATCTTGCAAATGCACCATTTTGACGAGGTCAACCATGGAAGCGAGCTTGCGGCACTAGACACCGCTCTGTTGAGGCGAGAATGGCTACGAGATCTATTGATGGATCTACCTACGGTGGAAAAGCGATGCCGCTATCCTTATGAACTGTGATAATCAAATCGTTATCGCTAAAGTGAACAGTTCTAAGGATAATATGAAATCGTCTAGGCATGTCAAGAGACGATTGAAGTCATTAGGAAATTGAGAAACTCGGAGTTATAACCTTGGATTACATCCAAACAGATAAAAACTCGCGATCCTTTACAAAGGGACTATCACGGAATGTGATAGATAGTGCATCGAAGGAGATGGGTATGAGACCCATGTGAGTTATCTATGGTAGTAACCCAACCTATGTGATCGGAGATCCTGTGAATTAGGATATAGGAAAAACAAGCCATTAGTTAACTGGAGGAGAGTAATTTCAACCCTCTCTATGTGAAGATGCAATACTCTCAGAAACTGCAAGGCAGGTTGGTTAAGGCCATAATGTGTTCCATTGGCTTTCAGAAGCGAAGACGTTATCCTGCAGAACGTTCTTGAAAGAACACACCTATATGAGCCCGACTGTTAGTCGCAGTTTATGGAGATCTTGGGAAAATCTCCTACTAAGCTCATGAAGAGACCAAGGAGTATGACTTATACGCTCCAACCGAGGGGTAGCCTACCAGTTAAGTCTTTAAGTGTAGTTTGCTTGCACCAAACTTGCAATTCAAGACGTAGTCCATTGTTCAAGTTGTGAGTAAGTGTAACTTGGAGTTTTAGGTGGATGTTCAACCTTAATCGGTCTCCATCGAAACACTGATATATAAACAAGACATTGGAATTCGTGCAAATCTGTGGGACTTTGAGACAAAGTGGGGATTGTTGAATTATGTGGGCCAAGCCCATAAGAATAATTCCTAAATCTCAAAGGCCCACTCATGCAAAGGAGCAATGCATGTGAACTTTAGTACCATATTGCTAGTTCTAGGAGAGAAGACCACCTTAAAAGGGATGGTGCACTCCTAGCCACTTGAGGCATGCGTGGGAGAGAACTAGAGGATCACACGCGCGCTCGCTCGCCTCGCCGGCCGGCGCGGCCAGTGGGAAGCGCGCGCGCACGGCACTGCGTGAATGGTCCGCCAAAATCGGCTCCAGTGCTTTCGCAGATGCGCTTCCTTTGCGCTTTATTTTTTTTTTTTGAGTGGCGGTGAATCCGGATCGGCTACGCGTGACTAATCCGTTTGATTCTGAGTTATGGAGAACGTCGACGTCTTGATCACGCGTCTGTTTTCCTATAAATCTTGATCGCCGCCTCCATACAATATATGCGAATCAATCTAGGGTTTTGCCTCCTCCATCGTGTTGCGCCGTCCCACGTAGTCTACTCCGTCCCGTCCGTCGGCGTGCAGCATCGCCGTTCGGAGAGCGGTCTCTGAGCAACCGCCGCCAAGTCTCGCACCGGGAGAGGCGAATAAGGTTTTGGGAAGCGCTCGCGCGATTGCTTCTTGTAGCTCGCTCGCCTTCCTCGCGTTCGGTTTGGCGAATCGTCATCGACCTCGTGTCATCCACACCGTGCTGCGCAGCGTCAACATCGCCAAACCGGTCGAAACGAATCATCGATGCGTGCGGTCATGTTCTCCGTATTAGATCTGTTCATGTATAGTTTCCTGGTTTACATGTCTAGATCTTTTATGCCTGTGATGGTTCTGTTATTTTGCGTGCATGATGTCATGATTTATTTATGGAATACATTGAACCTACATGTGCTTATATTTCCAACAGAATATCTTCAATATCCATCCAAATTTCTTCTTAGCTTCCTCCTCAAGTGCCCTGTCATCTGTGCATCATTTCAGTTCAAGTCAGACAAGTCTATATTAGGATTTCACCAGGAAGAGTATTCATAGAATAGCAAAATAAAGAATTTTTCACAAGTTCTTGTTCACTGATAACGTCCAACAGGAGTTATCACAGCATATTCCATAGTAACATAACAAAGCAGAGACAAAGCATGATCCAGGGAAACAAAATTCATCATGGTGTTGAGATCCAATAAGGCAATTCTATTTCTACAGGCAGTGGCGAAGTCAGGATGAAAATGGAGGGTGGGCTCAAAGTGGATGGTCTTTAAGTGCTAGTATGCTAATAGGGAGTAATTAGGCATCATTGTTTGCTAAATTGCATTTGGAGCACAAACTAATGTGATCTCATGTTTCTTCAACCTATTCATTTCTTTGGTTCAATAGTGATCTCTAGCTACAGTAAATTAAATTCAAGTGTGAACCAAAACAAGTGTGAACCAAAATAGTGATCCATGCTCCTAGAGATTAGTAGTACCTTTAGTCAATATCAGAATAAAGCAACACAAATAAATGTTGAGGGAGAATTTACCTACTCACCTAATAAGCCTTTTGTCAATATCAGAATAAAGCAACACAAATAAATGTTGAGGGAGCATTTACCTACTCACCTAATAAGCTTCGACAATAGTTCATCAAGATTCAAGAGCATCCCCTCCAATGTAATCTGAAGCTAGCCTGCTCAGGGAGAAAACACCAAGTGAAGTAGTGACTTGAAGTTGTTGCCCCAGAAAATGGCTTGAAGAAGAACAACACAAATTATAACTTGAAAGATCACTAAAAACACAATGGGGGTAACGAGTATACGCTTGTTCAGCATTTTCGACGATTTTATTGGCCTTTCAGACTTGTTCTTCTTGCCCATCGGTGCCAAATAGAGAATGGTAACAACCGGGGAGAAGACCTAGTAGGAGAATGCAACCATTATTTCACCTTATTTCTACCTTTGGTTTATAAACATTTGTACACGGGCTATAGACTGGTACCAATACTTGCAATATTAAAGTGCAGTGCTCACGTGGCATTTTAGATAGTATGATACGGATGCGCCTCCTTCTAAACTCATCTACGGGTCTACAATCCATACCTCAATGTCGAAACTAGTAATACAAGGCTCGGATAATGAATGCAAGAAATTGGGTATTGGAATCGGAGGTTACCTAAGTAGGATCAGAGGAGACTAGAGAGCCAACGGACACCGGATTAAGGTCTCGATCGGCCGCCGCGTCGATGTCGTTGCCTCCGCCGCCACTGAGTCGGCAAAGGTCCGCGCGGAGGCGACTTCGGAGCGGGCGACGGCAGCGGCCGGTTGGCGTCTGGGAGGATGGCGAGGTTTGGGCTTGGATTTGGGAGGGGAGGACGGCGAGGCGGATGCGGAGGCGGAGGAGCGGGTGGTGCGGCGCGGGGCGACGGAATGGATGGGGATTGGGGGGGTGCCGCCGCAAGCGGGGAGGTGAGGCTCGAGCCTTACGAAGCCTCCCCGCTGGCTTCGCCCCTGTCTACAGGTGCCACTACCAGTATGCCATGGCGAGTTTAAAACCTACAAGTGCAGGGTGTTATAAAAAAAACTACAGGTGCAGGGACCATTGGATTTTCGCTGATCACACACAATTTCTGAAAGAAAGCTTTGATCAATCACGCCTCTTCACCCCTCTAGATCACCTATACCCTCTAGATCAATCATACGGCCATATGCACGAATCGAACCGTAATCTTATAATCGGCAATTCGGCATCCATAGCGAACAGCATGGTACATTTCATCACACATTCCTCGCAAGTTTAGATGCTCAAAACAACAACTCCACTTCATCAACGCTACCCGTGAAGAGCAAAACAGCACAGATTTGAGGCAGTGAACAGCAGCCACTGGCTGTACCTCTCTCTTCGTAGGTGCAGAACCTCCGAGCCAAGCGGATTCCCGAGCCGCCACTCCAGCCGCTCGCCGCCACCTAAAGCACAAACCACGAGTCAGGAAGCTTAGAGCTTGATGCGGAAGGAAGCCAAGGCCAAAACCCCAAAATCTAACGAGGGTTCGGTAGCGTACCGCGGAGCCACCGCCGAAGCGCGGGAGGGGGGTTCCTCCGCCGGATACGGCCTCCGCGGCCACCGGCGCAACCCGGCGAGCAGCCGCAGCGACAGGCGGCGGCGGAGCGAGAGCTGCGAGAGCCTCTGCTTGGTGAATTGGTGTTTAGGTGCTGTGGGGAAGTTGGGCCTAGTGGGCCGAGAGTTTTAGAAGAGGCGAGCCTTTGGGCTTTTTTTAGGGCCTTTGGAGTTTAAAGGAAGTTATATCTGGACCGCTGTAAGCCCATATTCCCGTTGTTACAGGCATCACAAAAACCCAAAATGACCTACGGCAAAACTTGCATATGCACACCGGACGCTTAACAAATAAAGCGTGTTATTTTGTCATATTATTTATCTCTCTTAGCTTCCATCCTCTGTGGCATAAGAAAATGGCATAAGATCATATGTAAGCACATTCATGACATGCTCTCGTAGGACAGGATTTATTTTTTACTTTTATCAAATTTTCTGAAAAAAAGGTCTAGTCATTTTTGTAGTACTTTCATAATTGCATTGAACCCCCAGTGTTTTGAGTAAAGCATGAAAACCTAAAGCATATTTTTCCTGCCGAGTAGCACTCACAAGTCACAAGTCTCGTAGCAGTTGCCATCAAGTTTGCATAATTCCAATTTGAACATGCAACCATCCAAGTCAGCACCATTACCGATTTACCATGTCGTTAATCCTACCATGTCAACATCGCTATGACATGCATTGGAGATGCCACACCTACGTTGACACGGCAACAAATGCCAAGGGTGAAGAAGTTACGGGAGATGTCGATGTGGGCAAGGATTTGGGGATTTTGTTGCCATGAATAATTGGATACGACGGCGAGGTAGGATTAATGGGATTTTGCTGATTTTGATGGTTAGATCAACAGAATTATTTAGTGGTTGCGGTGGCC
Organism: Dendrocalamus sinicus; assembly: GCA_036346575.1. NCBI lineage: Eukaryota > Viridiplantae > Streptophyta > Magnoliopsida > Poales > Poaceae > Dendrocalamus > Dendrocalamus sinicus. Next base: position 12,276,198 of record CM070647.1, on the reverse strand, counting down.
AGCAGGGGAAGAACCAGAGGGGCAAAGGCAAAAACGTTGAAATTAAAATCGGTCCAATAAAGCCCAAAAAAATATTTTAGGATGGTATATTTATCTTTACTAATTGAAGGTTCATCCGGAAAACCCCACATTAATTCTAGAAGTTAAAAAAGCTAAAAATTCACACATTAATCGAAGAAAAGAAAAATAGCTACAAATTCTCATATAAATTGAAAAAAAAGAGACCATCTTGATCATCCAAAATTTTATGCCTTATGTTGTCTACGGCTTCTATTGAGATGGCTATGTATTCTAACGAAGAGTTTGCATAGGAGAGAGAAATTTTATATGGCTGAATCGGACACTGAGAAAATATCCAAAATGCAATCCAATCAGATCTCTCTCCTGGATACAATACAATTAATCCGTTATAAATTTGTAGCTCACCATGTGCAAATCAAACTAAAAACAAATCATGGCATGCATGCACATAGCCAGATATAAGATCTTTGTGTACAGAATACATGCTGAATAATTTGGGATACACATACTGGATGCAATTAGTTCAAAGCGCATATGCTCAACTATGTTTTTTTAGCATATATGCACAACTACACGGTGCTTGGGTGTTAGCAAACATGGAGTGAAAGCTCACCTTTGTAGTGCGTGTGTAAGCCTCCCATATGTATGTAATATATTTGATCTCCTATTTTGAATGTACAGAAAATTACTTCCAAAATAAATTTATAGTTTATAATTTTTCATATTTCAACTTAAACTTCCAAACTAAAATTTTTCTATCTAATTTATATAAAATTTCCCTTGCAAAAATATATATAAATTTGGAATAAAAATATTAAAAATATCCTTGAGTTTAGTAGTCATATGCACGGATTTAATTGAAGCCAACTACTGTATAGATAAGAATATTATGGGAAATTTTCTATCCAAATATAAATAAATTCGGAATTAAAAAATGTAGGAAGTAATTTTTAGTTAAGAATGTTTAAAAAACTATAGACTACTTTAGCGTTGTGTTGGAAGTTCATAATGCCAATTAAAGAAATCCAATTTTATCCGTTCAAAATATATGACCATGATGCTGATTTTGTTTGGATTTGAATAGTGTCTTAGATAAACAGATCAAAAATATCTCTAGCCCATGCAATGCATGGGTTGATGACTAGTTTTACTAATGCCACCTTTAGGATTGGTGTTTCCTAATAAGAGCCATTTATGGAGCGGAATATTTCCAAAAATCCTAATTATTTGGCGGGATTCGTGCTTGATTCAGCTATTACAATACTTATGGATGCAGTTCAACCATCTTTCAATCATCTGTCGAGTTCAACTGGACTCTTTGTCCATGCATTTCTGTGACGATCCATGTTTTTACTGAGGGGTAATAATACTAATCAATAGATTATTATTTGTTTGTCTAGTAAAACACTTCTCCAATGAATAATAAGTCCATCAGAGTGTTATAGCAAAACAATAATTAAAGTCATAACATAATATTACATGAACATAGCCACATAAGGCTAAAACCTGATACAAAGCCACTATGGCTCGAATATTACAATATCGAAATTAAATAGATCTAGTTCATCATCTAATTATACAAGAGTACTAAATATAAAGACAACACGTTACTTTTTCTAATACACGGGGGGTCGTGCCCATGCTTGTAATAATCTCATAGTCATCCCAGGTCTAATATAAGGGTTCCCACTTATACGGGTCATGCTCAAGACCATCTCTCTCCCCATCGGGATAGAACCTCTCCAGGTAAGCCTCATCCACACCTAGTGAAATTCTGGGATGGATATACTCTAAACAAAGGAAAGTAATAGCAAGAGTGAGTACAGAGTACTCATCAAGCTTATTTAACAATAACGCACTGTATGCTCATAATCTAATATTTCTTTGAATATCCATTTCCATCCTCATTCTCATTTTCACCCTCATGTTCATACTCGTTCTCATTCTCATTTAGAAAATAAATGTTTTTATGTTGAGAAATTTTGAATTTAGAAATCTACTGAACACTCATATAAATGGATAAAAACCCTCCAATCTAGGAGACATGTATAAATTCATGATTTATATAGCACCGCACAGGCTTGTATCACATTACCCATAGTCACCTTGATTTTTGTAGCAAGTGGATCTTCTCATTTCCTTATATGTGATGCCCAAATCAGAGCACATAACTTTTACCTCTATCTCAGTATATTACACTACCACCCGACTTACTTATAATTGTGGGCCTGAGGCAGTCTACTGCCCTCACCCAATACCTTCGCAATTATAAGACAATCGTTGGTCAGGCCGGAAACCACCCTCACCTGACACTCCACATCACTAAATATATGTCCCAGGTGTATCTTTTTTTTTTGGTTTAAAGTCTAATTGAGGCCTTGCCCAATTCCTCCCTAAATAAATCTACTTACCCGATTGTAGAGTGCATAATAACTTTGATAGAGTTAATGATTCTGCCCACCTTACGACAGAATAATGGTTGATACGACTTATACGGTCCATTACACAAGTGAAATTTGTAGATCCTTATATAATATCCTTATGCAAAGGGTCCAAACATATCCCTTTTTTAATCTGGGGACCCTCTACCCACCTATTATTTATTGGTATGATAGTGGCATCTCTATCTGCCAACCCTTATCTCTTTCATTTCTTTCTCATAATATTCATCTGATTTAAACACAATTTTAATTTTATGCAGGGTGATAACAATTTAATAGGTAAATACTTGTTTTACTGAAGATACTCTATTCATGTATTCAAAGGGATGCTTGCCAGAGTATAGATAAAAAATCTGGGTCTAGGGTCATTCAGATAAAATCCTTCCTCTAGTACTGGTTCCTTTCCTGCAGTTAGCACGTACGATGCGGTTCAATTTATAGATACCGAAGAAATTTAAATACTTAAAGAAATAATTAAATAAATTATACTAAGGCATCCCTGTGCTATTCCTAAAATTAATTGAATCAATTTCATATTTTTACAACTTAACTGCTATTTTAAATCGACACGTACAATTTCAATCGCTACGTATAGTTTTAATCTACTAACAGCAATTAATTGATTCTAATAATTGTGAAATAGCTATTAATAGGTTTTACAGTTTAAATGCCAGTAACAAAATTATCTGGGTATTTATAAAAAATTAAATGCCAGTAACAAAATTATCTGGGTATTTAAATGTGCAACGAATAGATGATAGTGCGTGAATTAAATCATTACGCACTTAATCTCTCTCTTTCTCACCTAATCTCTCTCTCTCCTCCCTTCTTTCTCTAATCGGCCAAAGGCCTTGCTGTCCCTAGCTACCTCACCCCTTCTCCATTCTTTCTTTCCCTATGGCTTTCTCTAGATCCCCTCGATGCTGGTGGCCTTTCCTCTTGCACCCGGCCTCCACTGGCCACCTCCTCTCCTCCACTCTGTGCTCTCCACTGTGCACCCTGCCTTACATCCATCGACAGCCTCCCCTGCCTACACCCGGCTCCCTGTTGCGCTTGGTCGAAACCCCCACTACACCTCCTCCTAGGCTTCAGCCCTAGACCCCCTGTGATGCCGTCCGGCTCTGGCCATAGGCACTTTGGATCCATTGCCGAGGGGTGAGAATCGGCTCCCTCCTTATTCAGATTTGATTTTCCCCCTTTTGTTAATTTAAGTTTCATGGCTCGAGCTCTTCCATTTTATGATTTGAGTTGGTTTTTGTGCATGAATGGTGACGGTGATGGTGGTGTGCTATCTCTGCTTGCTACAGTGGGGCTTGAGGCCTCCCACATGCTGGGGAGTGCGATGGCCATCTGGTGAGTGTGTTCTAGCCAATGGTTGTGCGCCGTCATCACTGTGGTCTCACCTAGGGTATACTCTCCCCCTCTACGCCTCTCCTCCTCTACTCCCCTCTTCTTCTACTCCGCTTCTCTTCTCTGTGATGGCTAGGTTACTACTTATGGTTGACGGATTATTGTGTATGGTGGTGCACATGGTGTGGTCTTGTGAAAGTGATGACAAAAATTGAAAATAGGATGTGGGTTACCTTGTTGGTTGATTGTTGGCTGATTCGGAAAAGAATCAGAGGTTGACACTGTTTGACACTTTCTTGGCTTAGTTGGGATGTGGTCGGCTTGAGGTGCTGGTCGCCGACTCCTCTTGGTGCTGGTGGCCTGGCTAACTTGCTTCCTTGGCCTTACTCCTCCTCCTGGTGATGGCTGGATTCCCCTGGCCAAGCTACCTCGCTCCTCCGCACTTCAGTTGGCTAGTGGATTTGGGATGGGGATGGATCTTGTGGGGGGAAGAAATGAGGGATGGGTTGGCTTGCTGTTTGGTTGTTGTCTCTGTCAGTCTTTGATGCAATGCTTTCTCTCTCTCTCTCTCTCTCTCTCTCTCTCTCTCTCTCTCCGCCCTGGTTGCCTTTGGCCTTATCTCCTCATTGTGCTCTCCTGTGGGCTTCCTATACTCTCTATGTAATCAGTGAAGCTATTGTGCATAGGGGGTTGAATTTGGATATTTTGGGCTAGTAGGTTTTGAAATGGAATTTCAGAATGGATTCAGGTTGGTTTTTAATGTCGGATGATAAAACCCTACGGCTATGAGTGGTGCTGACTAGCCCCGAACAGTCTGGTATCTCAATGAGAGAATTGCCTACTTCGACATCTAAACTAGGGTTCTGATGGAAATTGCTTTTAATTCCCTTATTTTGTTTGGTCTTTGTCGTTATCTTAATATTTAATTTCTCGCAATTAATACCGCAGTTTGTGCTTGGTAAAACTAGTGAATTGCAATTAATATATGAGATGAGCTCAAGGTAATTTAAACCTTGCAATCCCATATTAATCTTAATTGTGTTGTAATTATTTATAGTTTTGAGACGGTTATTTTGGTTGAGCCTGAGAATTGTAAATTTGCTTCAATTCGGATTGTTATTATTGTCGTAATATGAAATGTAGTATTTTTATTTGACTTGAGGAACAATTTTAATTATTGCTTGACGGATGTAATTCGTTTGCTGTAAATGGAATGCAATTAACTAATTGTTGTAAGACGAACTGTTATATCTTTTATTTGAGTTGAAAGCTTTTAAATTGTCCCTTTGTTAGTTTCATTTCTTAATCCACTGTATACAGATTGTATTTACTCTCAGCGATGAGACTGTGAATGCAATAAATTTATTTACCTCTTGTAGGTTTTAACTTATCTGGATCTACAAAAAAGTTTAAATTATCTTATATTTTATTCATTAGTTATTTAATTAACTCGTCGCTTAAGGTTAACCGAAAATGTGGAGAGTTACACACTTGGATTTGTGAACGATTGACATATTAACATCGTGGCGAGAATCCATGGAAAGGAGGAGTTGCTCCAACTCGCGGAGAAACATCTTTCTTAAAAAAAAATTGTACGTTTTGATCCTCTCTGTGATGACTGATGTGTCATATCTGTTATCATGGTTAGTCCCGACATCCATCCACCATGGCGCGAGATTATCCCTCTCCATCTAATCCGCATCATCATCTTCGCTTCCATCTCGATCACAGTTGCTCCAAGATAATGCTCACCGATCACCTCCGTGTCCGTCCGTCTCCGCGGCTCCAATCGCGCAATCGAGCGCGATGGCGACAAGAGAACCGCGTGCCCCCCTCCCCTTCGCATGACGATGCTTCGCCTGCAAACCTTCGATGCCATCATGCTTTCGCGATACTTTTCTTCTCCGTGGATTTTGCTACCGATGCGTGTGTCGGTATATCGGCCGGCGTCCACAGACGCGCACGCAGCCAGCCGCACAGGTGTGTGTTTGTTCATCCCGAGTACTAGTATTTAACCTTGCAGCGAGCCGTCCCTTTCTTGATCACGCGGAATCATTGCGTAATGCCGTCCCAGGTGCGTAGCGCCCACGGCGGCGCGTGCATACATACGCGCATGTCGTGTTTGTTTCGGGTTCTGGACGTACGGCATTGCCGTCGCGACGAACCACTGTGCGTGCCGTTGCTGTGGCCTTTGCGGTTTTATGTCAATTTTGTGGTAGAGTAGTAGTAGCAGGCCCGTGTTTACCGTGCTTAAGGTGTTGACAGAAGTAGAATTTGCTAGAACATTTGCAATAGAAATCCACTGTTAAACTATGACATATCATTGTTTGTTTTCCGAGGACTGACTATGAATAGCATTGGCGATGGGTTCTAAACTCTCTAGTCTTCTCAATTTGGGTTAGGCACTAGGCATCGCACGTCAGCAGATCTTTTGGTAGCAGTTTTGCGCCTGTAAGGCGTGGAGCCATTGACCTACAGAAAATTAATCCCTCCCATGTGCTAGAATTCAAAGAACAGTCCACAGTAAGGTGGCTATATTCTGTAGACTATCCCCTATTCACAGATCTGCGAAATCTGGACACATTTGAACCCCTAAATACCCGAAATTCCACTTTTGACCCTTAAATCAAAAAAATTCCGTTTCTGGACCCCTCCCGACCGCGCGTTCGCGAGCTGGTGCCACGTGTCCCGGACGCTGCGGTCGGGCGGCGCGATCACGCGGGCGGCGGCGCGCGGTGGAGCGGGCGATCGCGCGCCGGCCGGGACACGTGGCGCCATCTCGCAAACGCGGTCGGAAGGGGTCGAAACGGAATTTTTTGGTTTAGGGGCCAAAAACAGAATTTTCGGGTGTTTAGAGGTCCACATGTGTCCAGATCTGCACTATGAATTGAGCTGATATACTGTACGATTGCGCTATCACAATTTCACTAAGAAGCGTTACACTTTATTCAGTAATTATTGTAACAAGTCTAGAATGGAAGAATGGATGAATGCTAGTAGTTATATTGCATAGCCCAAAGGGCATTATATATTACAAGACTCAACACAACTCTAAAATAGGAAATGACACTTATACTCTTAACACCCTCTCTCAAATAGAAGACATATACAATAGCATTGCATTTGGAAGAGTTGATACTAAAATAGGGAAAATCCGAAGTCCGAGTCTTGAAGATGTCGTCATAGCGCGTGGCTTTTGAAAAATTGTGTTGAGTATCAAAGTATCTGAAATCGTGCAACAACTCAGAAAGCACAAAGTGTAGGGGCTAGAAAAGTACAGGTAAGCGAGAGCAAAGTTGACCGCAGCAACACGATGAAGAGGATACAGAAAGTGACACAAATAGAGAGAGCTGTCAAATCAAGCCGAAGAGGGAGATAGAAGCATAGCGGCGCAGATCGAAGCCCGAGACGGCGGTGGCGTAGAAGAGAAGCACAGTGGCCTTGAAAACTTAGGGCGGCGGCTCAAAGAGAAGTGGCGGTATTATAAAGACTTTTACGATCTGCAGTGGCTCAAAGAGAAGAACAGCGGTTACGGCTATGCGAAAGGAAGGAAAGGACTATACTTATCCAAGAGAATAGACCGTGGCTAGCAAAGCAGTCGACTGACTAACAGAAAATTTGTGGGCTCGTGCGGCTTTGACGAATTGAAAGAAAGATGCTACGAACTTGAATGGACACAACGAAAAACTCAAAAAAGAATAAAAGGACTCAAAGGCTGCAGATTATAGCAGCAACCACACCAACAACAAAGAGCTCTCAACTCCACCACCACCCCAACCAAAACATCCAACCAACTCAATCCATCCCTTGACTGCCCTCTTTGGTTAGGCCTTCTCTTTCTCTCTCTCACTCATGGCGGTGGCCACCTCCTCCTCAGCGGCGACATCGACTCCGTAGGGAGTGGCAGAGCGATGACGCAGGGAAGGGACGAGTCACCATCGGCCACAATGAAGACCTGGTCCGGACAGATCTGGCGGCCAGGATCCCCCACACGGGAGGCCAGCAACATTGTGGTGACTCGGCGTCGAGGCGAGCCAAGCATGGGCCGAGGCCGAGTTGGCATCAAATGAGGGGGATGACGACTGGGAGGCGGCGACGTGGGCGCGGCGGCCGAGACCAGGAGGCAGGGAGGCTGGATCTGGTGAGGGCGATGACGACCTGATGGAGGAGCCGCCGGGTCTAGCGCTGTAGAGCCCGGATCCGGCGCAGTGCAAGCGCATGGGTGATGACAGTGGAGCAGTCCATGTAACAAGTCTGGAATAGAAGAATGAATGAATGCTAGTTATTGTATTGCATAGCCCAAAGGCCATTATATATTATAAGACTCAACACAACCCTAAAATAGAAAATGACATTTATACCCTTAACAATTATGAGTATCACATTATTACAGTTTTTCTGTTAAGCATGGCATAGTGGTGTAAATGAAAATACCAGCTTGGAAATACACAGATCCTTTGATGGTCTAGCGTTTAAGGAGTGTTGAACTGAGAGTGGTCGTGATGTGAACGAAGATTTTGTATCTTCGAATAATCTTCAATCTGTTCCTCATTTTGCCATCAATTAATTAATGATATATCGCAATATTACGATTTTGATGTCAAAGAGCACTTATCACTGTAATGTGAATCCTGGAAAGCAGAGGTGTTTCAAAGGCAAGAGCGCAGTGTAGTGGTGCGCAACTACAACCACCAGCTGGGTAATACCGATAAATGGGTGCCTTGATGGTGTAGTATCTCCATCACAAGATTCACAAGTCAACTCAGATACAGCGAGCAGTGTGACCTGTCTTTGTTAGGTTGCAACTAGAAACCAATTAGTTTAGGTAAGTATATCTTAGTAGCTCATGATTGCTTTCTGAACATAAAAGAAGGCAACTCCATTTCAAAGCCAAAGAATACTAGCATCTATTCTCAAGAAAACTTATGTACATTCCAAGTTCTTGCCATGATAAGAACATACACCAAGCTGACAAAAGGAAGAGGAGATGTAAGCCTGAGAAGGGGACTAGACGGTCTACAAGCCATATAGGACGGTGGACTCTTCAATATAGCGATACAGATGATTCATCTCCAACTTGCGCGGTGTTGTACTTCTTGGAGGAGTCTGGCTTCGACATGTCGCCGGACCGCCTCCGAAGCATCTGGCGCATGCCGTCGGCAACCCTGACGGCGGGGTTCGACTTGAACATCCTGCAGAATGCCATGTGCGCCCTCACGGCCTCCTCCACCCCTGGATGAGCCTTCTTCCTCCCCGCTTCGTCCCTCACAGCCTCACAGCACAGGCCGCACAGCCATTGGCCGTAGAAGCTTGCTCTCACGCTGGCAATGTAGTCCTGGGTGCAGTCCTCCCTCAGGCCACAACATTCGCACTTGACAGACTCTATCTCCATTGCTGCTACTGCTCTGCGTTGGCCTTGGTTTCTTGGAGGCTATTTGTAGGGAGGTTATTATGGTTGTGAGGGGAGTGGTGGGGAGGGGTGGGGGGGGGGGGGGTATTTATGATTGGGATGTCTTGGTGCATCAGTGCATGTTCTGAGGTGAGAGGTTTGAGACAGAGTTTGTTGGGTGTGAGCCTCATTTGCTGGCCTTTTCCTGGCATTTAAAAACTTTGGCATCGGTTGGTGGCTTGAGAGGATGGGGTGCTGGTGTTGTGGGAATTCGGGGGGCCTCTCCTCTCCCACGCAGAAATGCAAAGTTTGTCCTTTGCTGAGTTTTGAGAAAGAGCACGCTTTTCTGTGCTAATCAATTAATCCACCTTGCCACCTAGTATACCTTTTTTACGGTTCAAAAGAGCTGGTTCTTCACTTCTTTGTCTAGTTTCAGTTTACTCGAGTTTCCTGCAGTGATGGATTTCGTTTGAACACGACAATTCTGTTTCTGATAACATGAGCCAACTAGGGCTGTAAACGGGCTGAGCTCGAGCGAGCCTAGCCTCTTAAGCTCAAACTCGATAGAAGTTCGAATCAAGCTCGAGCGAGTTTAAGTTGGGGTCCGAGTCTAGAACTCGGCTCGAGCTTAGCTCAAATAAACTCGATAATAGTTAAAATAATTTAATATGCACTAATTTTCAACAATAAGAAAAAGTTGAGTTCGAGCTTGGCTCGAGTAAACTTAATAACAGTAAAAAATAATTTAACATACACTAATTTTCAATAATAGAAAATCTCGAGCTCAAGCTCGGCTCAAGTAAACTTAGTGAGAGTTAGTACGTATCTAGGGTTATAAGAAAAACTCGAGGCTCGTGAGTTATTTGAGTTAGCTCGTTGAAACTCGTGAGCTCGGGATCAAACTCGAGTTCGGCTCGTTTGGAGCTCAAATCGAGCTTTGAGTGAATTGAGCCTAAGCAGTTTGCGAGTCTCAATCTTTTTTTACAGCCCTAGAGCTAACCAGCTGTCAGACTGAGGACATCTCACCCTGCTATCAGATTATATTATATGCACTAACAAATTACACCATAAACTTAAGATGTCATAGATTCATTAGCAGAGCACAGCCATCATTCATAAAAGAAGTTTAGCCTGAGTGTTGTTATCAACCTATCTTGGCCATGTTTTCTTTTCTTTTTTTCCCTTTAAAAAAGGTTGATTAACAGTTGGTTCCTGAGATAGTGAGGTGTTGCCTTGAGTACAGGATAATATCATCTTCCAGAGCCTTTCTTTTTGACAAGGTTTACGACTAGCTTTATGTTGGTACCTCTTTTCTTGAAGGATGACAGAGGCTTCTACGAGTTGGACGGGCCCACGGAATCTTTGCTAGGTGGTGAATGTATGCTGCTTTTTTCGGATGAAATTGAATCGGTTATTATATTATGGAAGCATGCACTACATGATTGGGAATATTAACTATCATTGTGCTATAACTGTTGGTGTTGGTATTGTTGAAGTTTGCGTTCTAAGCAACTGATATTCAAAATAGACTTTTAACTTTTAGAGAACTAAAAGATTAATTGAAGGCTCCAGAGAAGATTTCCATATTGAAAGGTGAGATTACTGGACCCCTTCAGTCCTTCATTTTCAGCTGACCAGTCCAAAATTCAATCTATGAATTGCTTATTTGTTTCCTTAAATATCAACCAACATTGCTTATTTGTTTCCTTCATTTTTTTATATCATCTTTTGTTATATTTATCAGATGTCACAACCAGGTTGACAGCAGTGTGATATCTTGCTAGATTTTTGTATCTGAGCATGTCTATAGAAATATTCAGTAGATACATAAAGACATTTCATAGCTATGCACCTTGTACAATTCAAAAATAAAAATCACATTATATGAAACTAAAATTATTTTTTTAAAAATCTAGGTTCTTTTTAAGTAAAAATTTTAAAATAAGATACGAAACTGAAATTCCTTTTAAAATAAGATATGAAACTGAAAGTCCTTTTATTTTGATTATGACTAGAATGCTTAAAGTTTTGGAACTTGGTACATTAAGGGAAGTATTGCACTAATGCGCTTGGAGAGGTTGAGAGTCTTTAGCTTGTGCATTGTTAAGGATATAATTGTATTAGTCTAGCATTAGTACCGTATTGTGTTTAGTTTGGGCTTATGTGTTCCATGTACATTTGGTTTAATATATAAATGCATTGAATTCTTCCCTCAATTCGTAGCAATGATACATCATTTAAGCTTATTTATCTAAAAACGACCCTTCAATGCAAAATGACCCTTCAATTTATCTAAAAGTATACTCTACCTCAAACAGACACTTAAATTGTTAGTACTAAAAATATAAAATACTAAATGCTAGTCACAATACATTATAACACATATTATATCAAATTTTAGGAGTCAATAGATGATTTCCTAAACATGCATTAATCCAATGGATTGCATGAATTCTGCATAAGAAATTGATCGGATCCTGGAAAATCCTACTCTTATTGCTCTCCAGTATCACTTTTTGTTTCCAATTTGTACTGCCTTTTTGTGAAGGCTAGCGTTTACTGCTTTACATTCTGATTGCCACTCTCTGGTGTTCTAGTTGACACTTGTTAACGTATTGTTCACTTGTCTTATTTTCAGATCTTTCCGATAGAAAGGGCCCTTGCTATTTGCTAGCTGGAAGAGTCTTTATCCATTGCCATACCATCTATCCTTTTCTTGTCGACTAAACGAAACTACGTGTTTGATCTTCATAGGTACACTTCCTGAATGTTTGATTAAGTGCAAGTGTTATCTCAACATTCATCATTTGTCGCTATTTCTAAATTTTAACCACATTCTGGTTAATCCATAAGGAAGTCCTACCAAACATCTGTCTTAGTCTTCCATTTGTGCTACATTTATATGCACATGGTGCTTCTTCTTTTTGCAATTTGATTGATAACTAGAATCTAGGGCTGCATTTTATATTGGCCATAGGTAGGCTCATCCAGACTGTGTAATGATTTCGCTCTCCGAGATGATGCTCATCCACATAGGCACATAGTGCAGTATACAACACGAAAGTAGTCCCACGTCAGTTTTAATTTGGGGCGTCATAAAATTCCTATTCCCTTTCATGCCACATGCTATTCAGGCACCTACATGTGATGCTACTCAATTGTAGATGATCTTCTATGAAACTATTTTTCTGATACGATACGAGTGTAATTGTTTGGAGAGGGTTAACTAGAACACAAGTTAGTAATGTTGCCTATTTGTTTTCAAGAAGACTACACACGTACCTAGATACAGTGAGGTCTATTCATGTAATAATTTTCTATTAAGTTTAAACTTGATGGTACTTTTTTTTCAACGTAAAGATCCTACATGTTTGCTGAAATTTAGGTTACAGAACAGATCTAGGCCAGTAACTGGAATTGAGACCCATAAAAGACCAATTTCCATGTCAATTATGCTAGTACAGGCAGCTAGCCTGTCATATCTTGCGTTACATCCGAATGGCTGAGGATAATGCTGCCGAAAATCTCTTCTACGCGTCCACATCTACTAGTTTAGGGGATGGCAATTCGACCCCATTCTAGAGCAATAGACAGCTTTATGGCAAAGAAATTTGCGAATTAGCCCCGATAATCTAGGCGAGAGTGAGCAAATTTCGCAAACAAAAGATCTCGGGTTAAGGACGTGCTCCACAACCACTGTTAGATGAATGACATTCCAGGCCCCTACAACATTCAGGTCTTACGAGAACTCCTCACCTTGCACTTGAACGTCAACCAAGTGCACTTGCAAGGAGTCTCAGACGCCATCTCTTGGCGTTGGTTGGCCAGCGGGATTTATTCCCCTAAATCGGCCTACGAAGCCCTCTTCAATGGCTCATTTTTCTTCCAGTGTGCCAACGAATTGTGGAAAAATGCAGCACCATTAAAAGCCAAGCTGTTCACCTGGCTTGTCCTCAAACATAAATGTCTTTGGAAGTTGCAAACTACCAGTAGCATATGCTGCCACTCACTGACGGCTGGAGCATTTGCTTGGTGCATAAATTCAGCTGTTCTATTTTTCGCATGAGCTTCTTCCTTTTCTAAATTCCAAAAACAGAAAATAAAATTTTGAAAACAACGATATTTAAAGCAAACGAGTTAGTTAGACTAAAAAGGTTTATTTAATTATGATTGGATGACCGAATATGGCAATAAAGAGGAGGTGAACGGTGTCGTTTAAAATTTCTCTCAAGTATTTAAGATTTTATCTTCAAACACACACAGACATATAGGACATAGAATTCTCAGTTAAAAACCCAAATCAACTAGCTCAATACAACAAAACTTTAAACCTAACCCTTCCTGATGGTTTGACCGGCCTCCAAACGGCGGTCTGACCGTTTGGACGGTCTGACCGCTAGTATAAAGGTGGTGTTACCACTGCTACAGTAAAATCAGACAAATGAATAGTGTTTTCAGCACGATTTAAAAGCAAAAATCAAGAGAATTTTTGATCCGTAGATCTAAATGATATGAAACTTTACAGGGATCTACTCTAAGATATCAAGAACCTATTCCAACAAATGATCACAAAAATCATGATCAAAGTTGTGGCTTTTTTTAGTTTGTTGGAAGGTTGCACCAAAACCGAGCAAAAACCCCCCAAACGGTGAATACAACTTACTCGTGTGTAGATAATGGCCACACAACAAGCTAGAACACCAAAAAATCTCAATAAAAAACCCTCAGATCAAGAGATAGACCAAAGATGCCAAAATCAAGCAAAATCGGATTTGCTTGATAAACTTGCTATCAAAGGGCCTAAATGGGTAGAGATAGATTCCCAAAGGTTGTCTCCATCACTTATATGTCCTTGGCACAACAAGATCAAGAAAATGGAAGAGGAGAGATCAAAACCAACTAAAATCACAAGCACATCAAACAAAACAAGAAAGACTCAAGAGTTGCATAACGGTTGATGTATTGCTTACTTAAAAAGACAGGTTTAGCCACTCTACCTTGGAGAACAAAGAGCACACAAGGCACTCACTCTCAAACCCAAACCCTATAGATAAGAGCACATGAGATAGGTTGAATGGTTAAGCTTACATATCTCCATCCCAACCCCCTTTTATAGGTGGGCAAGCAGCCACCACACCCTTTAATGGATCCTATCCACCATTACAGTGGAGGAAACTCATTAACCCCAAACACACGGGTTTTACTCTCATAAGTTCACTCATGTATGCTTTTTAAAGCGCATAAGTGTTCATTCGCTAAATCTTTGGCCTTGATCCAATCAGCTCCACCTTAATCTAAACTGTTCTCCAATGCATCACCCATGCACCGTGGTTTTGATCCAAGATAGTTTTTTGGTATTTTGATTAAACTACCAAAATACTATTCCTTGATCTGGTCATCAGCAACCACTGTAAGCAATCACTATGCTTGCCATGTGTAGGTGCACCACTAAGCTACCACGCGTCGCCAAGTCTCTCTCATCCCGCTTCCATCGAACCACGGCTCACTTGACTTATGCAAACTACATGGCGCTACTTTTTGTTCGAACTCTCCTTCAACATTTCCCGCCTTTCTCGTGCCATGCTTGAACTCACCATCTCACCCGGCATCCTCGATTGTACTGGGCCTCAACTCCTCCATGAGCCTAGATCCGATCCTCGTCGTTGACCACGGTTGATTCCAAGCGACCCTGCATATCCAATGACAAAGAAATCGTTTCTAGGCACAAGTTTTTCACAACTTGATTCACGTTAGCCAATACATGCATCATGCACCCTTAATCTATTGACCCAGGTCATCTCAAGTGAATCCATAACTCAATTCCATAAATCTTATTTTTCTGGGAAGATCAGAAGTACCACACTTACCATGCCGGTACATTCGCTCTGCGATACTACTTATCCCCAAGCGGTACTTCCGCACGCTGAAAACCTCGCTTGGGGCTCTCTGTAAAAAAAATATACCGCCACTCAACCCAGTACTTCCGCCAAGTGGTACTTCCACACTTATACCTGTGGTACTTCCGCCAAACGAAACTAACACACTTATACCTGCGGTACTTCCGATTTTCCTAACACTTCTAGAAGACAACCTAAATCAAATGCAATCTTTACAAAATCATTTCACCACTCCACAAAACTTACAATTATTCATTACAGCAGTATTCTGGACCTTCTTACAAGGTCCTTCAATTTCCCCCTTGATGAACCCATTGGCAATTTTTTAAAAATGCAGAGAGAGCTCCCAATGGTCAAATGAAGATTACGAGGAATTGAATATGACCATTTAAAACAAAAATGGATAGAAGTTGCTGAAAATGACAGTTTTGCACAAAAACTTCATATCCACCCAAAAGTGTCGGGAAATTTCACTATAGGTCCATATGAACGAGCAATTGCTCGATTCGACCTTAGTCATGGTAAGAGGTGATAGAAAATCATATTAACACAATAAAGCTCCAAAAATCGAGATTTTGCACAAAAACACCAAATCACGCTCTAAATGTGCATTTTTACCTATCTTTCTCCCCTTTGACAATGGTTTCATCAAGATGCATGAAAAAAGATAAAACATGAAGGAAATTAAGTGGCTATAATTTATTCATTTTAAGCATTAAGAGCCATGAAGATTATTGAAAGCGACTTTCTAAGTATTACACCAAACCATAAAAAGTGAAAGTGCTACATAGATCATGCCAAAACATACATAGCCAAGCTTATACGTAATGATTCTGAAATTAAGTGGATTTTCAGCACATCAATTTATCCAAAAATGAGCTAAGCCATGTCAACAGATTAAATGAAGTCAAGAAGCTATAATTGAGTCATTTTATAGTGCTACAAGTTTAAAATTGAAACATTTTATTCAAGTACTTGATATCACATATAATTGAGCAAATTTAGCACATTTGGTAAATTTTGAATTCATTTTTGGTTTTAGCTAAGCTTCAACCACTTTCACAGAATTTAGTTTCTTTATTCATATGCTAGATCTCAAGCCTTATGCGACCATTCCAAGCAAGAAGCTTAAGGATGTGATCTTGGTCATCCAAAACTCACCCTAAGTTCATACCTAGTGCAATCGCAAGCTATCTCATTAGAAAGAATTGGTGAGATCAGTTTTTTTTTGCACAAAAGAGATCATTTTGCATTTTCTTGACTTAATTCAAGAACAAAGAGTTAATACTAACTCATATTACAATAAAGAACTAGCATAGCTTAATCTAAAACTCAATCTAAGTTCAAGACTTAGCTGATTTGACATAGTATGAATCATAATAGGAATCAAAACATGATTTAGTTCAAGTTTTTCATATTTAAAGAAGCTAGCATGGCAAGAGCTAAGCTACACATAAAATGGCATTATAAATATAGCAGGCTAAGCACTAAGACATGGTAAGATGTAAAGCAATTTATCATGTCACACTAGAATAATAATCAAGGCCCCATGTATTTATATTACAATGTGTATTGCTGAAATTAAATATGATGCAATAAAAAACCCAGCCCCCCTCAGCAATTGAGTCAATTTTAGAAACAATTTAGTTTAAGTTGAGTTATATCATCATTAAGCTCTAGAGAGTCTCAAATAAACTTCCACTGAACGCAGCAAGAGGGAAGAAGCTTAGACAGAAGAAAGAAATGGTAATACTTAAAGCATAGACAAGATAGAAGGAATACTATAGCTCAAACTTGCTCTCATCTACCCCATATGACTCTAAGACTATTAGCTAGTCATCTAAAATACTAGGGAGTAAACACGTTCCCTATCTACCCAAGGGGGCCCAACCCTCACTCGACCTAGAAGAAGTGAGTGGACTCAACTTAGTGAGAAGAGAAGCAACTAATAAGTAGCATTCTAAGATCACAAACTAAGAGGAAGAAGTCTAAACAACTGAGAATGAGAACCACGCTACTCTATATTAGAAAGACTAACCCAAACGCTCCCAATAAACAAAGTGCAATAGAATAAAAAAGAAGCATATGACCAATATAATACAGAAAGTACATGATGCCCCCTCAAATTAAGCCATAAGGACAGATCACAATAAGCTCTCCCCACAAGGTCAGGAACCTTGAGCTATCTAAATGCTTGGTGAAAATTTCAGCCAACTGATGGTCACTCTCCACAAACTGAAGCACTATGTCACCTTTCTCCATATGGTATCTAAGGAAATGATATCTGATATCTATGTGTTTGGTCCTGGAGTATTGCACAGGGTTCTTAGCAATGTTAATGGCAGAAGTGCTATCACAAAAGAGAGGAACACTATCTATGGCTAACCCAAAGTCCCGCAAAGTTGAATCCATTCCAAGCACCTGACTACAGCAACTAGTGGCTGCAACATACTTGGCCTCTGTGGTGGACTGTGAAACACTGGACTATTTCCTAAAAGACCAAGAAACAAGAGAAGTACCAATGAATTGGCAAGTGCCAGATGTGCTCTTCCTATCTATCCTACAGCCAGCAAAGTCTGTATTGGAGTAGGCTCTAAGGGAAAGACAGGAAGCATAAAAGTATCAGATACCATAGTCTAGAGTAGCTCGAAGATACCTGAAGATGCACTTCACCGCCTGACGATGAGAGATGCGAGGAGAAACCTGAAATCGAGTGCACAGACACATGGCGAAATGTATGTCTGGCCTCGAAGCAGTGAGGTACAGGAGGGAGCTAATCATGTTGCGGTACTCCTTTTGATCTACCGACTCGCCATTCTCATCTGGGTCTAGTGTAGTTGAGGTCGCCATCAGAGTCGACACTGGCTTGTCATCACTCATGTCGAAGCATCTCAGGAGATCTCGAGTGTACTTGCCTTTATGCAAGAAGGTACCCTCCTGAGTCTGCTTGATCTAAAACTTGAGGAAGAAGCTCAACTCGACCATCATGCTTCTCAAAATTTTAAAATCTTTTAATCGTTTCTTCGATGCTTCTCAAAACGTTTTTGGCGAAGTTCAAATTTCTCGAGTTGGATTTCTTGCCAAAAGCCGATTAATAAAAATCCAAACCTTGGAATCAAGATCTAGAAATTAAAGTTTACAATTGAGAAGATCCAAAACTCCATGGAAGTCTTAATTTCAAATTTAAATTAAAATCTGGAAACTCGAAGCCAAGAATGGAAATTGAAAATAATATAAAATCTTTCCCATCCAATTTGCATTTATGGAAATTCAAATTTGGAAAATTAAGATTTATTTCTCTAAATTGCGCCAATTTTAAAATCTAATTGTTGAATTCAAAAATTTGGACCAAGCTCTCAAATCCAGCATATACTCGCAAAACCAAATCTGGGATCCAAAATTTAGAAATTCTAAAATCACCAAAATCTATCTAGGCCGGCCCATCCTCTCTTTTTTCTCCCCGGCCTGCTACCCTTTTCTTTTTCTCCAGCCCACCTGGCCTCTTCTTCTTTTTCTGGCCTCCGGCCCTCCTCCTTCTTTCCCCGTCGAGCCAAGCAGGCCTGCCTCCACTCACTGCTGTTCCTTGCACCGGCCCAGCCCGCGCTCTGCTCCCGGGTTTGCCGCTCCGCCCCCAGATTCGCCATCCCCGCCCCTGGTTTCCCTGTCGCCCATGCTGAAGTACGCAGCTGCGCCATGCCGCCGGACGCGTCGCCCATGCCCGACGTACCTCGCCCATGCCGTCGCCGTACCCTCGCCGAACGCGCGCTCGCCAATAAAGGGGCCCGAGCTCGCCTCCTTCCCACTCCCCCTCCTCTTCCCTCAATCGAAGCTTAGCTCGAGTGCGCCGCCGTGTCTTCCCCAACTCCGGCGCCCGAGCTCCCCGCCGATTCGTCGAGCCCCGACTCAATTCCTGGCGCCTGGAGCTCCTCCATCAGCCGTGGAAGCCATCCCCGCCGCCACCTTGGGCCCTCCTCCCCCACGGCGAGCCGTCTACGGGAGCCCTCCAGCGCCGCCGCATGTGCTCGTCGTCAGCCCTTCTCAGCCTCCCTCCGGTCGCTACAATCACTCCGGTGAGCTCTCTATGCCTCACCGTGCCTATGCGCGCCTCATTTCTTACCTTGTCCCTCCCAGCCGCCGGCGCCCCTTTCCCCCTCATCACCGGCCGCCTAACGCCACCGCCAGCCCGCCTTGGCGCCTCCCCAGCCGAAGCCACCGCCCCTCCCGAGCTACCTCGTCGCCGGGGCATCCCATTTGGCCAGTCGCCGTCGCTTCCCCGGCCGCTCCTCGCCGGCGACGCCGCACGGCGCCATAGCCACCTCGCCTCCCCTGTTTCGCTATTTGGTCTCTGTTCTGCTCCGTTTCCAGCCGAAGGCAGTGCCTTCCTCTCTGTGTCTCTGTTATGACATGTGGGCCCAGCTAGCTAGTGGCTTGACTCCTCACCCTTTGGCTCAATGGTAATTTCATGTGTAAAAGATATACATGCATATATTAAATAAGCTGTGAATGATAATAAGAATAAGATTGTATTTATAAATTTACAATGAAAATATTCATGCAACTAAATTTGAAACTTAACAATGGTTAATTAATTTATTTACCAATCAAGATTAATTCATTGGTCCTCATATAGAAGATTAATTAAAATAAATTTATGCCATGGACCCTTTTCTTACTATCAAGCAGTTAACATAAAGTCAATAAAATAATACTAATGAAAATAATGAAAGTAATAATATCATGACTAAAAAGATTCTAAGGAAGCTAAAGAATTATATCATCTCATATTGTCTAAATCCATAATAACTAAGGAGAATGGTAAGAAAGTTAACTAATATAATAAGTGTATCAACAAATATAGCATTTCAATAATGAGGAATTGAAACCACCCGGTTTACTAAGTTATCTCTCTGATATCATCGGGATGCCACATAAAATATCGAGTATAGTTTACTCATCTCTAATACCATGGAAACTCTCCTTCCAAAAATGCTTAAATTATTTGAAGTAAAGACTTTAACATTTATCTTAAAATACTAAGACTTAAGATGACAAATAAAATAAGATTAATAAAGTATTAAACAAGAAAGAGCATTCCTTCATCTTTGTCTCACATCCAAATCTCCGATCATTATCTCAGGATTTAAATTCGATAGTCGAGAATAATTGATAATAAAAGAAGTAGCTTTATTAAGAATATCCCTAAAAAGTCATAGCATCTCTTTTTAGTAAAACATAACCGTTGGCCATCTCTAACCATTTGGTTGATCAAGCAGAAAGGTTAACTTTACTCATAATAAAGATTGGATTAAAATGGCCAACCCCATCATTTACTTAAGTCGCTAACATAATGATTTATTAAGTGGGCTACCGTAATCTTAGATAAGTATTGCCACATGAAATATCAAAGTTACATTGAGTACTTAAAAATCTCAGGTAAAGCCCCGCTTCCTAAAATTACAAAGTTCTATTCCTCTTTACTATCTTCGCTAACCCCTTTTATCTGTCCGTAAGTCCTGCCTAACTCATAGGACTTCCTTGATAAATATAAATTAATAACAAAAAAGTCACCAAATAAAAGATCGAGCCTCACCCTTCCCCAATCGGCTATGTCTGGCCACTTTCTTTTCCAAAACAGTTAATTCCTGTAAAATACTCCTTCACCTCAGATCCCTTCTTATCCTAATTTTTTCCTCACGGTAAAGCTAGTCCGCCACCTCATTCCTTCGCCTAATTCATCTCCCGCTGTGTTTACAACACACTAATTCGAATCATCTTTCTATTCTCAAATTGTAATAAAATTATAATTTAAATTTAATTGGGCATTTAAAGTGTTTGGATCTATTTGGTCTTTCTTTTCTTTGCCGCGTATTAGAATCTGAAGACTCGACGAGGCGACGAATTCGAACAAGATCAAGACTCGGGTAAAAGCGACGACTAGGAAGTCAAGATCAATGACTGAGCAGGCTTTGAGTTAGGTCAATCAAGGCCATGGTACACCAAGCAAGGCAAGTCATCACTTTGATCATATTGATCCTACATTTTATGCAAAACTATGTTCTTTTAAACTATCAACTTGCATGCCTAATTGGTTATACAAGTATATGTCAAAACTTAAGGTAGCTACATGCCCACTTGACGTTGTATTAAATTTATTATGCCATCCTTTGGTACTTGAATCACCTGATCCTTGTCACCATAGATACTAATGATAACTTTACTAGCTATAAGTCATATTAAATGCCATGCTAGTCTTGTCAAGTCTAGGGCGCTAGTTGCCCTGATCATCAATCTCCAAAAACATGAGAACTTATTTTGGGACAGTCACGGGATGTACGTGGCTGAATACTTTGTGACTACTTATTTTATGCTTCTCAAAACCCTCAAAACCTGCTATACCTGTCTGGGCGGGTGGTAAGAGTGGTTGGTGCGGAAGTAGCACGAGAATATGTGGTTTGTGGACTGAACCGCCCGGACGCATTAAGGACTTAATCCTGTGATGACTTCTCCGTGTAAAACAGTACAACCACAATCTGCAAATTGCAACTTGGCTAAGTAAATCTATCGAACCCCCGGAACTCATCTCACCGGTAGGGGAAAGGAGGATGCTACAAGGGCAAGAGAAGGCCTAAAGGGACATCGAGTGCATGGTGAAGTTTCCAGCCGTGCTAGCGTTGTGGAGAGTTGCAGTCCGAATGCGCTAGTTTCCGTGGTTACATCCCGTGCAAAGTATGGGACCCATCGCAAGTGGGAGCAGCCCATAAAGTGAGATGACAAAAGGGGCTCGATATTTTGAATAGTTATTGTGATGATCCACTCAACCGCATGACTAAGGAATCGTGTGAGGCAACGAGTGGATCGTCTCTTGTGGTGAAAGTGTACAAACTCTGTAGAGTCAAAACTATTCGAATAGCCATGCCCACGGTCAAGGGCGGACATGAGATTCTCCTCGAGTTAGTTCTATGTCAAAAACCTTTGTGGGTGGGACAAAAACGTATCAGAGGGAGGTACTCTGATTTTGAATTTTTCCTGGAGGGACGTACTCCAGCGTGGTAAATAAGATGGAAGTGGCATAATGATCAAAAGCTAGCATAGGTGGATGGAACCATGTAATCGGTGGATGGAACCGACACCGCTATATTTATTGCACAATTTCAAACTCTTTAAAGCATGTTTATAAAATGCCAAGTCATAGGAATTTTAATTATGATTATTGCAAACGTCGCATTAAGCAAATAGAAGAACCTCGAGCTCCTTTGACAGCCTTGCATCTATTATTACTGCATCCTGTGTGGTGGCTTGCTGAGTATCATCGTACTCATTCTTGCTTAACTACCATCACTCAGTCAGAGAGAACAGGAATGCCAAACCCTGCGACACTAAAAAGGGGTCGACAGAGCTGGAAGACGAAGAGGCCATGGGCTAGGTCGCAACCCCGCTTGGTCGCTCAGGCAAGTCTGCGGTCCCACTGTGTGAAGTTTTCACTGCTGCATTTTATCGTTTTCGGCCTAATTGTCCCATGAGTAAGTATTACTGTATTATTTACGCTTCCGCATAATATGTTTTTGATATACAGTAATGTATCTGTGAGCACTATCTACTGATCTATGGAATAGTGCGGTGGAATCACAGAAGATCAGGGTTTGCTAACCCGAGGTCTGACAGAGCTGGTATCAGAGCATATCGACTGTAGGTCGTAACCTTAGTTAGCATGGACGTTAGTTCTATTACTAGGATTATTTCTTCAAAATCTAAATGCAAAATGTAAGTAGTATTACTACTCTCATCCCTCTTAGATAATTCCCTCTCATCTACTTGCTGCCCTGGCCATTTTTAGCTCCAAGGCTCTTTTATCCTGGCTTCAAATTAATGCGAGTCTGAGTTTCTTAAAGACCCACTTAGTTTCTATGACATTGTGACCACTATGGGGCTTAACAAGCGACCAGATCTTGTTCCTTTTGAAATCCTTGAAATCTTCATGCATGGCATTAACCCAAGACTCAGCAGAAAGAACATGATAGATATCCTTGGGCTCGAAAGAGGCGATAAAGGCAGAATGTAGACAGAAGTGAGATAAGTCAGACTTTGAGCGTGTAACACGCTCAAGAAGATCTCCTATGATTTGCTTGAGAGGATGATGATGCTGAATGTGTTGAGGAGGTCCTGGATGAGAAGAAGTAGTCTCTACCTCATGAGCTACAGAGATATGAGCAGAGCCACAAGATCCAGAAGAATTGAAAGGTAAGGGCTGATCTCCCTAAGGCACAGTGGTAGAAGTAGGCACCTTAGGGGAGGAAAGGACTAGATCAGGTAAAGAACCTTCATCTCCATCCTCCTCCTCATCTACAAAGATGGTCTTAGACTACACAACTGGACTTGAGATATATGGCCTAGTACAGGACTGGCCTCATCGAAAATTACGTCACAGATCTTTATAATCCTACTAGTCTCACAATTCCAAACCCTATAACCCCACGAAGAAATCAAGTAACCTAGAAAGATACCATCAGAAAAGTGAGACTTGAACCTATCTAGGTTCTTAGACTTCAGAATAAAACACTTGCAACCGAAAACACGTAAATGAGAGACACTGGGTTTTCGCGCCCATTCCTCAACTCATAAGAAGTGCGATACAAGTGTGCTCTAAGAAAAACTCTGTTCGAAACATGGCATGCGGTGGCTATAGCCTCAGCTCAAAACTTTCTAGATGTAGTATACTTATCAAGCATCGTTCTGGCCATCTCGACCAAGATACGATTCTTTCTTTCCACAACCCCATTTTGCCAAGTGAAATGCGGAAAAGAAAACTGATGCTCTACACCTGACTTATCACAGAAGCTTTCAAAGTAGGAGTTCTTGAACTCCATGCCATTGTCACTGTGGATCGCTCGTAAGGCACTAGGGAGCTCAACAGACAAACTACCAAACAAACCCCGAAAATTACTAAAAGTTTCATCCTTTGAGGCTAAGAAAAACAACCTCAAGAAGTCATCAACTACAACAAGAACATATCACTTCTCATCGGCTGACTACACTCTAGCTGGATCAACAGCGTCCATATGAAGAAGCTGTCATGTTGCATCAGTCATAGTCACAGTGATTGGGGATGAGAAGCGACAACCATCTTGCCATACCAGCAAGGAACACAAACTAAGTTTTTGACCATCTTAAGCTTATGCAGACCATGAACGAGGTTGTGGCCGCTCACTCGGGTCAAATGATCAAAGCCAATGTGATCAAGTCTCCTATGCCGGAAGGAAAGATCACGGGACTCAGAACCAACTAAGCATTGGAGAGAATCACTAGAAGACTTAATGAAATTAGCACGAAAGATCTTTCCAAATCTTGAAATCCCGCAAACCAAACTTTCCAAAGAATCAAGAATTTTACAAGTATTTTTCTTAAAACTTACCTCGAAATCATCATCGATAAGCTGAGAAACAGATAGAAAATTATAACTCAACTTACTCACTAAGGCAACATCTTTAAGAATAAAAGAATATTAAAGCGCACTGTAACTTTAGCGATGACTCGACCTGACGAAGCATCTCTAAATGTGATCGTCTCATCACCTGGAGCTCGGACTAGGGAAGAGAACCAACGGGGGTCTCCAGTCATATGACAAGAACAGTTGAAGTCCACAAGCCGCACATCTCCCTTCCTAGCCTGGCAAACCTAAGTTAGTGAGAAGACAACATCGGTGCTTAATACTGTGGTAAATAAGAGCAGATCTGGGAACCCAGTACTGAGTCATATGACGAGCAGAAGATGTAGTCACAGAAACAAAAGACTGATCTCTAGCTACTCTACGCACCTCGTCTCTCACAGAATCAGAAGGTCTAGGAGAAGACCTCAAGCCTCTGCTAGGTCCAACCACTATGGAAGAGCGGGTCTGACCACCAGTAATATGCTGATCACGCCACGGATAACCACCTCGATGGGGAAAGCGAGGTCTATCCTCAAGATGGTGGAAAACCTGACCAGAAGTAACTCAAGGAATAAAACTAGAAGACTAAAAACTGAGTCCTCGACGATGCTTAACTCCAGACAAATCAGAGGGACTGCCTATGACTCTAGACCTCATGTTGGTCTTAGGAGTGCTCTGAATTTGGGGTTGACTCTGAATACTCTTAAGAGTGTGAACACGGTCTCTTCACACGATCTTGGCATACCTAAAGTAGAACTCAACCAGATATCCATCCTTCTGACAGAAGGCATAATGGTACTTCACCTTCTAAGAGGTCGAAGCAGTAGAATGATGCTTTGCCTTTTGAGAGGTCGAAGCAATAGGTGGCACAACCTTGCTATCAGAAATGCCTTGGACAAAACCCGTAGATTTAAACTCAATTTTCTTAGACCTGGGTGCAACCTCGATTACACCTCCTGCTACAGCTTTAACAACTGCAGGTGGATGTTTCCTCACATCCTCTTAGAAATCATATCCTAGACCCTGATTAAACTTGTAAATCTTAGATTTGTCTAGAATAAGATTAAGCCTTTTCTCGCCTCCTACAAATTTTTTAAGAGTGTTCATGAAGTACCTACACTCCCAAAAAAGAGAGGCACATGAAGCACAAGGAGAAGGAGAGGGTGAGGAACCAAAAGGAGAGGATGAAGAACTAGAAGGCGAAGATCGAATAGCACATGCATATATCTCCTTATGCACAACCGCCTCAACCTTGAGGGCTTCGTAAGATACGCAGGGGCATTTCTAATCCTAGTCATCTGGGTCTCATAGTTCTCCCTAAAGTTCTTTTGCATATTCTCCATTTTCTCCCCAACTTCAGCACATAACAGGCAATTAGATGTGGGCTTCTCTAGTAGATTCTTAGTTAGCTTCACACATTTTTCATCTAATGCAATCAATTTAGATTTTAGTTTTTCATAATTATTGCATGGTGAGCTAACAAGTGTCTTAGAAGCATATTGAGCCATTTTCTTATTTTGATCACACATGTCCTGAAATTGCTTAGAAACAGATTTAAGTTCAGTTGTAACATCTAGTGCTAGACCTAGTATAAAACTTTCCTAACTTGAGAAAAATACCATTGAGCTGGTCGTATGAGGGGCATACCTCATCGGAGTTATTGTAGAGATCGTCATCGCTGATGTTGTTCTCGTCAGCCAAGAAGCACATGTCGGTGAATCATCGCCGTCCTTGGTGTGTTTCTGCAGATCATCCTCACCGTCGTCATCGCTCCAGCCCTCCATGTCGCTAAAGTCGAAGTTCTCGAAGGCGGTGAGGACATGGTAGAAGAGCTTCTTGGCCATGCCAAGGTTGTGGTACTTCTCCTTGCCTTGGTCATGAGCTGGAGGCTTCTTGTTGCAGTTCTTGCTGATGTAGTCATGCTTGCTCATGTCGCCGTAGTCGTTCTTGCCCTTCTCTAGCTTGGGGCAGTTCGCTTGAATGTGGTTAGGGCCACCACACTTGAAGCAATTCATCAGACCTCCTCTCTTCCTCTCTGTAACCTTCTTGTATGTGTATGAGAATTTTCTGGTTAAGAGGGCTAAGTCACTCTCTAAAAACTCCTCAAACTGGTCATCACTCATCTCATACAAAGCAGCTAAAGAGAGGCCCGAAACACCATCAGACGATGCTCTAGAGGCAAAAATGGGATCAGTGACTAAAGCCATTGACTGTGACTTCATCTTGCGAGAAATGATGTCAATCTCATGAGTCTTGATGGGATCAGTGACTAAAGCCATTGACTGTGACTCCATCTTGCGAGAAATGATGTCGATCTCATGAGTCTTGAGACGTGAGTACAATGCATCAAGAGTCAAGGTCGATAAATCAGTCGTGTCCTTGATAGTGGTCACATTCATCTCCCAAACCATGAGGTCCAAGGTAGAAAGCATCTGGCGAGCATTATCTGAATCTGAGTATGTGAGACCAACAGCTTGGAGGTTGCTTATAATCTTGTAAAATCTATCAAAGCACTCATTAGGGACTAACCAGCAAGCATCTCGAATTTGTTGTATTCTCACTTGCATTGGTCATGTTGGACAGTCTTGATTTGGGTGGTGCCCTCATGATATGCATCGAGGGTCACCCAGATATCATATGCCGATGTGACATTAGAGATGCGATCGAACTCATTACGGCTAAGATCTTGGATGATGATGTTTCTTACCTTAGCATTTGCCTCCATATCTAGCATATTTATCGCTATGATGTACTCATCGATAGGACACAACAAACCGAGTCTTAACATTTCTCTAGATCGCATAGCCTTGAGTCTGAATGTAAGATTCTATCCTGCTCTTCCAAAAAGGATAGTCGGCCCCATCGAAGAAAGACGGCTTGGTGGAATACTTGTCTGCTACCATAGCTCTAAAGACCGGTTAAGATTTATGAAAGAGCTAACCGGGCTCTGATACCAATTGAAAGACCAAATATGGCAACAGAGGGGAGGTGAATGGTGCCGTTTAAAATTTCTCTCAAGTATTCAAGATTCTATCCTCAAATACCTACAGAGGTATAGGACATTGAATCCTCAGCTGAAAAACCAAATCAACTAACTCTAGATAACAAAACTTTGAACCTAACCCTTCCGGTGGTTTGACCGGCCTCCAAATGGTGGTTTGACTGTTCGGGCATTCTGACTGCTAGTATAAGGGCGGTCTAATCGCTGCTACAGTAAAATCAGGCAAATAAATAGTATTTTCAGCACGGTTTTAAAAACGAAAATCGAGAGAACTTTTAATCCATAGATTCAAATGATATGAAACTTTGCAGGGATCTACTCTAGGATATCAAAATCTATTCCAACAAATGATCATGAAAATCATGGTCAAAGTTGTGACCTTTTTCAGTTTGTTGGAATGTTGCACCAAAACCGAGTAAAAACCCCCAAACGGTGAATACGACTTGCTCGTCGGTAGATGATAGATAAGATAGCTCTAGATATATTCCCACATGTCATAGCAAGATAGAACACCAAAGAATCCTAGCAAAAAATTCTCGGATCAAGAGATGGACCAAAGAGGCCAAAATCAAGCAAAACTGGGTTTTCTTGATAAACTTGCCATCAAAGTGCATAGATAGATGGAGATAGATTTTCAGAGGTTGTGTCTATTAGTTATATGTCCTTGGCACAACAATATCAAGAATAAAAGAAGAGAAGAGATCAAAATCAACCAAAATCACAAGCACATCAAACAAAACAAGAGACTCAAGAGTTGCATTACGATTGATGTATTACTTACTTGAGAAGATAGGTTGTACAGCCACTCCACCTTGGAGAACAAAGAGCATACACGGCACTCATTGTCAAACCCTAACACTAGATATAAGAGCACATGAGATGGGTTGGATGGTTAATCTTGCATGTCTCCATCCCAACCCCTTTTTATATGTGGACAACCAACCATCTATACCCCTTGATAGATTCTATCCACTATTACAATAAGGAAAACCCATTAACTCCATACACACGGGTTTTACTTTAACAAGTTCACTTATGCATATTTTTCAAAGCATAAAAGTGTGCATCCGCTAAATACTTAGCCTTGATCCACCAGCTCCACTTTGACCTGAACTGCTCTCCAACGCATCGCTCATGTACCGCGGTTTTGATCCAAGATGGTTTCTAGTATTTTAGTCAGACTACCAAAAATCCCTTTCTTGACTCGGTCATTACCAACCACTGCAAGCAATTACCATGTTTGCTACGTGTAGGTGCACTAATAGCCTGCCACATGTCACCAAGTCTTTTTTGTCTCGGTTCCATAGAACCATGGTTCACTTGGCTCGTGCAAGCTACATGGCGCCATCCTGCCGTTCGAACTCGCCTTCAACATTTCCCACCTTTCTCATGCCATGATTGAGCTCATCATCTCACCCAGCATTCTCGATCATTCTGAGCCTCAACTCCTCTATGAGCCTAGCCCCAATCCTCGCCATTGACCACGGTTGATTCCAAACGACTCTGCACATCGAAAGACAAAGAAATTGTTTCCAAGCATAAATTCTTTATAAATTGACCCACGTTAGCCAAAACATACGTCATACACCCTTAATCCATTGACCCAGGTCATCCCAACTAGGGGTGAAAACGGATCGGATAGTTTCCACCGGATCCGGACGGATACGGATACAGATTGTGTCGGATCGGATTTTTTTCGGATAGTTCTCGGATCGGATACAGATACGGATTTTTTATCGGATACGGATACGAATACAGTAAGCCTAGTATCCGTCGAATACGGATACAAATACGGATTATCCGAATAATACGAAAAAGGATATCCGAGGGGAGGGACTTTAATTTTTATTTTTGGATTTCAGAAAACCTGGGAAATTCATTTAAGCTCAGAAAAATACGAAATGAACTCCAAAAATTCCAGGAAAATTCACAGAAGTTCCTGGTGACATTTTGGACTTAATAAAAATATTTTCAACTAATGTTGGTATTTAATTTTCATACTTAAAAATACTCTTTAATTTCAAAAGTAGACCTTTAAACTGCAGAAAATCTAGGAAGCCAAATAAAAGCCAAATAACTCCAAATAATTAATTTAAAGTAGGATTTTTTATAGAAAATCAAATTATCATTTTATTTAATATCTATTTTTTTTGTTTTCACTTAATTTACTTTTCAAATCAGGCTTTTTCAAAAACAAAAAATCCAGGGCAAAACCCAAAAATAAAATTTAGGTAACAAAAATACTTATTTTAATTTAAGTTTTATTTTAATTAATTTGTATTTATTTATTTTTATTTTAATAAAACCTGGGCTGTTACAACTTGATGGATGAAATGGAGGAATGAAATGTTCTTATATTTGTTCAAATTGATATCATGTCATCATGTGTATTCCATGAATTGCACGTTGTTGTTACTTATGTAGTTATGTTATGATCGACTATTGGTTATATTTTCATTGTGAATGAAAAGACTATGCTTGTTTAGATTTCATGAATGTTTTGACAAGATAAACTATTTACGTATTTTCGTTAATTTTGGATGTATAGTTTAAGAGGTTTTCATGTTCCGATAAATATTCGTAACCATATTCATTTCGATTCGTATTCGATTCGTATCTGTATTCGATATTATTCGTATTTGTATTCGTATTTGAGTTATCCGTATTCGTATCCGCATCCGAAAAAAAATATGAAAACAAATATGGTAGAGGCATTATCCATCCGTATCCGATCCGTTTTCATCCCTAATCCCAACTGAATCCATGACTCAATTCTCCAAAACCCTATTTTTCTAGGAAGATTAGAAGTACCGCGCTTACCATGCTAGTACTTCCGCTCTGCGGTACTACCGCTCCCCAAAGCGGTACTTCCGCACGCTGAAAATCTTGCCTAGGGCTCTCTGAAAAAACATACTTTCACTCAACCCGGTACTTCCGCTAAACGGTACTTTCACACTTATACCTGCGGTACTTCCACCAAATGGAACTACCGCACTTATACCTGCGGTACTTCTGATTTTCCTGACACTTTCAAAGGACAACCCAAATCAAATGCAATCTTTATAAAACCATTTTACCATTCCATAAAACTTGCAATGGCTCATCACAACAGTATCTTGGACTTTC
Source organism: Dendrocalamus sinicus (assembly GCA_036346575.1). Classification (NCBI taxonomy): domain Eukaryota; kingdom Viridiplantae; phylum Streptophyta; class Magnoliopsida; order Poales; family Poaceae; genus Dendrocalamus; species Dendrocalamus sinicus. The sequence goes on along the minus strand of CM070647.1, from coordinate 12,245,549 downwards.
TCACATGATCCTTCAGTGATTGAGGGCCTAGGATATCAATGGTCAAAGGCCCATATTAGGTGGTTAAGTTTTACTCTAATCTTCACTTTGAACCCAAAGGTTAGAAGCCATGTTTGAAAATCTAGAATGCCAGTGCTTGAAAGGAGCTTTGGATACCTTTTTTCCTAATTAACAAAGATATTTTTCTTCTTCTTTAATAACTCATAGCTTACAGCTTAGTCAAACTGTTGGTGGGTATTTTTATCAGTACAAACAATTACCTGCCATGTGTCACATTAAGTGACTGAATAGAGAATAGAGGAGGTATGTTAACACCAGAGAAAGGAAAAAAAAGAAAAATGGCATCTTTTAGATTCTCAAAATCTTTTTCATCATCTGGAGGGATAAAAATTATATGCAACAAACCTACAAGATTCCAACAATGTTGCCGCTTCAAATGTCCTTTTCAGTTTTCCATTCATCTTGCATTGTTCGATGGGGGAGTGGAATGACAGACAAAATGACAGTGAAGCAGACCATGGATATGCAGATATTGGTGGCTGCATTTCA